>OU911043.1:6808662-7433662 GCA_918358695.1 Melinaea menophilus ssp. n. AW-2005
TATGGGAAATAAGCTCAGGAAGATTATTTTAGTAAAGCTATGCTTTATTATTCTAAACTTGATTTTTCTTTTTTCAACTTTTTATTTTTTTCTTGCCAAAACATTCGTTAACGAACAAAATTATCTCGCCCGTTAGTTTTGTTATTTAATAATTTACCTCAATAACGTTAAAAAAACGTATTAACCATTATACTCTTTTTAAAACGTTAGAATTATTATTTTATAAAAAGGTTTAAAATATTTGGAGGTAGTACAAAAAAATACAATATAAAAATACATAGTGGACATTTATTTTTCAAAATAAATTCAGCAATAAATACAGGTACAATTTATCTTTTATACAAAGCTAGACTCTGACGCATATATATATTTTTTAATTATCTGAATTTAACAATAATCGTGTCGCCATTTTGAACTGAGAAAAAAGCCAGATCCTTCATAACATTATCCATTATTATATTTGAGTGCATTTTGTCATCTTGTATTTGAAGTATTGGTGTTCCGGTGTTGCCTTTTGCAAATAATCTTTGTGCCAATGTTACCAGCTTCTGTACAGCCATTGTGGATGGAAACTTCTTTTTCAGAACCTTTCCGTTCTCATCTTTCAATGTTATTTCTAGCAGTTGTGAGGTAAGTGTTGTGTTCTTCGGTTGTTTTACCAGCAGGCTGTCATCTGGTATTCCATATTCTGAAATTGGCACTTTTTTATAATTTCACACTTATTGATAGTAATAAATCTTTTAATAATCTATTATCATTACAATTACTTCAATTAAATTAACATTAAAAACATAACTGTGAATAAGTTGATTTGATATATATTTCATTGCTAAAATCGAGATTGGCTAACATAAAGCCATTAATTAACCTACATATTACATACATACAAACGAAATTATTATGTTTAATCATTAATAGATATAGAATTTAATTTTATATAAAGTTATTCACTATTTAGTGAATATATTTATATTCAAATAAATTTGAGATTTAGACTCCTGTTTCTTAATATGGATGCCGTAATGATATTACACAATTAAATTTATTCAAATGTGAATTTTAAGTGTTAAACACACTATACAATAATAATAAATTGATCACAGCTACATTAAAATTGTGCTATACTATGCTTTGCTATATTTAATTTATAATTGGGTATAAAAGCGACACCGTTTCAATCACAAAACCTTCAAATATTTTATTTAATTCAATTTTATTTTTTTTCAACAGTTTTTTACTGTAATGTATTTTTTTTGGAAACATTACTTATAAAATGATTTTTGTTAGTTTTAGAGGCTTTGTGTTATATCAAGGGCATTATTAAAATTCTTAAATACAACAAATATCATATAATGTAATTATTATTCAATTCAATTTCATCACTTATCTCAACAGATGAAGCAATATGAGACAAATCAAAGTTTGAATTGAAGTAAAATTTTATATCATTCATTCATTAATAGTCTATATGTCATGTCTTACTGTCAATGAGCTCTTGGAAGCGGCAGTGTTCCAGCTGGAACTGTCCCTGCCCAGTCTTCCATGCAGCCCCGTAGCGCTTCATGTAGTCGTACTCAGCCCCTCGACGGAGCTCCCTAGTTATTATTGAGCCATTTAGTTCCTGAAAAATGTTTATGAATGAGTGCTATATGTATGTGGGTTAGGAATATGTTAGGAATATCTTTATTATTTCATTGAATAATACTTAAGCTATTTGTTACATAAAGGTAATTAAAAGTAATGTAATCAATGGTGTGTTTTCGCCCCAACTAGCAGCGTAGTATATTATTTACTTTCTTGAATAATAATTATTTAATGACACGTTACCTGAAGGTTGCCGATTTTAGCTATAATAAGTTGAGATCCCGTGTCATAGTCTTCTTCGTTCTGAATCGGATTCTTCAGGAAATATAATTTTTTCAAAGATTTTAATTTATGCATTTCACTTACAGACCGCCACTGAAAGAGAGAAACTAACTTCAATAAGAATATTTTTTCTATATAATAAGGATATATAAGTTAAAACTTACAAGTAAATCATTCTAGTTTATTATATTGTCAATTACATTATAAAGATATTTGAATGTAGCCTCCTTTGAGGAATGGGGAGTGATCTTGTCAAATTGATTTCGATGGTTCTAGTTGTTTGTACATTGCTCACTAAATATAGATGTTTGTGAAACAGTAATCATAATAATGAAATACACTGCTGAGGTTATTGTGTGGTTCTTTTCAGACCGGGGCACATTTGGAACTCTCGTAGCCTTATTTTAAGTTGGAGAGTGTCTTTACAGAAAGGTTTATTTAGAAGCATAGTATCAAAATAGCACTTCCTGACACCACCATTTGACATACACAAATGATCACTGGTATTGAAATAAAGTGAACAAGATATAAATAAAGAAATAGAGGAGTATGTTAAATAGACAAACATATTACTAACACCAACTGCTATAATAACGGCTATAGAGTATTTAACTATAAAAAAATAGTACTTACATCTTTAATCTTATTTCTGTTCAAGAAGAGTACTTCCAAATTTTCAAAAACATTCACCTTACCCGGAGAATCATTGAACCTGATCTCTCCAATAAAACAATCATTCAGACTTAATACTTTCAGGCTTTTTATATTGAGATTCAGTATTTCATTCCATGAATTAATCGGATTTCCGTCCAATCTGAGTATCGTTAACGTTTGCAATGTGACAGTTGGTGGTGTTATAATTTTGATTCTGTTGTATGCGGCTATTATTTCATTTATTTTGGGCCACAGGTGGGATATAGCTAGGATATCAGACCACTCATAGTCACACACAGATATATTAATCTTCTCCAATCTTGCAAAGTTAATTGAGAGTTGCGACATTGTTTCCTCTGTCATGTCGATAGCCATGCGGTTTTTACTGAAATAAATTTCTTTTTAATATAAACAAATACTTGTTATTTTATTTTGTCTTTACTATACACAAAATTGGAGTATAGCAGAGATATGTATAAGCTGATATTAATATTATAAGAACATAATCTACTATATACTATTCTTACCTAACATCAATCTCGGTCAGAGGCAATTGGGCAGACAGCTGTATTATCTCCCTCCAGTTAGAAAAGAGATTCTGTGATACGTCTAGACTTTTCACATTTGGACAGAGTGCAGCCACATCACCAGCTTTGGATATATTCTGGTCATGCACACACACCTCTAAAAGACGGTCAAATTTTCTGAAAAATACAAATAATAAATTAGAAGTTTCTATTTACAAAATGTGTACTCCAACATTTTCATTTTTCTTTCCATTTTTTTTAACATTTTGTAATATATAACAATTTTGTTCGCCAATAAGACTCCTTCCGGAAGGATGTTGCATTGAAACGTAACAAAATGAAATTATTAAAGATTATATATTTGTAAAATTAACTTTAACATTTTAATGTTAGTATTATTAATAAAACTTACTGTTTTTGATGTATCTTCTCAAATCCAACCATCTCGATAAATGGAGCACCCATTTCTCTCTTCCACTCATTGATTACTGTCCTGCGGTGGGCTGCTACAGTCTCATCCTGGAATACCAAGTTATAACACATCATGAAGCACACAGATTGAAGTCCGGAAAGTTTTTTTTTTAAGTGTTTTACTAAAAGATATATATTTCATTAGTGAATGTAAAATAATTAAAAAAGTAGATTATTCACTATATCTAATACATAACTCATAATAAATTGTTAGTATAGTCATAATAGTAGACTTTTTTTCTTATAAATTAAAATGTATTTCTTTAACAAACAATAACAATTACTCCTTTGTTTTCTTTAAATTTATTTCAAAACTCTATAGTCAATATTGTGTCTCATTTAAATAAGATGTATTGCAATATAATTAAATGATTTAAGCAAAATCTGATAAATGTCTTGTCATATTAAATGGAAATAAAGTCAAATGAAGGAAGAAATTGTGTAATGGAAATCTTTTAAAATAAGATTGGTAACATGACATAGACTTATATACATGTAATTATGACCCTTATTTATTGCCGTAAACATTTTATAATTATATATTCATCTGTTAATAAAAGTAAAGTAACTTTTTAGAACCAGGTTGGACAAATATGTGTGGGCAGATGACACTTGCAATATTGTGAATAGGATATATTGTATTAAAAACATTACGTTTATATATTTACGTACTTCCCGATCTCCATAGTATCGCCTTATAGCTTCAGCACAAGTTTTAAATGGTGCAATTTTATTGGGACGCACAAAGGAACCCGCTTGGGGTTTCGTAGTTTTAAAATATTGCACATCTTCAACAACTCCGTCATGTTTTCCGCGATCCGCATTATCCCATTCCACACCATACCATATCCCTTTGTAGCCCTGAACCTCGCCAATATATTTCACTGTACCGAAATCTTCATTACACTTTATACGAGAGCCGACAATAATTTGACTCTCACAATCGTCACCATTATGACTTTCCATAGCACCATTAAAAAATTTTGGTATTAAATTAACAGGCATAGCGCCCACCATTCTTTTTAAGTTTTCGAAAAAGGAACTGTTTATCAAAAGAAAAACAGACTGATTTCTTTTAGGGATGCTACGATTGTCAACATATGACTCAAATTGGAATCTGTCAATAGTGGGAAGGATTGCCATATTTTTGTTGTAAGTTGTTTTTGTTTCAAGCAATTGATGTTTAAAATAACCACGATTAAGACAATAATTTAAGTTTAAAATTTTCTAATTACCTTATGATTTCAAAAGTAAACTAATCACTTGAATTGATAAAAAAATCTATTAATTAATTCTTGCTACATAATGAAATATGTAAATATAAATTTTGAAGTCGGTCGACAGATGACGCTACTTGCATCATTTTTAGAAAATAATGAATATCTTCCTTGAAGGTGATTGGTCGATGCTGAGCATAGAGTATAATACGACCAAGTATAGACGTTCACTAAATAAGGGCGAAAATGTAAATTTTATTTCCGGATATATACCGAATCGCACACGTTGTCTTTTAAAAAAAGCTTTTCCAAGCAATATACATTCGTTTGTATAATTGTATTGAAAGCTTCAGCTGTAGTCAAACATTGAAAAAAAATTTTTATACTGTACGTCATTTTTTTATTGGAGGTGTATGACCGGCGATTGAAGGATAAATTTTAATTTGCTCGTTGTCTCCGCGCAGTATCAGCGTCCTCGCAGTTCGCACTATCCGTTTTCTGAAATCGAAGGGGAAACGTAAAACGAAAATTATTGCTTTTTGACAAAAATGGCTACTACTTGTACGCCAGACGTATATTCGAGTCGATAGTGCAGAAATGACGGTTTGTGTCTGTGAAAATATGCATTTTATAAGTGAACAATTGTTCCGTTCCGTGCAATAGTGCATAAGGAATCGTCACGACAAAGGACTACAGCAACAAAATGAGGTATGTATAACAAAGTTCATCAACCGAGAGCTTTATTAAAAACAAATAATGTTTCTCGCATCGATCTATATATAACTCGGGAATATTTACGCTATCCTTAGCATATGTTTTATGTGAAGAACAACGGATTTTGACCGATATATTAGAATGTAAACATCGTTATGGATCATTGATTCTCTGGTTATGGGCACAATTTACACATTTGTGAATGGTATTGCAAAAAAATAATGCATTTTCTTGCATGTATAATAAGTTCATTCAGCATGTTTGATAAATAAGTTGGGAAGATATTGATTTTTATCGTAGATGGGCCACCCCACACGTTGATCATAATTATAGTCGTTGTAAAGTTTGTTTGACCTTGAATTCAGTTAAGTGCAATAGGGGGGTCGTAATTTTTCTTAGAATAAGGGTGAAGGGTTCCCCTGAGGGGGTGACGCTATGCATATGAGTAATACCGCGCCCATGTGATATCTGAAAAGGCATGAAGTCAGAAAATGCTGATTAGGTTTAATTCTCAGAAACCACATACAATAAATCATTTATATAGAACACTTAAAATAAAATCCTGATATTGTAATTAACCTCAACAACTTAATTTGAATTTAACAGTATTTAACAACTATAAATAAAATATATTTTTTCTCATTAGCAAAACATTTTTTTTTATTTTATCAAGTAAAATGTTTTTTATCTGATAAATGTTTTAATCTTATGATTCATTTTGTTTGGTTGTAATAATGTGTTATGAAATTTGTACATTAATTATCAATAAGAATTCTTGGATAATATTATAATTAGGAAAATCTGAATCACAAAACTTTAACAAAGCAAGACTCACAGCACTATCAAATATGTAATTGAAGGTTTTATGCAATAAGACACAATTAAATATTATATTGAAAGATAATATACAGAATATATATATTTTTAAATTATATCTATTCAATCAGAACTTATTTTAAATTAAATTGAATTCTTTCCGAAGACTTGTAAATGATTCCTTGTAAATGACCGTCTAATTAATGAACTGATGTGGTTTTCATTGAATTAACTTGTACAATGTCTACGTAACATTTGCACCTAATGGAATTGTTTGAAAACTAGTCATTACATGAATAAAGCCATCCAATTAATTTAATTATCCTTATTGTGTAATAGTCTTTTGTTGTCGACAAAAGCTAGGCTTGACCTATATGTATGAAGTTCAAAGCCTCCTATCACTTGGAGCGGATTACTCACTGCAAATGTAATTTATGTTAATATTTTCACATAAGATCTGTTTAGTCGGTCGGAGCTATGAATAATCGAATCTATGAATAATTGAATAATTATTTGTATTATGTGCACTGTGTGTTGTAATTGTTGTGTACCATATAAGCGTTGTGCATGCCATTTTTTTTGTCATGGTTTTTATATTGATTGCACCATGTGTAAGGGTGTGTCTACACTATCAGGATTTTTAATATGCAATTTAAAAAAATGTAGTATATAAAGTTAATGAAAGTGCATCATAAATATTAGTAAAGTTTATTTGATAATAAATAAAACGGGAGAAGGTCACGTGACGTACCCGCTTAAATTGCACTGACAGAAATAGAACGTGCATTATTAAACGGCGGGGTATGTTCCGAATATAATAGTGTGGTGCCACCCCAATGTAATAAATATATGAAAAAAAAAATTATCCCTGTATATCTTGTACTCTATTCTCGAACGTGAGGCCCCCAGGCCCCAGGCCCCGTGTTTAAAGGGGGCCTCAATTTGGAGTACTTTTTTTTTGTTTTATATTTAGGTTAATACTTAATTTAATTATGATACGTGCATTCATTTAGTCGCTACGTGCACTATCATTATCATTAACACTAAACCTACCGACAATTCTTGTATACATGTTCCTACCGCACGCCGTTAAATTGACCGGTAATTAAAAGTTATTTTATTATACAACGCAAGTAATAATGGAAATAACTAAAAGTAAAGAGTAGAAAATATTATATGCATATTCTAAGAATGTGTCATGTAGTTTGATAAGGATATTATAACGTTTAAAAATTTGTAAGTTTTACAAAAGTTTAAGAACGGTCAATTTGACCGGTACTTGGTAGGTTTAGTGTTAAATATGTATTTTGTGTACGAAAATGTGTAATAGCTTACACCGTCAAAACTAATTTGCGTAAATACGGATGAGTAATTATTATTAATTAACATTTATAATACTGTGACGACCTTTCTAATGTGTGTAGTGTTTAGTGTAATGGAGTAATTTTAAATAGGTTATTTACGAGTTATACTCTTTCACCTGGATATTCTTGTAAGACTGACGGAAACATCGAATTTTTGGGAGGTTTTTAGTGTTATATTATTCTATGAATATCTAAATCAGCAGATGAATTGTGAAACCCACATATTTGGGGTTTTGATAGTTAAGGAAACGGCTGAAACAAATATGTATTTGTGTGTTTTTTCTTGCATTAATTGTTATGAAAATATAATAGAAATTATTTTTACGTAATTATAAGCTTATAGGTTCATAACTTTACCTCAAATTGTCAGTTAAAGATGTCCACTAACAGCTCGCTAACAGCTCACTTACAGCCTTTTCAGTATGCTAGTTGATATAGTAGATTGTCCCCTAGCAGCTCGCTTATAGCTTACTTATAGCCTTTTCAGTATGCTATGCCAGTTTATCTAGTAGATTGTTAATAGATCTAGATTTAGATCTTGAAATAGGCGCATAATACATATTTTTTGGTTAATATATACATGCTGTTTTCTTCATATATATAAATATTTATTATATACTTGATTTTACAACTCGTGCATACTGTATAATATGTTAAAATAATAGTGATTTAACTATATAGAATAAAATAATAGTGCAAAGACTATATCAAAACATCGATAAAGTTATCAACACTATTCAATCTATTTTAATGACTTCACCAATGTCAATGTTGGATTTAGACAAATGTATCGATTTTATATGTCGTTCATTTTCATATCGGATTTTTATATCTGATATTTATTTTATAAAGAATGTTTTTATATAAATTACGAGTTAAGTATCTCCTGCGGTTTCTGTTGCAATGCAAAAAATATTAAGCGTTTTCATCACACCACCAAGGCTTTGAATTGTAGAGTTTGTAAACTCAAAGATATCTTAATATAATTTCGTTATATTAGGTATTCTTTCGTATTAGTTTGTCTGTGTATAAAATAATTTAGTTATATTATTAATATATTTATGTCTGTATTTTCTTATACGTTTACGTGACCCTTGACTATGTTTAGAAATTTACTATTTTTTGTGTTAAATATTATTTTATACCTTTCCTACGGCTTTTGGTGTATATTTATTAAATATTTACTACATAAAAATGATATATTGCTGTTGTTTAATAATTACAAACAAACACACTAACGGTCGGTTTCTGCATAATTAAACTAAAATTATTCGCTATATAAAAAGTTGTGTTTGTCTGTCACGATATCAACCAATCAGAGTAATACATTCGCAATCGAAGCCGGGTGTAATTCTAGTATGTGTCATGCTTTATAGATAATATAATTTACATACATGTTAGATATTGACAAAGTTGTATTCATCTCCGAACCGACCGATATTTAGAAGTCACACCTTGACACACTTCGTATTGTTTACTTGGTGTTATTTAAATTATTAACACACATATTGTTCCGTCAGGGTTGTCAATCATTAATAATTAATTTATTGAGCAAAGCAAGCGTAGCGCTCTACTGGAGATTAATTCATATTTTTGTCATGAATGAACTCGAAAACTACTTGACGGAAAATTATGAAATTTTGCAATCAAAAGGACGCCGCACGTTAGGTGATGGCGTTAAACAAAATTTTTTTTGAAAAATGTCATGTCGTTGAGGAATAATCGTCAAAAGACTGATATCCCACTGAAGTCAATGGAAAAAAAAATTCGCGCGAAAAATTTGCTTTACAATGAAAAGTGCGAGAAGATATTTTTAAATCGAATTGTACTGTCCCCCTGTTAGATTTTTTTTCGTGCGGGCTCGCTTCCCTCAATATGCAAACGGCACCCGAGATTTCGCGAGCGCAGCGAGTCGAAATTGAAGGTCTGTTGGCGCCCCTAGATAATTTATGTCATATAATATAATGTAAAATGTAGGTGTCATAGTTTTTGTACCTACATATCACATTATCTAATAATGACAAGGCGACGTCACACCTCCAAGACATATAGTGCGGAAATGAAGAGTTAGCGAAATTTATTACTAGCTAAGGTTCAAGTGGACATCGCGTGTTATATATTTTGAACTCTAATATAATACGTATAAAGTCTATTTTGCCATAAAACCTATTTAATACGGTAAGTATAGGATAATCTAGTAAACGTGTAATAATTTCGCAAGTATGTATGTTATATCGTTCTGTTCATCTAGTGCTGGTTATTATCTATACGTTTATACATATAAATAAGATCGAAGTGTCCGTTTGTAATTCCATATTAACATTTAACTAAACGTATTTCACTTGGCTATTTAGATAAAAAAATATTACGCGCGAACGAGCGAAGTCGTGGGCACAGCTTATATATATAGTATTGATAGTTCAAGACCTATGTTTTCTACTATAAAGATTGTTTTTTTAAAAATTGTGTTAAGGTTGCAAGCTACTTTGTCATTACCTTCATTTGGTTCTTATACGTGTTTATAGGGTTATCACTATTAACTTTGTATTTTTTAAAAATTAAGTAGGGTTGTCACTTTGTATTTTTTTAAATTAAAATAGGGTTGTCACTTTGTATTTTTTTTAATTAAAATAGGGTTGTCACTTTGTAATAAAAAATATATATAATAGGGTTGTCACTTTGTTATTTTAATTTCAAATTTAATATATATATATATATATATATATATTGACTTTTTTGTAATATATAAAAGATATAGTACCTAATATGATGATGTCATCACACCGTGTCTCATATGTTTATGGTATTTCCGTGATTATCACGCTCGTGTATCACTCACGTTAAGTATTTAACACCAAAACAAGTAAAGCTATAAATAATTGTAAGTTTTCTCGTATATAACTAACTCATTTCTTAATCCTGTATTGACTCGTTTGTCTGGAATGCGTAACTAAAGACACGTACACACTGATGTTTTGAGATTTTTGCAACAGATACTCTAATGTATCTGAGCTTTATTATTATAAGCACACATGGATAAAATAAATATATAGCATAAAATACAATTATTTTTATTATAAAGATACATGTGTACAAGCCTTTAGAATGACGCATCGTTGCAAAAATGTCAATAAGAAATATAAAATGGCGGCTACTTTAACACGGAATATATAGAGTTGTTGGATTTGAGTCATGTTGAGATTTCACCATACTTATCAATGGATTCATGACAGGATTTTAGGATTTTAACAAAAGCTACATCGTCTTTAGGAAGTTTTATTAATAAATCTTAATATCAAGTATCTTAATAAGATAATATAAGATGTTAATAAAAACTAGCATTTGTCCCCGATTTTATTCGCGCGGAAGAGAGAGGAAGAAAAAAGTTAAAAGAAACATAACATAAATCCCAAGCGAGCGCTGAATGGTCATTTATTTTCTATGATAAAAAGTTTACAATATAATCCACATCTATAAAGTAAAATATACATAGATATGTAGTATGTTTGATTGTCAGACAAACTTACGAACTGACATGTATAATATTATTGGGATGGCGTCAGTTTGTTTGACATTTTCAAGATAAGGTTGTATACTTTTAACCTTTACCAAAGTGATTACCATTATACAGGATGTCCCAGAAGCTATACGTATAATTAAAATGGTAAAATTTTACCATTAGTCTAGAAAAAAGAATATTTTAATATTTATTTATTTAACAAAAGTTACTACAAATGGCGGACTTAATCCCAAAACACCAGTCGACTGATGTTATACATGGGAACAAAAGAGGGGCAAAAAATAAAATAAAATGTATATAGAATAATTACTACTCAATGACACACAATTCTAACTTATGTTAATGTCAGTTTGTTTGTTTGTTACGTTTTCATACCTTAACTAATAATTCGATTATATATTTTTTTTCTCAATAAAAAGCACTATTTAAGTAATTAGAAACAACTTTAATTCTTGATTTTTTTACCTACAAATCGAGGGGAAAGCCACTGACAGTAGCTAGTGTTAGATGTTTTGAAGCAGTAATAAAATTCAGCACTCGTAGGTAGGAAGTGTTAATGAATTGTGGTTGTAAGCTTCTCTCGAACAGCCCTTCTAAGTCTACCCTCTACTATTACGTTATCCGATTTTAAGGGCACTATTTAACCCCAGAAATAGCGAGTTTTTTCCACCAATCACAAGCACGCCAACAGCTCACTAATAGCATTTTAACTGTGTGTTAGTGTGCTAAGTAAATTAGCGCTCGATAGATTGTATAATGAAATAGTGTTGCTAGTCGTCAGTATAACGATACCCTTACACTGGATGCAGTAACGCTCAGTGCATTTTTTTTGCTAACTCCGTGCAAGAGGAAATAGACCCATAACGAGTTAGCACCCTTGAACGGCTAAAGAGGGGTAAAATTGATGTATTAACAACCCCCATTGGGTAATACTATCCACAATGTCAAAGAGTTTACATGTTTGTTACTATTTTTTTTGTTAGGAAAGCAAGAAAATGTTTTTTAATATTCCAATAGCAAGGGTCGCCACTTAGTTTAGGTTTTCTTTTGTTATATCTTTGTTTGTACGGACTCGAAGAGAAATTTTTTTCATTATTATATTTATAATTTATAATAATTATGGATCGAATTGGAGATTCATTCATCCATGAATCCATCCATGTTTTATAAGCAATGACATATAACCGATAATAATTCATTAATTTACTTCTATATATATACATACAGCCTTAATTTTAAGTTGGAGTGTCTTTACAGAGAGGCTTATTTCTATAAGTGTGGTATCGAAATAGCTCCTACTGCTCCTGTACGTCAGATGGGAGTGTCATTTGACGTACACGAGCGATCACTGGTATCAAGTTTAAGTGGAAAATATAACTATACGTATAATAAATATAGTCTATGAAAGATATACAATGAACTCGTATAATTTGACAATATTATTTTTATATATCAGGGTGAAGATGAAGTCGGGGTAAAAGCTAGTGTAAACAGCTAACTCTATCAGGTTTTAACAGTGTCTAGACGGTGGTATTGAGTTTACAAAAACTGAGAAACATTTTAAAACGTAGACTGTTGTTTTAAGATAGTTGCGATACGACTTTGTTTTTATTATATCTTCTTAATAATACATGTAAGGTTAGTTATGTATTTTATACAGAAATAATTATTGTAATCTTAATATATAAAACACAAAGACACTCGCTGACTCACTGACTCATTCATCGCTCTACAGCCCAAACTGTTATACCTAGAAAACTGAAATTTGGACACAAGACTCCTGACATATTGAATAGGTGCAATAAGAAAGGATTTTGCATAGATCCAAACCGTTCCAAAGTTACAGCTAAAAAACTGCAAAAAATATAACGCGCCTGTTTGATACCTAATGGGTGGTGTGGAAATTCAAACAAAAATCACTTTCGCCTTCCGTTCCGAAGCACGGGTAACCTGCTAGTACTGGATAATGGAAACTTATTAGGATGGGTCCAATATGGTAATTTTTTTTAATAACATTATATGACAAGTTCACTACAACTAAGAACAAGTATCCCCAACCGTCTTTTCGTTTCATCGTCAGACACATAAAGTGCCCATCGAAATTTGATTTTAAACAAAATTTTTATGTTTAGATGTTTGGCAAAAAAAAAGACCAGTGATTCATCCGGCGATGACTGTGTCTGTTGTTTGTGATGAATCTGTGACTGAAATTGTTTCATAGAGAGCAGCATTCGTTTTAGGTGTATGATAGATATGTGTGTTATGCATTAGTCCCCCCCATAACGCGGTAGATTCGTTCCGTGTTATAGGAAAGCGCGTTGTAGGATTACTTGTATAAGGAGCTCATATGACCGTATACTTTAAGTTTCCTAGTTAAAGGCAGTTTAAATAGCATATTAAGAAATAACTTAAATTAAATTAAATTTTTATTTAATTTTACAACAACACAATGTGCAAAGGTAAGCAAAATTTAATTATGAACTGTAAAAAAAATATTAATTTCATAGTATAGAAATATAACGTGTTAAGTACCCGCGTTATGGGGGGGGAAACAGGTGTTACGAGGGATGAAATCGCGTTATAAGAGTACCGTTTTACAGGAATGATTACTGTATTAATATTATTCGGAATTATCCAATGGATGTGTGAATGCAAGTGTACTACCTAGGACCTAGGACCAGTCCTTGTCCTTAACCCCTAATAGGGTCCGTTACAATATATTAATAACTGGATACCGGCGTTAATTGTAGTATAATTCAAAATCAAATTCGATTTTTCAAATGTTGTTTTTTTTAAACATATTATTAATTTTCAAATTATTCTCCGCTTTGAATTCTTATATCATTAATTTAAAAGAATGTTAAATGTCAAACGAATGTACACTTCCGCCAAACTTCCGATCACTACTACTGAAAAGGTCAAAGTTACATCACTTTTAGTATAGTATCAATATATTCGCTAGATATATGTTTGTAGGCATACCTACATAACTCATAGAACATCAGTCGAGTTGCACTCTCCAAAGATTCAGTCCACGGAGAGGAACAAATGAGAAACTCTCTTTTTTTATTATATCATTGTTAATTTACAATCTGACACAGTATTTATTTATTGTACTTTTGCTGTATTTTTATATTTAATTGTAATGACTCGTTGTATTTTACGATCGTTTCAGTAACGGTATCTTAAAGCTGTTTTATTCTGTTACTATAGACTTTTTTATAATGATTTTTAAGTGACATACAAATTTCTTTTATATATTATACTAGCTGTGCCTACGAGTTTGTCCGCCTGGAATGTATTTTTTTATTATAATGGTCGATGTTACATATAACATCAGTCCAGTCCAGTATGTTAAAATCGATCCAGCCATTTCAGAGATTATTCGGAACAAACAAACAGATGGACAGACGAAAATGTAAAAAAAAAATATGTATGTACCGTATATGTTTTTATATGCATTTAATGAAAAATGTTAATTTTGATACAAACAGACACTTAAATTTTATATATATATATATATAGATTATTATGACGTGTTACTTATTCGAAAGCTTGAGATGATGAAAATTTATAGGACAATTTTTTTTTTATTACGTAACCAAGTGTAACTATTTCACGAAAATAGTCACTTCTATAATAACTTGTACAGCAATCTCGAATGAATATTAAATTATATATTAATTATTACACATATATATCTTTAAATAAAAGTTCGAGTTTCATCTCGATTGTAGTAAATCTCGAACTCGTAGTAGTGGTTCCGTACCCGTTAAGTTAACTTCCTATGACTCACGTCACGAAATTCTTTTACATATATCTCGCTTCACCGTTAACTTTATTTGAAATGGCACTTATGTTTGTATAAAAAGTTAAGTTATTTTTAAAATGATATCTGGATTTTTTTTGGTTCATTTTCGAGTTATTTCCTAATTGATAAAGCAAGTAAATTTGTAAAATCTTTATATATAAAAGTCCCGTGTCGCCATGTTTGCTGAACCGATTTCAATGAAACTTTGTAGATATATATTATTTAGTCAAACTTAAAAGATGAGATAGTTTTTATCTCGATTAATATTTTTTTAATTTTTTTTTGCGAATTTGTGTTTTTTGTTTATAATATAAGAAGTAAAATTTTATTTTAAGTTCTATAAGATTACAATAGATGGTGTTGTTGATAATAAAATTTTAATTGATTTAAAATAATTTATGAAGGAGCGGACGAAGACGCTGACAACAGCTAGTATGATAAAAAAAATAGCAAGTTATTTTTACGCGGGTATTCTACCGAAGCAACAAAATTGTATGTATTTTTTCTGTACAATTGGATAAAAAATATAATATTAAATGCTGGCCAATGTCCTTAACTTTCTGTATACGAAATATAAATGCAACTACATTATATATTTCTCTCTTTCAAAAACATTTTAATAGCAAAAGATATATATTTAATTTTGCAGCTTTACAATTTATTTATTTATTAAAAGTCACTGATCATCTTCTGAGATGAGCTCTAAAATCATAACCTTACTGCGGAATATCTTACTAAATATTTTTACACATACTGCAATACAGTTCCGAACCATACTATGTATATATATATATATATATATATATATATATATATATATGTATATGTATATATATAGAGAACCGATAAATATATAATGAAAAATAAAGTATTATTTGCCTCGTAAAAGTTACTTTACAAAAGACTCACACTCTAGACACTTATATATATACTTTTTAGTTTAAGGATTGAACTCAGGACCCGTACACAATAGACGAAGTTACCACCACTGAGCCAATCAGTTAAGTCAGTCAAGCATGGTTAACATGTAGTTATATAAAAGATACTTAAGTAATAACTAACTAGCTACTGAACATTTACTGACTGTATTACTGACTGTTTGCTGGTAGTAAAACGTTCTTGTGATGATACTATATGTGGTGTATATGAGTGTATGAGTGTGTGTGTGTGTGTGTGTGTGTGTGTGTGTGAGTGTGTATGAGTTTAGGATTTTATTTCTTGTTGAGAGCGTTTTTTTTTCTACTTCTATTTTACCCTCATAGGTCGCAATCTCTTTGCAATATTTTTTAAATAGATTCTTTAAATCGGTCCATTAGTTTCTGAGATTACCAAATATATACAAACATACAATCAAACCTTTTACGTATATAATATTATAACCTTTGTTGATTGATGTCTCAGTAAGAAGCATTCCAATTCGTTTGTCAAATGTGACAAATAACGGAAATAGCTTTGGTGATGAAGAAGTTTGTTTGAAGATTTATTTGTTGGTCGATTAAGTTAATATCTGTGTATTAAGTGACCTCTGAAAGGTCATTTAATATACATAAGACTTCAGGACTAAAAATCTCTATTGAAGTGTACAACAAATGGTCTGTCGGCTTAGTGGTTCTGCTTCATGAGCCCAAAGTCGCGGGTTCGACTCCCTCACGAGACAGTAGTTTGTGTGATCACCAAATTATTGTTTTCAATCTGGGTGTTCTTTGTTTAAAAAAGGACTAATAAATAATAAAGTATTAAAAATTAAAAATATTAAACGATTTTCGCGACCTCCGTTCAATGCTCGGTGATGCAACCGTCCTTGGTGCGATTTGAAAGCTTAAGCGGTTTTATTAAAATAAATGTAAATTTATAATTAATTTATACTAGCTGATTCCCTCCCGCTTCGCTGGGCACACTATTGATTTGGATGTGAACTTAGGTTGCTATGGTAACCGCGTTAAGTGTATAGCTCCTACAGGTTTAAAACTTGGCGAAATGAAAGAAGTTCAATTCCGTTGTGATAGGAATTCCATAAAATCGGTTCTAAGTAAACGTCTACGTCACAAAAGAAGTAACTATGTAAAATTTTAAGTTAATCGGACAAATAGTTTCGGAGATTTCGTGATGAGTCAGTAAATAGTAAATCGCTTATATATATATATATATATATATATATATATATATATATATAAAGTTTAAGATTTTTGCTATTTTAAAAACGCTCAACTCCTTTTTTTTTTTTCATCGCACAGCCTTTTTATTAAGGATGTTTGAGGTATACATAATATAATACGACCGTTACCAATATAAGAACCAATATAAGAAGAGCTCCTTGTTATATAGCTTAGTATTGTAAACGCGTTCCTGATGTTGCTGTTTCCTTGTTTCACAAATAGTTATGAACTAATATGAATATGAATAATACCTCGTTACAGGATTACGCCATTAATACTCGTTGATTATAAATAGGTACAACTATATTATATCTTGATATTCAAATTCAAAATTCAAAATATCTTTATTCAAGTAGGCATTTATTTACACGCACTTTTGAATCGTCAATTATTACAATAAATAAAAGATCAGTGCAGTCAGTCCGTAAGTAAGCTACCACCGGCTCGGAATGCTGCTCTGTTGAGAAGAGCCGCCCAGAAACTCAACAGTTGCTCTTTTTAAAAGAATTATAACAATCTTAGATGATCTACATTATAATATAAATCCTGTAAATGAATCGGCAACTTAAGTTCCACATATTTTAAATCACTAAACGTTAACTATAAAAAATTGTATACAATAAAGTCCAACATTTATATCAGAAATAGAGTTTCTAACTAAAGTTTATTTCCAAAATTTATTGAGCTGAGCGCAAGCGAAGCTCTTAACCGTTTGGAAGCCTTTTTTGTGTGTTTAGTTGTCTCCAGAATGCGACGAGATAATTAGCTTAAAATTTTCTTATGTATGTTAGAGCCGAACGCGAATGTTATGGCGAAAACAGATTGAAAAAATGTTTAGCCATTCAAAAGTTATCAAGAAAAGAAGAAAGGAGAGGGGCTCAGCTCAACAACCGCCGCGCACGGTTGGCGGGTCCTAGTAGTATTCTCTGCTTAGCATATAATTGTATACGCCTGTTTGTTCTGTCCTCAATTTTAAACGTAGCATATAATTTAAGAGAGAAAGACAACTGAAAAAAACTGTACCCCAAAAGAGTAAAGATTCCTTTACGAACGATCATTCGTCGTCAAAGTGCGTTTTTACTAGCCTTTATTATTATTAGATTGAGTTTCCTTAATCAATACGAGCAAAGTAATCGTCCTACTATTAAAATATTTATTTGTAATAATATCCTAGGGGCAAGGTGAAAAAAATGCTCGGTCAATCGACACAAGAATCAATCTTTAACTCGCAATTTCGAGTCAATATTTAATTAATTATATTTATAATTTACAAATAAACATCTACTAAAGTACATTCACATACATTATTTTATTTATTACACGCCACCTCTCATACACTCGGACCTCAGATTTACAGTTAAGGCCCCTGACCACTGTATGATTTAATAGATACATCCGTCCGGATATTGTGACATGTGCCGTTTATACGTCCAAATTACGTTGTACCTTTTTTTACATGTACATATTAAGTATATTTAAATTACCAGCGTTATTCTATATGCTATAATACGACCAACTTATATGGATGGACATAATGTGTGTATGTTACTGAATTTAAATTACTTTTTATTTTGGTTGCGTTGTAATACATTAAATGTTTTGACAGGTGTAATGCAAATAAGCCATTGTTGAGTACTTGGGTCAATGAACTATATATTAACTAAGGAATTTAATAATGTTATAGTTCATAGCAGATAGCGGTATTAAATAAATAAAAAAAAATGTTTATAAAATTCGAATATTTTTTTAATTGGTTTATATTTGTCGTAATGTTTATATATTTCTATTATAATTTGTTAAGCGTATATATTTTTTATTATAAAGTAACTGTTCACTGTGATTTCATATTTTAATTGATTAGAAAACGATTCATTGTATTAATCTTTGTGAAAGTATTGATAATGGTTAAGAGTAAATGGAGATATAATGATATTAAAAAAATAAAAATAAAACATTTAGAACTTGACATTTATGTATGCGCTTGTTTGTACCACATACGGTACCTTTTCATATGCATTATATACTAATTATAATTTTTTAAAATAACGCCATCTATCGAATCGTTTTGTAAAATTTATTTTATATTACAATATTATACGGAAAATATTTATTTATAATAACGCCATCTATCGAAGCTAAATATAACTAAATTATCTTCACAGATGTTTAATATGAAATATAAT
This sequence comes from Melinaea menophilus ssp. n. AW-2005, assembly GCA_918358695.1. Taxonomy (NCBI): domain Eukaryota; kingdom Metazoa; phylum Arthropoda; class Insecta; order Lepidoptera; family Nymphalidae; genus Melinaea; species Melinaea menophilus. Next base: position 6,827,962 of record OU911043.1, read on the forward strand.
ATGTCCGTAAGTAGTCGATGGTGTAGAAAATTGTGAAACCTAACAAACGTTCCAACTGTTGTAAATATGGGTAATGGTCCATGATGGTGGGTCCATGGATTTCTTTTTTCTTTGTTTTTTGATTTTTTTTCTCTCTGTCCCATTTCATCTCTAATAACCAGTGTTTTGGAAGTGTTTTTTTTTGTAGATTCCATCTCTACTAACCGTCGTTTTTTTCGTTTTTTTTCTTTTTTTTTATATTAAAAATTTCTGCCAAACTCGAGAGTTTGACGGCATGAAGCGCTCATTAAATACTTAAACTAACACTATAAACTACTATACCAACATTATCATTTACAATAAAGTTAAAATAATAATAATAAAAATTTTGTTATGGGCCCGTTTCATTATCCAATTTTATAGCAATATTTGACCCCAAAACAGCACTAACTCGAAACCTAACGACAATTCTTGTATACCTGTTCCTACCGCACGCCATCTAATTGACCGGTAATTAAAAGTTATTTTATTATATAACGCATTTAATAATGGAAATAACTAAAAGTAAAGAGTGTAGAAAATATTATATGCATATTCTAAGAATTGTCATGTAGTTTGATAACGATATTATAACGTTTAAAAATGTGTAAGTTTTACAAAAGTTTGAGAACGGTCTATTTGACCGGTACTTGGTAGGTTTAGTGCTAAATAATATAATATGCTTCCTTGAGAATGGAATAACCTTTTTTTTATTTTTTTTTTTTCTTTTCATCTAAAGCGTTTTGTAAGTAGGTGTTGTGGGTTGAGATATTGTCGGTGATATTCTATTTTATATCTTATCATGAGAATCATAAAATAATTATTAAAAATAAAACAATACTTTACTATTTCATCTCTATAATGTGTTGACAGTCTCGTGCGATGCACGCTTAAGTAAAACTATTATACTGTATTCCAATGTTTTAAAATATTGGGTCAATTCCATGAACTAGTTAAGGTAACGATAGACTTGGACTTGGGAATGGAAAAGCTCCGATTAACGAAAAAAAATTGCTTTCATTAAAAGTCAGCCAAGACCTCGCAGAAATGATTCATCCTTCATGTTATTTTAATATTTTTTGATCTTAGATAAATTCGTGACTCAGATACATCTATATCAATATGTTACGAACATACGTAATTTATATTTCTTTATATATATGTATAAAGAAATATAATATGTATTTTATTCGTTTTTTATCAATAACGCTTCACCTAATGCGCTCCAATATCAGACGTGTCGTGATTATAAATATGTATTAAGATACATATTTATAATATAATTTAGGTAAGCCTAAATCTATTTCATTTTATTTAGATTTTTTTGTTATTTCCCATTTTTTTGCTAAAATCAAACTATTTATATTTTTTAAAACTTTTTTATTGATTCTAAAAAAAAAAGTAATATTTGCTTTATTTTTCATAAGTTTTTCATATAAAGCTTCTAAACCAATATTACGGTAATTTTGTTAAAAAAAAAGAATAAAAATAAATATTCATGAAATAAATCCGTTCAAAATAGTTTTGTTTAAGCGACTTTTAAATTATTTTCATACAGCTAACGTTTTAAATTCTTCAAAGATTATTAATACTTACTTAAAATGTAAAGAGTTCGCTACACGCGCTCGCTTTCATACGACATGTCATAGAACCGTGCGTGTACTCACGCCATTAATAATATACATCGTCCCTTTGTGAAAATCGTACGCGACTCGCATTGAAGTTGGAGGTTGAGTCGTGTAGAGCGTTCTTTATATATATGTATATATATATATATATGGATAGTCTCGATCGGATCTGTCTCACTGTATCCGGTCTTATATATGTATATATGTAAATTAATGGTCGTTTCGTCTGTTATTTCATTATACAATTTATCGAGCGCTAGGTCAACTAGCACACTAACATCGCACGGTGATATGTTAGCGTGTTCGTGATTGGTGGACTTTTAACTAGCTGTTTTCATTGTCAGTGTATTTAAAATCTATACATATAAATAAGATAAAACAAAACAATTTTTTAAATTTTGCTTTACTGTCTGTCCGTTTGTTCCGTTTAATCACTGAAACGGCTGGACTAATTTTAACGGGACTATCACTGACGGGTAGCCGATGTCATAAGGAGTAATAACTTTGGCTACTTATATTAAAAAAAGACATTCAACGCGAAGTAAGTCCTAACAAAATGTGTCTGGCCCATCAGTGACCGTCGCAGTGTCAATAGACAAATCGACAACGACCCATTTACGTTACACACTACGTATCGGGTATTCAATGCGGGGGGGGGAGGGTGGGGGGCGCCTCGAGCGATTTGAAATGTCGCGTCGTCTGTGAATATTTTAACCGGTCGCTTCTTTGAAGGTTTGTTTCGTACGCGATATGAATTGAAGTTTAGAGTTTTGAGATTGGGCCCGTTTAAACTGTGTTCACCCGACACTATCTGAGATTGGATTGTCTGAGTGTGACTTTGTGTACTGTCTGTATTGTTAGGATGATGTTATGCAATATATACTATTAGTATTCCAATTATTAGGATGGTTTTATGCACTATATTCGATTGCTCTTTGAATTATCTGGATGATTTTATGCAACGTATTACATTGCTCTTTGACTTAGTAGCATGGTTTTATGCAATATATTCCATTGTTATTTGAATTATTAAGATGGTTTTATGCAATATACTCGACTCGATTCATCTTTGAATTAGTAGGATGGTTTTATGCAATATATTCACGATCCGACCGTGACGATGGATGAATGACCTTAGATTTAATCTGTAGGATGCTAGCGATAATACCGGTACGGTGGACTTAGGTTCAGAGGGTTAGAAATTCGAGTACAGCACGATCGTGCTTCACTTCACTTTAACCCTTCTCGCATCGTTGTCGAGTATAAAACCCGTTATAAATACACTTACCTACCTTAAAATAAAATAAAAAACAAGCAATAATTTTTCTAACCACACTATATTATAAGGGGGGCTTTTAAATTTGAATAAGTTTTATTTTGTAATAAAATATATAAAAAATTACGATTTTCCATTAAACATTCTATACTAAAATGTACAAAAAAAATATGACTACTAATAATAACACCTACATACACATTCACGCATGCGCACACGCACTCGCACAGACACGCACACATGCGCACATATAAACACGCAGAGACGTACACACACGCACGTAGACACGCACACACACGCACGAAACACGCACACACACACACACGCACGCAGACACGCACTCACACACGCAGACACGCACACACACACGCACACACACACACACACGCACACACACACACACACACACACACACACACACATACATACACACACATACACACACACACACACACACACACACACACGCACACACACACACCTCAATCCACACGCAGACGCGCATACACACACGTGATAGGATACCCTCTATTTATTACCGACTGTATTTTGCGAGCGGAGTCGACATAAAAAGCTAGTATTAAAATATAATAAATTTTAATACATTTAATTCATTCCACTCCCATTCACCAGTCACTCGGGTGTTTATTACACCGGTAACTGTGTTACTTTCATTAATATATATATTTTTATGTAATTGAGGGTAGGTAGGTTTAAATTGAAACATTTATTTTAATTATAACCTTTCATGTCTTTCTATTAAATAAATTTGTATTAAACTTTTTACATTTCATTATTATTTAATTTTTCTATTTTTATTATTATTTAAGAACTTTTTTAATACTATTTTGTGAGATTATATTTTACGTATTAAAATTACCTTAGAATTAATTTACTTCTAGTAACTATTGTATATAATAGGGCTGTCAATTTAAGTGTATTAAGAAATGGTATTGATGTAAAAAATATGTTGAATGACAACCCTTACACAAATGTTCGAACTTAATAATAAAAAAAAACTATTTATACTTTGTCGCGATGTGTTTATTTCTTTTAATATCTGTAAAGATCCTATACGAGCCCCCGTTAGCGGTGAGGCTGTTCTCTATATATAGGTCGTTGCTCCAATTTGGACGGTTTTTAATTTCCGCAGCACCCAGACGTTATTGAATTTTATGTTTATTTCGAAATTGCACTTTATTGCATTTGACCTTTTATTTTTACTTGACTGTAGTATTGTTTTGTTTTCTTTATTATTATAATAATTTAATAATAATATTATCTTGGTTCCTTTTTACTGTTATTGTTTTCGTTAGTTTTATTTGTTTTTATTAAATAAAGTTTTTTTTTTCTTTCAGGTAATTATCATGGCGGTTGCCGAGTGTATGAATTTAATAATAATTTTAATTAGTTTTTTTATATTTCCTTTTTTTTTTTTAATTTACACAACATGCTTATTCTAAAAAGATATGGCGTTCTCCTTAACATATATTTATTCTAGAAGGAAGTTCCGAAACTCGTTAAGGGTGAACCATTAATTTGGTTTAAATTAAATCTACATTAAGATACTCGTATCTTTGTCTATTACACTTTCAAAGTTTATTCAGAATACGTTTATGTAATTTTTTTTTAACATTATTTTTCAAAGCGTACCCGTCGCCAAAAACTAGTCAAAACATTTAGAAGTAGATAAGTAATTACTGATATCGGTCAATATTAACAATTGATGAGTTCAATGACCGATAACATTGTATACGTTAAATAAAACTTGGGATAATCGTAGAATAAATACAATGTGATAAGAAGTAACTGATAGTATAATTATAAAATTAAAAAGTAGGTAGGTTAGTTTTGTATATACGGACTAAAGAACAGACCATTCGACTTATTTTCTGTTACCATGGACATTTGCAATTGTGTCACCTAGCAGATGTAATGCCACGCTATGGGACGAATGAATAGAAGACGGAAGAGAGGGAGAGCATTTTGAGCATTCTTCTCTCTCGCTCTCCATGCAAATCGCAGCTGCCTTAATTACTTCACATCCGTTCTCCGAGGACGGTAGTGGTCTAAAGCTAGGCTCTTTCCACCCTGAAAGCATAAATGCAGCCGTTTCATTATACAATCTATCAAGCGCTAAATCAGCTAGCACACTACATCGTATAGTTAAAATGCTGTTAGTAAGCTGTTAGAGAGCTTGAAATTGGTGAACATATTTAACTAGCTATTTTTGAGGTCAAAAATTGCGCTTAAAATTGGATAATAAAATGAAACCTTAAGAAGTATTATACCGCTGTATATAACTTAATAATAATAATAATTAACAAAACGTAAAGCATTGAAATTAAGAAAATTTTACCCACACATATATGTATATATGTGGGTGTATGTGTAAATGTGTGGGTACACACACACTCTCACACGCTACACGCACACGAATACAAACATTCGTTTCCCGTCGCCGGCTCATCTTGATTGATAGTCTTTACACATTATTATAGATTATAAAACCGTTCTAGACATACCTACCCTTTTAATTTTTTTTCTTGTTCCTATGTAAAATGTACCTACTATATTCGTGTCGTTCTTTTTCTTTTTTTTTTTTAAATAAATATGGAATGACCTCGAACCTACGACATCTGCTAATAGATTTCCGTCCCTTTGTCAAATGAGCTATATAGTGTCTCAATTTTTTTGATTTATTTTAATCTTATCGATCTTTTGTGGCGTAGTTACATCTAGAATTTTTTATTCAGCTAACTTGTTTTAATTTTTGTTTTTTTGTTACAATTTTTTTTTGCTTTATCTTATTAAATAAAACTAACCGATTTATTATATGTGTTGTAACTCTGCATTCCTCCTTTCAGGGAATGTGTTTTTTTTTATTATTATTATTTAAGTCTTCTGTCGCATTTAATAAAATGTCAACACCTTTATTGCATAGTAATACAAACGTCAATACAACAAAAAAGTTAAATAAACAATTAAAATGAATATTTAAATAACTGATTTCATTGTATATTTCTATACAGCAATATCATACATGCTATTCCCAAATATGGTAATGATACTCTCAGAGTGACATAAAAAAAAAAGAAAGTTTAATCTCGTTTTCACCTTAATTTCGCCGTTTGACCCTAATCCATGGGTTTAAAGTCTGCAATGCGGTAATGTGATTTACAATTTACCTTTCGTTTTATTCATACGGCTTTATTATAACGTGCAGGGTGAGAGGTGACTTTATTAAATAAAGTGTTTTACTCCTCTGCAAAAAAATATATATGTTTTATATGTATAAAAAAGGGCTACATTCAAAGTAATGTAAAAGAAAAATTTTATTTGAAAAAATGTTTTACACCCCTGAAAAAATTTTGTTTGCTTCGTTCGAAAAGGGCTGCATAAAAAGTACTATAATGTTAAAGAAAGATGATTGAATAAAATGTTTTACACCTCTGAAAATTATATATATATATATATATATATATATATATATATATATATATATATATATATATATATATATATATATATACCGCTCACTGTCTCATCAGGAAATCTCCGAAACTATCCTAACTCTGGTTAACTTAAAATTTTACATGGTTACTTCTTTTGTTACGTAGATGTCCACTAAGAACGGATTTTACGGAATTCCCATCCCAGCGGATTTCAACATTTTGCATTTCGCCAAGTTTTAAACCTGTAGGAGCTATACACTTAACGCGGTTACCATAGCAACGGCTACGATGACAACGGATACTATGACAGCGGTTACCATAGCAACCTAAGTTCACATCCAAATTTATAGTGTGCCCAGCGAAGCGGGAGGGAATAAACTAGTATGTATGTTATAATAATTCATTTAGATATTTAGAAATTAACACTAAACAGTATATCATCTCGGGGATGTATGTTATTGCTCTTTGACTATAAATTTATAAACAAAACTGAGGCTGCATAAACACATCTAGCTCTTTCTCTCTCTAACCTACGTCCCTCTCACTTCCGATGTTTACAATTTCTCGCTCTTGACAAGTGACAGTGACAAGAGGCGTCAGTCGTTCGCGAATGTTGCGCCGGCGCAGACGTGTGTATGATTTATATATTTTTTTTTAATTATCGAGTGCTTGTGCTAATTATTGAATGTGATATGTGATTTGTTTTGAATTTTTGGACGAGATTACAGCCGAGTTTGGATTATATTGTTTATATTTTAATCTTTTTCTGTGGGTTTGATCTACGATTTTGAGCTTTATTCGTTTTTTTTAATAAGGAAAAGAAATTATCGAGTTCAGTATGAATGTGTATTATAGAAAAAGATTAAGCTAATACCTATTTTAGTTAGTTTATGTCTTTATATTTCCATAGTATTGTTCAAATTATTAAATCTATTATATATATTTAATTATTAAATCTATTATATATGGGTGTCCCTGAAATAATTAAATATATTAATATTATCCTCCTGTAATATTATAATAATTTATATATAACATTCTTTGAGTATACTTGAGGTAATCTTACAATTATACCAAATATGTTTCCTAACTAATTTGGCGTGGGGTCAACTCGACTGCTACATTGACCCCACTCGATACAAAAAGTATAGGAAATAGTTTTTTTTTTTTTTGTTAAATAATATTCATCGAAATATTTATACATGATGTTCTTTTATTCAGATTATTATTATTATTATTATTATTAAATATTATGTCGGTAGGTATACATTTTATTTACAATTGTAGTAAAAGATACAGTTGTTATATATATAACACATTTGAGCCATTATATTTTTAAAGTATTTTTTTTTTATAAATGTCGTTGAAACGGTTCTTGAGTTATAAATAGACATACAGATGGACATATTAAAAAATAGTAAAATTCGAATCATTGCAATCGGTATATCGTAAGACGATTTTCTATCATAAAATATATAAAGAAAATTGTACATAACCAATTTATATAAATTAGTATATATATATATATATATATATAACGTTTTTAACCTCACACAGACACATGGCAGTGAACGCCTTTAACTCGATACGTTCTTCTCATAACGGTAACGGAGATGCAGCTGTTACACAAATACTATTATTATTACTTATTACCAACATTAAAATAATTTGTAATACTTGGGGAGAGCTCAAGATATAGTGGTCCTCACATAATAGGTAGAGATAAATAAATTTCATTGTTGGTATGTTTGTAATATTGCAAATAAATTTTATACGATATACATATATATAAAATTTAAGTGTCCGTTTATTAATCGAAATTACAGCTTTTCACTTAATGCATATAAAGTATATACGCTATGTTTAAAAAATATATACGTCTATTTATTTGTTTGTTCCGGTGTATCTCTGAAACGGCTCGACCGATTTTGTCATTACTTTTACGGGCGGATAGCTGATGCTTTAAGGAGTAACTTAAGCTATTTTTACAAAATAGTATATAAATATATTAATTTTATTTTTGTTCTAGACTATACATATAAGTATGTTAGTATTATTATTATCAAAAACTCTATTATAAAATGATAGTGCGTCCATATTTTGTTTTTAATTAAAAAAAATTTACGATTAATTTTCTATACATAACTATTATCAGAGATATAAAATGCTAATGTGATTTCAGACTTGAAATAAGACAAACCAATGCCTTATTTATTAAAGCCTTTATTCAAGATCGGACTAGAATCTATCTATACCTTGAAACGGAAACCAAATTTGAATTATTCCAAATATACATACGAGTTTGCGAACCTCCTTTCATCGATGTCGGTTAAATATTCACAGTACGAGAACATTATGAACAAGGTAAGGTATCGCCTCAGTCGTAATGTTGTTAAAGATTTATTCTTTGTTAACGTTATAGAGAAGATCAATTATTATTATTAATAGAATAATGTTGATAAAGAAATCTCTTATCAGTAGGTAATATCCGCTAACAATAAATGAAAATTGCGTAAAAAATATTTTACGTAACTTAAAAGGACCTTAAAGGTGGATGGTGGGCGAAGGATGAGTACAGAGATGTATAGAACCATCACATCGTTTTTGGTTTGGTGGGTTACATGTGGGTTTCATCGTCTCTCTTCCTCCGCTAAAGTCTGACAAAGAAAACACTAATACCAAATATTGTATAACATCGAACGTGGGACTCCTTAGATCAGAGGCGTGCGCGCATTTTGCGCCATTGGGTCGCGGCTGTTATGTGATTAATGTATATAATAATAATATTTATATAAATTAATCATTATTTACTTAATAATATTCCATTTGTAACGAACGCGATAAGAGAATTGTTTTTAATGCCAGAGTTTCCGCAGTGTTGGATAAATGATGCAATGTAATAATTATATACGCGTGTGTGTGTGTGTGTGTGTGTGTGTGTGTTTGCTTATGATATGTGTATGTTATTAAATAATAAAGCTTCAATATGGTAAATAGTATTTGAAGAATAAAGTTTTAGTTTATTTAAACTAACAATTTTCGGATACGAATTTTGTTGTATATTTTTTTTATTGTTACCCTTACAAAACGGGAGATTTCAATTAATATCGGTCGAGTAGATACTTGTAACACAAATAGATACGTTACAGTATCAATTGTAAAGGGTTTTTTTATAATACTTATTGTAGGAACTCTTCATACATACATACACACACATATATATGCACATACATACATACATACATAAAATATAGGTTCCAAAACCACATTATTTGATACAATAACAATGATGATAACATTATAAATTAGAGAACTCATCAAGTATTTGTGGCTTCCTTATATTATTTTATCAACTAGCCTTGGTTATAATTATTTATATTTATTTTATTATATTAATATTTGTTTGATTTTATGATAAAAACACATCAAAAATAATAATAAATAATATCTATTTAGGTATCTTCTTTGCTTTTGAAGTATTCGGATGTTTTCTATTACAATAATTTCTGTTTTATTAACATCATATTTCTGGCTGTTTGATTAATATGATAGTGAAACAAATTTGATGTTAATTTCCTCGTTCCCGATTGGTTGATGTCGTGATGGACAGCCAATCAGAATTAACGATTGTGCCGTCATTTGTTTTATACTTTAATCGTCATTCCGTTGACTGTCGTTTAATTTTATGTTACGGTTGGGCCTGTCTATGTTTACAAACAGAGATAGATGGTTTCGTTGTAATCTTAGTCTAAATTAGATATTGTTTTCCTTAATTATTGTTGCAACGCTGCTCCTTGTTGTGTATATATATATATATATATATATATATATATATATATATATATATATACAGTAATACCCCGCTTTACGCGAGGGATACGTTCCAAAAAAAATCGCGTTAACTGAAATTCGCGTATAACGAGGTTTATAATTAAACATAGTCAAAAATTATTACAAAAAAAATACAAATCATTTTAATCAATCACTTTAATTCTAGGAACACTTTATGCAATACATCCTTTTATTTTTTACGGAAAAATACATCTATTGTTGATGACTACATTATATTTATACACACTCTTTTGCATAATTCGAGGCATTTGAGCGCGAAATTTGCATCCGCGTTATAGTGAAACCGCTTAAAGCGGGGTATTACTGTATATATGTTCCAGAATTTCCTCCCAGAAGAACATGACACACTGACAGACACAAGTCCCCAGAACACGACTATAACGAAACATTCCAATCGTCGAGTTTAAATAAAATAACAATCTAGTAAAATCTAAGTATATAGTACTTTATTGAATCGATTTAAAAATAAATCGTTTACACATACGTTATCTAACATCGATACCCATATATATAATCGTTGAACAAAAAGCGAATCGATTCTAATATCATTGACCCACATGTCTCGTTGTAATTGACCCATCAATATGTGATGCGTCGTACGATACACGAACACAATGATATTAATTCGCCGTATATATATCTACCTACCATTGTTTCAACAAACATTTTGATATAAAAATAAATATATGGAATATTTAATCGTTATATGGTTACCGTAACTATATTATAACTACATATGTTTTTAGGACTTTGTTAATATAAATACATCGTTTTTCACGTGACTCTGTCTGATTTATAAGGCGTCATATATATATATATATATATATATATATATATATATATCCTATTCTGTTATATCTTTAAGTTTTTTTAAAAATTATTATAAAGTTATATTTCACCGTTTCGTTTTACAATTCGACTGTCAATTATAGAGATTTATATACAAACCGTAATATTAATCTTTTTTCATATTAGTCATAATTGATGAAGAGACTACAATTAGGACCATTGTCTTAGACTTATTCAGATTATGGAAAATTTTTTTTTTAATATTTTAACAATAATATAACTAATATGTATGTCAATATAAATAATGATGGGTATTCGTTATAGAATATATATATATATATATATATATATATATATATATATATATATACTATTATTTCTAGGATTGTCTTTGAAAATAATATCAGGAAGTTCATAATATATATATAATACATTATAAGGAAGATGTGTCTGTGTTTCAACCGCAAATATTATTACTATATATTTTATTGATTTATATATATGTACGTATGTTAGTTCATCTTAATTTTTATACGATAGAAATAAGATCAAAATATTGACCGGGTCAATGAACTTTCGAATAACATTAATTTCTCTAAAAAGGTCTATCCGTGAGACGAACAGACGTTATAACAACTGAATTGGCAATTAGTTCTTCCCACGACACGAAGTCTTGTTATTGGTTTACTTTTGCAATATTTATATATAACGGTTGATTTTTTTAAAGATACCCTCAATTTTTTTTTATACAAATATTTTTTTGTCTTCATTTATAAGTTTTTTATCATATAAATAAAAAATATAATATCTTTTTCATATTTTTTTATATATATTGTTTTTATTGTCACGAATTATTTGGTTCAGACTTTGTCTCCTTCATTTATAAGATTTTTATCATATAAATAAAAAAAAATCTTTTTCATATTTTTTTAGAGATACCCCTCAATAATCTTGATAAACATTTTTTTAATTTTTTTTTATATTTAGTTTTTTGTCTTCATTTATAAGTTTTTCATCGTATAAAAATATATTTTTTTATATATATATTGTTTTTATTTTCACGAATTATTTGATTTGGACTTTGTCTTCTCTCAGACTTTGGTTTGGTCCATCTTTATGAACGGGTTTTAATTCAATATACGTTTAATTGTTCTCATATGATCGTAAAAACTTGTAGACATTGAAGCAAAATTATATCCATAATAATCGTATTGTAATTAGTTTAATTGAAAAAAATAGTTGTAGCTGCCAGTTACAAAGTTCACATAACGACCTTGAGAGTTTAAATTATTAATGGTTACTTGAAAAGTATTAATAATGAGTTTTAAAACAAAAAACTATAGACATTTTATCGTCTATTCGATAACTTTTCATTGAAAAGGCCTTTTAACAATGTTACGCCTTTTCCGATTTCATCAAGATACCGCTCCCACTATTTTGGGAGGATCGAAACTAGTATGTATGTGTAATGTTTTATAACTCTAGCTGTTGCCGGCGACTTGGTCTGCTATTTTATATACTATATTACATAAAATAAAATTGTATTATTAACATAGCCATTTATTGGAAACTTATACAACTTAGAAATTAATTGAACCCTATATGAATAAAATACATCAATTAAAATATTCCATCTTTTAAGTTGAACTATGGATATCTACAAAATTTTACTAAAATCGGTTCAGTGATTACAAAGATTAGTACAAACGGATTTCGCAACGCGGGATTCTTATATATACAAAAATGGAACTATTTTGTATAGTATATATTACATGTAGATAAATACATGATTAATCTTACAATAGTAACTATACTGTAATATATTTTTAAAAAATCTTAAATTTTCCTTTTCGTAACTCTGTTATTCTATATGGTGATTTGTTGTTTTTGGGTTACAATGATTATATTCTAAAAATATAGATTCGTTTATTGATATTAATGCCTCACCGTTTTTGGCGCCGCGTATCCTTTTTTGATAATTTTATTTTCACGTTGGCGGATGGTCGGCGCCGATCACACTTTTAATGGAATCAGACGAATTCTGATTTCTATTATGTTGTTTCTTATATATATATAGGTCTATTTAAGTGTATTTAAGTCTTAAAAATAATATATAAATTTAAGTAAATATATAGTTTTGAAAAAATATATTGTTAAATATATGAAATGTTAAACGAGTTCCCGGAACTACTCCAAGTTAGATATATTTATTTGTATAAAATCATATAATTGTGACTCTTCAGGATAATATACGACACGCCGTTTTTGAGTCAGATTTGAAAATACTAAGTGTTCCAAATAACTCTTCCGATTCCAGAATCTCTATTAATATCCAGCGGAGTGAAGAACGACTCCCTTACATAGGAATTGTATTTCACGAGGAATTCACACAAAAAGTGTCCATTAGTAGGGAACGTGACGGTCGCATCTGACGGCGTGCCTAATTGACGTGATTGATACAACGCTGCGATAGAACGAATGGGAATTACCCGTAACAGCTCTTGGACTCGGGAGGAATGTTTGCTTTGAGAATTTGATGTCAAATATTCATCTTTGTCTAATGTTGGACTCTTCCTTTATCCCATTTTAAGCGCACTATTTGACTCAATAAATATTTAAAGATGGTCCATCATAATCTCGCGAAAAGCTCGATAATACTTTTCAAAATCCGATATTAGCATGCTACTTGACCTAGTGTCCGATTAATTGGATACTGCTTTAGTTATCGATTTGTCCTACGCTTGAAAATAATATTATAATTGTATGTTTTAAACTAAATTATGACAATGGTCTCAAAATTCTCGTCATACTCAGTAAGCGTTATTCTAATACGGTTCAGTAACTTTCCCTTAAACTCGAATTTAGTATTCCAAATCTATTCCCTTCTCAAAGAAGGCAATGCAATTCTTACCTCCATTACGTCCACTTATATTTGCCATCAGGTTGGTTGCTTATTCGTAGATACTTTTACATACAAACATTATAGTTTTTCTGTAATTATATCGATAAAAACATTCTTTATGCCCAAAAAACTAGATATCTTTGTCTATTATATCTATATAGCTTAAATAGTTTAAGAGTTAAGTTAAGCTTATAACCACCATTAAATGTAAAAAAATAATTTATATGTATTTTTTAATGACTAGTATTTTATTGTAATTAAATTCTACACAATCTCAAGAGGAACGAAGTGTAATTTCTCCACACAAGTTCTATCTTGGAACTTGACTAATTTAACTTTGGAGGTCTGGTTTAGTCAAATTCCAAGATCTTATAGTCGGAAATTACGATCACTATTAAATGATTACATGAACGGTATAAAAAAGCGGTAAAATAAAGAGGCTATTGAAGATCAGATATATTCATATCAGATACGGATACTGGATCCGTGTTAGATATTCTACAATACCAGTCTTCCGACAGAAAAAACTGTTCTCTAGAAATTCTGTAATGACCGTACAATCAAACATACAACACATAATGAGAAGTATATATATATTCCTCATCATTCATTTTGATCAAAATACAGATGATTTAATTAAAAATATAAATTGTTTTCGGTACAATACCAAAAGTTTTCTCTTACACAGCTAGCTAGCTAGCTGTCTTGCTCCAGTATTTTTCTTCAATTACACAAAGACATTTCCGCATCACTGCACTAGATGTGGTTACGCCTCGTTTCCTCCACAAGAACTTTATTAGGCAATCTCTATTACATAAAGGATAAGGATCATTTTTCTCCGACTCGCTTCAATCTAAGTTAGGAGGTTAACAACACTTGATGCTACCAAATCAGTCGCTGTTCCAACGACGTAAGGATTATTTCCCTCTGGAGCGGTTAAAGGAGTGATATGGTTTAAGGCATTGTTAAATCTGCCGAGAAGGCTTTCCTACTTTAGTGAATAGCTCTGAATCGAAAGTTGTTTTTTTTTTTTGTTCTTTTGCTCTAATACCCTCACGAATAGTGCACTCTTGGTTTGTGGGTTATTGTGGTTGGTTTTCTTAAGAGCTCGTCAAGATATTCTCTTTTTTGGGTAACATTGTTACATAATGTCTGGAGTGATTGCGAAAATTGTTAGGAGTCTTACTAGTTGTAGAATAGTTTGATTATTTTTAATTTATCTTAAATATATCTGATGAGGTTGTATATTTCCTTTCTACATCTTTCTCATTTACTATATTTTTTTCTAAACAATGACCTCTTTTGCAACGTCACGGCAGAGTGAGAGAGAGAGAGACGACATTTCAGAGTGCTCTCTAACAAGTGTAGCTCTCTTTCTAAGTAGCTTTTCTTAATTTTTTAGCTCATCTACATTATAATTATATCTTCTAATGCCTTCAAGTCATTATGTCCGAGATGAATTTAAACCATATTTACTTCGATTATTATTAAAAAGCTCATTATTCTCGTAAATATTTATCGATATCGAAAATCTTTAGCGTTTCTATTTCAACTAGTGGTCGCCCAATGGCCGAACTTCGATGATAATTTTAACCTAAATCTCGATTTGGACAACAATACTCTTTTATAATCATTGTATATATATTTATTTTTTAATCTCTTATATCAGTCACGAAAGCTCTCTGCGATTATTTGATACCGACTGACATTGACAGTGTAAACGCTTGGTAGTGTGCGTAATTTTTTTTTTATTATTTGAATGTGTTTGTAATGCTCTATATAAAATATTAGCTTTCTGCTCTCTTCCGTATAAAGTTTATACTTAACCTATTAATATATAGATATTAAGTATATAGACTTAACATTCATGAAATATATTGCTATTGTGACGTAAGAGTATTGTTTGAGGCGATCCATTATGTAATAAGGAGAGGGGGGGGGGGGGGTCGTAGTTTGCATGCGTGTTGATATGCGGTCGTATGTGCAATGGTTTTTGGGTAACGCCGAGGATTGAGGTCGATGTGTCGTTTGAGGTTTCGAGGATTCACGTATGTGTGATTTGAATTCGAATCAAATTGTTCTAACTTCCTAAAACTCTGTTTTTTTTTGTAAGAACTGTAAAAGTTATGTAATTTTTAATTAGTTTAAAAATATCTAAGTGATTTATTTTAAAGAGTACTGATTGAAGTTAACATGAAAAATGGAAGAACAAATTCTCTGGACACACAAATGTTTATTAGAAGACCTCACGGTCTTAACAAAGCTTTAATAGTAAAATATTCATTATTTATCCCATGTCTTTTTAATCAAAACAACACAACGCGTGACAAATTCACCAGATCGGGAAGAAAATTCTTAAATAAGAAGATAAAGCGTGGGAATTGAAAATGTCCGTCGTTTCACGCATCACAGGCGTCCGAGTCGGATTAGAGTTAACAGCACGCGATGTTATGTGTAATGAAGTAATACACGAACACATTGTTTACATTTCTTTCTCCTTCTTGCTCTCCAATGTGAGTTTAGTGTTACCGTATATCGAATAGTACATATTAATTGTCGCATGCGATAATTTTGATGAAATTTTTTTTTATGAATACCGAAAATATCTGTAGTATTTTGACGTCTTTAATATCACTAGTATATATATCGATTAACAGTTTGTCGTCTACTTTATAAGTTTTTTTTTTAATATAAATAATTTTGGGTATAAGAAATTTCGTTAACAAGAAGTACACCTTTTATACGAACATCCGACGAAACTTGAATAATTATATTGTTAATACGAATAACCGGATGCCATGCGAGGAAGCGACCAATCAGAGCGGCTTAACTCATTGGACGACGATTAACACGACACCAGCCTTAGACGGTCCGGAGCAGATGACGATGAGGTTACTTAATTAATATAATATATATCTTATGTGACCTCTGTTTAACATAATTGGATGTTGAGATTGCATTTGTAGTACCATTGCCAGTAGCGACACGGTAGCTCAATTGTAAAGGTGGCGGGACTGTTTTTCAAATGTCGTCGGTTCGAGTCCTGTTCGTGTAGATTAATATTTTATTGTTTATTTATTTATTCTACTATATTATATACTATACTATATTATATAGTGTATATGTTATTGTTTGAATACTAATCTTAAGCATACATTTTTATGCATTTTATAGGCCATTTATGGAAGGTTATGGGTTTATAACATCACCCTACAACCCTTATTGGTAGTAAGTAAGTAATGGCTTTTAAAAATATGATAAATATGCAGATAATAGCGTTTGTTTCACGGATTCGGTCAGCATTTTTGACCTAATGTTGGGAACGTGTGACGCCCCTCTATAGTCTATAGATATATGTATTTTCTTGTATTTTCTCCTAGTTTACAATAAGCGACTGAGTAATACATAAGAATACAACCATTGGCCAGCTGCTTTACTCGCTTTGTACAAGTAAAAAGTAACAATCTTGTTACGTCGGAAGGCATAGGAAGTTATTTTCTGTACTGTTGCTTAGGATTTAAGTTAGTCTTTTCTCTTCCCCTCTTATATCCTAAATTTAGTAAATTTAGTCGATCGAGTAACTAATAAAAAACTGACATTCATATATATTATTATTGTATGTTTATTTTATAGTTCGTTGGGTTAACTCTTGACTGACTGACCTCGAATTGACTGTAGTTGTTCCCGTGTGAATATCGGAATAAAAAAGTAGCCTGCATTAGGTACCTACCTACTCACTGATAATGTAACTTTACTCGGGTGAAAGAACTTTTAAATTTTGTGATTATGAATGTTGTGGACATTCAAACATACAATCAAACCATTCATTCCCCTTTTTAATAATAGTATAGATTTTATACTATACCTTAAATATCTTTATAAGAGAAACTTGTTACCGAATAAGAAATAGATGGAGTTCGTGGAAAATTATATGATGAAGAAGCAAGTATGCACTTTGATTACGTATGATGGAAGAGAGTTGAAGGAATTGATATATTTCACTATCCCAAATTATTGGGATAAAGACAGGTGGATAAGAAAACTGTATACGTACATAAAAACTGTATAATTGTATAATTTCATACAATTATAAAACTTTTATTCGGGTTTGTTTTTTTTTAAAACATTGACCGCACAGAATAACAAATGTTTTAAATTCAGATATATTTAAATTATTTCTCGTCTAACATTTACTACAGTTTGTTTACTCCGCCATTACTGTTTACATGCGAATGTCAATATTGTATTCGATATGAGCGTACATATATCCTTTGCGTCAAAAGGGAAATGTCAAACGAATCATCATCCCATCTCTTAATAATATCCGAACGATTTTGATTTGATTTCTATATTTATAGCAATGAAACTCTTTAGAAAACTGAACGGAACGTGATTGGTGTTTTTTTGTTTTTTTTTTAATTTATCACGAGCGCGGCAAACCGGACCGGAAATGTCACAACTACCACAGATAGTGTCGATGTTTGACGGCTATGGTATAAAAATGGACGTACCAAAGAGTTTAGTTATATACACACGTAATTGAAAACCTTTTAGATTTTTATATATATAATAGATGTTTAAATTTATTATTTATATTTAATTTTATAGTAGTATTTAATTTTAAATTAAAATTATTTAATATTAAGTGTGGAGTTTTTATTATTTATTATATTAGCAATTTTTATTATTTATTATTGTTTTGATAATAGTTTGTTTTTTTATGTTACATATTTTTGTATAAAAAAAAGAAATAAGATATTGAGAAAGAAATAATATATAAATAATATTGCTCTTACTTTCTATATATGTCTATTTATTTATCGTGTATTTGTTAAAATAAAATATATGGAGTTAGCATTAGGTATAATTCGTGTATATATATATATATATATATATTTACATTACACAATGAATTATTTTTAACTAAGGACAATTATTAATCGTTTTTGCGGATTTCCTGAATGAATCATAAAAAAAATAACGTTTTATCGTCGTAGCGGCGGAATACCTACATTGGAATAACAGGCGCCCTTTTATTAACTCGGTACAATTTGTTAGCGGAAAAATATGGATAGGTTACAATGATAGGATACTGCGGAGGAATAAGCGGTAGCGTTTTTAATGTACAATTTTTTTATTGCTTTGGACCTAACAGAAAAAATTTGAGGTAGCCGTCTCTCATGGTATGGGTATGTTATGAGGAGAGATGAAAGGCATGTAATCAAAAAAGTTGTGGGGATGGTAGTTGAGGGTTGGACAGGTAGAGGAGGGCCGAAGATAAGATGAATGGATTGCGTGAAAGACGACATGGAGAAGAAGGGAGTGTGTACGGAGATGTCGAGTAACAGGAGAGTATGCCTACTGCGCCGACCCCGAAATGGGGATAAGGGCGGGAAGACGATGATGACTTTTGCAATCCATTTATAAGTATAATTTGAAATAAATATACTACGCTACATATTTAGATTTTTTGAAAGTACGTTTTTTTTATCTGTTACGTCTCGTTATTCACGTCTTATCAGAGCGTTTTCTACTCCTGCCGCTACAAGCGATTAGTTTTATCGATTAATAAATAGTTCTAAAGAAATATACGTCATATAACAAGAAATATTGCTCATAGCACTTTACATAATGTTAGTCATTTCACGTCATACTAATGTATTGTGGTAATTGTATAAATCTATATATATAAATAAAATTGTAGTGTCCGTTTGTTTGTCCAAATTCACTATTTTTCACTAAATGCATGTCACAGTATATAGGATAGTTAAATAAAGAAAAAACATTTATTCGTCCGTCCGTCTGCTTGTTCCGGCTAATCTCTGAAACGACTTGCTGATGTTATAAGGAGTAACTTGGTATACGTTCAATAAAAAAAAATGCTAGCGAAGTCGCGAGCCCATCTCTCTATTAATTATATTGAAATAATTTCTGTAATGAAATTTAAATTAAATGAAAAATCTCTTACTCCGTTACGGGAATACTTTGTTCTTATATTTCACATTTACGACGCAGAGACAGGCACTGACGAATGCAATTAAAATTAACAAATCTATACCAATTAGGGACAACCATTTTACGCTGGATTGAAATGTATGTATGTACATTTGATACTTGATACACACCGAGTGTTTTGAACTGGTTTTAATTGGATTTAAAAAAATGGGTCACGGGTGTGTATTGAATGTGTATATTTTTTTTTGTCCCGTAAAATGTGCGCACACACACACACGTGCAAATATAATATGTCTCTGTGTGTGTGTATAATAAAAGCGATCCTGAGACGCTCTAGTACAGCCGTAGAGTGAATTTAGTTTTATGGATACACCTTGGTCATTCTAAGGTAAATTAGTTTAAATGGTCGTAGTTAAATGTTACTGTTATTATTAATATTATAATGCACATACTAGCTGTTGCCAGTGACTTTTGCTGTTACATAAATTATTTTACATTAATTGAATTTTTATTATCAACACTGCCATCTATTGGACACCCATAGAACTAAAATTAGAATTAACACTTTTATGTATAAAAAATAGCAATAAAAAATAATCGAGATAAAAATCATCCTATCTTTTAAGTTGGACCAAACTATAGATATTTTTAAAAAATCATTTAAATCGGTTCCGTGGTTTCTGAGATTAACACGAACGGACATCGTGACCCGGGATATATATATATATATATATATATATATATATATAATAAGTTCTAAATGCCAACTGTAAACATGTTAATATATTTAATATTGTCTCAATATAGACATTGTAAACAAATGAGATTGATACGGATAAGTAGTAGATGAATAGATCTCATAAATATTAAACATCCATCAACGCTGCGCCCGCGCATCACAGTCGTCTAACTATAATTGCAGGTAACTTAACCAACATAATGGCGGTCTGTTTTATAATATAATTTAAATTAATAATCATTCTTTTTTTTTTTTAATCCAACCTTTGCTAAAGCTAACGATTTTTTGTTTGTTTAAATTAAATATTACAATATAAATATTGTTATTTTATTCAAATTTACCATTGATTCAATGTTTATTTAATTTATATATACATACATATTATTAAGGTATATATGAAAATACTTTTTTTTTATTTAAACGGCCATCTTTCTCAATGGCACTCGCAGTTTGCGTCGACCTTAGTTTTTTTTTATAATGACATTTAATATGGTCTGTTGCTTTCTATTTCGTCCTATATAGGAAATGATTACTTTCATACCGAACTCGAATGTTTAAGTAGAACAATTTTAACGTCAAATATATATTATGTATGTGTGTGTGTGTGTATCTATTTATTTATGTATGTATGTATGTGTGTATGTAAATAAACTCGTGATCGTTGAGAGTAATCGATCATTGTCTTTTTTTAAAATTGTAATTCAACTTCCTTATTTATATATAGCTAAGGACAAAAATCTCTTCACAGTATTTATTATTATTATTATTATATATGTGTCGGATGTTAACTGATAAGGTACGAGTATTCAGGTTATGTCAAGTGATAACTATATAATATTTAAGTAGTCAGTACACAGGCGTCCGTCGACCGGGACGCACGTCCATACGGTTGCTGTGCGTCAATTATTATGATAGTTGTTGTGAATTGAATGAAGTGAAAGTGTTTTAAAAAACAATGCGTCGCGTTAAAATGAATATAAATCCCGATCTCGGTGACCTGGAGGAGATGCTGGCTCACGTTCAAACCCAGATAGAGAAGGAGATCGATCTGGAGATGGAGTCGAAGATGCCGTCGATAATGAACGTACAGGAATCGCCTAAAATGAAACGTACGTCGTCAGTGAGTAAAGGTGATCTGGAGTACAGGAGGGGTATCCCGAGACCACAGTTGGGAAGAGTTAATAGTGATATCACTAGGTCTGATTACAGCAATGATTACGGACAGACAAATAATAATCATAACGGTCACAGAGGTTCACAGACCAGCCTCAAATCCAACGACGATACGGTATCCCAGATATCCTTCCAATCGTTCAGATCGGAACCCATACAGAGACACTCGGTAATGAGTCTCCCAGATAAGAAGGATTCTATATCTTTCAACGGGAGAGGAAAGACGGCCACCCTACCCCGCGGGTACGGATCCAATCGGGATAAAAATTGGGAGGACTATTGGGCGCAGTGAGTATTTAACTTGGTTTCATATACATATCTATCTTTCTATATCTTATCTTTGTTAAAGTGACGGCTACTGAGATTCCGGGTAACATTAAATCATTTGAGGAAAGAAATTCAACGAAATATATTGATTCAATTTAAATCGAAATATTAATGATTCATTTGCAGTTAAAAGTCAAGTTCAGTTTAGTTTTAAATATCATTTGAGGATTCATTCATTGTATGATTTATCCTTTTGACGAATATTTGTATAGTTTTCAAGGAAATCCTTTATAACAAATATTCAGGTAAACCATAAACCCGAAACTAATTACCGTTTACCTAATTGTTTGGTTTTTTTTTCTTCTTTGTAATTGTTAAAAATATATTAACTGTAACGCGATAAGGTTATTAGTTTTTAACGTGTTCTACTGACATTAGTGTTTTTTTTTTTTAACTTTAGGTATATGGTAATATTTTTTTTTAATGTGTCATTGTATAATGATTGTATTCTATAAAATTATTTATTAATATATATATATATACGTTTCATGTAGTAAATAGACGAGCTAGATGCCACCACTTCTTTCACTTTTCATCTACTCACTTTCCTCTACTCTACTCTCTGTATATATCCTAATATACTCCAAAATATATGTAACCTATATAACGACACTGAAGGGACTGCATTTTATGGTATTATAGAGAGAAGTCTTTAAGTGGGAATATTTAGAACTAGAAAAAAAAAAAGTTATATCAGACTCGTGTTAGTACATACTCTTTTGAACGCTATAGCCTACAGTCTGTTATTGTTATTTTTGTTTTAACACTTTCACTGGCGTCTCCGTAGCGTGTACGGAGACGCAAGTTTCACCCCGTGTTTCACCCCAGGGCCGTAGCATGTACGGAGCAATTAAAAGTCAATTTTTTATAGTATTTAATTGGCTCAACATTTTTTTTCCGTTTATTTAAATGCCTTTATGCAAACGTTTATATGAAAAATTGAAACAGCACACAGGGCTCAATTTCTGAAAATCTGGTGGCAGCGAAAGTGTTAAGTCTTTTGCTGCAAAGATAATTTTGTTGTATTTTATACGTGTTTTATTTATATGTTGAGATGTTGAGGATTTCTGGTGATAAAGGAAGTACTTTTTCAATTATTTAGAGCTAATAATTTAATTCGTAAACAAAGGAACGAATTTCTTAGAAAGCTGTAGATGTGTGATGCCGACAGTTGATATTATTACGGACTAACATATTAAATTGACACAGCTGCTTAATTTTAATTAATTTTGGCAACTTAAAAGGTACTTTTGATTAGTTAATCGCTGTCGTTATTGAGTGGGTGTAATGCTATATAGTGTGTGTGTGTGTGTGTGTGTGTGTGTGTGTGTGTGTGTGTGTGTGTGTGTGTGTGTGTGTGTGTGTGTGTGTGTGTGTGTGTGTGAGCTTAATCAAAGCTAACCAACCAAATCATTCTGACGCTTTAGGGAATCTATCGTTTACCTTACCAGTTTATATATATCTATATATATATGCGATTTACCACTCACTGACTCATCACGAAATCTCTGGAATTATTTGTCCGATTAACTTAAAATTTTACATAGTTACTTCTTTTGTGACGTAGACTTCCACTAACAACGGATTTTACGGAATTTCTATCACAACGGATTTTAACTTACTTTTCGCAAAGTTTTTTAAACCTCTAGGAGCTATACACTTAATGGGGGGGGGGGGCAAGAGTTACTATAGCAACGGTTACCATAGCAACGGATACGATGACAACGGATAATATGACAAAGGTTACCATAGCAACCTAAGTTCACATCCAAATTAATAATGTACTCTGCGAAGCGGGAGGGAATAAGCTAGTTATATATAATAGCTATTATTTAGTGACGTACTATAATATTTAACTACATTACTACAGTCGTTATTCAAGTCTTACACATCTTAAAAGGTAACCAAGAGACTTATTTACAATACTATTATATTGATATATTTCGTATACAATTATAAGGTATCGGTTACACAAGTTTTGCTAATTACAAAATCTTTTCTCCGTTACAAAATTGTTACCATGGTCCACGGTATGTATGGTCTTGCGAAATATATCCGTTCTCTTGTGGTGCAATTTTTTTTGACCCCACCATATTTGTATTGTTCGTACCACATGTGGTTAACATTTGTGCCCACTTGACTCCTACGTCTCTTGCAGCATGCGTGCCTTTCTTATGTAAATTGTGTGATTTAAGTAAAAAATGTTAAATGTATATTTGTTTAACACTAAACCTACCAAGTACCGGTCAAATTGACCGTTCTTAGACTTTTGTAAAACTTACACATTTTTAATCGTTATAATATCGCTATCAAACTACAGGACAATTCTTAGAATATGCATATAATATTTTCTTCACTCTTTACTTTTAGTTACTTCCATTATTACCTGCGTTATATAATAAAATAACTTTTAATAACCGGTCAGTTTGACCGCGTGCGGTAGGAACAGGTATACAAGAATTGTCGGTAGGTTTAGTGTTAAATATCGTAGTAATAATTTAACCTAAACTCAGATTGTATTGACGACCTTCGAGCCCAATAGACGACGTCCGCTCCACACGGCTGCAGTTGCATAACTAACTGAATGTTTTATTAAATCACTGTTGCTATGTTATTAAGTAACGTGTACACACTTCGCCGCCTCATATAATACATTTCATTATACGACCTATCGTACGCTATATCGCTTAGCACACTAAATCGTATAGCGTGCTGTTTGCGAGCTTTTGTAAGCAAGTTTTGAGGTCAAATAGTGCACTTAAAATTGTATAATATCTATCGTAATTTGATACTTGTTTTAATTATTTTAATATGTCATGTTATCTTCTGCGGAAGTCGTTGTATAATGGTTGTATATTAATTATGTCTCACTCGGAATTCTTAGAAGGTTAACGTTAACATTTAGATCAGAGTTTCTCAATCTTTCATACTGTAGACACCCACAAAAAATATATTTAATATTCAATATTGACGCAATCTATAGATTGAGAAACGCCGATTTAGATGTATTCATATTTCTTCGAATTATTATAGATTAAAAATTAATCAATTAATTGATCCTTAGAATCTGTTATTAAAAATGTATCTTGTATATAAACAGATTTTGTGGCTTGAAAATTAAACCCTATACGGATTCATTGCAAATGTAGTACTGTTGTTAGTACAACATTAAGGGGTCTATACACGATCGAGCATTACCCGAATGTATTAAACGTAAAGGAGAAAGAAAATTTTATTGTATCAACTAGAATTGTCCCACCAATTGATATCCACCCACCGTCAAGTTAACTTGATGATGTCCGCAAATTGTACTATACGTTTTACGGTGTGTGTTCTCCTTAATTCATTATGTTTTAGTTCCGTCAAACGACCACGCATATCCTCTTCGCCCTTATAAGATTATTTAATTAAAATATCATCATATTGCAATCGCGTGGGATAGGTTCGTATTTGGTAAGTAATAAGTAGGTAGGTGAGTTTTGTTATAACCATAGTATTGATGTAGTATATGTCATGAAATATTAAACTCACGTACTTACTTATTATTTTAAGATATATCAAGAATATGTTATGCCGAATTATATTATGTATGAATGTGCAAATATAATGAAGACAATATAACTATGGCACAATTTTTTTATTTTTTTTTTAATTAACAGTAGTGAGAGCTGAAAAAATTTTAAGTGTTTTTTTTTGCGACTTGTAAGTATTGGTAATAAATTTTGACAAGACAAAATTATTTATTCGATACGAAATAAAAAATATTCCAAATTTTATAGTTTTTAAAAAATTATTATTGTTGTTGCCTCGAACTATTTGTCTGCGAGTCTATCTGTCTGAATCGCACCTGGCCGTTTTTATTATATAACACTTTAAACATTGCTTAATACGAAGATGAAATTGCGTACACTCGTGCTTGTGTGGGTGTGTCTGTTTGTATGTGTGTGTGTAAAAATATATAACGCGTTACCTAAAACGTCGAATTGTAGCAATGGGTGCTTATATAGGTATTGTCCTTCCATCGCAAGTTACGTAACACGTGCACGTCGTATAAACGACCACACAGGGACACCATAGTGGAAAATTGGATTTTCGTATATTGTGAAACTTGAAACTTATACACCCAAAAGTTTCAAGACACACGTTGTTTTTTAATATGTTTTTCTCTATATGCCTTAATATTTCCGTCGAACGGCCTCAAAGATAGAAACAGTTTTAATGTTATTCCATTGCCCCCTTCCCCCCCACTTCTTGAACGTTGTAATCGTTTTGGTTAATTTGTATTACCTACATTGTTATCTATTAATGTTATATTTGTTTGTTTGTTTGTTTGAATAGATCTGGTAAATATACGTGGTCCGACACTTTCGACCTTATAGGCGACATAACGTTTAAGTGCATTGACATTCACTAAAGTCATAAATCTGTCAG
The DNA here is from genome assembly GCA_918358695.1 of Melinaea menophilus ssp. n. AW-2005. NCBI lineage: Eukaryota > Metazoa > Arthropoda > Insecta > Lepidoptera > Nymphalidae > Melinaea > Melinaea menophilus. The sequence continues at coordinate 6,854,507 of OU911043.1, forward strand.
ATAAAGATCATTAAATGTCAATTATAATTTAATTATGGAATTAATTTTGTTTTAAAACAAAATCATTCTATTATCATACATATATATATAATTATTATTCTATTTCACATACCCTTTTGAAATAAAAACTCAGTTGGGTTTCTGAAATAAAAAATGTTCAATTTATTATTTTTCATTTATAATATGTACATAGTAAAACAGTAAAGAAACAACCTTACCTGTAATAAAAACAACATTAAAAGTTTCTACTCCATTTATCGTTTCATCACCACGGTCGTTAGCACGATCAGTGTTATCTTAAATTCAAATTTATCTCTCTGCAAGTCAGCGTAAGGAATACAGCCATCGATGACCACAGGGTCGATAAATCTGTCGGTAACGCGCCAGGTTCAAAATTAAGAAAGTGACGGCTTCGAGTAATATATATATATATATATAAATGAGCGATTTACCACTCGCTTCACATCACGAAATCTCCGAAACTGTCTGTCCGAAACATTTTGCCACGTTTTAAACATGTAGGAGCTATACACTTAACGCGGTTACCATAGCAATGGTTACGATGACAAAGGTTACCATAGCAACCTAAGTTCACATCCAAATTAATAGTGTGCCCAGCGAAGCGGGAGGGAATCAGCTAGTATATGTATATATGTATTATTTTTATTTTCCAGTGAGCAGTCGATAAGCAGCGCCCGCGCGTCGGTGATGGTGTACGACGACGCGATGAAGAGGTGGATACCGTCGGGCTCCAGCTCCGGGCTGTCCAAGGTTCACATCTACCACCACACGCAGCACAACACCTTCCGCGTCGTCGGCAGGAAGCTGAACGATCACGAGGTATGTAGGTGACCCGATGTTTTTGGACTATTATGAAACTAAATATATCTAAGCTTGTAATAAATTTGTCAGCAGTTGGTGTCTGTACATAAAAGAAATACAGAGATTTTTTGAATTTTTGTCTATTTTTCTGTGCATCTATTGTGCACGCTAATCTCACTGACGGCTTAACCTATTCGAATGCGGTTGCACGGACGTATTGTATCCTCTTCTTAAAATTTCGAGTTTGGATTATTTGAAATGGTCAATAAATGAAAAAAATGTGTCAAATAAAAAAATTGATAACAATATTTTATATGATTAGGGTCTTTAAAATCCCGGGGCGTCACGGTGAGTGCGCAAGCGATCCCGTGGCGTCCCATTAAGGCGTTGAGGGCAACCGTTGGTTTTTAGTGGGTAACTTTAAAAATGGCAACGTCCTCTATGCTGTCGGGTAGTCCCAAATAACCCTCCGGCCATCACCTTCCTGGTCGGCGGGTATCCGTAACGGATTGATCCAAGGATAAAAAAAAAAAAAAATAGGGTATATTTTTATATAAAAATAGAATGACTTATATTAAAATATCTAAAGCTATATACATATGCAATAAGAAATATTATAATTCCAGGTGGTAATAAACTGCGGTATAGTCCGCGGACTGAAGTACAACCAGGCCACGGCCACCTTCCACCAGTGGCGCGACGCGAGGCACGTCTACGGACTCAACTTCTCGTGTAGGGAGGACGCCGACAGCTTCGCGCGGGCCATGATGCACACTCTCGAGGTGAGATGGAGTTATCGGACTCCATAAATGTTCAAGTAAAATCTTATTATAATAATGTATCAAACACCAGCTTTTCCTCTGAAACTCGGGCCTGTTTTAAAGCTAATATATCCATAAATCCAGCCCTAACTGAAAGTTTGATTCATAAACAAATATAACTATATATTATGATGTTAACGGACTATTTATACACATTAAAATACAAATTCCAATAATTATTTGATATTATACTAGAAGGTAGAACTGGAAAAAATTCGTTATCTACTGTCCTCAAAATAATAATAAAATAATTCAAAAAAAAAAAAACTTCTCAACTAACATTAAAAACACAATGTTCAGATACTGGCCAACAAGGTGGTGAACAACACGGCCCCCCCTCCCCAGCAGCCGCCCAACCCTCCCGCGCCGTACAACGGACACAACACACACTACGACGAGGATATGGGATACAGGTTTGATTTGTTTTGTTTAACTCTATAAAGAGATTATGGTTACTTATACCTCTATTACACACGCACTACATTTTATTTCTTTTATGTAATACAAAATACACATACATTAAATTAAACTTGAAGGATATATCTAAAATTACAGGACAATGACCAGAGAGGACGCCGCGATACTCCAGCAGCCGCAGTACCACGCGCCGCAACACCAACCACACCACCAGCCGCCACAGCACCAGCTACCGCAGCACCAACCACCGCAACACCAGCCGCCACAGCATCAGCCACCGCAGCATCAGCCACCACAACACCAACCACCGCAGCACCAGCAGCCACAGCACCAGCCGCCACAACACCAACCACCGCCCAGTCAGTACCACGCGCCGCATCACCACCACCAAGTGAGTTACTAACAACGATGACGGTACAAATAAATATATGATAATTTAGAAAGTACACCCTATGGTTTTTTCACCACTTTTAAAGTCTGCATCACAATAAAATTGTTTAAGTACAAACAAAATCATCGTTACAAAAATAAATACGTTCTAATTCCAAAAATAATTAATATGAACTCTTGAGTTCATAAAGCTGAGATGCGACACGATAGCTCAGATTGCAGCACCACCTTGTCGGACTCCCCTAGGTCGCGGGTTCAATATATGTATTGATATTTTTTCATTCTATATTATTTATAACTAATACTTTTAGGTCTGTAGAGTCTACCAGGCAGTAAACTAATAGATTACTCATGACTACCACTAAAGTTACTTCCGAGGTTCGGGGTTCAATCCCCGGTCTAAATATTAGTATGATCAATTGATATTACAATAATAAGTGCATACATTGCTCCTCCGTCCAATGCTTTAGTATTATTATGTTAATTTTACCCCCCCCCCCCCTCAGGCCGCCCCCCCGGCGAGTGCGTCCCCCGCGCCCGCGCCGCCCCCGCACGCCGTGCACACACTGCCGCACGCGCCGCACGCACCCGGACACCACCGCACCAACAGGTGAGACCTGCGTTAAGGAGGGCATATACCGGGGAGAGAGTTCCAACATAAATGGTCCTGTTTTATGTTACTGAGCAGGTTAACAAGATTTAAAAGGGATTATATCATCGTTTTATATGAATTCAAACGACGAAAGTGTTTACTAATGGCCCTTATAGCTTTGTGGGACCGTCACCTTCGTTAAGCATTAACGTGCACCCATGCCCTGCTCAGGACATTTATATTTGGGATTTAAACAAAAATGCGCAAACGACATAATGTGAGACGATTTTTTTTTTATAGAGAGGGCAAGATGCCTTTGCTTTGATTGATTGATTGAATGAATGAATTGAATGATTAGTTTAATGAATTCCGGTGAGGTGGTGAGGTGAATGGGTTAGACATGTGTAGGAAAAACTGTATATAACAATTTTAATTTCTCGGTTATTCTGAATAGGTAACAGTAACCAATATTTTAAATAAATAATAAATAAATATAAACATAAAATAATTTAATGTTCCAGTGCCCCCATGCCTCCCAACATGTCTCTATCGACCCCGGGAGCCCCCGCCGCTCCGCCCCCCGTGCCGCCGCATCAGAACCTGCCCGCACCCGCCAATGTATGTATTATTAATTAGATCATAACAATATTGTTAACAATAACTTAAAACTTCATGGTTGTATATAAATTAATAATTTATTGAAATACATGAATGGTTTTATATTATATATTGTATTCCTTTCAGGGCCCGGTAGCACCGCCCACCCCGCCCGCAGCGCCACAGCCGCCCCCGATGGTAAATACCTCTTGATATTAAATTAATAATGTATTTTCATTACATTATTTTTAGTAGCTAGCAAAACTAGCTAGCATCTAAAATTGTTCGCCAGTATTGTGTAACAAAATAACAATCATAACATTCGCACATTATGTCGCGTTTTCAATAGTTGTAGTTGAATGAAAGAAATTTAAAAGTTTTAATGTCTGTTCCAGCAACAACCTGCTCCAGCGCCCCCTCCGCCGCCGCCGCCCCCGGGCGCCGCTCCCGCGCAGGCCCCCGCCCCGGCCCCTGCCGCAGCGCCCGCGCCTCCGCCGCCGCCACCGCCGCCAGCACCCGGAGCCGACGCCGCCGGACTGGCAGCGCAACTACAGCAGGCCAGGCTGAAGAGACAAGCCAAGGTAAATCCTGATACCTATTTTACATCATGATACTTATTTTACCTCATGATACCTATTTTACATCATGATACCTATTTCACCTCATGATTCCTATATTACCTCAGGATACCTAATTTACCTCATGATATCTATTTTGCATCATGATACCTATTTTACATCAATACAAGTTTTCAGAAAAGACTCGCAAAACGTTCTCATGGTGATATACTCACCTTGTGATTTTCTCGCAGCAGCAGCAGCCCCCTCCAGCGGGCGAGGCTTCCCCTCCCGAGTCAGGCGCCCGCGGCAACCTTCACACCATGATGCACGAGATGCAACGCACACTGGCACGGCGACGGGCACACCTCGCACACCTCGACCGGAACGAGGTAAGGGAGAGAGAGGGAGAGGATAACGAGTGTAAGAGAGAGAAAGTGATATTAGTTTATGTAAACTATTCTACTGTGTACACATGTTCTTTAAGAAAGTTATGCAGCCATTCCATTATCCAATTTATCGGGGGGGTTAAAACCCATTTTTGTGTATATCACTCACACGTCTAAGCGGTCATCAAGTGAAAACACAAGTTACATTATTGCCCGGTGTCCTTAAAATACACAAAACACAATTAAATGTATGTATTGACATAGATTATACTAATCTGTTCTAGGAGTCGTCGACAGAGAGTTCCGCGAGCTCTACGCCCATGAAATCGTGGGAGCGTTCGGCCACACTGCCGCATCGACTGCCCAACGGAAACACACCTGGTGGGTACACACACACACGCGCCCACACGCGTACGCAGACACATATACACGCACACAAGTAAAAAACATCCATAATCACGGGCTGGAAAGAGTAATGTTAATACAAAAAATGAAAACTTGGAATAAGTGAATATATTCACGTTTGTATAATGCTACGAATTGTTATTTAATGTTATATTGCGTTTTTCACATAATAAAAATTGTAACAGACACAAATCACTAAAAACTAATGATTTTAATAGAAAAATATTTCAAGTTACACAATACCTCAGTTACATTAACATTGAAGGTTGGTGGTTTAAAGTATATAATATAATGATATATATATATATATATATTTAAAGTGAACACGGAGTGCAACACAGCGGCACAGTCGCCCCGAGCCGCCAGGAAACGATTTGGGTCAGCCAGCGAGGAGACCATACTTAAAGTAACTATACACCGAACAGATTGTTAACTACAATACCTAATGATGTCTAATAATATAAAGAATATATATGTCTACCTATGTCTATACATAATGGTGTGTGTGTGTGTGTGTGTAGCAGGTGAACGGCTCGGGAGAGGGGGCGTGCGCGTGCGGCGGCGCGGCGGAGTGGGACAGCTTCAAGCAGGACGTGCTGCGGGAGGTGCGAGCGCAGCTCACTCACATGAAAAGGGATATACTGGACGGTGAGGACTACATACACACTACTACTACTACTACCACTACTGGAGTCATTTTACATAATGATTTGATAGTAAGATGGTATCAAGCGCTAGGTCAACTAGCACACTAACGTCGCACAGTGAAAAGGATGTCAGTGAGCTGTTAGCGAGCTGCTTTTGACGCTCCCCTCCCCCCACCTTAGCCAAAGCTTATATGTCAAGTAGTAGTTGTACTTTACATATATAATATTACTTTGAACGAGACCCAAAACTAAATATTTTTGTCAGTACGTAAATTAAACCTACAATCAAAACAATTGATTTATTCATATGTTATTATTAATAAGTATATTATATTTAATATTTTTTTCATTTGTTACAGCGATGAAAGCCGAGTTCGCCCGTAGGTAAACTAGTCGTCCGCACACACACACACACACACACACACAGACACAATGAAAAAAAATATCTGTACGTCGCGAGCACACATCGACATGTATAATTTATATTATATTATTATATTTGAATTAGACGTGTGGCATTTTGAAGAGAAACGAATTAAAAAAAATGTAACGCTTCAACAGTAACTAAATATTATTTGTACACATTTTTTTTATTAATAAATAAATAATTAAAATATATGTTGTGATGTGTTAAATAAAAATAATGCCCCAAATAAGGCTGAGCTAATTAAATAATCCCAAATTAATTGTTACTGGGAGAGCTTTTCTAATGATACGACGATTGACGTAAAGATTGCCATGTGTCGGTGTATTTAAAATCTACTGTATGGCAACATTTATTATTATTAATAGTTCGCACGAATACGAAGCATAAAGTATGTGGTTTTTATTTTTATTTTATACGTGAAAACAAAAAAAAATTAAATATTTATTTGGAAACTTTTTACTGTAACGTAGAATTATTATTATTATTTCTGTCGATTTTTTAATATACTTTTCTTTTTATGTATTAATTTACTTTAAATCTCTCTCTTTTTTTCTTATCTTCTCTCTCTATCTGCGTTTTGTTTATTAAAAAATCGACATTAAATAAAAATATGTAATAATCAGCTAGTGTCAAGTTATGTCTAGTATTATTATATTTATTGACTATATAATGGCAACACAGGCTGTATAACATTAGAATTAATCTTTTTTTTTTCTTTATCTATCGGTCTATATAATATATAATCTGTGTTGTCATGTTTAATGAAGTAGATAATAAGTAATATACACGTATTTAACAATACTCTTTTGTCGGGTGACATTTTTTTTTTTATCAATCGTAATAACCATTCTGTAGTCTTCCATATGTAATAGGGGAAAATTTTAACAGAAAACATTTAAATACGATAAGTATTTTAACGTTACTAATTAATTAATATTATTAATAAAATTAGAAATTATTAATAATAACCGCACCTGAGCACTGTAACCCAATATATAAAATATCTGCCCTGGTCGTATTTGGCCCAACTTGGCCCAATATCGGCCAATGTATAGGCAAATTTTATTTTACGTAGACACATAGGCCAAACTAGTCTTAAGTGCATCAGCGCTTTATATACGAACAAAATTTCACCCGACATTAGATATTAGAAAAAAAAATGTATCACAGTATTGAAAATCAATTTAAGTACATACATACATACATGTTATATACAGTACAGTTAAAGTAAACGTCAGCTTTTAATGTGATTCGAATTAGGGTTTTGAATGTCGATAAATTTTATTAATCAAAAAAAAATATCGATACGACTCGCTACAGTAAGTATCGATTTTATTCAACACTATCGATATCCCAATTCATCACTATATATAGAATTTAAGGATATCACAACGGACTGAAATTCCATTCCATGTAGCGTCATACGGCCCGACGGTTTGTATTTTAGTATCGAATATATAGATACTTTTTTTATTACATTTTTTTTTATATAAAACTGCAAACATCTCCGTCATCTGTACATTTTGACATATAAATCCTTCTTTGTTTTTTTTTTTCTATACAACTTGGACAGATAACGGATCTGTGTATTCTGACAGGTTTTTTTTTGTAGTAGTAGTCCTTTTTGGAATTTTTCTCTATATCGGCTTTTTTCCACTGGTGCTGTAAAACCATATAACACGTTTTATTTTGACTGACTGCATTTAATATATTTGCTAGTTGTGTGATTATATTGAAGGAGTTATATAATTTCAATTAAAAAAAAAATAAAGCTATTGTATTCATTAATTCATAACTTAGTGATATATACGTGTAAGATAATGATAGTATTAAATATATTAAAATAACCAAATTTAAGTTCGAAAAAAGTTTTTTACAATTTTTGTATTGGTCTCAGTTATGTCAAAGATTGTGGTATTTATTGTTCAAATATATATATATATATTAATTAATTTTAAAGCAATTTTTTGATGAATATTCAAATTCGCCTAATAGTGATGTTTTTATTTGTATATTAATTATAAATGCTTGGATCGTTTTAAGGATGTCTAGGTGTATATTACGTAATCGTTTATGTATTACGAAAAGTTTTTCGAAATGTTTATAAAAACACAAAATGGCCGTCGCACCGCCGCGCACCCCGCGCCCGTATACAGTTCTACAATATTATACACGTGAATGTTTGTTTGTCTGAATGATTATAAAGAATGTTTTTTTTTTGTGATTTATGAAGCCTCCTTGCAATATTACCGTTGAAAATAAAATGCTTTTCATTGTTTATTTCAATAAATATATTTGACGTTTTTAAGTATTTTGACATTTCGTTTTCCCGCCTTTTTTAACATATATCGCTTTGGGTTCCATGACTAAGGATACTTTTTTTTTTCGTCGGTAATATTGTAAGGTGAGAAAGGAACAGTATCGCCGTAGTATAGGTTACCATGTGCTGTACGTAATACGATTTGTACTAATGGTTTTTGTAGTCATTTGGATAATTGTACATAGATTTACGAATTATATATTTTTTTTGTGATCGCATTGTTTTGTTTTTTATTATTTCCTTTTTTTTAATTTTTATATATTTATATTTTTTTTCAAGCCACCATACGGCAATAGATACATACGATTTTTATAATATATTTATAATATACTTTTCCGGTAACTAGTGATTCCTATTAAGTGTTATTATTCGGTTGATATATATAGAATATATGTATTAAAATGAAAATAGTCGCATAATCACCAATGTATCAACATACAATGAGTGTTAACGATCGCGTAAACGCCATATTCCTGAAACACTGCCATCTATTGAAATTATTATTTAATAGAAGTGAATTAGATATTTCTACCAAAATCTACCATAGTTTAGTAGCTTTCTGAATGGCGTTTACTGGAGTGCTAGCTTACTGTTGTACGTGTACATACGCTGGAGTCAATAAATTGATACGTAAGTGAAATAAATATTTGTTTTATTTAGCAAATCCTCACACCTCTTCGTTATAAGTACACTACAAGAATCTTAACTAAAAAGTTTTTTTTTGTGAAAATATCTCATGTTATAAAAAGTTTTTAAAAGTAATTGAATTATGTAGAAGGGAAAGTTCAAGACGTACTAGCAAAGATATGTATGATTTGCTAAGTTGAAGAAAATTATTTTGGAAACATCAATAAGCAATTAATTGTTAGAAGATTATTAATAATAATTTCTAAGTAAAATTTGAACGTATCTATCTTGAGAAGCGTCTGTAAGAATACCTATTTCTTTAAAAACATCTCTCAGAGAATCTCTAGCTTTTAAGTTATAAATAACCCGCACAGAACTTTTTGTAAAACAAATAAATAATTTATTTCGACAGCACTGCCCCATAACAAAATACCGTAACATAAAATACTTTGAAAATAACTAGAATAAACAAGTCCAGCCGTATAAACGTCCGTTAATTGTCAACTTTCTTAATTGCATATTTTTCGAAGATCTTAAGGGCGGCAAAACGGCCTTTAATTTCCTTGTTCAAGTCTATCACCACTTTTAAACAAGTGTACTTTACTTAGTACTTTACTTTTTTTCATCAAATCTGGGAATATACTGGTTATTTTTCAACAAATGTATTGATACATTTGTTGAAAATTAAGGATAATTGTGGGGCAATATTATTTATAATAGTACTAAGCATTTTAACTGACATACCATAAAGATCACCATTTTTTTGAGATTTAAAGTTGTAAATGTTTTAACAATTTCGTTTAATGAAACAGTTTTAAAATACATTTATTACTGACTCTAAAATTATTACTGAATTTGGTGATTGCATCAGAAGATGAAGAATTTAAATCACGGTGACTGTTATTGGAATTTCAGTTAAAAATGTCTCATTATAGCCGCTACATTTATATCTGTATTTATTTCAATATTACAAATGTTTAACTTTATAAGTCCATTAACATTTTTTTTTCCCAGAAACACTCAATAAAATATCCCAAGTTGCTTTTATTGTCTTCTGAATTTAAAATTTTATTTTAAATGTAAATAGACCTAAGTCTTTGCTAAGTTATATGCAAACCTAAGTTATATACAAACGGTCTTAAATATTCCTATCTTTATTCAAGAACACCGAATTATGATTCCGTTGGCTCTCGCCATATAAATTATTAAATTTTTCTCAATTTCTATATATTTTTACGATAAATTAAAAAGTTTAACTAAATTTAAGTTTTCGGTATTTTGTTATCGTTTTTGGCTTAAAACATTATTAAATTCATGTAACAAAAAAACAAAAACTTTATTATATAAATCCAAATAGGATTGTCATCAGTCAAGTCTACTGTAAATACTTTTAGCGTAACATTATTTTTAAAAGTGCGGAAACACTAGTAATGCGTAGGTACCGAAAGGTTAACCATACGTATTGCCAGAGTTACTTGCACATTAAAATCACCGCACTCTATCACCGAATTTTTGATACCGTTTTTATCACAAAATTTTGTTAATAAATATCCTGCATTTTATTTTCAAATTCATCATAATATATTCAATGAGCTTAATGCAGAATACTTCACTAATTAGCTCGACAGATGTTTTAAAACTGCATCATTACCAGCTATGATAAGAGAGCCACCACGATTAGTTTTCTCTCTACAGACTGAATTTGAAGCTCTTTGACCAGTGCTCTGTAATGCAAAGTAAATGTATGTTAACTTTTTAACAATCAGTTCCACTTCCACTTTTTTCCCGCATAAGCCTCGTATATTTCGATGGGCAGTATTAAACCGCTAAGGCTTTATCTTGTTCTGTAGTTTAAAGTGGACTGATCATTATTTCTTACTATTATATTATTTTCATAAAATTTGTTTGTCGTTATATCCCTTATAACAAAGTTTTTTAATGCTCCGAATTTTTATTATTTATGAAATCGCTAATCCATAGTCAATGTGCTTCAAGTTATAATACCAATAAAAAAAACTAAAGGCTGCACATCTTTTTATGTTATATTCAAGGTAATGAGAGTTTATTGTCAAACCAAATATACAAATTTATATTGTAGGTTTTGCTTGATGTAAACAAGCTGAAAAACAATAAAAATCTATGATCAGATATTTTATTCATAGGCTCTACTGAAAATAAAACTACACATTTAAAAAAAGGCGTTTTATTAAAAGTTTGAAAATAATATTAAAGAAGAAAAACACTGCCAACATTTATAAATAACATACAATACATTAAATAAATATAAGTTTACAAAACGTAAAGTCAACAACCTTAACAATGTCATGTACAATTATTATAAAACAAAAAATATATTTCATTATATAAACATTTATATAATTATTAAAAAGATCATATAAACAAACTAACAGACACCCAACATAAATAACACAAAAAGGTGGTATACTTCATATTATATAATCATGTGTTACATTGTGCAAAGCACTTACAACTAATATAACATTATAGAATCTTATAATAAATAAGGTGCTATTTAGGCCTTTATTTTGTAAATATTGTGATTGTGACCGCTCATATAAAGCAATTAATTTAATATACTATAATAAAATCAACATAATATATAACTAAGTTAAACAAATTAAGTATCTGGTAACTAAGTGTATTGTCGTAACGTCTTGAGGTAGCATTTAGCGTTTAATCCTCCTCAACTGGCTTCAGATAACTGGTAACATTGCGATGGACGTAAAGGCGGGCTCTAGCGCTCTAAACTAATCTAAGTATCCGACGGTGGAGCAAGCGGTTAGATTTTAGAAAAGAATTTATAAAGGACTTCAACTACTTTTTATTCTTACATCTAATACAATGCCATATAACACTTTATAAATATATTTGTAAAAAAGCCTTCACAATGTATAAGTAGTACGGATTGTACTTAATTGTCCTTAACGAGTAAATAATTTAGTTACAATTTGTGCAGAAGCCGGATGATCACAACATTCTTATGTTCCTGTCAGTGTACGGCGATGAGATGTAAGCCCTGGAAACAAAATATTATTAATATTACATAATAATACACTTTTTTTATAATGATAAACAACTGATCAAAAATGGGAAGCACTGTTATATTTGGTGCTTTGTAATGTTATTTTTGTGTAAAATGTAAATTAATATTATGCAATGTAACAAAACAACACAACGTAATTTTATAAAAGCAGTTAGACTATAAAACCTAAAGTTACATCTACTTTGAATGCACATTTAATTATTTATGAGCCTTTGAGATGCGAGTGAAAGAACAGGTCTGCTGTTTTAGTTTCAAGTGTACGCTAGCTACAACATCCAAAACTTTGAAAACATAATTATAAGAAACTCAGAAACGACGTTGCTACGTTAGTAATTGTTATGGAAATCAGAAATAATCAAATAATTATTTGCCAAATAATAAAAACATTTTTAAGACATCTGTCAAATAAGACGTCAAATAAAGATAAAGATAAAAGAGCGGTGTTTTTTTTTTTAAACATGCCACAACAATCAAAGCCAAACAATTATAAAGGCGACTACAGACTTTATTATGTGTAAAGGACCTGAGTAGCTCGATATTTTTTTTTTTACATTTTTTATTTTTTTTCTTGCAGTCTTCAACTTGTTTATTCGTTTAACACTGGGAGCATGGATCTAAAAGAATAATTAATAGTCACTGTATATATAAATATATTAGTAAATTAACAATGATACTAAATACTCATGTGTTATGTTTATACGCGTGCTGGCAAAATAAAATAACGAAAAGCAATTTATTCGACGTTTAAACTGTACTGCTTTTTGACTTTAATTTAAATAATTTTTTGAGCTCTTTAAATGAATAATAATAATATTTTAAAACCAATTTAAATAAATATATAATATATAACTAATATATTGATGTAAGTCTGTTTGTATTGGCACCACTGGCGCATAACAAAATGGACGTTCACATACAAAGCGACACTAGTAACAACACATTTATAAATCTCTGCGCTAGCAGCGCCATCTTAACAAAACATGAAGAATTTTCAGGCAAAATATCAAATATGTATCATTATTTGTCTGAAAATATGGAATCGTCCATTAAACAACGTGATTTTTTTAAATAACTCTTTAACCCCCTCTGTGATACTTGACGAGGTTTTAAATTAACCCTCCCCTTATTTATGTAACAATTATAATTAAAAATAAATACAGGTGACATCTCCCTACACATGCCATCCCTCTGATGGATGTGTTGTGATTTTTTAACCACCCCCCCAACCCTTTGGGGCCACGTGATTAATGGACGACCCCTACTTAATAAGCGTAATTAAACTAAATATACCTTCCATTTCCAAAACTATGGGAATGGGACCTTGGCAGCGTTAAAAATAAAACTCTTTTAAGCAATAGCGTAATGAATTGAAGAGTTTACGAGATCGAAATTAATTAATTATTCATATTTTAGGTGAGATTGTGTTGGAGAAAATAGTAGTAAAATAAAAGGAATTATAGGAAAAAATATGATACTTTATAATAAATTTTGTATGTTTAGGGATTTTATTTTAATACATATATATGTGTTCGAATTACAGTGGAGCGATCTCGTAAACTGTTACAAGCTTACCTCCTAAAGCATGTTTACAAAATGATATTATCTGTATAATAACTGTAAATTCGCTAGCTTTTCTACTTTTTCTCAATTATGATAAAAGCGTGAGGGCTACTGATCATGTCATTAATAATATATGTATGTATTTTATATAGTGTATATAATGCCTTAAAATATTGATTAAAAAAAATAAATGACGGAATGATTTTTTTTTTAAACCTTTAATCGAGGCGAAGGTAAATTTTTAAAACCCTTCAATAAAAGCGATGGTTGAATTTTGATTGATGGCCGAGTCTGAAGGCATTTACTTACCAATTAGATTATCAATTATGTAAAAATGTATTATTTATTAGATGATGTTCTAATCACTACTGCGGTTACCATACGTGCCGCTCGAGCCTCATTGGGAAGGCAACCAGGAAAGGTATAGTTATAAATATATACTTTAGGAATACTAATTCAAGCATAATTAGTTTGCACTAACTGATAGTGTGATAGTTTTTTTATTTACATTCTTTAGTGTATTGTGAAGTTAATAATTAAAATTTTACAGCGAAATCAGTCCAAAATCATATTAAGTCAGATTGCGACTTTATTCTATTTTCAAAATGTTTATTTTTTTTTAATATCATATATATTTTTTTATTTATTTAAAATAAAGTTTATAGCCTAGAACCTAGAGCATTAGAAATATATTTACTTATTTGGTTTTCATAAAAAAATGCTCTAATAATGTATTTAATCTAAAGGTAGACATAAAGTTTTTGTCCACGACAAAACGACCTACCTATTTGTCAGTATCTATATGATTTTTTTTCTACAATTTCCAAATTACAGTCAACACTATACCGCCAATATTTCATACTACAATCTTTTTAATTTTCCTTCAATTTAAAGCAACAGTCCAAAACCTGTCAGCCAATACTTACAGCTCCATATCGCGCACGGTGGACCGCTCGCAGGCGGCCGGCACTCGCACGTGGCAGTGTTTGTGGCAGCGTAACAGACAGTCGCGACACTCGTAGCCTTGTTTGCCGAGCCGTCGAGCGACTGCCTTATTGCACACTGGACATACTGTTCCACTGCGGCAGAATACGGTTAGGTTTTAGTTAACACTTTCACTGCCAGCTCCGTAGCGTGTACGGAGACGCAAGTTTCACCCCGTGTGCTGGCTCCGTAGATGCTACGGACCTGGTATTATTAGGCTAGTTAGGCTAGCCTGCATAACATTGTTCTTAATAGCTATGTGCCAGGGCCGTAGCATGTACGGAGCAATTAAAAGTCAATTTTTTATAGTATTTAATTGGCTTAACATTTTTTTTACTATTTTTCCGTTTATTTAAATGCCTCTATGCAAACGTTTATATGAAAAATTGAAACAGCACACAGGGCTCAATTTCTGAAAATCTGGTGGCAGCGAAAGTGTTAAAAAAAATTGTGGCAAAATGGACAATCCTTTGCTCAGTTTAAACTTTTTTATATATCTAATAATTTTTTTGTTTATATACATTTTTTAAGAATTAATCCTTTTGAGATAAATTAAAATAAATATTGTAAAAATATCTATTTCTTTCTAGAATAAAAACTATTATTTTATATTTAGTCTTTATATTATGTGAATAACAAACTCACCCGCTAAGATGTTTAGCGATGAAAGTATGTTCATTATAAATATGTAACTTGACGCCCTTTCTCCGCCATCTTGATCTCTGAGCGACGGTTAGTGGCACTAGGTAATGTTTCTTGATACCAGCCTCTATGGTTTCCAGAACCAGGGTGGACGCTTCATGGTTGAAAGTCCGAGCTGACGCTGTACTGAATCCGGAGACTTCGCTAAGAGACGATCTGCTTTTTTAATTTTGATTTCCGTTTTATGATGAGAAGATTTCGTGAATGATATTTTTAAAGCGTCATGAAAGGCCGATAGAATGAAAAGTAGAGGAAGAATTAGTATGAAAAACCAATGTTACCAGATTGCAGTGCGTTTATTCCCCGCGTGAGTGTTGCCAGATGGAAAAAGAAAAAAACACATTTAGCGATGTTATAATATATATCTAAATAAATAAATAAATAAGAAAAAAGCTTTGCATTCTTTTTTTGATAATAATTATTGGTATTAATAAAGTTATTATATAATATATTTTAAAGCATTTAATTTATCTAACTTTATTAATAATCTATTCATCGGTTTTATATAAAACAATTAAACTTATTATAGCTGGTAAAGAAGTTAACAAAATAAATCAATGTATGTACATCAAAACAGGACGAAGAATAAATTCATTTTTTTTAATATAAAAAAGAACGATTTAAAAAGTTATATTTACACAAAAATTTAATATTAATAAATTATTTTTTCAAAGGGTCATCATATAATAGTTTTTATCATAAAGTTAATGTATTGTGTTGTGTGTACCCACCTCCGTGAGGTCCGCGACTCGTCCCCGGACTGCGCGGGGGACGCGCCCGCCGAGTACACCGTGCGACTGGGGACCAGCGCCTTATCTGTACACACACATACATACATACATACATACATACATACATACATACATATTACATTTATATACATACATGTATACAGTTTCATTACATTACATAAAAAATATGAAACTTTAATTTATTTTTAAGATTTTAAACTGACATGTTTATTTAAATTACAATAATTAATGTTTTATATTGTATTAAATTTTTGTAATATTTAACTAATTTTGAAAGTCCCATTTCACGCGCCTATGAAGTATTATATTATTATAATTAAAATATTGTTGTCTCACTCTCCTATTTCACTGTTTCTCTCTTTTTAATTAATATAAAGGTTTGCTCACCCTGACTGTTCCTCTCCGCACTCACACTACGCACGTGCTCGTCGTCCTGTAGTTCGTGTCCGCGTGTGCGGGACCGCCCTAACCTGGAATGTATATATTAATTAAAAGTATTAATAAAATCTCCTTTCTCCTCTTTGAGATAAAACTTTGACGAAAATATATTATTACATAAAATCATATTTTACGTTTAGGACTTCCAAAAAGAAGTAACATCCAAATGGTTTTTTTGTTCCCGTACAGCATTTTGGTAAATAATATTTTATCTTTATAATAAATATATTAATAATTGGTATTCTTTATTTATGATAATTATTCAATTTATTATTAAAAACTGTTTAAATGTACAAACGTTGTAAATTATTTGGTTCTGCGTCGTTCGGTATCTCGAAGTATAACTAATAAAAACAAATAAAATTACTATCAAATCCTTTGTTATTCTTAGGTTGTATGAATATCTATCTACCTTTGCCTGTTTTTTAGCGAACTTAAAAACCACAGTTATACACTTCTGTCACTGTCAATATTTAATAAACATAATAACAAATATTTAATATTATTTAGGAATACAATACATATGAAGAGGCTGTATGATCTAAGGTCTTTGACTTTTCCGTGGATGCATTTAAAAACAACATCTGTCACTGTCAATGATTGTCAATCACTTTTATTTTAAATTATTATATTAGATTACAAACTAAATAATCTACCTTCTTTTTATAGTGCCAAAGAAGTCTCGTTTCCTCTTCCGTGGCGCGGGCTCGGGGGGTGACTCCTGGTTCACAAAGTCCCCTTGCTGTTAATAAATTATAAAAATCATACATATTTTTTGTTTTGTTTATTATTATTGTTTTTTTAAAGTAAAAAGTACTTTTTTAATGTGTAAATGTGTATTTTACATATTATATATATTTCTTGAAATGAAATGTGTCAAATATGTAATAGGAAGAAAAATGTGGTGATGTTACAAAATATAGATTAGAAAAACATACAAAACGCCAAATTAATTGTATTAGTAAATAAATCAGGCATAACACCTACTTTGACGGGTTCAGAGTCGCCATTAGCTTTGGAGCCATTTTCTTTTATCCTCACACTTTTGGCGGGAGATTGGTTTGGTGTTATATTCTTCTCCATGGTCGGCGTCTTGTCTGTGGCGTTCGCGACCGCATTGTCTATGGCTTTATCTATGTTTTCATTGTTTTCAATCGCTTCCCTTTCAACCTCGATGAATTTTCCCGAGTTGGTCATTTCCACCTTTTTTGGGAGTTTTTGTTAGTATGGCAACACAAAGAATTTGAGATTTTATTTTTAAGCAGAATATGTTTCAAAATTATTATTATTATTAGTTTTATGTTATATTGAGATTATTAATTTTAAAAGGAGAGAAAAAAATATAATTTATTCAATTTTAATATATTTTTTAAAAATATCTTATTATTATAGTTATAAAATATTAAATTTTTATTATTTATTATATATTATATATATTTAAAAATTTATTTATAAATAAAATCCCAAATATGGTAGCTTAGTAGAAATCCATGCTTAGTAACACGTAAATATATACAATTAAGTCTATATTCGTATGAACAGTTTGGAGATACTACAAGTTAAATGCTGTAAAATGGGGAATAGTATGAGGGAAACTCACCTTTATGGATTTTGTCGGCTCCTGGTGTTTTCACACACATGCAAAAAAAAACTTAACTTCAAACACACTATGGAGTACAATAGTGTT
Organism: Melinaea menophilus ssp. n. AW-2005; assembly: GCA_918358695.1. Lineage (NCBI taxonomy): Eukaryota > Metazoa > Arthropoda > Insecta > Lepidoptera > Nymphalidae > Melinaea > Melinaea menophilus. The sequence goes on from OU911043.1 coordinate 6,872,705, forward strand.
ACTGTATGTATAATATATTTGTTGTGTGTGTGTGTGTGTGTGTGTGTGTGTGTGTGTGTGTGTGTGTGTGTGTGTGTGTGTGTGTGTGTGTGTGTGTGTGTGTGTGCGTGTGTGCGTGTGTGTGTGTGTGTGAGTGTGATCACCACTAATTAATGTTTCTGTGTGTGTGAGTAACGTTTCTTAAAAGCAATCCTTACATATAGAATATTTATATGTGTTCTTGGTGATGTCTTATCTGTTGGGTATTGATCACTGTACAGAGAGGATGGGGTCATGAAAATTAAGGGTAACTACCCCTTTTTAAAATCATAATTTATTATTATTGTAGAAAGACAAATGACCCCCCCATATGACCCCAACGGTCTCACTAGCACCATTCCTTTGTGTGTATGAAAAAGTGGTACGGTGTGTGTGTTTGTGTCTCACCCTCTGTACGGAGTGTATGATGAGAGTCGACTTGTTTGCGGCGGCTGTAGGACTCAGCTCCAACTCACGGAGAGCAGACTGCGTCAACTGGGGGGCGTCGTGACCTAGGGGGGAGAGGGTATTTTAGGAAAGTAGTTGAAAAAAAATAATGCTTGCAACCCAACTATGATATAATGATTTTAGTATTGTCCGTAAATATTTTAATATAGTTATCATTGTTACCATTCTGCTGGAAGGTTGTCTTGGTGGTGGTGGTGAGTCGGCCCTGAGGGGTCATGGTGCGGAGACTCTCCTTTATCTTGTAGGGCTTCGACCCTAGATCCGGTATATCAGCGCCCTCTATGAAGAGGAACTGGAAATAATAATGTATCTGATTAATAAGTTCTATCTACATCTTGTGTGTGCGTACGTACGCGTGAAAGTGCATGTGTATGTGCGCGCGCGCTCATTTGTGTGTGTGTGTGTGTGTGTGTGTGTCCTCACCTCCACAGTGAGGTTCCCGCTGACGTCATGTTCCTCCATGGGTCGTGTCTGTAGTGCTATCTGTTGTCTCTGAGAGGGCGCCGCCAGCAGCTCGTCGATACCGACCAGACCCAGACCTAGGAACCTATCACACCACACATTACTTTAACTGTCAGTGTAAAACAAAACATTTTTTTTTCAGTTTTTGGTGTAAAAACAGTGTTATTTATGCAAACAAGTAAATATATATTTGTCGTTGATATGAATTTTAAGACAGTAATACACTATAATTGGGATTATTGAGCTGAGCGTAAGCGAAGCTCTTAACCGTTTGGGAGACCTGTTTTGTGTTTAGTTGTCTCCAGAATGCGACGAGATAATTAGCTAAAAATTTTCTCATGTATGTTTGAGCCGAACGCGGATGTTATAGCGAAAACAGATTGAAAAAATGTTTAGCCATTCAAAAGTTATCAAGAAAAGAAGAAAGGAAAGGGGCTCAGCTCAACACCCGCCGCGCACGGTTGGCGGATCCTAGTATTTAATATATTATTTCAAATGACCCCAAACCCTCACTTAACCCACCTGTGCACAGGGGTGGCTCCCCGGTCGTAAACCTCGAATAACAGCTCCGCAGTTTGAGCCGAGAGGTCACTGTAAATAAAGTTATTAATTACCATTGATAATTATCATCCATCATTTGATTAAAATTATCATTCATCATCATCATTGATAATTTATCATAATTCTGATATATTTGTAATATTTTTTATCAAAATCCAGTATTTTTATCATACTCTAAATAAGAGATATAAAATTGAAAATACAGCGTATAATATAGTATTTATAAAGAGCGAGAGGATAATATATTCTGTCTCACTCGTATATATATACTTACAATAGGAAGTGTTCCTCCCACACGGGGCTGACGGTGTCCTTCTTGAAGGCGGTCTGGTTCTTCTGAGGCGGTTCATCCATCTCCACCACACAGTATGGAGCTGTGCAGCCTGATTTACCTGAATATAACAATTAAATATATTTGATTTACGTGTATTAATTGCAGCTTTATATATATTATTGTTTTAAAATTAAATAGCAAACCATAAACAAAATATAATATCCGATTTTTGAAATGAAGTTATAAGTCAAAATGATTTGACAGCTTCGTCAAATGGACGGTTATGATTGGTTGTCTATCACGACATCAACCAATCAGAATAATTTAGATTAAGGCTAACAGCAAAGGAACTAACGATCAATCAGAATTTCGACCAATCAGGGAAGGGTATAACAAGCAATTGAATTAGCGTTGAATTATTGTAAATAAAGTATTAATATATGAAGGTACTGACCACCCAGGTCCTTGGCGGCCACGACCTTAACCAGCAGTCTCTTGTCTCCCAACAGCTGTACGCAGCCCGCTGTAGAGTTTGGTGTCGACGAGTAGACTGGACGCTCACCCTGCAGCTGGAACGAATATACAGGTCATTAACAAGTGTGTGCTGTTGTGTGTGTGTGTGTGCGCGTGTGCGTGTGCGTGCATGTACGTGGAATGTCTATGATATAGATAATATAATGTTAAATTTTTATAACTGTTTTGATAACAAAATATATCCATTGATAAATTGACAAATGCTAAAAAGTGGATATTTGTATTCGTAGTGTACGTCATTGCCTTAATTGATATATTTGTGAGTATCGGCTTAACAAGCAAAATAGTTTTTAGACTATCACATTGTCTAAACAGCTCATAGATTGGTGAGTGTGCAACTGGCTACCTTTAAGCAACTGTTTAAGTTTTATGTGTGTCTAATAAGTTCGAGCGTGTGTGCGTGTACACTGATGATAATGATAGTATGTGTGTGTGTGTTACGTACCATGGAGTCATAATGCAGCGGAAGTCTTGTAGTGTCTGCGACGTATCTTCTCAGTCGCGGACACGTCGGGTAACGGGATAGATTGAAAGACAGCTGCGTACTACGGAGTGCGTTCACTACTATGTCACTGGAATAAAATGTTTCACTGTTATATTATTAGAGCTCATTTCACTAACCAATCTTAAGCGCACTACTTGCCCCAAAAATAGCGAGTTAAGGGTCCACCACACTACTAACAGCACATTAACAGGCTTCACTATACGACGTTAGTGTGCTAACTGATATAGCGCTTGATAAATTGGATAATGTAATAGCTACATAAATTATAGATTTTTAATTAATTAATAGTTATAATAAAATAGAACAATTTTTTTTTAAATATAATTATAAAAAAACCTTGAAATTGTCATCATTATTAATACATATTGTAATATAGTCTATCTGCTTGATACTTTTTTAATTGCAGTCCATCCGGCCAGTTTGCGAGCCGCACTAGAGTATATTCTTACCTGACTAGTTGCTGGAGGTCTGTCTCAGCTGCATTGGGCCTCAGAGGTCCAACCGGAGCCAGCGCGACCTTTACATCCGGCCAGCCATCACATTTCAATTCCCCTGTCAGTTTGTCCGTCACACACACTATGTGTAGTCTGGCTCGGAATCTGGGGAAGAAAATAATGTATACTTATACATATATTGGTTTTGTCTGCACATTTGATCTTTTTTTTTAAATAAACATTCGTCTTATGATGCATTTGAGTTTCACTTTTTTTTCTTTTTTTGTCTGTACGCCTTTCTCTAACTCAATATATATTAAGAATCTGATTTTACAAATGTAACACCATATTTGTGATCGATAAACACTAAAGATTTTTATAAAAAAATAAAATTTTAGTCAGTTATTCTGTATTACATAATAAAGCAGGGCGATTGTGTGCATTACGGGCGAGGTAAAAAAAAAAGACAAAATGAGCGAACCCACGGACAAATGCTAGTATTTTATAACATTACTTTATTTTTAGTGAATATCGAGTAATTAAACAAGAAAATAGGATTTACGTAAGTATATAAAAATTTTATATTTATTAATATAATAATTCGTAAGACAAAATGTATATTTAACCAAAATTATCGTTAAGTACAACAGACGGACATTTGAACTTAGTTATATTAATGTTGCTGTGAACACTACCAAGTCTCCTAAACTTTCTAAGTCAACGCGACTCATTCAGTTACAACTGCAATGCGATGAACTTTGAATTAGGTGTAAATTACTGCATTGCTTGTATAAACTATTGCGCTGGCAACTAAGTAATTGCGGATTTTTTTTTAAAAATCAAGACAATTTATTCATGGAACTAAATAGCTTTATTTTGTAATGTATTTCCCATTTTGGTCAACCTTTTTGCCATCTTGAAAGATCATAATCCCACGTTTATACAACTTCTGGTTTTTATTAGCAAAAATAAAAAAAAATAAAAACCCACGTTTTACAAATGCACTCAAAAGAATAAAATAATTTTGCCCTATGGTAGCTTTGAGCTCCACGTCTGCCTCACTCCATCACCCCTCCTGCAGCTGTTGCCTTAATTTGTGTCACTCGTAATCTTGTACTAGCTGAAGACTGAAAACGTGGGGCGCATCAACACACATCTCTACTCTCATATAAACATTATTCTAATCTTCCTTCCAAGTACATCCGTCGAGAATGTCAAATTTAATTCCGATCAAATTCATTGTTCATTCTAATCCATAATTATGCTGATATAGATTTACAACAGTAGCAATTACTAAGAATTTTCCTTATACTCCTAGACTAAACATCTACACATCTCATACAAACTCACTGATGGAAGATTCCCATGAATCTTATAAACTTAACTCTCTAACTCTAACAGCCTTGCTATCAAACGCATACATAGAAATTCACTCCCAATTGACAAAAAATTTAAAAATTTAAAAAGAACTAATTTTTTGATTTTCAATGCATGTATGTGATACATGAAGCTTTTTTGCTCATGTGTTCTACTGTGACAATCCGAATCGATTATTGCTTTGATAAGAACCTCATCAACTTCAACTGGACGACCAGACCGTTTTTCATATTTAAGTCAAAAATCACCAGAACGAAATTTGGCAAACCAATTTTGACGCTTCGTCTTCGTCACTATAAGCAGCATATAACTTTTTATGAGCTTGCGATCCGATTTTCCTTTGGCGGAAATAAAAAAGCAAAATATGACGAAAATGTTCCTTTTGATTTTCCAGTTTTCAATGAATGCCAAACAAAAACTACGCAACCGATCAAAAAAACTTTTTTTACTGATTGACCGGCTGAATTGTCAACTATCAAATAACAAATTGTGTTTTACATTTGCATAACGTCTGCAAATCTAAAAATTCAACTGAAGCCATCATGAGTGAAATCCGCAATTACTTAGTTGCCAACCTATTACACAGTAACAAACTTTTAGATTTCATTATAAGCAATATAAGCAAAGCATATATATATATATATATATATATGCTTTGCTAGCGGTTTCACTTTTGTTTTAAGTTATATGTATGTATTACTATATAATTTTTCATACGCCCAAAATCTAGATTGCTGGGGACGCCAAAACTTGAATCTAACAAAAAAATTGCACTTTAGACCATAATATTTCATAAAATAATCATTTAATCGATTTTCTTTTACAGTCATCTTATCTTTTAACGTCACATTATACTTGAGAAAAAAATAAAACCTTACTAAAAATATCTTTTTATTACTAAGGGTCACTTAGCGACGCTACGGATAAGACGGACATGACTAAACCATAGTTCCTAATGGACAACGGAACCCTAAAAACATATTGTATACTAATACTATTTTTAATAATTAAAAGTATACAATTTTCTGACATTTTATTTTTAAATTTCTTGATGATCTATTGAATAACAACAAACGCCTCCTGTGAGCACATCGGGATTAAATATAGCTTAAGTTAGTTACTCATAAACCTTGAAATACTGCGATATTATTAATATATGGTAACTTTACCCGAAAATTTTCGGCGAACGAAGCCGTGAAACGAAACTAGTACTGTTAATAATGTATAATATAAATATACTAGCTGATTCCCTCCCGCTTCGGTGGGCACACTATTGATTTGGATGTGAACTTAGGTTGCTATGGTAACCGCTGTCATATTATCCGTTGTCATCGTAACCGTTGCTATGGTAACTCTTACCCCCGCGTTAAGTATAGAGCTCCTACAGGTAAAATGGAAAAAGTTGAAAAAAGTTAAAACTTGGTAAAATGGAAATAGTTGAAATCCATTGGGATAGGAATTCCATAAAATCCGTTCTTAGTGCACGTTTACGTCACAAGAGAAGTAACTATGTACAATGTTAAGTAAATCGGAGATAGTTTCGGAGATTTCGTGATGAGTCAGTCAGTGGTAAATCACTGAACGATGAAATGAATACTGACTTGTTAACATTAACTCTGTAGTGGGAGACCTCCACCTTCTCCCCCCTCTGACTGAAGGCTTTCAGCTGGAACGCAGGTGTTGCCTCGCAGTCGCATGTTATCGTCTGTAATTTAAACAAAAAATATATTCTAACAAAACAAAGATAGTATAAAAATAATTATCGATTAAAACAATAAAAAAATACACAACAACATATATTGACAAATGCGATAGTGTCATCAAAATCGATACAGCTTTATCAAAAAATTTAATCTAACAACACAGACAAACTTTTATATATATACAGATTAATACGCGTAATATTAAATGAAATAGCTGTCTACTTCCAGTCAACAATCACACACAATTTGTGACAATTGACGCTTCCGCTGTACCGTAATAATAAACGTGTGTCTGTTTGTAAAATATATATATAATCTAATAAACTTTATATATATATATATATACTCGTATAAGAAGACGACGTTTTTTTGGGGCTCTATTTTTCTATTGGTTTAGTTTAGGTTCAAAAAATATTTTTAGGGTTGGAGATTTAGTTAATATTAGTTTTTCAAGTCCAGGCCAGACCAGGACGTGTCTAGAACTTGACCTGGTTCAGTTGTAATGTTGCTTAGCAATTAGATAGATAGTTAGATAAGATTTTGTTACAATATCCGTTACACAATAATTTTGTCACAGCCGGGAATCGAACCTGGAGATTTATTAAAAACAATTATTAACTTATTTTTTGTATACTCACCACATCATCCTTAGAGTCGCACTCGCTGAACACGTTGGAGAGGCTCGGCGGGTGACTATCTAACGCTCTTACTAACTCCACACCGACGCCTTGCTGAAACAATATTATAAATAAGTATTACATTTTAAGTAAACAAAAGATGCCTGGACGCATTTTGATTTAACTTTAAGGATGGCAAGTTGAATTAATGATAACAATTTTACATTTATTTGATAGGGGTTTTTATATTGAAAATCAACATCATTAAAGTATGAGTAATTAGGTTATGATAATAATTATATATTTAAACAATTCTATAAATTAAATAGAATATTATTGTACGTACAAAGATTAAGAGGTAAAAAAATTATTCAATATATTTTTAACAGGAAAACACTAAAAAAAAACAAAAGAATTGTTGAAACCTCCTTCTTTTAATTCAAGTAATATTAACATATATAATGCACGGACGGAGTCACGAGCTTGCACTAGCACACGTAAAGCATATCATTTGATATCAGGACAAATATATCAGATAATATTTAATAAGGTCCCAGAGTGAAGTTGATGATATTTGATGTTTGATATTTGATGTATGGAGAATATATTATATTATTTAGATTATATATATAATGTTTTGAAAGATCAATGACCCTTATATATATTTTAATGGACTTAGCTCGTATGGACTTGGACTGGATGTTACGTGCCTTTATTAGCTGAGGGAGGGGGGGGGGGGGCTTTTATCTAGTCCATCTATAAAAAATTTGGATAAATGTCGATTTTACACAAGGTTCTTTTTATTTGCGTCTTTTTAACGAGAAAACCCGGGTAAGAGATACTATTGGTTCTAATATATATATATGTATGTAGCCGCTTCGAATACTTCTATTATTTTTAGTAAGCATTTTTTTATTAATTGTATTAATTATGGTTATATTATACCGTAGATATATTCCTTAAGTATAGTATCAAACCTGACTGGAATCTAAAGACAGGAGATACACACAACTCTAGTCGGGTCTTTGAGCTTAACAGTACCACTGTTAAACCCAGTTTTATCATAAAACCATAGTTTGTAATACGAAATTATTAAACCATTAACCAAAGGGGTTACTACCACTTTAAACCGAGTTTAAATCTAATCCACGGTTAAATATGTTAGTATATATTGACATTTAAAACCTTGATGAGGCTTTGTCCAATTTAACCACTTCATTCGTATTCTCTTAGTAACGGATTTCTTTTATTATTATTAACTAATCATTAGGCTTATCGAATTAATTGCCATGGTTCTAGTTGTTCGTAAACTATTGACTAAATATTGAGGTTTGTGAAACTGATTACAATAAAGAAATACATTGCTGAGTATGGTGTGTGGTTCTCAGAGTAAGGCGCGTTTGGAACACTCGTATCCTTCATTATAAGATGGAGAGTGTCTTTATAGAAGGGCTTAATTTGATTTGTAACCCTCATAGCTTTATCATTAAGTTGGACAGTGCTTTTACAGAAGGGCTTATTACGATAATTCTGGTATCGAAATAGGCCCTCCTGACACTTCCATTTTGACGTACACAAGTGATCACTGATAATGATTCAAAGTGGAAAAGATATAAATAAATAAATAAATAAATAAAAATATGTATGATATCAAAATAGTCCTTAATGATACTCCCATTTGATACACAAGTGATCACTGTGAAAAGGTTATAAATAAATTAAATAATTTTCAAAATAAAAGAACCCGATAAAATCGATATAATAAAAAAAGTTATATTCATTAAGTACGATGAAACATTTCGAAATCACGGACAGACACTCAAAATTATATATATAGCGTCACTAAATACAAAACGCTCGTCATGCACGGATATGTCAGTAGCCATTGTAATACATTTTGTAATGTTCTTTATATAATACCAGTTGTTGCCCGTGTCTATCCGCGCATACTCATGCAACTTAAGTGAGAAATTATTTATACGCATTTATACAACTTTACCATACATTATTGCTGTACTAAATTGGAGCAATTTAATTATCGAGCATTCACATACTAGAGACGGTATAATGAAATACCTTCAAACCAACATACATTACGTTTGTGACGTCACATTCAGGCGAAAATACATTATTTATTAACTGAATTTGAATAGATTTGCAGTTTCATGTTACCATATTATGTAATGTGTGTATGTGGTAATACAAAGAGCGGATTTTTGTACTTGTACAGTGACGTCACGTTCAGTTAAAACACAAAATCAATGTTGGTTTCAATGATAGCTACGATGAGTTCGTCTACGTCTAGTGTGTTTATGCACGAAGGTTTAAATTGCTTGACGACGCGGACAGAATCGAAAACAAAAGCTAGTGTTTCAATTTTTCTACTACCAAAATTCTAACTATGTATATCAATAATTGAGCGAAGTGAGCATAGCGAACGGAGCGTTCTACTGGAGACTTTTTCACATTCTTTGTCACGAATTGGCTCGAAAACTACTTGACGGAAAATTATGAAATTTTGCAATCAAAAAGATATAGATTAGATGATGGTTTAAAAAAAAAATAGAAAAATTACGTCAAAAAAAATTTTTTTTTAATGTCGTCATAAAACTGATATCGCATTGAAGTCAATGGGAAACGAGGAACCATTACACTCGCTTCGCTCACTATGCAAACGGCACGGTCTGTTGGCGCCCCTAGTATTATATATCAATAATAATATATTTAAAACTTTATTACCTAAGCTTATTTCTATAATTATAAACATATTTTAATTTTTATATATTTATAGCAACGGTATAACTTCAATATTTCGTAAGAAAACTATACGAATTATTTTAAATATTTAAATTTATTTGATAGTTAAAATTTATGTGAGGTACTAAATTGTCGTCCGTATGCACCTATATTTATATGTATTTTTATATTATATATATTTATATAATATAGATATCGGCAGAGATTTGCGAAATACGCCATTTTCAATAAATGATTTGAACGTCTTCCCGGTGAAGGAGATTAAAGGATCGATCGCCGACCAGCCGGCGCCTGTGACGATACGGATATTAAAATTGTAGCTTATAACAGTTGTTCAATAGTATAAGACTGGTTAGTAAATAATTAGTTCTACTAGTATATAGTAGAAAAGTGACCCGACAAAAAGTGATATATGGGTCAGTTTGCATTTTACAGAAATATACAAATTATTATGCTTGGGTCAAATACTGGTTATCAAAAAATATATGGAAATTTAAATAATTTTCTATACGTTTTTACTGATGGTCGGTCTTTAATTATTGTAGAGAGATGGAAGAAGACGAATAGTTTTAAACATAAATATTGATATTCTAAGAATGATGGCGACCAAGAGAACATGGATGGCATGTGAAATATATGGTGGAGAAGGTAAGCTAAGCAATCCATGGTTAAATAATAAAAGAGCGTGGGGTTGACATGGCGCCGATCCCAGATAAGTGAGATAAGGATGATGATATACTATTGACCCAAAAAAGTTCCTTGTAGTCAATGACAATTGATTAACCTCCATTTCTAGTCAACAAACAAATATGTTTTTCCAAAGCAAAGCCAAGAACAACTGATCTGCAACTTTTCAGAAACATTTATTATTTAAAAATATATAAAATAAATCATATAAAACGCATACCATATAATAATTATAAAAAATATACAATGACACATACTTTAGTCAGAACGCTAAGTGTTGGTGATAATTTTCTTATCAAACGAAGTAATATCTTCGGTTTAAAAACATGAAGTTGTAAAATATTATTACTAAAACTATTACTGGTACCCGGCTTTCCTTAATTATGTGGTGTTTACATTCAATAAGAGTATTAGGAACATGATAATATAGTATTAAAGATTCGTCTCCATTTGTTAATACACGCAGACATCTCGTCTGTCACTAATGACTTGTGTATAATATATAAGAATGTATACAAATAATATTATTCAGTTGGTAGAACGTAAATAACAAACACATTCAAGCATAACACTTGCCAATAACTTGAATGTTGGCAGTACTGTTCTGGCAAACCGCCATGGAGTCCCATTGTCGAAAGATCGATAAAGACATTGAATTCCAAAAGCAGGAAATTTACAAGAAGTTAGTACTTTTGTATACAAAAATGTATGTATATAGTTGACAATATTATTACATACTAAATATTATTATTATGTACTATTGTTACATCAGTATACAATAGTTCTTAAATGATTCTAAAAAAGTGACCCATTTAACACATTTAAAGAAATAAAACTACTTACTAAGGATGCGGGTTACAAATTATATCATAAAAATTCTATGACTGACTCATGACTGACACAACACTCAACCTACACTAGTGAATATAGATATAATACCGGTACAATATTGAAATATCCATTGGCTATTATAGCGAATATATTGATTTTTTGTGAGAACGATTTAATTTATTGCACAAATATAAAAAATAAAATTGAACAAAAGGCTGACTTAATGCTCAGACATTCTCTAACAGACAATATATATTTGTCTCTATCAGACAATTTTATGATGGTTTTTTTTATTTGAAGAGGAGGGCAAACGAGCTTGCGTATTACTGATGATGCGTAATCACCGCCGCCCATGAACGCTTGCAACATCCGAGGATTCACAAGAGCGCTACAGTCTTGGAGGAGGGAGTAAACGCCTTTTTTGAAGGTACCCATGTCGTACCGATATGGAAATACCGCCGAAGGGTGTTCGTTCCACATTCGAGCGGTACGTGGAAGAAAGGTCCTTCAGAACTTCACAGTCGAAGATCGCCACACATCTAGGTAGTACAGATGGTATAAGAGGTGATGACGCGCTGTGCGGTGATGAAATTCGATGGATGTACTGGTGAGGAGGTTTGTAGGCGTAAAAAATAGGAAAAAAAATAATCAAATAAACTTAGTTATGTTCTTAACTATACGTTGTAATAAAAATTATATAAATAATACCTATTCTGCAAGTAAAAAACTCCGTAAAAGATTTTACCAACGGAAAAAAAACTCAACCCATTTTATATATAAAATAAAAGGATCACAAAAAAAGGGAATTTAAAAAATCATCCAATATAATATATTAATAATATTTCATTTTTATCTCATGTATAATTATAGAAACTATAAAACTAGAGGTTGAGCTGAGACCCTCTCCTTTCTTTTTTTCTTGATAACTTGTGAATGGTTAAACATTTTTTCAATCTGTTTTCGCTATAACAACCGCGTTCGGCTCAAACATACATGAGAAATTTTTTAGCTAATTATTTCATCGCATTCTGGAGACAACTAAACACAAAAAAAGGTCTCCCAAACTGTTACGAGCTTCGCTTACGCTCAGCTCAATTACGTTTAAAGTTCTTTACCTAGAAGAGAAATGCAACACAATATCCTCAGTAGGATATAGTATTGCAATATCTGATAACCGATATACATGGATCATGTAGGTATCGGTTGCGAAACTCCTTTTACTTAAACGAATTAAAATTGCAAGAGGTTAATACAATTTGCAAAAAGTCAAGTGGGTCACATTCCCTAATCCGACTGACTCACTGATTCATTAAAATCCAATTAAAAATTTAAGAGCTGAGTTGCAGGAGATTTTGATAATTGTATTAATTATAAATAATGTTTTTGACTCGATTTCATAAATATATAATGCAAATAAAAGTCATTTATATTCGTTTTTATCAATTGCGTTGATAATATTCTGTCTTGTGACGAAAAAGCATTAAATTAAATGTTTTTCACAAAAGAAAAATCAAAATATTTATTGTAAAAGTTAAACTATCTCGGAATGTTATTGCCGCAAACCTGAGAAGAGCTGACGATAGCAACTCTTGTAGCAGCCATAATGAAAGCCTAAATTACATTTATAATAATCTTGAAGTAGCCTGGTACTGAGCACTTCATACATATTCAGAAATACTGCAGCACATCTGCTGCAAGGTAAAATCGGAAGAATTACTGGGAACTTGTTAAATCATAGGATAAAAAATGTTATTATAAACATCAGATTCCTGATCAATATCTAATTATAGATCTGTCAAACGAACCACATTCTTGGTTATAAGATCGTTTCAGTCCATTTACGCTCGGAGAAACGCAATCCGATATCGCCTTACAATGTACTTGAAGCTCGACTGCAACTATATATTTTATATAAAACACGACCTTTGACCTTTTCTTATAATTTATAAAAGGTCAAGTGGTTCATATCGATTTTTTAGTTAGTCCTGTAATATATGTTATTAATATCAAATTATGTAGAACTAGCTGTTGTTACGCGTGGGTCGGTTATTGAAGAGATGTTTTGAGTTTGCTCGATAATTTGTTCGTCAATTTCATGTTTAAAATTTCATTTAATGTCTTTTAAGATTTTCAGTAGCAGTAAGCATTAAAAAATATATTTTACAGATTTATCAGACATATTACGATATTACGTTAATTTTAACTTGACATTTCAAATGCTTTGGTCAATCTTGTTCACGGAAATACGAGAGAGAGAGAGAGGGAGAGAGAGAGAGGAAGAGAGAGAGAGAGAGAGGAAGAGAGAGAAAGAGGTAGAGAGATGTAGGTGACTGTCAGTAAATATTAGTACAATTAATGTAGTCTGATAAATTAAATGATACATAGACAAACTTAATCTCTTTATAATATCAATTTTTCAATATACATATATTACGTAAAAGCTATACTTAAATCAAAACACCCAAATAGTACATCCATTGAATAAATAATTGATTAATGATAAAATAATTATTTCGTATGAATAATATTTATATAGGGTTAGATACGTTAATAATTATAATAATATTTATGTATTAGATAAGAAATTTGTTTAAGATATCAGTACTTTTTATACATATATTATTCTCTTGACATAATTCCGCAGTCGGGAGGTTATTGAACCCAGTTTTAGAATCTGGTTAGAATAATACCTGGATATACTGCGCTAGGAATAAGTTTATATAGTCCAAATAGTTAGGAGTTATGTAATTAGTGTTAACATACATTCATTCATTCATTCATGTTAATGAACGAAGAATGAATATAAAACATGTCTGTTTTTTCCGTAACTAAATGTCTTTTTTGTCTATGTAATTTAAAAATAACATCTTAGTCTAAAACCAAACGTCTGTCTATTCAGCCTAACTTTTTTTAGAACGAAAGAAGCTAGGATTACGTCACTCGTGACGTCACAGATGACGCATCCCCTGAAATACCTCTAGAGTATTTATAGAGTCGTCAGTCACTACAGCCGAGGCCGGGATGACTTCATTAAGGGCAAGCTCGCTTATTTTTAATAATAGAAAAAAAATATTAAAATTAAATTTAATATATATAAGAAAATGTTGCTTATCTCTGGCGTGTGTCGTAAACCTTTTGTTACCTTACGGGTTTATGGTGTATTGTTTTTAGTACATATATTTCATAATAGATGGCGCTGTTTAGTTTATAGTACGTATGTAATATTATGGGCACGATTTTTGAAAATATAATTGTTATAAAAAATATACGAGATCACGAGATCTCTTTAACTAAAATGTCTAGACGTGAAATTTATTAATATAATTTTAGAGGTCGGCTAAGACGGAACGAACGGAAAAACATATCAGTTTATATAGATAGAAATCTGGTAACGTAAAAATTACCAAGAACGGATATTACAACCACCTACACAGGGCAGTACAAAATTAAAAAAAAAAGATTTTTTCCACGCGAAGCCGGCGGGCACAGCTAGTCTATAATTGCATAATTTGTCACTAATAAATAAATGACTTGATGAAAGATTTAAGATTTAAAGATGCCATGCCAGGGATAAGAGTTTGGTAGATCTATTAAATATTTTTTCTAATCTTATGTTTTACGTTAATATATCTATATATATAAATAAAGTAGAAGTTTGTATCAAAATTAACAGGTTTTCACTATATACATATGAAAGTCTAAACGGTATTTACATTTAAAAAAACATTTAGAAAATTTTTGTAATCCAGTCCATGAAACGGATGGACCGATTTTAACAAGACTTTCATCGCCAAATAACTGCTATATTTTATACTTAAGATATTTATGTGAATATGTAATTTTAACTTAATACAAACTATATTTATAATATAAATGTACTGAATTTATCAAAATTTATATTAATATTTATATATGATTTATTTCTCTCATATATATTAATTTGGATGTCTGTTCAACTGCAGTCTCCAATTCAAAATGGCGGGTTTGAAATATAATTATTACATTTACTCTCTTTGCGTGTTTTATTTGAAAAATAACATAACCTTAAAATATTTTAAACAAAGCTATAAAAAGACTAAATATTTGATTATTAAAAATGTCCTCTGAATTACAATTTTTATCAGTTTATAATGTGTCAGTCAAAAAGTATATTAGATTAATTATTATATATATGTATATATATACTATGTATTATTTGTTTATAATTATTATATACACAAATATGTAAAGTAAATATGTTTGTAGTGCTAAGAAAACAAAGTTTTATATCTTATTAACAAAGGAATGGATAAGTGAATGACGTATTACATTTGTTCAAACATCCAATCTGTTCACTCTTTAATTAGTATTGATTTATAATCATTCTGTAATGCCTCTCTGTCTGTTTAACCTTTGTGAAATATAAAATTGTTCTATAATTTTTTTTAAATTTAAACTATAACCTTCTTACATTACGTATATCTTTTTTTTTTAGTCTCAGTAATTTTGACGTTTGATTTGGACAGGTTTTTTTTTATTTATCGTAAAATAGATACACGAAGTATTTTTACATTCAGCCATTAGGCGACATTTATTTATCTAAATCCAGATGTCCTAACATTTAAGTACAGATTAAAAACTAACTTCCAAAGCTTCTTCAACCACTTAAGAAAAAACAATTAGCTCGTAACTGTGCTAAATCTATTAAACAGACTATCCCTACTATCAAACTATTTTAAGCTTTATCCTTTATATATAAAGTCGATATTTAAATGGCTATTATTTAAAACCACAGACGGCTATTTGAATGTCTGCCAAAACAACTAAAATA
This sequence comes from Melinaea menophilus ssp. n. AW-2005, assembly GCA_918358695.1. NCBI lineage: Eukaryota > Metazoa > Arthropoda > Insecta > Lepidoptera > Nymphalidae > Melinaea > Melinaea menophilus. The sequence goes on from OU911043.1 coordinate 6,888,743, forward strand.
TTTGTTGGTTACTAAGCTGTTTGTTTACTGTCCATCTAGATATCTGATTAAAGTATTTTTAATTCGATCAAACTGGACGATATTATGCAGTATGGATACATCAATCAAAATCTAAACAAACCTTTAGAACGGGGTATTCGGTGGGACAATATTATGCACTATAGATACAGTAATAGCATATAAAGAAAAAAATACATATATTAAATGGGACAATATTATGCAGTATGGGAACAGCAAAAAATTCTAACCTTTAGAACAGGGTTTTGGGTGGGACAATATTATGCAATATAGATACAGTAATACCATATAAAGAAAAAAAAAACATATATTAAATGGGACAATATTATACTGTATGAGAACAGCAAAAAATTTAAACCTTTAGAACAGGGTTTTAGATGGGACAATATTATGCAGTATGGGAACAGCAAACTAACTAATCTTTAGATACGTTTTAGGTAGGATAATATTATGCAATAGTTACAACAAATAAAATATAATACACAAAGTTATATTTTTTATTTCATAGAATCCTTTGATATTTAATTTGGTTCCTTCCCTTTGGTTCCTTTGATAAAATACTAAATATGGGACAAAAGTTGAAGAATTTTTGTAAAACAAACTCGTCAATCAAAGTCGATAATACTACGAATGGCGGTATTCAAAAAAATAATATACAAAATATATATATATATATATATATATATATATATATATATATATATATATATATATATATATATATATATATATATATATAATTATTTGTCTTTAATTATTTGTGTATATATATATATATATATATATATATATATATATACACAAATAATTAAAGACTCGTAAGGATGTTTTTTTTCTCACGAAAATATTCCCATTGTCATTTCTGTGAATGTCTTAACAAAACTTTGATTATCACAATGTTATTAAAATTTAAAAAAAACAAATATATTCCCTGAATATGAAAAAAAAACTCTCACGTTTAAAAGTAGTATAAAAAAGTTAATAAAATTATATGATAATCAATATATTGCATCCTAAATATAATAATACTGAAGGTAATTAAAATATTAGTTACATCAAATAATTGGTTTAAATGAGGTTTATTATATGGAGGTACTACTAAATAATAAAAAAATCTAAATAAGTCTGAAACCTTCGATAATTCGTTGATTGAACGCAAAACACTGTCTCTTTCTCATTCTACCTGTCTCTTTCTCTCTCTACCTGTCTCTTTCTCTCGCTACCTGCCTCTTTCTCTCTCTAGCTGGTTCTCTCACTTCTAATTCATTAAAAATGCAATACATATTGTAAGCACGGTATAACACGATGTTTAACCTTGACGACTCGTGTGAACTCGCCTTTATGTATTGTATTTATTTATTATAGTCAGCATGGACTTAACAGCTGTTTTATTGTTCATTCATTCTTTATTCAATGGATTGTTGAATTATGTTTTTCGTTATAAAGAATTTTAGAAGAAGTTCAAGGATTTAATACTATTAAGGTACAAAAGTTAAAATTTTGATTTTATCGTTATTATATAATATTAGTATAAAGTCTTGTACACACAATTCTTTTAGCAAGATGTTCAATAGTATTTTTTTATTATTTTATTACCTTATTGAATCAGAATTAAATTAAACGATACATAAGCTTTCAGAATAACATTAAAAAATTAGATATATGTATAAAAAATACACATGACAATAAAGCCCCCCTACGCAGCCATCAAATCAATCCATCCGTTTGGAAGCTATAATGCCACAGACATACACACAACCGTTTTAAAAATGTGATCAATGCAGGAAATGTAAGACATAATTCGTTTTTTATAAGAATATATTTTTATTGATATCTTTTCCACTTTAACTCAATATCAGTGAACACTTCAATACGTCGACATAAGCCCTTCTGTAAGGACACTAAGTTAAAATAAGGCTACGAGGGTTCCAACCGCGCCCTACTCTGGAAAAACCACATAAACAACACATCACTTCCTTACTGTGATCACTGTTTCACAAACCTCAATATATAATCAACAGTTTATTAACAACTAGAACCATTTCAATCAACTCGATAAGCTTAATGATAAGTCAACACTAAAAAAATCCGTAGCTAGCAAGACAACTCACAACAAGCATAACACGAGCTCAACACAAGCGAAAAAGTAATATTTTAATATACATTAATCATACTAGTTCTAGCCACTGGTTTTGGCTTTAAGAATAAAAAACTAAAAACATAGAGAGAAAGAGGAGCATTGTTTCAAACTTTTCTCCATCTCATAAACTAAAGAGAACTAAAGAGAGACAGATATTACAAAGGTACAGTTATCTCTTGGAGCGTGACTCGTTTAGTGAAGTTACTATGAACTATGACGTCATCATTATTATATTAATTTGTCGTTTTGGTTCCGTATCGTTAGACAACATATATATTATAGTTAATGTAATATTGGTATGTATATATAAATGTGATTGAAGTGTCTGTCTGTGGTAAATAACTGTTTTTTTAAGCTTACTGTATATCAAGAATACAATATTTTACAATTTAGTATGTCTTTATGTTTGTGTGTAGTAACCTATACAGTGACAACTGATTTTGATAGTTTGAAGCGCATACATGATACATTTTATCTCAGAAACTTTTACGGCAAGACACTAAAAATAATTTCGAATTTGTATATGTAAACCAATGAGTAATCCATAGTATGGATATGAAAGAGCCAACCATAATTTTTCTTTTCACATTTCACGGAAAAACATAAAAATTGGGAAAAAGTATTAACAATAAAACTAAAGTTGTATGGATTTTTAAAAATATTAATTAACGATAGAGCTAGAGCGAGAGAGAGAGAGAGAGAGAAGGGAAGAGAAGACAGTCACTGTCAACAGCTAGCAATTTTATATAAGACAAGTCTAGACGCATCCAACTTTGTTTTTGGTAACACTACAATGAGACAAAATGTAAACATACACACATTTTTTAAAAATCAATTTACTATTTATTTTATGTACATCAATAATAAATATGAATAATATTAATTTGGAAATATAACCTAATATATACAAAATACTCGAAGATTATTGGTATTTAAAAAAGTTTCCACAAAGTTGTGCAACCGAAGTATGTTTTGTGCAATGTACGTCTAATTTATATAAAAAAGTAAAGGACGATTTATTAAAATTATATATGAATATGTATTACTTTAATGTGTCATAAGATCAACTTTCACAGGACGTTCCACGGGAGTTCTGTAACATGTATTGAGAAAGATGCGCTTGCGCAACTAAAGCATACTCATGGATACTTGTAACCAAGTACAGTAATCCCCCCTATAACACGGTACTCTTATAACGCGTTTTCATATAACGCGATTTCAGTCCCTTTTATATCATGTGTTTCCCTCATATAACGTTGGAATTTAGCACGTTATAATTTTTTACAGTTCATAATTGATTTCGCTCACCTTTACACATTGTGTTGTTATAAAATTAAATAAAAATAAATTTAATTAAATTATTTTTTAATATTTCATTTAAACCGCCCTTAAAGAGAAAAGTTAGACGTTAATTATTTGTCCATAACCTGTTATACGGTCATACGAGCAGATTATACAAGAATATTCCTACAACGCGTTTTCCTATAACGCAGAACGAATCCACCGTGTTATATGGGGGATTACTGTGATACTGATACATAGTTAACCATTTTGTAAAAATATGTAAGAATATTTTTTAATATAATATTTATATTTATTTATCTATCTTCACACCATATCCCTTGCGGGGAAGCCAAAGACGACGGAGCGCCAAACGCTATGGTCCCTGCAAACGTCTTTAGCCTCGGCCACAGACATCAACCTCTTCATGCCCTCCGGGGGGTCCTCATGCATTTTACGTGACCTTAATCCAGTATCATAGATACTGTGTTTTCGAGGTCACTCGAGGCCTCCCCCTGTCTCTCTTACCGCTCACTTTTCCTATAAAAATCTTTTTTACCATTCTTTCATCACTCATTCGTTCGACGTGCCCAAACCACATGAGCACTTTCTTCTTCATTCTCACCGTGACATCTTCGCTAGTACCTGCCATTCTGTGGATCTCTTCATTGAGGATTCGGTCAGCTAGAGTGACTCCGCATATTCTGCGAAGAGATCGCATCTCCACATCTTTCTTACATTCTTCTTCTGTGTTACCCACGTTAATACAATAATATAATTTTTTAACATAATGTTTTATATATATTGGTTACTAACCCAACCTTTATTACGATCGTACTTGAACCAGATTTTTAATTCGCTTCATTGAATGCCAAAACAAAAACAACCTTTGGATTTGAAACTTTATGATTATTAACAAAAAGTTGATAATCGTGTATCAGATTATATTTATATTCAGTTATAACGGAAATCGGTAACCTATTTACTGGATTAGTATGATATGGGTCAAATGCTCACCTCTTCCACTGATTTTTTGGAGAACTCGTTCATGGACACAATCCATTGCTGCACAAGTTCATTCACAATAACAAGATCATTATATAACCACGTCAATACTTCGTTAACCCAGTGGACGCTCGCTGAATCAGATCCAGTGCATGTTGGTACTATGATGCTGTGGTGCTTCTTCAGGCTGAGCTGCTCAGGGCCGGGGGACATTCGCCCTAATCGCTTTTTATTCGGCGGAGTCGCGGGCACGAAGCTAGTCGGTTTACTGGGCTTGAAGGCGGCGCTTTTGACTTTCGCGCTGGTTGCCAAAACACTATCCGAGCTGGTTATTATTTCGTTGGCGGTCTTCTTATCATCTTTGGGCTTATCAGTTTTATCCTCGACCGCCTTTACACTGAACCTACCGTACGCCCATTTCGCAATACCCAGGATGACTATGGAGAACAGAACCCAGATGAAGATCAGCATCACCAGGTTGTCCATGGCTGTGTCCATGTAGTCGAAACTGCATATAAGGTCGTCAACCGCCTCCGCTAAGTCAGCCATAGTTTTCCATGGTGTCCGCCACCATGCGGCGTGTGATTCCGCCGCCTGCGTCTCAGATACTGACTCTGAGCTCGACATTTTTTCTCTATTTTCGAACACACTATTTCTGGACGCAGCTCTCTGTCTTTTTCTTTCGCTATCTCTTTCTTAGAGACGCGTTCAATTTTATTTACATTTATATTATTTACTCTAATTATTCATGAACACATGTTAAGTTTGTTTTATCGGTCGTTCGTTTTCGTGATTATTTTTTCTGTAAGCTTCACACCATGCTTCAATTCTGGAACAAAAAATTTCATTTTAATTTGATTCTCCAGTATTAAAAGATAAATATAGTTCTTACATAAATATTATCGATATAGACTAAATGTCAGATATAGTTAGGATATCTGACATATAGTTTGGATATTTCGTCAGACTTCATCTGATTTAAACCAATACAAGTTAAGATAATTGTAGTAGGTACTGCCGAATTTAGGGGAGGATAAGCGGGACTACTGTTCGGGGCCCTCATAGGAGAGGGGCCCCACAATAAAGATATAAAAATATCCAAATTTTGACAAGTCTTTAACTTTTACGTTTTTCTCACAAATATTTTTTTTGCGCTTTAATATTGATATTGTTTTTAATAATTGAGCTGAGCGTACGCGAAGCTCTTAACCGTTTGGGAGACCTTTTTTTGTATTTAGGTGTCTCCAGAATACGACGAGATTTTTAGCTAAAAATATTCTCATGTATGTTTGAGCCGAACACGGGCGTTATAGCGAAAACAGATTGAAAAAATGTTTAGCCATTCAAATGGTATCAAGAAAAGAAGAAAGGAGAGGGGCTCAGCTCAACACCCGCCGCGCACGGTTGGCAGATCCTTGTTTGTGACTTTCACAAATTACTACATTTTTGGTTGAAATAACAATATTTTCTTGTGATAAATATTTAGAAAAGAATTAATAAATAGAGGGCCCCACTCCTTCGTTGCCCCAGGACTTTCTCACTTACAAATCCGACCCTGGTAGAAGTTATGGTTAATACCATTATTTTGGAAATAAATAACTTCTCTCACAATTGACTCTTGGTTAAGTCCATATTTATAGGTATATAAAAGTTATCTTGGCTGACATACATCTTTTAACCTAAACTACAAACTAAGACACACTAAATAGGAAACGATTTACCGCGATAGATCATCTATCATACTAATATCGCATAATCAATACAAATTGGAATATGGAACAAAATTCCTATTAAAAGAAGAACCGCGCGACGCGAACCGGACCTCGATTTTGACTCGCAGCACTTGCAAAATCTCGGTAGAGTATAGCGAATTGAGCGAAGCGAGTAAACCATCTTCAATTCAGCGTTCAAAGCTGAAACCGACAGGCAAAAAATATAGAATAATCAAATATTACTTAGCGATTTTTTTTTACATTGAAGTCTATGGGACTGTGATTTTCTGGTGATTATTTCTCAACGAAATGAGGTTTTTTTCCAATTTTTTTATAAACCATCGCTATAAATGTGCACAATTTCATGAAGATCGGTAAAGCCGTTTTCAAGCCAACCCCGGACATGGAATACATAAAGTCTCACATAGAGCGCTCCGCTCGCTTCGCTCAAAAAATAATAATTTCCTTAATTATATTTAGAGTACAAATTTTTAAGAGGAAGTGGATAACAAAATATACACATAATGCAATGACTACATCTATGACTCAAAGCTACACAATTACGTGTTATTGAAGACGATTACGTCATTAAAATGTTATTACAATGTATAATTTAACTAATTAATAAGTAAAATACAAACTGAATGCACAATTAACTTTATCAATAAACAAATAAAAAAATAAAAAACTGGGTAATTAATAAAGTTTCACTAAAATACAGAATTGGTTTAAACGTAAAAATTATTGCTATCAATTTAAATTGTTATTTAAACATGTAATAAGCACTCAAAGTAAAAACGTAATACCGAAATAACAAGCAACCGTTGCTATCCTTGCTGTGGTTGCTGCCGTTGCTGTGAGACTGATCGATAACTTAAATCTTATGATAATAGGAGATGAGAATTAATGGACGCATATTTCTATAGAATGAGGCCATGTCAGCTGAGGTTACTCGATTAGATCGTGATACTTAATTACATATCATGTGAATAGATGGGAATAGACATTGCTTTTATTAATCGTATGTTAATGATCTATGGATTACGATTATATATACATAGGCGCTTTGTTAAATAAAAATCATGCAACCATTTCATTATACGATCTATCGAGCGCTATATCAACTAGCACACTACATCGTATAGTGAAAGTTTTTAGTGAACTTTTAGCGGGTTTGTGATTGGTGGAGACTTAACTCACAATTTTGAAGGTCAAATAGTGCACTTAAAATTGGATAATATATTGCGCCAATAACAAAAAATTAAAGCACAACAAATGTAATAAAAATAAGGTCTCATATGTTAATAACTTTAAACAGTGTTAATAACAAGTAAATATTATAATTATTAACTGAGTTACCTATTTAGTTATAATAACGCATATTAGAGTTATAATCAACAGACAATCTTGATCCATTACAAAACACAGTACTGCATCCAGTCGAGGTCGCAGTGCCGATGAGTAATCATTAACTCTATTACTTATATATAATTTTGAAATTGAAATTACCGATAAATAGGTAATAAATAATTGAGCTGATGCGAAAGTCTTAACCGATTGGGAAAATTCTTTTTTAAGCAACATCACTAAAACACTACTGAACCGATTTGAATGAAAATTGGCAGAGCTGTAGAATTTAGGAATGGGCATGTTTTTAAACCGAATTAAAATATCTCATTCCGTTCAGAAATGATGGTCAAAAAACTGAGGGGGCTCAGCTCAACTCCTTTAGCGCACGGCGGCGGTTCTTAGTTTAACCTTAATTCAATATCTTTAATTTATAAGTACTTATCAATTTACTTCACTTGTGTTATGGTATAAATTTATATATTTTATTAACAGATATTTATAGATTTTATTAACAGTCATTATCCTATTAGCGCACTGTTTAACCCTAAAAATAATGAATTAAGTGTCCATTCACGGCTCTAGAACAGCTTACTAGCAGCCTTGATGCGAAGTTAGTGTGCTAGTTGATCTAGCACTCGATAAATTGGATCACTATTTGAATGTTTAATATATGTAATATGGATGCTCATGTATTGTTATCTTAAGAAAACATAACAATTTAAATTGAGTACCTAATTAGGCAACGACATATGACCCGATGTTAAGTTAACAAATCACATCAATTAAAACAACTTAATAGCAATTGCCGTTTAATGGCTATCGCAATCGGCACACGTAATGAGGGCGACCTTGATGACTTCATAGCGCGATAACTGAATTTAAATCTTTAATTAAGTTTATTGTTCGATTTGTTACACAATATGTTATTTAAAGTTAATATAAATCATATATATTTAATTAATAATATTCATATTTTCTACAATCTTCGGACGCCATCTTTCCGTTTCTAGTTCCGTATAATGTTTAACGAAAAATAATAAAAATTACAACATAAATAGTCCTCGAATATGCTTCTTTGAACATACCGCCATTCTACCAACCTAGCAATTAATTAACTATGTAATATTTTATAACACACGCGACTTTTTGGTTACAAATGTTATTAATAAGGTTCTGTGAGTATTTATGTACATTTAGTATGAAATAGCATGATATTACGAATAAAATAAGTATACTATTATATTTGTAAAGTGACGTATATTTTCCCGCCTTTATTTTTTTCATAATTGTAATCGCTCCGGCGTCTGAGGATTTGACGTTACCTCATTAAATTAAAAAAAAAACATCTTGTATCCATTAACAGAACATTCGTCAAAGAAAAAAAAAATACAAATAAGGTAACTCATGGACAGATTTCTTCTAATTGTTTTATAAAATATATATACAAAGCTTAATTACAAGAAGAAATGAGTAAATTAAAATAAATACATTTCATATGTTTATTTCCATGACAATTAACCTTCTGCGACTGACGTGGTAGTCCAATAGACACCGCGAAATAGAAAAATATACTTATTTCCGATAATTTCCAAATTTGAGTCCCGCCGCTATTAGTACCTTACCATAACGTTAACGTGGCCGCGCATCGGTCAATGTGTGGCAGGTGATCAAAATGAGCACACGTGTGCGTAAACGGCGGAAAGTGTCCATGAGACTACCACATCAGCGTTAAGGTACACTACCACCACAGTAAAATGGTTATATTTTCATAGTGTCTCCTGAACAACCATATCAGTATTATTTCACTTTATTTCAGAATTTAATCTTAATTAAATTACTTATTATATTTGTTTTTACTAATGTTAATTGTGAAGTTGTTAAGAGTATAATTTGATTATATAACCTGTTTAAATAACGTGTTATAATAATATTATAGTCGGTGAAGTAGTATCTATAGAATTAAAAAATAAACTATAGTTTATGCGAAGAAAATCACAGCGTAAAACTGTACATTATTTTAAAAAATACTTGTTTTTAGATGAATCAAGCGACAACGCTAGGCCAGGACGTTCTGCTTACAAGAGAACGTCGGCTGGGACTTTTGCCAGGAATGACGATCAAATATTAGAGTGGATAAAACTGGAAAGTAAAGATGAATTTAGCGATATTGACAATGAAGATGAAGATCCGACTTTTGAGCTAGAAACCCAACATGTCGAAGAAGACATCATTTCATGTTTTTCTTGCCAAACAGAAATAGATCCTTAGAAAGTTCGTTGTATGGTTTTACGAAGGACTATACAATTTTATCACATGTGCCAAAACCTAACAACGCCGTGTTATTGCTTTCTTCCTCCCATTATATTAATAAAATAGATAATGATACAGAGAAGCCAATTATGATTGTAGACTGTAATCATAACAAAAGGTGGACTAGACGAGGTGGATAAGAAATGCTCGATATATTGTAGCAGCCGTAAAACTCGTCGATGGTCTATGGCAATCTTTCAAAGGATGTTGGATATAGCAGCTTTGTATTGTATTAAAGTTGCACGAACAGTAAGGATTAAATGAAGAGAGCCACTTTTTACTGAATATGACCAGAGATACAGTTTTGAATCATATGAAAAACAGAGTATACAATGAAAGATTGCCGAGAGAGCTGCGAATGACTATTACTAGGGTTTTAGGCAAGAATGTCTCCTCACCTCCACCAGTAGTTCGGTCTGTTTCACCAAGTGGTAGAAAATTATGTTATATTTGTCCCACAAAAATAAAAGACAAACTAAGTATGTTTGCTGTGATTTTTCGAAAGCAAAAGCCTTCAGTGCTCCAAGCCACTATGTGATAATTATCAAACAAAGCTGTGAATTTGAAGTTACCTTATTTTAAAAATAACCGATGAATATATTTCATATTTGCAAGACTGATTATTGTAATGGTTAATTTTAAAACGTGTAATGTTAAATTTAAAAAAAAAGTTTATTTTGTGATTTTTTTATGTCATTAATGTTTAAGTTCAAATTTTTAGACTGATTTATATGATGTCAATTAAAACTGTTTCATTTTAAAAATACAAATAGTTTTTTTTTTTTATTTCAGGTAATTTTAATAAAAAAAAGGTTAGGAATCCAATAAATGTGAATAAAATTTCTGCATAATTTATTTCTATAAAAATATTTGCGTATGAAATAGTGTCTCGTGTACTACCACGTCAATACAATAGTTATAATTAAGCCACGTCAGTCGCAGAGGGTTAAGTATGATGTCCGTCAAAAACTTTATAAGTCTCATCAAACTAGCAAACAGTTCTTATACAGAAATATTTTTTTATTTAACTACTTTTATAAATAGTTTTATTATATTTTTACTAATTCTTAAGTAATGTAACAAATATGCAATATTGGTGCGTAAAAACTACGTCCGATAAAAAGCGATAAGAATAAAACAATACACAAATACCTTTTCACGCACACAAAACTCTATATTAAATAAAATAAAATCCGTACGTCCGTACACACCGGCTTACGCGGTAATACTGATTAGTAAATTTTTAAATGCTCACAAAACATTACTCTGACCATGACGTAATTGGTCCTTATGCAAAAGAACATACAGAAAGAGAGGCAAGATATTGTTTTCTCTTTACAAAATATCCGAGTACAAACAATTAGCAACATTATACAATTTTAAGACCACTATTTCCTTAAGTAGTCAGTTAAAGATGTCGACGAATTACAAGGTCGCCAACAGCCTTTTCACTCAGCGATGTTAGTGAGCTAGTTGATTTAGTGCTCGATAAATTGGACTATGAAACACCTGCTTAAATTCTCATTAGACAACCTAGTTGTTAAACGACTCAAATAAAAATCTGATGTAGAGAATTTAATGAACGGTGGAAAAAAACACAAAAATATTTTTCTAATAGTTTGTACTTGCTATGTATTATATTTAAGGAAAATTTTGGGTTTTTTGATACCAGAATACCGACAGACAGCATTTTATAAATGTGTAAAGAATATAAATAGAATTATGTATATTATTATTCTAACCGCAAAACGCGACAACGATATGTTACTTATTAATAATAATTGTTGCAACATACATATAAATATGTATAGATAAACTATTTAAAAAGTTTTACAAAAAAAGTTTTTATGTATCAAGGCTGGCTGAATACGTTTTCAAAATTCGATTATTAAAAGTAAAAATATATTTGTTCCAAATTCAAATTATCCTCTCAATTATTTACCAGCATTATGTGTGTGATAAATGGATCTGCGTCGGGAACATTTTTGTAAATTCGATATTTAAGTCCAACTTGAAACTTATTCTGTTTAATAGATTTTAATTAGGTTTTATCGTAATGGCGCCTTCTAAGGCAATTGCGTATATCTGGTATGAGATAAGTCGATTAAACTTAAAGGAGGAAGATAGAAGTGGTTCCTTGACCACTGTAATTGAAAACTATTATAATTTAAAAAGTATTTAACACACTCGCGACCGCTGACGTGAATTTACGTCATTTCATATACTATTCCTGGTTGTGGCTGACGTGAATTCACGTCATTTCAAATTCAATTCCTGGTTGCCGCCGACGTAAATTCACCTAATTTTAAATTCTATACCTGGTTGCCGCATACAAATTTTATACTTTTTATCCTCCCCTTGACGATACACGTTTGCGGCACCAGCTTCAGAATTTCATTATATTAGCCGGTACTCAGAATTAGACGTAGAAAATTTTTCGGGCTCGAATGTGTTAATAAAACCGATAAATCACATATGAGGAGATTCAGCATAATTTGTACATTCGATCGAGAGGTACCTATACATATTATTATAAATTAAATAAATTTCTATTATAAAGAGCAAATCTTGTGTTTCTGGGCGGCTCTTCACAGCAGAGTCGCCATTCCTAGCCAGTGGTAGCTTACGGACTAACTTATATGCCTTGAATAAAGATATTTTGAATTCGAATTTACAACCTTCGCTTAACGTTTGTTTCTGGGTACTTCAACCTCACCGACGCTCAGATTCAAGCCTCGAGATATGATTGATAATTCTGAAGGTTCCTCCCACCGTGTTGATGATATCATAGTGACGAATTTAGGATTTATCAATATAGAAATGAAGTCTGAGTTAATCATTGTGTTCTTTTATATTGAACCTTCGAAAGTAGAATGATTAAGGGCTGCAAAAAATGTCACCAGCTCAAAATTTTTCTCATTTCAACTTCACGGCTTGTTCTGGGATAGTTCTTATCACAACTCGCTGCGTACATGAAGGTCGTTAAGAGTTGAAAATGTACTCTCAAATTGGTTCAGATGCTGATGCTGAATTAAAGATTTAAAAAAATATTGCTTTTAGATTTTTTTTCTAACCTGCCGAGTGCGTGTACCTTGTCTTCTTGGCGACATGACCAAATTAATGCATAAATTAATAATTCATCATTTTATCTAATCTTCTTCTAGTTCTAAAGTAACATTAACTATTTTCAATTTATAATTTTTTTTTTTTTTTTTTTCAAAAATATTATCCAACATTGACCCAATAAGCTATTACCAAATTTCATTTCTGCTGAGTTTTTATTGTGTGATACGCTAAAACCCAAACAGATAACAATTCAAAACTTATGGTTTTATGAGTAGTGGTTCAATATTCTCTGAAAAGACAATTAATTTTTCGTCTAACATTAATAAGCTTAACTAAAAACATACGATTAAAAAATGTTACGAGTCGAGGACTTTATTTCTAAACGAAAAAGCGCAGCTCGGGTATTCTGAACGCAAATAATTTTTCTAAAAACAAATAACTAAAAAAATTCAGAGAATACACAGACAACATTCCAGTACACGATACGATATTTCTCAAATCAATTACCAAAATTATAACTTCAAGTAAACAATGAAACATTGTAACTAAAATATACAGCCTTGATGTTATCATGAATGAATTAAATCTGTTTATATTATCAATTTACATCTATTTACAGATCCATGTAAATAATGATAATTAACATTGGTATAGTTTTGTAATTCACAAACAAACATACACTCATCGTTAATATATGTTTGCATCATCCATTGCATTATCCGATTTATAGTGCGCTAGGTCACCTAGCATAGAATTAGGCTTGCTTGGATTGATGGTGGTCAAGAGGTCGCAGCTTCGAATCCTGATAGTATCAATAAATTTTTCATTCTATATTATCATTAAAAGAATTATAGAAAATTTGTTATTGGTGGACAGTTCTAACTCGCTTGTCAAAAAGTGCGCTTAAAATTGTTAAAAGTTATACAAAAATTGGTTATTTATTTCGAGGATGTGGTGAATTTATCATGATTATTTATAAGATGGAATGCAGAGATAACGTGAGATAAATCTCGAGTGTCAGTTAGCAACAAATATATAATACTGATTACAAATCCAACGATTCTAGTGACAATGAACAAATATGTTTAATGTTAACTGCATTTGTATATTCCTGACTTAACTGGAGTAAAAACACCTCCTACATTAAAAGTGGTAGTAATAAATAGTAACGATGAATGAGAAAACCGGAACCCAAACTGATTCTTCTGGATGGCACCACAAATGCACATATCTGTCCGTTCGTTTAGAAATATTTAATATATTTAAGATTAAAAACAAAAAAATATCAAATAAGCTTAATTATGCTCAAAGTTATTTATTCCAATGAGGCATACATTGCATTTATGAAATGTCACTCCAGAAGGAAGAAAAATCGCTAAGAAACTCCTTGAATTTCTATTTAGTTCTAGCAGCGCCATCTATATAACATAGGAATTCTCCGCAAGTATGGCGATATGCCAACAAATTTAACCGTCGTGCGGAAACGTCATGTTTATTACCACTGCAATGCCTTTTGTTATAGAACTAAACTGCAAAATATATATATTTTCCACGGAACCTTATAAGGTTCCGTAGTTTTTAAAATAACAAGTCGAAAAAATGGCCTCAAGAATAAATTTAGAACAATAGAGATAATTGTAGCTTTGTCAGTCAAATCAGCTATAATTACAGAATTGTTTTTGTCTTAGTCCAATTTAAAAAGTCGTAGAAAATATATATTTATTATTTAGAAAATCTACAATAAAAAAAAATCAACAAATAAAAAGTATACATATAAAAAGTGCTAAAACAAAAATAACAAAAAATCAGCTATATTTTTTATAGGACCCAGCTTGACCATGAAGTTATACTTATAACTACAGTGCTATAAAAAAATCCACGTAGTTTATCGACAATCCATTATAAGATGTACGGAACCCAAAACCTAAAGTGGATCAGCAAAAAAAGCAAAAAAAATAATAATAGCTCTAACACGATTCATAAATTACAATTGTAATAAAAGAATCGTAAGGCACGTTGATCTAGACACTATTTAACTCTATTTTATATTCGAATTAGTTTTAATATTTCAAATGTCGTTTGACATTTGCCATTTGCGGTTCCCTTACGGAACATAAAGGTATAAAGGTTGACCAAGCGCTTAATAGATTGGATAACAAAATGGCGGCGGGATTGAAGAAAACAAAAGAGGTTTTATATCATAATTTTCTGTATTTATTGTTAATAATCAACTTAATTTACTCTGCAGCTATTATCTTCTTGACAGGGACATGACATAATGATAAGAACTAATAAAAATAAAACGAAATATGTATAAAACGTTATTTTCATATTCATATCGTGTATTTTAACAAGGACCCAAAACTATTTCCAAAAATATAAATTTGCCGGTTAGCTCCAAATCATTCGTTAAAATTTTCATATTATCTTCATTAATTAACATGTTAATAATAAAAACAATTAATAATAACAATACACCAATTATTTTTAATATATAATATAATAAGGTAAGTGAAATATTAAATTATTTTCTCTGGCAACCTCAAGGCCGGGCCCCTCAGGGGTTACGTTATGACATCATACACAAAATGGCGTCATCACAAAAAAACGAAAGGTTGATGTCCTTTAACATAAATACCGATTGTATCGAAATCAACAATTTGTTTATATTAATATTAATTTGTTTTATTATATGTACTAATATGGCGAGAATAACTGTCCGAAGTACTTTATAGTATATACATTAAATTTTAACATATATAAGTTATATTCATTTCATCTGGTATTTATATTAAAATATTATATATGGATAACCCTGAAATCTATGTCTGTAAATATAAATATTTAAGTGTCTGTTTGTAATTCCAAATTAAAATCTTTTCACAGAATGGAAATATATACGGTACTTACAGAAAAACATTTTTTTTTATCTATCTGTTTCTTCCGGATATTCTCTGAAACGGCTAGACCAATTTAACGGGAATTTCACATTATAAGGTGTAACTTGGCTACTTTTATTTAAAAAAACATTCCACGAAGTGGTGGTCACAGCTAGTCAATAACACCTTTCTACGATTATTTAACAATGATATAAAGTAACGATTACAAAATACAAACAAATACGGAGTTACTCATCCAAGTGGAGTTCGTTATTAATTTACATATTGTATTCATTAAGTCAGGTACAAAGTCTTATAAAGGTTATTATTACCTAATTTAATTATAATTATATTTTTATATTATATGATTTAATACACTCCAAGGTATTTGGAATATATATATTAACTTGAGATCTGCCAGTAAGATAATAATGCAGGCCAAAGTATATTTGAGCAGTTAACACATTCGCGACCGCTGACGTGAATTCACGTCATTTTGAATTTTATCCCTGGTTGCCGCTGACGTGAATTCACGTCATTTTGAATTTTATTCCTGGTTGCCGCTGACGTGAATTAACGTCATTTTGAATTTTATTCCTGGTTGCAGTTGACGTGAATTAACGTCGTTTTAAATTATATACCTGGTTGCCACAAATCAATTTTATACTTTTTATTCTCCCCTTGACGATACAAGTTTGTGGCAACCAGCTTCAGAATTTCATAATATTATCCGGTACTCAGAATTAGAAACGTAGAAAATTTGCCGGGTACGAATGTGTTGTCACCATTTATAAATATAGAATAATAAGTTGCTTGTACTGTTGATTCTTCATCTCTTAAAGAGCCTATTGTAGTGCAAGTAAAAACCCAATTGAATATTTGTTTTAGGGCTTACATTGGACAAACGCGAGAAGCAATGACAACTGATGATGTGTATAAACCCTCCAAGTGGTGTAATGATTGTATCAAAATGTATACTTAACTGTTTTTTTTTTCGTTTTTGTCATCCAATTTATCAAGCGCTAGGTCACTTAGCATACTAACATCGCATAGTGAAAATGCTATTAATGAATTATTGTATTTTGTATTTTCGGAAGATGTATTATATAAAATTGTGTTTTCTTTAATAAGTAAGTGATTTTTGTATTTAAAAAAAAATCGCCCCATCCTGGGTTCCGTAGAAATTTGTAGTATAATACTGGAATCGTGTCTCGGAGTTTTGAAATATATTTTTCTTGAACTATAAAATATTACTTGCCAAATTTCATAGTTCTAGGTCAACGGGGTACCCTATCAATTTTGATTCCCTTTACATTTAAAATAAGCTTTTTTGTAACACAAATGAGTAGTATCTTATATTATAGTATCTTTTTATAGTATATTATTTTAATTCCCACTCGATAAAGACAGAAAACAGACAGATGGACGAACAACAAAGTGATTCTATAAGGGTGATTTTTATCATTTCATGTCCCAAACCCTCCAGTTCACAGTCGGACCCGTATAAGTTATATTAAGAATGTAATAATAGTACCTCCTAAATTAATAATCAATCCATTTATATCCACCAGATATAATTTTTGCGGACTCCTACAAATAGTTTATTTGCACCGATAAGACAAGATATGAATTAATATGTAATCAATATTTATCCGTAAAATAAATATTGATTTAATTTCATTGTTATTAAAGTATTATATTACTAATCAAATAATGGATTTTAATAATATTTTACATTATATAGAACTAGAACTTAATTTGAAGATGACATTTCGTCCTTGAGGTCGTTTACATCGACAAGGACAAAGAATTTCAAAATATTTTATTAACCGCCATATTGTTTACGATATCTTATTTTAAAATAAATAAAAATATATATTTGATGTCTTTTATATTTTTAATCATTGATTAGTTTGTTTACTAGCTTTTACAGGCGGCTCCGCTCGCGCTGTGTGTCTTTTACCTAGGTACTTCCTATATGACTCTGAGATTGTGAAGTGCACAGAAAACAAAAATAATATATTTTTAATTGAAATTTTGAACATATTTTTGTTATTGTTGAGTTAACCATAAGTTATAGAGACTTACTGTTGCAGACTTCTTTGTTGTATTTTCATAGACCTACGATTCTCTAGTACATTACTTTAGTGTATCTCTGCCGGTGTCGGCAGCGCTCGCGAGTAAAGCTAGCAGCAGACGAGATTTTTTACGACCGTGCGACCTCTTTCACAGTATTTGTTATATTTCAGTCAATTTACATAATATCGTTATGTACTGTTTACTTAAACCTTCCTCAAGGATTGCACTATCTTTTCGTAAAAACCGCACAAAAATCCGTTCAGTAATTTTTACGAAATCAATTACATACAGACAGATCCGACAGCTTTTGAGGACTTTCTTTTATAATATGTATAGATTTAGAAATATAAAATCTTTACATATAATAAATCTGTAACCGATCGATGTCGTACAAAGAAGATATTTGAGAGAAATCATTACTTAGAGCCTCTAGTTTAGCCCCAGAAAAGAGATTTTTAGACTTTTTGTCTGTTATGTTAATTAAAGAAAACTTTTTTGTATTGAATTGCCGCCAACTTTAATAATTCTGTAGTCTAGTTATATTTAAATCCCATAATATAAATAAAGTCGCCCAAATTACAAAAATTAGAATACTATCCCCACATGTAACCGTGAGGGGTAGATATTTTGAATAAAATTTACACGCAAAACGGCAGTTTAAATTATATACTAATATATACACACACACATATAGTGTAAGAATTAGAACATAAATTCTTACATCAATCCATAGATAAAACTAACGTTAAATTCGAAAAAAATAATTACAGATTAACAAATATTTCGCTAACAATTTTATGTTTATAAAATAAAAATATTCAAAACGTTCACATATAATAAATATATATATATATATATATATATATATATATATATATATATATATATATATATATATATATATATATATATATATATATATATAACATATTTCAACAGATGTTTTAAAGACTGTCAAAACATTATTGCAGTGAGAGAATTAAAGTATCAATATTTTGATTCATATAAAGTTACGTAATGCGGAAGGATGAAAAGTAGTATGCCGTAGTGTACCAGTACAGATTTAAGTATGAATGTGTGTATAAGAAAAATGGCGTCCGAAGAGAACAGCTGGCGTGCGGGAAAAATTAAACGGTAAAAGAGCAAGTTTACACTGAAGTGACGTTTGATAGAAGAGCGTAGAAGATTGACTAATAGGGGCGGGAAGATTTTATTTCATATTAAATAGTAGCAAGTTTTTAAGAGTGTTGTTGAAAAAAATTCGAACCATCTGAACAATTAATGTCTATATTAAGACAATTCAATTATATTCAATTATAGTGTTAGTCAGAATACCTTCTGACTAACACTATAATTGAAATTTTGAATGTCTACCCAAGGACACACATATACACACACACACACAACATTTAATTTTTGCGTCTGGATGATAATACCTATATTTTTAAGTCGAGTATATAATTACTTTTAATTTGTCTTGATTTAATGAATCGTTAATTTTTAAGTATAGGGTTAACCAAATTTTAAAAATCTGCCTATAATTCAATTAATTCATATTAATTATTAAATACTTTTAAAATAGATTTTATCAAAACTACGCCAATCTTATTAAAAAGCGATTAACAATTCAATTTTGCTATTTATTTATTTAATATCATAATCACATTCCTAAGTCGAAATATCATAACACCAAATTTATCATATCAAATTAAAAAAAATCTAAAGTGACAACCTTATACTTATACGCGCTGTCTCAACCCGTCTGACTTGTTTATTATACAACAAGTCAAATGGTTATTTTGTATGGACTGTTATAGAACTGTTAGTACTGTATTCACTTAGCGTTTCTTTTCTAGAATAAATACCATAAATAATATATTTCTTACATTTAAACTCTCTTATAATGTAATTAAAGTATTTTATTTTCTGCAAAATGAATATAAAACTTTGATTTCATATTAGTTTTGTTTTATTGATCACATTTAATTTTGTTAGTTTATAACAAACTAAGGTTTAAAATTAATTTATTTAAGTTAACCTTGACTCTTCACCTTGGTATAATTATCTCGTCATGTATTTTAAATGAACTGACAGATTTTATTCTGATATTAACCAAATTCTTTATTTGGAGGTCAAAAAGTTATCCCAATTATTAGATTGTATTAAATATTAAGGTAGTTAAACGTCGCCTAGTGACAGTAACAGCAGTAAAATAACTAAAACAACGTAATTTACTTAATTCATTTCATTTGTTATACTTTTTACTGCACGTTACTATTTTTTATTTGAAAATGTTATGAAAAATAAATATTTATAGTTTTTTTTTTCATTTACAATGTAAAAGACACATTTTTCATACATTTTACGACAACTTAGCAATTTAAATGAATAATTATTATGTAGATATAATCTATGTAACAACACAACCGAGCGTAAAGGAATCTTCAGATACATTAGAAAACTATTCATATATACACTATGAAATTCTTAGATGTAAAAGAAAGGTAGAAAAATTATAATATTGATTGATTATGTATCTAATAGTATATATATATAACAATAATAAATGTGCATTTTGATTGTACTTATTTATAAAACCGAACATCACTAAATAAAAAAATATTTACATTTACTCACTCACCTCATACATTCAATGATCGTTAATATTGTTCAAACACACACAGCAAACTATAAACTTTAAATAAAAGAAATAAAATCACACAAACATACAGATAAATATAATTTAAAGACAATGTACTATTAGTTATGTTTAATAAAAAACATCACAATAACACACTCTCAAAGATCGATATTAAGATGCGTCAAAACGCCTCTCTGCCCCACAGTCTTTGCCGCACTGAATTTAGAATTATCTTCGTTAATATGGTGCGGTTGTCGAGTTTGCGCAATATATGTAAACATTTTCACTGTTACAGCCGTCGATAAACGAAGATATCATAAAAACTAGCATTTAATAAATTAACTGAACTAACACATAATATTTTTATATTTCTGGTGATTTTATACTGTATTTAAATGTGTTGAAAGCTATTTAAATAATAACAGAAAAGCTAAATAGAATATATATTTTTTGTTGTAAAAGTTGCAGCAATGCTAACAATATTCATTGACTATTAGATTTTGATTGTAACGTACTAAGTAATTAATTAACTTATAGCACGTTTATAATTATTGCGATATGTTGTCCGCATATGGCAATAATTGATGGACATAGTGCTGTTTTATTCTTAAAGTAATCAAAAATATGTATAGTATTATTTTTTTATATTCTTGAAAAAAAGTACCTAGAAAGATTATTTTAATTGTATTATTTGGAAACTCAGAAATTCTCGTTTGTTTCTTGACAACCTTTACCTATTTTTATACAAACAGCAGTTTTATTGACAAATGACAATTGACATTTGACATTTATAAATTCGCGGTTGTTTTCTAAGACACTGGACATGATTTCAATGTTTATGACCGAACATGTGAACATTTGTCTGTAAATATCGCATTTAAATAACATTATGGCTGAAAAACTTGAAGACCTCAACTTACCGCTGACTGTTGTCACTAGAATTGTAAAAGAGGCTTTACCAGATGGAGTAGCCATATCAAAGGAAGCCAGAACCGGCTTAGCGAAAGCAGCGTCAGTTTTCGTGTTATACGTAACCTCAGCTGCTACTAATATTGTTAAGAACAATAAAAGAAAAGCATTAACTGGACAGGATGTTTTGGAAGCGATGGCAGACATAGAATTCGATAGATTCGTAGAACCATTAAAGGAAGCATTGGAACAATACAAACAAGTTGCATCTGCAAAGAAAATGGCTTCTGGTAAGAAAAAGGAAGACACTGAAGATGTTGAAATGATTGAAGATGAATGATGTGATATATAATTACATGGAAAACAGTAACGTGTTATCTGTTAATTTAAGGTTATGTGTACGTGTAGGTGTAAATAAAACATCAATTGTATTTTTATTACTTTATTCAGGAATAAAATTTGTAAGATCTTGAACATCAAATCGACTTGCCACCCTTACCTAATACCATAAATTTATATACACTCCGAGATCCGAAACTAGCTTCATTAACGAAAATATACTCATATCTTGAATTATCTCGCAAAACACCTTATTTATATAATTTGATTACATTAAATTTTTTTATTTTATTATTTAAGAGAGAATAAATAGACTAAATTCTATCAAATTTTTAAGATCTATGTAAATTTCTACAAAGATAAAATAAGGTGACTAAGATGAAGCTCAAAATTTAATTGCATTTCATGCTTGAATTATTCATCAATTTATGTACTTTTTGTTAAATTTGTTAGTCAACTTTTAATATTTTTAAGTTATTTGAAACCTAGTAGCTAACTACCAAATTATCCCTTCATTCATATGAACTATAGATTGGTGTTTCATTTTCTTAAATCTATTATTTCAAAATCTATAATATATCTAGATTTTTAATCTCGACAACTATATTTGTTAATCTATCACTGATTTAATACAGCCATTCTCAGTCCTCTTGCCGTGTTTAATTTTGGCAAATCTTCAAGAGACATTGTTACAAGAAAGACTAGAAAAGTAAGATTACATTATTGAGCAGTAAATTCTATCCATTTTGTTTCCGTACAAAAATTGGGTGTTTTAAGAATTAGAACTCTTGTACATATAATGTCTCAAAAATGTTATAAATAAGAAAGAAATATTTGTACCATTTTGTAAGAAATAAAAGGAAATAAATGAAAAGAAATAAAATAAAAAATAAAAGTTTATTTCAGGGGTATAAATAAATGGGATTATTGAGTGTTACATTTCATTAAATAAATAAACAGTGTATGAAATCTCAATTGCGTGAATAAGGGATAAAATAATAATGTAATAACAGAGTGCCCGGACTTATGTTAGATGCATCTTTTAATTTCTATAAATAAATAATATATTAACTAAAAGATACATCGGAAAGCCAGAAACATTACATTTTCGGACGCTACTAACAAAGATCAAGTCCATTTTTAAATTCACCGTAAACAGTTTCAGAACTAGACAAATAAAAAATAAATTAACAGTCCATTATCACTCAGAAATGAGGTTGAGCTAAAAATTAAATACAATAAAATTAAACTACACTATTGATATATTACAATTCACTAAAACTAATTGGAATAATTGTAATTATTTACAAAAATACATAAGCAAGCGTTACTTTTTTAATCTATTTATTATAAAGAAATGTCTTTTTTAAATTTTTCTAACGCATTTGAACTTTGTATGTTTAATTTTAACTTTTACATTTCATATTAGTGTATTAATATAGATTTTATACATTAATTAATCAAGCAAAATATTGTTAAAAATAACAAAAGATCATCATAATATTTCACTCAACTTTGTGCTAACAAATCAGTAATCTTTAAAGGCTGGTCTTCAAATCAAGCTGTACAAGCTTATTCTGAGATTACAGATTTAAATTATAATCAATCAATGGGAAAAAATACTACAACGGTATTTCATATAATCTGAAATACTAACTCTAATCTATGTCTAACAGAAGATGGACACCAAAATACTATTCATTATTTATTGCTTTCTCGATTTCACATCCACATAATGGATTTAAAAATGGCAGTGTTCGGGTTCACTAAGATACAACTGAGACAGTCGACTATCATTTTTAAAGATTTGTTTGAAATTTTCATAGATGTTAAATAAATTAACTATAAGATATTTCAAGTGACTAATATTAAAGCGTGAAAATGTTCATAATCACAGCAATACCTATTTCTCAATGGATCAAAAGCTGCAATCGAATTTCAACCTAACACAGTACTAATAAAGATCAAAATCTATTGTCAAATCACTGATAAGATTGAACTATCGAACCATAAACTGAATGGTTCACATAACAAAAAAACATGTCCTTTAGGATATATATAAAGCCATATATTCTGATATACGTTACATCACATGTTTTTATAATATTTAATAATTTCTGTAACTGTTCGTGGGGTCAGTGTGGTTTGACCCACGTGACTATCACCATGAGACATAGTAAGCATCACTCACTATAGTAATTCTACATTCAAAGACAATGTTGAACAACAGTTTCGTTTGTTATTCCTACAGTCAATAAGAAGCCTCGTGACCGGCGAGAATGTACAAATCGTTGCCGTCTTCACCCGATAACGTATTATTCTGTAGTAAATGCGACTCCAGTACTACCACTCTGTAACAAAAATAAAAAATAAGTTTCAAAGATAATAATAATATTTAGGTGTAGTACACAACAGTCACAACTTCAAATAGAGAGCTAGAAACAAATCTTTCCAAGATATGTCTCTCGCTCTCTATCTATATTTCTTTCTTACACACACAGCTATACGAATTATTTCCATTATGTATTGTGTAATGGTATTCTCCCGATCGACCCAGTCTGTATATGTGATAGAATCTAATGGACCGTATAGTATATATGGGTGTCCGTATGTATGCATATATGTACGTGTACGTACTTGTCATGTCCCAGCAGGCGGTACGCCCGGGAGGCGTCTGTAATCTCTTGAGTGACTTCAGCATTCCGCAAGGAGCGTCCCTGGACCCCGTGGCGATGGAACGCTAACACGGAATCAGCCAGACACACTGCGAATAATTACAATAATTATATATATGGAAATGTTTAGCGTTTTTTAAATTATTTATATTGTCTAAAATTCAAGTTTGTTTATATTTGTTTAGGGGTTAGCCAGCACACATAAAGCAATCGAAGAAATTTGTTTACTATATGTTTCTTGAGTAATAAAGACTACACACATTTTTTTCTTAAACAATTTTTTAAAAATCACCAATAACACTCACATATACTATCTATATTAAAGTCGAACTGTATCCTAGACAGCAGTTTGCTCCTGCGTCTCTCGTCGTGTCTCCTCTCGAACGGCAGCACCGGGATGATGTCAACTACATTCTCATGACATACCAGTACCTGATATCAGAAAACATGACATGAAAACAATATACAATTTACTAGACAAACTGAAAATTCTGATAAATATTATTATATGTATATATCAACACACCGAGTCCTTATTGAGCTGTGTGACGGCCCGCAGTGTGTGGAGGCGCTCCGGTCGCGGCACCACTGTATTGGAACCCCCGGGGCAAAGCGCCAGTTCCTCAGAGTTGAACCAACTGGCTCCTGGTGAGAACACACGATGGGGTCATTAGTTAAACATGATAATTGGGTCATTAATACACTTATGGGTCAAATTAATTTATCGTACGGCAAAGCTTATTAACTTTTAACGTACCAGAGTTAATATTGACGAGGTTCAATCTCAGCGGCTTCCTTGTGACTCCGACGCACAGCAAGGGATACTCCAGCTCCGGTGTTATTATCAGCTCGAAGGCCAGTAAGGGTGATGGAAGAACACATTCTATATTCTGCGACAATTTAAAATATTTATTAATTATCGTAATAATATCTTTTACATGACTTAGTCCACTTATCATGACATGGGAGAGGAACTCACAAACATATCTCCTATCTTATTACATGAGTGAGGATAGTAACACATGTTTAAACATGTCCATTTTAAATCAAATATTCTTATAATTTCCCCTTGAATTATAATTACTCGAATCAACCAAAATACTTCACCTATCATCAAAAATACTTTCACTTTACTGTACAACATTTAAATTTAGAATTCATCATCAAAGTAACTATCTCTACAGTCCATCCCTAATTTATAAAATATTCACTAAGAACAATTCCAATACCTTACCTACCATCAAAAAAGCTTTCATTTCAATCAATCTCCATTCCTTATTCCTCATCAAAGTAACCCAGTTAAATTTCCCATTCATCATCAACTCATCGTCAACCTACCTTCAGCAGCATGAACTTCCTGAGCGGGTCGTACCACTGCATGAGGAAGAGTCCCGAAGGCGTGGCCCCGCACAAGTACTTGTACCCGTTGTACGGACTTCGAGCGACGGCGCAGCGCGTGCACCCTGCGGACGCACACACGCACACTCATGATTTTAACTAACGGATGATATTAATAAACGAACTACAATTCGAGATATGTTATCTTCAATTGCTTGGTAAGAACTCAATTTATAGGTTTGTTATTTGCATTACTAAAGTTGAATTTGTTTTCAATCTTTGATATCTTAATTTGGATGAGGATCTTTTATAGATTTCGACTGTTAGTTGGGTCAGTAAAAAAAACATGATATGGAAATGGTAATGTCGTGACCAAGTTTCTTACGTCAGTCACGGGTTCGATTAATTGAGATCGATCTATCGACATATTTTTAAAGTAATATAACCATTAAATTAAAAAAAAAAAAACAAAGAATATTCAAACATCAATGTATATTAGAAAAGTTCTGTTAGTTACGGAAGCCATATTGAAATTTTAAAAGTGGATAAATAACGTTACTTATCTCCTTTACTTCTGTATAGTGTTGTATTACACAAATTTTATATTAAAATGCTCACCCCTGGTGTCTGGTACCCGTGTGGTCGGCGCGAATCGCCGCGGCAGGAGACGAGACGGCACCACCCGCAGCGACCGCGCGCCGCCGCGCCCGCTGCCGGACAGAGACAACAACTCGTGGCGGTACAGGGATGGGGTTTTACCTGGAAATGAAATGACATGTTTAAATTGTTTTTTTTTAAATTTCGCATAGGGTGCAGATGGAAGGGACGTGACATGTTTTTTTTAATAACGTAAGCAAAGGTTAAACCTGGAAGGAATAAGGTCGAGGTTTTATTATTTTTTTTATATTAATATATTATTGTGTACAAACCAGAGAGTGACATGAGGACGTCTTTGATTACATGCATCCATATTGTTCTTCTCGGACACAACTGATCCATCGCGGTTTCGTGGAGTTCGTTTAGATTCAGTGTATAAATACCCTCTTCAGCTCCTGAGAAATTACATTATTTTTACGATTTTAGCGAATACTGCGCATTTTTTATTGTTTTGTTCAAAGTATTAAGCATTCAATGAAGTAAAAAGTATTGAATTAATTGTATGTACATTTCTGCAACATGTGGAAAATACTTTCAAAAAGAGATCAGTTACTTTAGTTATAATTATTTTTTAAAGTATTCCATATACTTTAAAAAATAATTATAACTAAAGTTACTGCCAGAAAATCCGGCAGACAATTGTAGCAGTTAATATATTTGTAAAATACGCATTAAAAAATTATGTTACATTAATATTATTTGAATAGTACTTACCTATAAGAACGTGTTGATCTCTAGTGTCCGGATGTATCCACGAGGCCGTGCAATTTATCCTCAACGGGCAGCCGTTGAATACCTGATTAAAGATAATCATTAAAAATAAATACCAAATATATATTATATCAAATACATCAGTGTGCAGAACAACATGAACTTATGTACGTATATGAAACCTTATCTTCAGTAAGTTGGTATTACTAATGATACAAAATTAAACAGACTTAAATTCCTTAACCTTGTTTTATATTTAAAAAAAAAGATAAAAAAAATTGTTAATCCGTCCCGATAAAGATGATGAATCCATAAAGACAGGGTAGATGAATTTCATAACTACAGTACGGTATCTAGGAGG
Organism: Melinaea menophilus ssp. n. AW-2005; assembly: GCA_918358695.1. Taxonomy (NCBI): domain Eukaryota; kingdom Metazoa; phylum Arthropoda; class Insecta; order Lepidoptera; family Nymphalidae; genus Melinaea; species Melinaea menophilus. Next base: position 6,916,214 of record OU911043.1, read on the forward strand.
TTGCAGGTTCGAATCCTATCTAATGAATTCACACTATATATAAAATATATATAATATTACTCGAAAATCCACCAAAATATTTAGTGACACGTTAGCTCAGTTCCCACAGCGGTGCTGCTAGTAGCGGGTTCGACTCACCTTAGAGAAGCACGCTCCCATGAGCACCTTGGGGGTGGGAGGCAGACCGTTGGGCGCGGGGCGCGGGGGGGTGCGGAGGCGTCGCGAGCGGCGCGGGGGGACTGGGGGCGTCGGCGGCGCTGCGGATTACACGGCCTGTAGCCCGACTAGTACTTACTACACACACGTACCTCCTACTACACACTTATTGGAAACTATCCTTTATAGTATTAAGACCTAATTAGGATTTTTTAGGCATTTCATAAACTACAGATAGGTTGACGAGAAAAAAGTAGTTTTCAATATTAATAGTTATAAAATAGTTATTTTTTAATGCTTCGGAAACCACGACAAAGTGTAATCGTACTAACGATATAAATAAATTTAACTATTTTAATTCAGTGTGTTTTCGAACTTGAATACTTCAGATACCTATGTATGTATGTATGTATGTATGTATAGTTAGTTACTTTAGTTAATGAAACTTACCGTCAGTTTCCACTTTGGCTTTGTCTCTCTGACTGTCCGATAGACTTCGTTGTCTCTGACTCGTCTTCGACTCCTCGTCCGGTATCTCCGTTTCCTTTCCATTCTCCTCCACCATTTTGAATATCTCGTCGACTGATGACGTTTTCCTTTTAGTGTTATTCTCCAACTCGCACTGACAGAATTGACTCAAATCAATACCGGCCGCCGCTGAATCGGAGTGATGCCTATTGTGTCTCTTCCTATGTTCGTATGACTTAGAATCGTCCATATTGAGACTAATATCGATTTTCCTACACAAATCATCATCCGATGTCTCGCCGTTTTCTATCTTATCCGAATCGGATATTCTCAATCGATTAGCTATCTGCAGAGCACGGAAATTTGATACGGATATTTTCTGCTTCTTGCATATATCGCAATACACTATACCGGAGTCGGTGTTCTGGTTGGAGCAGTGCTTGTAATAGCTGAGGATATCTCCGTTAGAGTTGCAAGCGTCGCAGGCGCACTTCGACACAGACCTCTGCAAGTCGCTTAGCGTATTATTCTCTCTGGTCTCCGGCTTAGGACACAAACCGCATTCGCAATTCGCGTTCCTGAATGTATGGTTCATATCGTCCTGTTGATCCACGTACAGCATGTCCAGCTCGTGCTTCCTTACCAATGGATCGTCTATAGATATAGATGAGTTCCCGATGGGAGATTGGAAGTTGGAGGCGATGCTCTGATAGACGTTTGTGGTTGAATTATTTAAGAAGTTCTGTTTCAATTGTATACACTGCGAGAGGTGCTGGTCGTGTATCGACAGACCGGAGTTAGCTTGAGCTATGGACGCATTTTCCGCCGTCAGAGGTAGTGTTGCCCTGTTGGAGATCGAATTATTACTATTTCTTTAATTTTGAACGGTGGTTTAGTAGAAGCATGTGGAAGCTCGGTTCAGTGCTGTTAGATACATGGGATTATTATTAATAATTTTAATAACAAGTGGTGGTACTAGAACGTGGTAACTGTGTATTATCTTCAATACAAATTATAACAAATAAAAAACACCTTAAATAACACGAAAACTAATCAAATGCATCATGCTACAATAGGTAACAAAAACTGCCAACCAACACAACTAGACCCGCCATGCGTACACTTTATACGTAGAAAAGGTCCTTCATAGACTAGATACTAAAATACATTACGGAATAATAAACGGTATAATTAAATTTATTAGTATATTAACCAATCGTGCTCTTTGAGCGAAGAAAATTTTTTGTCAACCAAAAACGTATCTTATAACCATCTTAATAAAGTTTATTATTCCTTTTAACAAACACATGCATTTTACCTGAGCATTAATTCTTCATCAATATATTGCAAGAGGCTCCTAGAACAAGAGAAATATAATACAAACATTCTTATTGTAAGTGTGATACGGTTCAAAGTCGAATGGCAAATAATAATTCAACTTTGTATGTGTTGTCTTAGAAACATATTCGTCACTCCTGTACTAAATGTAACTAAATTATCAAAACTGCTAACTATATGTCTATTAATTATATAATATAATTATTTTAATATGTAATAAAAGAAATCAGATTTCATTTTAAACTCTGTTGGAACAAACATATTAAATTTATTGTTGTATGTAATGTTGTATGTACTGTATGAATAAGCCATACAACACAAAAATCCATGCAAGAAACAAATTAAAAAAAAAACGTGTTGTCTACACATTTTGTGCGTACACTCGACATCGCCATACATACAATGTAGAAATAACTGCACTTGTATAACTCATACAAAGAAACAAACAGGGAAAAGAAACTAAAAAACAAGACAGTACATTTTTATTAGAAACACAAATATAAAAATCATATAAATTAGTAAAAAAAATAGAGAAAACAAGAGTAAGAAAATATTTTAACACAAAGAAAAAGGAAAGTTAAACTGCAGTTATTTCTTTAAAGCCTAAAAGGAAAACCTAGATAGATCGCTATCTGTCGGCACACCAAAAAAAAAAAAACAATCTGTCAAACCTTCACAGACCTGTTAGAAGGAACCGCAACCGGTTAAAAGAAAAGGAAAAAAAAAAAAGAAATTCTTGGTAATAACCTAGTATACCTCAAACTCATTCTCATAATATCATCACCAGTGACGACCCGACACCACTTGCTATAACATAAATATATATATATAAAATAATAAAATATCGAGGGTAAGAAAACCAGAGGGTAATTTTATTTTCTGGAGTAACTGCTAGAGGGTAATTGTTGACTTACTTCTCGCTGGTGGGCATGGTGTCCGTGCTCAGATCTTGTGATAGGGGGTTGTGTTTTGGACAACTCATGAGAGAGGCGACGCTCCAGTCTTCGCTCGACTGTCTGTGGTATGCTGGGAAACAAAGATATTTAATATTATTCCCCCCTTTACCCATCATATTATCCATTTCTATTCTCCCGTTCCTTTCTTTACTAAGTTTTTAAGCAAATTATATTATATCAGTTACTATACATTGAATAATTCTCATTTTTAGCAATATAGTTTTAGCAAAGGCAATTAACAACAGATGACGGAACCGGGTTCTTAAAACATTTCTTTGAGGCCCGGGAAAGTCTTAAAATGCTCCTGGTATCTTTTATGATTTATCAAAAGGATTTGATTGCTTTGAGCATGAAACACTTTTAGCTAAGTTGAGTCACTATAGGGTTAGAGACACGGCACTTAATGTCATGCCTCTTATCTAGGAGATCGAATTCAGAAAGTATGTCTAAATGATGCAAAGCCATCCGAATTATCTGTTATTATGGGTGTGCTGCAGGGCTCAATCCTAAGGTCTTTTTTGTTTTCAGTATATATAGATGATCTTCCATATTTTGCTCAGAACATTTGTGACATAGTACTCTTTGCTTATGACACATTATTGGTCCTTAAAATGAATAGAAACAAAAATAACATTGACGATGTAAATAGTGCTATGTCGCAAGTTTCTAATAGGTGTTCCGCAAATGTGTGAAGTTTGTTTTACCTAATGTGGTGTTAAAAACCTAATTATTAATAATGAAGTAGAAAATACAACTGTGTCTTCAGTTATAACATTGGACATTAAACGTCGTAATATTTTGAAATCGGCTTTAGTTTAGCGGTTATAATAATTAATAATTGTCTAGGATTTGTTAATTCAAAGTGTAGATTTGTTAGTTCTTTTGTGTTAATTATTATCATTAAATTGATTGTTGAACTGCGTGTTATATTATTAAAAAAAAAGTCTCTACTGATCTGGTTTCCAAGAATATTTATCAATCAATCAATTAAACATAGCACTAGGATTATGTCATTATCATTGTCGAGTACGAAAGCAGTAATGTCACAAATGCAATAAGGGTTAATTTTTAGTGGATTAGGGAATAGGGAATGCAAATTTCCTATACCTTCATAACCGTGCTAGACCTTTTGGGTATCAATTAAAGCTTAACTAACACAGAAAACTATACCATTGATTTCATGATCTTACCTGTTCTCTTGACAGTGCCTCCGTCGGTGGTGAAGTCACCCTTCAGCTCGTCCACGGGATCCAGCTCCACTATGGGGGACTCGTCGTACACACCGGAACGACGGTCAGAGTCCGTTGACCTTTTGGATACATAACAACAACAGTTGAAGCACATAGATTTCTGATTTCTTTAGAGTTACCCGCTACCTCAATTATCCGACCTGATAACACCGGTTCCGGATCGTGTTAATGAAGTTTTCGTTATATTCTTATTAAAACACACTTATATCAATTCCAAAATTTAGACAAAGTTTTTTCTTTAAATACACATTGCACTTTTAAAACGTCAGATTTCAGTAACTCGATACCAAAGGGAAGATCCATAGAGAAGGAACATAGAATCTGTTATAATTATCCTACACACAAAATACCTTCTCCCCCTTCTATATACATCCACGACTACTCCTCTTTTTAATTATAATTAAAATAACATATCATATCCCCCCTTTTCCCCTACCTTATAGCATGGTCCAGTCTGAGGTGCGTGGGTCGGTCTCGTCTGGTCTGCCGTGACGCTATACGCTGCGGCACGTCGGATACTCCCTGCAGATATAAATTATATTCTTATCTCATCTATAACTATATCTATAAGATCTGTTTATCTAAGTTTCATCCCCATAATTGTATAATACTGATTGTTCAGGGGAAATTTTATTAAATTTAATTCATACAAATTGGATAAAATAGTGTTATTGAAAAGATAGATTATTATTAATATAATAAATCCTAATACCGTAATAAAAAAAAATAATGCTTTTAAATAACTTAAATATTATTATAATTTAAAAAAAAACTTTATAAGAATCGGTACCAGCTCGTCTGACTATAAGAACTACCGCATCTTAAGCGAAGTTATAGAAGAGTTAATTAATGGTGGCAGTAAACTAACATCTATATTGGCGATGGATAGTCACCATTTATAGTCTATCCTCTCCCAGTACTCACCCCCTCGTCGTCTAGGTCCTGGCTGCAGCTGGGTGGGTCCGAGTACTTGTGCAGCAGCTCGAGGGCCAGCCGACGACACATGTCCTGGTGGAAGAAGCCGTGCTGCAATCACCAACAGCACACATTAGCAACAACATATATTAATAATATTTTTGAAAGTTCTTAAAACTGTTTCCAAAAATATAATCTGACCGTTAGGGCGTACCAAATCTTTCCTAAAAAAAAAATTACATTACATTATTAATTGGCATTCTGTAATAACAATATAAATAAAAATATTCAAATCATTATAATTAAAATAAAATGTCAAAAAATACTTCCAACCATTTAATATTTTACCTGCGACACTCGTTTATCGTACACGGGCCACAAATATGTTTTTGTCTACGTATTTATTTTAATACTGTATCTTATACAAATTAATTTGTTGTGAAAGAAAGAAATAAATAAAAATATTATTATTATTTATCAATAACTCGAATATGGTATTGGCTGCCGGATTCGGATTTCTACTTTTATTACGTATATATAGTCTATAGACAACTACACAACGCCACCTATCGGTTTCTAATGAAAAATAATTTCACCGGAACATATAAATGGCCGCAAATAATTGAGCGAATCGAGCGGAGCGCTCTATGTGAGACTTTTTGCATCCCATGTCCGGGGTTGGCATGAAAACGGCTTTACCGATTTTCATGAAATTTTGCACATTTATAGCGGTGGTTTATAAAAAAAGTGAAAAAAAAACTCATGTCGTTGAGGAATAATAACCAAAAATTACAGTCCCAAAGACTTCAATGTAAAAATGTAATATTTTCTATAACTGTGTAATAGCTATCGTATGAACATAAACTAAGCCAAGTTAGAGAGTATTTTCATTGTAAATATGTGCCGTGACATGGCATGACATGACATGACGTGACATGACTGACACCGAAACAATCTTTTTTTTTTTTTTTGTGTGTCTTTGCTGTTAGCCCTACTGGCCATGACAGCGTCACCAGTGGAATGGACGGGTGCAGAGACCCGCCCTTGAAAAAGGGGGGCCTGAAGGGCCCCAGGGGAACGTGCGTCCTGAGGGCGCCTCCTGTGAGGTTCGGACCACGGCTCAGGATGCCGTTAGGTGGGAAGCGAGGGTTGGATGTGGGTTAGGATTTGACACTAACGTCCTCCGACTTCAGAACGCCGGAGCAACGTGCTTGGATGGGGGCCTCGTCTTCGCCGGTGAAGACGCTGTGTGTGTGTGTATGTGTAGTATTTATGTTCACTTTGCCGCTTTTACGTAGCGTTCCCTAACGTAATCGCGTCGTCCGGATCGAAAAGTACCGACTTGGGTCTTCTCTTTCTGACTTTAGGAGTATTACGGGCCGTGTATCCTGTGGCCTTAACCATCAGCGGGTTTGGATGTCCCACAGCATTGTCAAAGTAGCTTTTGGAGAGCCCCTTGAAATACTGTGCGATCGTCGGTAGGTAAAACAATCATAAAAACATAACCTCAATAGGTTAAATCATTCAAAACTCATACAATAACATTTTAATATAACAATATATTGAAAGTACTTGTAGGTTAAGTAATTGAAAAGTTAAATATATTACTTGTAAAAGTTTCTCAGCGGTGGGTCGCTTCTTGGGGTTCTTTGTGAGTGCCAATTTGAGGAATCCGTGGAAGAGTTGCGACCATCGCTCCCTCTCCTTGAGCTGGGGCGGCTTGAACCCCGACTTAGACATCAGGAACAACACCCTCATGGGGTGTAGCTCGAACATGGGGGGCTGCAGCTCCGCTAGTTCTAAAAAAACAATACTAAAAGTTGTATATATATTTATATGTGTATGATTACGCAGATCCCCGATAAGAGCAGAGATTTACAAACTAGACGGAGGTGAACTAAATCATCAGGCGCTAGTTGGCCTGAATACACACACACACACACACACACATGTATAATTGACTGACTGACTTCAAATTATTATTGATAAAAAACTTTTCTATGAAATAAAAAATTAAAAATAAGTAAACCTTTATTTCATGTTAAGGAATGCATGGCATCATTAATATTACTATTATAAAATTTAAAAAAATAGTATGTAAGTTGTATTAAACAATGAGTGTAATAGATAGTTTTAGTCATACCTATAGCTGTGATACCGCAGGCCCATATATCACAGAGCTGGTTGTAACCACCCTTCCTCTCAACGGCTGCCACCTGGAACATACATGCACTTAACTCAACACCAACTTATAAACACTTGTTAAAAAGGTCTTTTATCTTTTTATCTTTTTTTTAGGACACACATATAATTAAATTAAGAAATAGATGTGAAAGTGTATTGTAAACCTCATGGGCCCATATCAGTATAATATTAAGCCCACTATTTGACCCTAAAATGGCGAATGTAACTAATTGGTGTATTTTTCTCTGATTTTTGAAATATGAATTTTGAGTTTTAAAATATTTTAATCACATTCGGAACTTATTTTTTCAATTTTGTTTGGGGTCTAGTTCATTATTAAAAATTAAGACTATTTGACCCCAAAGCATTGAGTAAGGTCCACCAATCACAAGCTCCCTAACAGCCTTTTCAGTGTACGATGTTAGCGTGCTAGTTGACATAGCGCTTAATAGATTATATAACCAACTCTTAACTGCCACTTTAGACTGACTTAACCAGCTCTTAGACTTTGGTACTCCATACCTCAGGGGCCATCCAGTACGGTGTTCCTATGAAGCTCTTCCTCTTGTTGATGGTGGCTGTTATCTGCGCTGACACACCAAAATCCGCCAACTTCACATCACCGCACTCTGTCAGGAGGATGTTAGCCCCTTTTATGTCTCTGGAAATATAATTATATGTTATTGTACGCAAATTTACAAAATTAGAAATTATACCAAAGTAAGGTATATATATATATATATATATATATATATGATTCCTACAGAGTATTCAACCGAACCATCTTTCATATTGTCATTTCATAAATGATGTATCTAAATGTTTGTTTCTGGATTTTCCAATCAAGACAGACACACTGACGAACGTCGCGAAGTAAATAATATATACATTCATTTTTTACGGGTATTTGGATTTTTTTATAGTTCCTTAGATAGATACCCAATTATTTTTTATTTAGGTAAACAAATATGAACCCTACTACAAGTAATATTATTTTTAGCTAACCCTAAATCTCACCTGTGCATTTTGCCCATACTGTGTAAGTAGGAGAGACCCAGCAACGTTTCTTTACACATGTATGCGATCTGTAACTCACTCAGCGGACCGGTCACGTGGTATATATCCTGTAAAAAGTATTTAAAATAAATTAACTTCTGTTTATGATTACAATTCTATACATATCTTTAAATAAATACAAATAAAGACATACATTTTTTAAGATTTAAATATATTATTATATATTATATTGGTAAACAATTCCACTTATTCGACAAGTTTAAAACAGTAACGGCCGTTTTCTGGAAGGATGGGTAAAGTAAAAATAATGTGACATCGCTTTCAAGACTTGTGATTGGTTGTCTAACACGACATCAAGCTATCAACCAATCAGAAAGATTAATATGGAATTTGATTGCAAATTAGATAATATGTATAGTTTTACGAAACCGGGTACAAAAATAGTTGAAAACCCAAAAACAGGTTTCATTTTACAACAATACATCAACACATGTACATCTCAAAATTTCAGTTTGATTTTTATAAAAAATATAAATTTTTAAATAATAAAAAAAAAAGAGAAACATATAAACAAAAATATTACCTGCAAGCTTCCCCCACCACAGTACTCCATAGAGATCCATAGCTTATCCCTTCTCAAATACGAGCCATAGTATGCTACAATATTGGGATGCCTGCAGTCCTTCATCATCAGGATCTCCTGTTGGATGATGGCAAAGTCATCACCCGGCTCCAGCTTGATCACCTTGATGGCGGCAAGCTCACCCGACCCGTTGAGACGTTTGGCCTGGAAATGGAAAACACTTGTTATAGTACTGTCATAGTGACACTACTAGGAACTACAGCACTATGCTATTAGACCGATAGTGACATCACTAATGTATAGTTCAACTCGTGAAATTGTTAAGAATATAGTTTTTAACACAGCTTAAAAAAAACAGCTGAGGGGTTAATAAAAAAAACTAATTAATGTTTAAAATAATATTGTATACAGTTAAGATAATTAAAAAAAAATCTTAATTATCGCAGAAATAATCAACACCACCAGACATCGAACCCGCGACCCCCAGGGTGTCTCTCCACGGTTTAAGTGAACTACTTTACTAACACTTATCGTAGTCATCTTGATAACAATAAGTACATATATATATATAAAAATATATATGAGTGGCGCTCCCCATTTTCACATAACAGTGAATCAAATTCATACGATTGAGTATCGTAATGCCTAAAATACTTTACTCCCCACTTCTTTACTTCATCCCACATATACTTCATATAATTTGTGAGGATTAATATGCAATTACTTATAATAGCTGATGATATTTAAATAAAAAACATAGATAAATAGAGATAGAATATACTTTATGGTACATCACACATAAAAAAAACATATATAAAGAACGGAATATATAGAAGATAGAACAAACAGCAGTTATATCGATTAGTAGCAATAAGACAATTTTTAAGAATGGCGGCCGCGTGTCAAATATGGCGGTGCAAAAATCAAAACAAATAAATATTACAACGGAATCATTAGTATAGTAATAATAATAATAATAAATAACATTAATTAATATATAGCTATAAGTTTCCCTACAAAATATATAATATATGCGTATAATTTCAACATATTAATGAAATAACGGTGAGAGTTCTCGATTTCGGTACCTACGAACTAATTAGCGAAACCCGGGGTCATTGAACTCCGGCCTGCTCCTCGATCGTATGGTCGATGTGCCAAAATGAGGTTTTGAATGAATACCTTTTGAGAATGTCTAGATTTTATGCTCGTCGGATTATAGTCTGGCTTCTCTGGCATCTCGTCTAGACGATTGGAGGGTTGAAATACATTAGGGTTGGCAAAAAATTAATTCCACACTAGGGTTGGCAAAAATGAATTCTTTAGCGATCATATTACGTACAAATTAATTTTAAAAATATTTCTCATATAAAAATTCAAGACGCACACGATGTGACTTACCAAATTTATATGTAAATTTTCTTAACACGCGATAATTTTCTGATATACTATTATAGACTTTATGACAAAGTGATAAGATCGAAAATAGTATTATCACGATGGAATTCAACTAAACCATACGTGTGTCTAAAATCTTGATATAAAGAACAAAGGAATTGCTTACCCTCTACATTTTATTATTGATTAAAATATCTTGGATAGCAAATTTAATAAAAATTTAAATAGAATACTTTTTTCAGTTTTATAACACGTACTTAAAAACACACACACGCGTACGCATACGCACACACACACCCACACACACACCCACACACACACACACACACACACACCCATACACACACAAACGTAATTATTCACACAATTATCTCAAGATGTTGTTATTTAAACATCCTGTACTCTAAGCTCGGAACTGAAAAATCGTAAGATGGCACATTACCTACTCACACACACCCACAAACACACACACACATATATATTATAAATATAATAAGTAAGTTCATTTATTTAACTAAATTAATATTATATATATATATATAGTCGTATTGTGTGGTTAAGTGTAAACGGTTAAAGCAGGAAGTTAATAATTTATTACATTTTCGAATATTGTCCATATTTACGAATCTTGCACGTTTGATGAGTACTTTTGGGGGGGATGACCCCCATGACCCGATAGAATCTATTATCCCATTAAATTTATTGAATAATTTACACAAAAAAAATAAAATTCAATATTCAGCAATTTTTACATAAAAATAAAAAATAGCAATTAATTTCGACTATAGATTAAATATATTGATGGTTGCTTTTTTTTTTTTTTTTTTTTTTATGTAAGATGAGGGCAAACGAGCTGGCGGGTCACGGATGGACGTGATCACCGCCGCCCATGAACTCTTGCAACATCCGAGGATTTACTAGAGTGTTGCCGGCCTTGTAGGTAGGAATAAACGCCTTTTTTGAAGGTACCCATGTCGTACCGATCTGGAAATACCGCCGAAGGGAGTTCGTTCCACATTCGAGTGGTACGTGGGAAGAAAGTCCTTGAAAACTGCACAGTTGAAGATCGCCACGCATCCAGGTGGTATGGATGGTAAAGGAGGCGATGGCGCGCTGTGCGGTGATGAAATTTGGCGGCAGGCATCAGATCGAATAGTTCTTCGTAACACTCCCCGTTGTAAATGCGGTAGACGACGCACAAAGAAGCCACGTCTCTACGCAATGGCAAAGAGTCCAGCCGTTCGCAGAACACCGGGTCCCCGACAATTCGAACGGCTCCCCGTTGTACGCGGTCAAATGGTAGAAGCTGATATTGGGGTGATCCGGACCAGAGATGAGAACAGTACTCCATGTGTGGCCAGACCTGCGCCTAATAGAGCGCAAGTCTTTGGCCAGGTTTGAAGTACTGCCTCGCTCTATTGATCACTCCCAATTTCATCGAGGCCAACTTGGCCTTGCCCTCCAGATGACCACGAAACTGACAGTCGCTCGAAATGTCGAGACCCAGTATTCTGATGCTTCATTATTTATTATAGACACGGAAGAGATTAAAAGCAGACGAATTCGCTGAAAACAACTAGTGTTATATAAATATGATCTGAAATCATAAGTATATTACTAGCTGTGCCCACGGCTTCGTACGCCAATTTACTTCTTATAACATCAGCTATCCGCCAGTGAAAATTTTATAAAAATCGATCCAGCCTTTTCAGAGATTAGCCGGAATAAACAGACAGAGAGACATCAATTTGAACAATTGCTTTTTCTATATAATAACCGTATATGCATTTAGTATTTATATATATATATATATATATATGAACGTAAAGATAAATGATTACTTGATTATAATAATAACAACATTTTCACACACCTAATAAAACGTGTGAACAATTATCAGACATGTTTAACATACAGATTGGATCATAATGGATATATATATATGTGTAATATGTATGTCCGTTTAAACTTAGTATAACGTTAGTAAATAATAAAATACTTTATAAATTATTGGAATATTATATTAATTGATTTTTATATTATGTATATTACTAGCTGTTGCCAGCGACTTTGTCTGCTGAATCATAAAGTATTTTACATCAATTAAAAATATGTAATTATTACTGCCATCTATTGGAAACTTATGGAACGAATTAGACTCTTTATTTATAGAATTAACTTAAATTAACAATAAAAAAAATAAGATTATTAATCGAGATAAAAAGTATCCTATCTTTTAAGATAACAAACAATATATATCAGCAAAATATCAAAATTACATTAAAATCGGTTCAGTGATTAGCGCAAACGGACATCGCGACACGGGATTTTTATATACAATACTTGGAGGTAACTTAAAAATAAGTAAAAAAAAAAAAACCTTCACACAATTGATATCCAGACGGAGTCAGGATCATCTCCCTCGGCGGAAGCGTCAAGTGTACCAAATACAGGGTTGACACCATTAGAAATTTATATATATATTATATAGAAAATATTTTTTCATTTTTTGATATAATAGTAAAAAAAATTAATATTATATTTATTATTTTAATCTTTCGTTATCATTTATTAAAACTGGGTCTACGATAACGATGATCTGGACTAATAATAGAGCTTATGTTAATGTTAACAAAACTCTGAAATGAAACGGAAAAGTCAATTAAAATAACATATTACCATGGATGGTATGAATGGAGTGAGATTCTCTTAACCTTATGACATATACCTCAAAAAACATGCAATAAAGATATTGAGGGCTACAACAAATTATTAATAAATTAAAAAAACCTACGATCCCATATATTGATAAGACCCTAAATTGGTAACCCTATCTCGGGTCATTGTATCGCTCAGTGGCTTTGACGCTTTCATTAAATTATATTTTCATCCCATAACCGGTGTCTGAGTACTTACTTCACAATTAGTGATATTTATATAATTCTTCCCGGTTCTTAGGGACCTATCTGGAACCTTATAAGTAGACTAATATTAATAATAAATTTATATCATAATCCAATTTTAAGCGCACTATTCGACCCTATAATAGCCAGTTTGAAGTCCACTGACTTCTAACAGCTGAATAATGTTTTAACTATACGATGTTAGCGTGCTAGCTAGCCTAGCGCACGATAGATTGCTTAATAAAATGCATAACTGCAATGAGAAACTATTTTTTTTTTGTACCATAACATTTATTTTCTTCAACCATTACAATTTAATAAATTAAAATAATTAAGACACAACCCTATTAGACATAACGTATTCTATCAGATCCGTCTCCGTTATTGGCACATTGGTATCTCAACAATTGTTTCAAAGAAGAAGAAAGAAGAGAATTGCTTTCCAAAGACGCTGATAAAGCACCTTCCAGAGGGCATAATAAGAAAAAATCTACCTTCAATGATTCATAAAATATTTTTGTTCAAAAATAACCATAATGGAATCCAGATTTAGGTACAAAAAAATATTAAAATCAATATTAAAATTTTAGGAGAAAAATGATAACAACCAGACAATTAGATTCGCATTTACTATAAAGGACAATAAAACATAGTTCATTTTGGTTAAGGAGTTATACATAAATATGTTGTATGACAAATAAATGTACAACGAGAATTCCACGTGCTGTCATTAGGTCCCATTGTCTGGTAAGTTTTAATGAGCGTTAAGATTTCCTTTACCATCGGTCCAGTCTCTACTACTATCACAAATATATATATATATATATATATATATATATATATATATATATATATATATATATATATATATATATCTCGGTTTCGGTTTCGATCTCATCTGTGTAAAATGAAGATATTCATCAAATCCCTCGCATATCCATCTATACATATATACAAATAAAATTTTTAACTGTCCATTTGTAATTAACAGCTTTTTACTAAATGCATATGAAAGTATATACGGTACTTATATATATATATATATAATCTCTATCTGTCTATTTTCGGTTTCTCCGAAACGGCTGGACCGATTTTTACAGGACTTTCGCTGCCGGATAGCTGATGTTACAAGGAGTAATATATATATATATATACTTAATGGGCTTAATTAATATTATATAAAATAACTAAGAACGATGCAATATACGGTAAAACAAAAGTTGGTAAACACTAACATGCATGAACATAACATAAACAAAAACATCAAAACAAGCCCGGCTTCATAAAAACATTAATAGTGTTAAAACAATCTTCAGGAGCGGTATAGCTACTATAACTAGCTAGCTACTATAACCCGTATACATTCTATAACACTGAAGGACAATTCAGTCATTTGAAAGATACAAGGATAAATACCCTTTTCTTTATATATATATATATATATTTCAACCTATGTACTCATCACGATATTTTTGCAACTATAAGGCCTATAAAATTTGGCAACATTATATGGTTTTTGCAGTAAAGAGGGCAGAATAGATCGGATTTCATGAAATGAAATGATGTAATTAAAAAATATAAATATAAACCAAGAAGAGTAGAATATTATTTTTAGTATGTAAAAAACACCAAGGACTAATTTTATGAAACTCCGCCCACAAAGGGCAGTGTTGGAAGCATTAAAATTAAAATAAAAACTTTCAATATATTTATTTTATGCCACGCGAGGCGGGCGGGGGACAACTAGTATGTGTATATATATATATATATATATATATATGTATGTGTGTATATATATATATATATATATATATATATATATATATATATATATATATATATATATGTATATATATAATAAATGTACTCAATAGATAAATGTTAGAGACAAATTTTCGTAACATCCTCGATAGTATATTTTAGAATATCCTTATATTAGATATTATTCCTTCAATTAAATTATTAAATCATTATCTTATGGTACTACCATTGAACCAAAAATTTTTAAGTGAAAGAATGATAAATGGAAGAACTTTTAACCCCTCCCTACCTCTCAGAGAGGAAACTTGGTGAGATTTTAATTCACCCAAAATCACATCAACTTTTTCGATACAAAGCATCTTATTTTTTTATATCTTATTTAAATAGGGGTACATATTAACTATCGTTAAAATAATACTTAAAATTGTGTTTTAATAGCCCCACCCTTAACTCTTGTGATATCTAGTGTATTTTTTCAAAACCCCTCCTTTTGAAACTCACGTGTTTGATGGAAGATCATATATCTCCAGTCACGTACCAGCTAGTGGTAGAATTACTTGATTAAAATCCTACATTATCCTACTAATATTATAAATGTGTGTGAGAAGAGAGAGAGAGAGAGAGAGAGAAGAGAGGGATAATGTATGCACGAGTATATTTGTTACCCTTTCACTCAAACACGACTGAACGAATTTGGATAAAACTTTACAGTTATGTAGTTTATACATAACATTAACACATAGATTATAATTTAAATAGATTCCGTGTATCTCTGTTGGGGCTACACCTAAAGTCGCAAAGTCAAATTCAAACTCGTCCAGTAATGACGAACTTGAAGCAAGAGGAGTCGCGGGGGAAAGGTAGTAAAGGACAAAGGACAGACTGAATAAGACACAGAGACAACTGCGTAGGCAGGTCGATACGACTAGGCTTTTAATGGCGCAGGTTCGACGCCCAGGCAAGGTCGTGTGACAAAGCGCGAAAGTGACTCTGGATAGCTAAGTGTATACTTAATATTATTGTAGGTAACATACACTTATCCGTATAAATAAAATTATATACTTTGATGAAAAAATAGTATTTTCTTTATATATTTTAATATATACATATAAATAAATGTGTGTTTGCACCCAAATGCACATAAACACTTTTTCATTAAATGCATATGAAAGTATATACGGTTTTTATATAAAAAGAAATAATTTTAAAATTATTCTTCTATCCGTCCGTCTGTTTCTTCCAGCTAATCTCTGAAACGGCTGGAATTTAACAGGACTTTCACTGGCCTAACCCGATGTTATAAGGTGTAACTTAGCCTATTTTAGTTTGATAAATATATTCCGCACAAACGAAGTCACGGTCACGGGTAGTATATGAATAAAAATCGGTTTGTGTGAATTTTTATCTCATAGGTGTGTACTAATAACGATATCGAAATTATTTTTTATTATAAAATTTAATCTCCGTTTAATTATTAATTTAATATTTAATAATAAATAATTTAGAGTGAGAGAGACAGGGGGAGGCCTCGAGTGACCTTAGAAAAAACAGTATCTATGATACTGGAAGAAGGTCACGTAAAAAGCACGAGGACCCGCCGGAGGGCATGTATGAAGATGTTGATGTCTGTGGCCGAGGCGAAAGAGGTATACAGGGACCGTAGCGTTTGGCGCTCCGTCGTCTCTGGCTACCCCGCAAGGGATATGGCGTGAAGGTAAGTAAGTATGAATAATTTAAATGATTTTAAAGGCTATTTATTGCACATACAAATATATTTTAATATTTTTTTTACCCATTAACAAAATAAAAATAATTAAAAACTATTATTCGAATACAACTACCTTTTAAATTATTGCAGACATTACATTATCCAATCTGCAGCGCGCTAGTTCACTTAGCGTACTAACATCGTATAGTGCAAAGGCTATTAGTCAGCTGTTAGCGTGCTCATGATTGGTGAACTTTTAACTCACTAAAATAGTGCACTAGAAGTTGTATAAACGTAAAGGTCACTTAAGCGTCGGTTATCATCAAACTAATACGATCAAGTGTGTTTACTCCCTGAGTCACTCATTAAACACTCATTTCAACAATAAGACGTCCGCCCACTGTTCGTTTAATTTTTTTTAACGATTCTATCGGCTTCACAATCTCGCTTTGTCCGTGTGTATAACTATATAAACTATATATATATATATATATATATATATATATATATATATATATATATAATTTCAAAATATTTAATTATGTTATATATAAATAAATAAATAAAATTAAAATGTCTCTTTGTAATTAAATTTTTTTTTAATACATACGATACTTTTATAAATACATAATCCATTTTTAAATGTTTGTGTGTCTGTCGGTCTGTTTGTTCCAGCTAATATCTGAAACGACTCTACCTAATTTTATAGAACTTTCATCAGCTGATAGCGGATGTTATAAGAAGTCACTTAGGCTACTTTTATTTTAAAAAAGATATACCGCGCAAACGAAGCCGTGTGGTACAACTAGTATTAACATAAAGTAATATTCGTCAAGTTGCCGAAATGTCAACCATAGTTCAGTGTTAACAAACATTTAAACAAAACATATTGTTTAATAATTATTATTAATTGTATTTTTTTGTTTCATAAAAGATACACGTCTAAAATCATTTTTTAATTTTATTCTGTTACGTCAGTGACAATCTACTCTGCGTCAAACTATATATTTGACATTGACAGCTTCTACGTAAACAAATATTATTTAAATTTAAATGTGTGTGTGAAACGTATGGTAGTGTGTGTGTTTATACTCCTCCCACAGAGTACTTTTCGTAAGAAAGGAGGTGCAGAGTATTAATATAACGATAATAAATTACAATTATTAATATGGAGAATACATACATATGTTACGCATATTGAGCTTGCGCATGTATATTGTTTCTCGTGTGCGTTTACGTCATCTTAGAACGCATGTCTCTAATGAGATATGGGAAACTGTACGATAAAATGAATCATTGCGTTAAACTAAAACTAACATGCATATCTCGATTCCTATTGGTTGATTAACATCGTTCTAATTTCAAAAAAAAGTTATATTTTTTGGTTGATAATTAATGATCATTTCGTTCCAATTTCAAAAAAAAGAAAAAAAAATACACCATTCAAAACGCTTCAAGAATAAATTAGAAAATAAAATGATTCATTCATTAAAATTTAAACTAACACGCAAAGCTCAGTTCTTATTGGTTGATAATCACCGTTCTAATTTCAAAATATATATATAAACCGTTACCTAATAATATTTTAAAGATTTAATTAGAGAATTCCCTTTTCCATAACAGATTCTTATTGATTTCGGGTCGACAATGAGTTGATGAGATACTTGCAGTATAGAGCGAATTAAAAACATTTTTTGTTTTGCGTCGCTGTTATACAGCATGTGTCTATTGTCCTTTATTTATATACAGGATGATATTAATAGTAAAAAAAAAAAGTTACTGCGAATATCTATTATATATTATATAAAAAATCTTAACAAATTACATATATATATATATATATATATAATTTGGTAAGATTTTTTTAAAGTTACAAACATAAGATAAAAATTACTCTTTGATCTCTTGCCTAACATTAAATTGTTTCTCTGTAATGCTCATTCTATAAGTTGATATACTATACGTATAAATAAAATTTAAGTGTCTGTTTGTAAATCCAAATTAACAGCATTTCACTAAATACATATGAAAGTACGAATTTAGTGAAAAGCTGTTAAGCTGTAATTATATAAAAAAAATAGTATTCTTTGTCTATGTGTTTGTTCCGGCTAATCTCAGAAACTGCTGAACAGATTTTAACAGAAATTTCACTAATAAATAGGTGATATTCATCATATCATATAAAACATATTCCGCGCAAACGATGTCGTGGGTAGAGCTAGTGATGAACAAAAATACGTAGGTATTTAAACTTATTAATTTTACAAAACGTAACGATCGCAGATATAGATTCATTCAGAGGCGAAATAGCAAAACAACAAAACTATTTCCTTTTGAGATTTTTATGACGTAGTCGTGCTAAAACCAATACATGTAAATTCACCATAACCACCCACTCAACTAATATATATATATATATGTATATAACTGTCACTAAATATTGTATATAATAGTCAGACATAAGGAAACAATTATGTGTGTATATATATATAATATACATTTCCGTGTTTGATTTTGGCTTCGCTCTCAACTCTCTTTACTTTACTCTTTGAATAAAACTAGAATAATAACATAAAATACATTGTCTAAGAAAATACATAATATAATATCACTCAAACTAAATTAGTATTGGATACATACATACCTACATACATACATACATACACATAAACTAATGTACATGTCGTGACATTTTTCAAAAGGGAGGGGGGGGGTATTTTATTACTAATTCCATATTTATGCCATAATATTGTGATAAACACCTCTTATTTTTTTATTACAAAACATTCAGTCATGTGCGATGGGGTTAAGTAATTAGGATGCCAAAAATAGATTCATCTTTTTTAGGGTTCAGCACTTTAAAACGAAAAACGCTGCTAGTTCAAGTGAAGTTATAATATGAAAGGGTTTGATGTGGAACTGTCAAAATATATTAAACAATTTATAAATTCTCATTTACAAGGAAAATTAAAAAAAAAACTATCTCCCTTTAAAACGGAAATCTGTGAAACGGAAAATCCGAAATAATTACAGATAATAAATATTTATACAGATAACCGAACTATTTGTAACCTACAAATATGAATCCTGTGTGGGCGAGACCGACTCGAACTTGTCCTTTATTATTACAAAATATAATTTCAACTATCACAGCTGAGATCTAAATTTGAATTAAAAAAATATATATTATTAAATATGTATAATAATACAATAAACTGTAGGTAATAGTGAAGTGACACGGGTTGTTATAAAGGATGGGAGTTTTTAATCACCGTCTGAGTGGATCGCTCCTCGAACCGTATCTCGTAACTCGACGTTTTAATTAAAAAGCCTCCGGATGACAAAAAAAAAATGATGATAGAGTTTTTTTTTCTCATAATAGTTTTATATTTCTTTTGGTGTGGTAACAACATTTTATATCAGATTTGATAGGTCCCATCCCTAGCGAGATGAAAAGTGTACGATTTTTGGTTGGAGGAGTATAAAATTTGGCACAGTTATAGTTTATATGGATAAGGAGTGCGGAGAGTTAATATTTATATAAACACACACACTACCATACGTATCACACACACAAATCAATTTAAATATTAATTTCTTTACGTTGATACTGTTAATGTCAAATATTTTATCTGACGCAAAATAGATTGTCACTGACATGATAGAATATATTAAAAAAAAAAACATAAATAAAATTATTATAGAGTTGGACCTTTTCCGAACAAAATAATAGGAAAAAAAAACCTTTCAATTATTAACATTCCAAATTCGAATTATAGCGACGACTACATACTGCGTACTGTTCAAATAACTAAATGATTCTTAATATGAAATATAAAAAAAAATATATATTAAAATACATTCTGTATGTACAATATATATATCAATAGAACGAGACAAATTATTAATAGATTAAAACTCATCAATATTTATAACAAAATCTTACACAATTTTCACTCTTATAACACTTTCTTATATTCAATGTGCTGTTATACAATTATAACCATTAAGTTGTATGTAATAAGGTCGATAATATTATTAATTTATTATAAAATTATAAGGATCATTAGCTCTAGAATGGATCGATATTTGCATGCATGTTGATTAAAATAAATAATTAATGTGTGTACAGTTTGTGTTACATTGTCTTTAAACACATGATACTGTGTTGACATTAATTTTACCATTTATTTTTATGTTATAACCAATATATATTTTTACTTCTATTATTTTATGGGACAGATTGGCATACACTGATGGTAAGTGGTACAGTTACTTATAGATACAAATAAGTGACCCCCTTGGGAATGGGGAAGTGTCGAGAAGACATGAAAAAGGAGGGAATAGGTGGCTTTCTCACACGCCGTACGAAACTAGGTATAAAATATATTTTACATAGATATGATGTGGGAGGGTGGTACCACCCTTTCTAACCAGCCTAGGTCTAGCAATTTATTTTTTGTCTGAATCGAAATATTTATTAGTTATAACTAAACTTATATTATGCATTGTAGTTATATTTTAATGTATGTTCGTGTAAATTTTGTAAATCTTACAAATGTAGTATAAAAATTCATAGATTATTTTACAGTAGGTTAATATAAATTAATGTCGACTATCATATATCCATTTTTAGTCTATAAATAAATCAAATTACTTTAGATGGTCTCATGTTCTTAATTATATGAAACTTCCTTTGTCATTTAAACATTTATTATCTCGTTAGATAAAAACACTAGTTTTTTACCTTGACTCCGGCTGGAGTTGTGTGAATTGAGTAGTTTATAATAATTTTAATTACCATACGGATTACGAAACTAAAATCCTTTTACAACCAACTCATTTATCAGATTTGAAATAATAACAATAATATATTAACATATTACAATGAGAGTAATGTATGTACGTTCATGTCAATTTGTATCAAGATAAAATATAGCTACGTAAAGTAAATCCAGCCTCAGAATATAATATATATATATATATATATATAAATAGTATAAGATTAACATAAACAATAAAATTACTTTTTAATAGCATTGATATTATTATTAACTAACTTATGCCTGCGGCTTCGCTCGTTGTTATTTCAACATTAGTTTTATCACAGAATTTTTACATAATACTTTAATATTTACCGAACTCTTATATTGCTTAACATTTGAAAAATTATTTTTTTATAGTATACACTATTTGTTATAAAGATCGGTCAGACAGTTTTTGAGTTATTGACAGATATAAAAAAATAAAAAAAATAAAAAAAATCAAATGTACAGACGGTCCCGACAGATTTATTATATATATACATATTATTATATGTACATATGTAGTTGTGTATTATTCTCGTCGCGTGTAACACACACCTGTCACAATAGACCGCCGCGGGCGGAGTTTATCCATTGTTCACAACAACCACTGAAATGCGGACGGATATGTATAATAAAAATAATTGCAAAATATTGCATTACTCGTGAATAATAACGAAAAATGACTTGAAAGACACTGAAAAGTAAATAAATATTTCAACCGTCTTTAGGGGTTGTTGGTTTGAATTTTTGTTTTTGCGTCGCGGGTTCGATCCCCGGTCGGACAAAATTATTTCCACTCTAAATACTTTTCTGATCTAGAAACCTATATATATGTTTTTTGTTTATTTTTATTTATAAAACTAACCCGCAGTTCAGCATGGTGGGTTATTCTCCCCACTTTTGTACATTTTATTTTGTACATTTTTGACATGTATAGACTACTACTTTATGATACTGCTACTGCAAGGCTCGATCGCACGAAGGTTTTGGGGAGGTGGGGGGGAGGCCGTTCATGTTAAAATATGCTACAGATTGTCATTTTTATAAATATTCCTGTATAGTAACGTATGGCGTTATGTAGGCGATAAAAGGAGAAATTAAATTATCTATTACATCTCTTAAATTGTCTGTAGTTATATGTGCATTTGACGATGTGCAGAATTAGTGGGGGGGGGGATTCGTGACCCCTTCAAACAGCGTCAGATTACTGTTACAATTGATGTCGTTGCCGACATAAAAATAATTAACAAATAAGAAAAATGTAATAAAAGATTATAAGGACACAGTGAGAATACCAATTGGACAGTGAGCGCAGTGGTCGGAGTGCAGTGAAGGTCAAGGTTGGTGACCGTGACGTTCAATCCGGTTATGACTACCATTTGTCAACATCTGTATTGTCTTAGGATATTGTGTTTTTTTATTTCTTTGACCGGAAGCAACGGTAACGGAGCATTTTTTTTTTCAAATCTATGTCAATCTCTTCTGCCTGCTTCCGGTCAATCTCGAAAACTTGACTCGAACCACAGACAGTCTTTTCTTTTATAATTACGCTTAGCTTACACTTATTAAAAATCAGAGCCGGCGCAAAGATCGAAAGGATAGGTCCAAAGAGAAGAACCAGAAAAAAAATACTCAATGAATACTCTTTTGAAGTATTACTAATTTACATTCTTTATAGTATTGTCTATTGACCCGCAATTGTAAATAGTTTTAAAGTATATTATTAAAAAACATGAGAGCTCCATATCTTTATTGTTTCCACAACTCTATAATATATATATATAATAAATTTAACTTTTTAATCCCCAAATTAATAAATGTACTAAATTTCAGCTGAATCGTTTTCAGAGACGTCACTAGACATTGTTGAAATCAAAATTATGTTAATTGAAGAAAATTTAACAAAATTAACATTGTTTGGTAAATTTAATTACCAATAATATACAAAATTGCCTTGAGGTTAAAAAAATATTCAATATTAAATATTGTTACATAATTTTAACAGAAGCAAAGATAAGATAAGCAGAAGAATACAATACCAAATGTATAAATATACAAAATAAGATATATTATAAAGATAAAACCTTTGTTAGGTGAATGTTTTTGAATGAGTTTTATAATTACTAAACTGGATCAAACTCATATTACTAAGAACCACAAGATAATTTCATCACAAGTAGACATTTTTTCATGTCCTGCGAAGTGGACAAGAATTAGGCAGTACTTAATAATATTAACACTGCTTTGTGATAGACTAAAACAATAAGACAATGGAATGACATAAAAAACGTATTCGTAATCCTAATTCACATAAAAATGCAAGTGAAATTTGGAAGAATATATATTTTTTAAGTTTTTCAGTTGTCGCTGATTCAAAGTCCGATCACACCGACAGCTTGACAAAAATAAAACCCAAAAACAAGTTTGACCTTACAAATAATTATGACTATGATGAGGAGTCATTCCATGATGACTCACGATCATGGATAGTTACACTCTGTGACCACAAACATTGAGGTAATTCTGGTATATTTATTTATTGTTTAGGTATAAATCTGTACCAATTATAGTGTGTAGGTATCTTTGATCTTAGGAACGCGTTATTAATTAAATAACTGTATTATGTGCAGTTGAAATCATGACTAGACAATCGCAAGTGTTTGATTACAATGCAACAACAATAGGTGTCAATTTTGGGTTAAAACACTTTCTTGTTAAAGGATAGAGACATAAAATATCTGTTCAAGATTTGATTTACAAATTTTTGTGTCAATAGAATCTGGAAGACATATTAGAAAAATTAAAAGTACATATCTACTGTATCAGATGTCGGCATTGTACATATTAGTTTAGTTAATTACTTAATAACATTTTAAAATACTATTTTCATTATATCTATACAATATCCACATTGCATATCCTTTTACGGTGATATAAGACGCCGTATCAATACTGATTGATGTAATGGCCGTGCACTTTATTGGGCACAATTGAATCGACTTTGGTCTAGAAAATACTAGGTTCATCTATTTGATGGTCACATTTATTAAACTGTTATAAACAACCCACAACTGTTATAAAGGAAAAAGATTATTATATAAATAATATATTATTATAAATAATTTAAATGTTTAGTTGCTCATTTATATTATAATCAGTTATATAATATTATAATTAACATAGTTTTTTTTTTTAATTATTTAGACTTTAACTCTGCAGTATTATGTTGAATAAAGTATAGTTTAAAAAAAATATCATACATTATTATAAATATACATTAATTTTATTTTTTGCGAATGAATATTTTCTTGTTACGTTTTACTTGCTAATACAAGTAGGTAGTAACTTATTAGTTATTTAAAAGTAGAAGTAAGCATATTTAAAATCAAAAGATATCATATTATATTTATAGTATTATTTATAATGTATAAAAGCAAAATTACAATAAAACTTTACATAGTTGTTAGTAATGGGTTGTCTAACTAAATACAGATTAACACATGTGACTTCATAGTGCAAGTTACAGAGGTGGCACATGTAATATGTATAAGATACCAATTGGAACCTACCAGACATAAATGTAACAAATAATATAATATCAGCAGGTAATTATAACCTATTGTAATAGTAATATATATTAGACATCAAATTATTTATACACATTTAAAAATAATCATTAATAATAATTACAAGACATTTATTTTAGCCACAGTTGCACTATTCACATAATAGAGCATAATATATTTGAATATTTTTATCAGCATGATAAATGAATTATGCAATGCAATATTGATTACAGACTTCCTTTTGGGGTCTTGATATAGACTTTTCTGTTTTTTTTTTAAACTAATATATATATATATTATTTTAACTTTGAATGTAAGAATGTAGATAATTAAATATGTAAGAATATTTTTTTTAATATGATACATTTTTTCATATTATTTATTTTTGTACCTAATCACATAGTCAAATCAAACAAAAAGAAAACTCTTTTGAGAAAACTGGAAACAAAGAAATTTTCTTTAAATAATGATTGTGCTCTATTTACTATTAATAGTTTATTTTACTTTCAAGGCTATACTATCGCGTGTAATTTGTTAAAATTATGACGAGAGTGTATTTAATATCAATTTAATACGAAATTCCTGGTACATACCAGTTTGGCATATTAATTAATATTGTATGCGAGTGATCAACTAAAACAGTTATAAATCGGCTATGAATACAGTGAATCACCCACGAAGTGATGTTTGGCATTAAGAATGCACTGATAATGAGAAAAAATAGAGTTAGAAAGGTCCCCTACCTTGTACACATCTCCGTAAGTGCCCGAACCAATCCTATGAATGAGCTCGTATTCATCTTGAGGATTTCTTCGCGATATATCTGAACTTAAAACACCACCACTATGCGCCATAATCACTAGCGAACACTAAAATAACATTTATTTACACTTTCATCTCATTATTCACATAATTGTAACACAAAAACGTCGACATATTAATTAATTTCTACAACATAAACTCGACAGTCGACATCTCCAAACTGACGTCTGACACCACAGTTTAAATATAAAATAATGATAGGTCACGTCTAGTGACTACTAGTCTACGACAACGTCGGTGTTGTAGTATATAAAAATATGCAGTCTGATTTTAGCTAAAAATACTTAATATAAAAATACTTACTAACAAAATCGATACAAGTAAACTAGATATAAATTCAAATAGCCAATTAACTGTCTTAGTACTTATCGATTTCTTTAACGCATTTAACTCAGTTGCCCATGACATTCTCACTGTATTACTTTCAAGATTTATTATTTCTTCCAAAGAACTAAATTGGTTAACCTTATCTTCGTGGTCTCCATTAAGCTGTACACATCGACAATATGATGTCCAGGTGATGGCTGCTTACAAGGCAGTATCTCCTTATTACTTCAAGTGGCATTATTTATTAATTTTATTACGAAAGATTTTGAATCCTCTTACTATTTGTATTGCTCCAAATTTATGAATTTACTAAACCTAATAGTTTTAATAACGCTGTCACTACCAGCAATAAATACCTAAAACATATCCACGATTACTTCTAAGCAGACATCAGTTGAACTTTCGGCGATATTTCATCACAATAAACCCTTTCAATTTATACATGCCTGAGAGGAGTTGGCGATATTAGGCTTATCTTATGTTCCTTTTCTAAAGCTGTATTTAAGAGCAAAGATGGTGCTGCAGGGTAAATTTGACGCAGAACTAAGTTTATTAGTCAATCCAACTATATGTGCGCCCATTGTAATTTAGCGTCTACAGTGATGCCCAGAAAAACTCTGAATTCAACCACTTCCGTCGCTTCCTTATTTAAAAGTATATTGGTTGACACTTGTTTTACATTATAATTTGTAAATCTGGGAAGTTTTATTTTTCTATTATTGAGTAACAGGTTATTAACACTTAACAAATACACTATTTTAGAAATACCCTTATTTAAATCATCATACATCATACATTACCTGAAGCCGTTTTCTTTTAAATATCAAATCACTATTGTCAGCAAACAATACTATCTCATTATATTTATCTACAAAATTAGGCAGATCATTTATGTAAATAAAGAAGAAAAATAGGCCTAAGATTAAACCTTGAGGAACCAAGCGGATCAATCGTAACCGTAGTTAACGTTTTTCCATTGACTTCAACTTTCTGAAAACTATTAAGAAATATTTTTTTGTAAATCATTGTTAATGCTCAATGCCATAGCGGCACAATTTTCTGACCAGTGTTTCGTGCTAAACAAAATCGAATTCCTCTGAGAGAGTCTCAAATATATGTTTTATAAGAAAGACACCAACTTTAGTGGTAGAGCGGCATTTTGGAAAACAGAACTGTTTATTATGAAACAAATTATTTTTATTAAAATAATCTAATAGTAGTATTAGACACTCAAAACAAAACTTGGTAATCACTAATGAATGATTACCCTCATTGAATATGCTCTAAATTTTTAAATAACCAACTATTGTAGGATCTTTTTATAATGTTTAATTGAAGACGCCTATTACTTCTAAGAGTTTGGTAACCGTCGTTATGGAAATGTTCTAAGTTTCAGACCAATATCAAAAACCATTTTAAAATTAAGGGCTTTTTTTAGGACAATTGTAATTTATGAATAATAATTTTAAGTCCGTGATCTATCAACATGCTAATATATACATAACACGTCGCCGCCCGTGTGACGTGAAAAGAGATAAAGGAAACTAGGAAAAGTGGATGTTTTACTTCCACCTCTTTCTTATATTAAACATATCTATAATAGATACTGCATGATACTGATATGCTGTGAGAGGCTAGTATTAGATTATATAACCTGCAATAAAATGACTACAGCTTAATTGTTTCATATTAAGCCACCCATAATTATACTTGTTGGGGAGATTAGTTAGTATTTGCCCTGACAAATTTAGTGTGTAGTATCTAAACTAGTAATTATAAAAATCATTGTGTAATATAAAATAGGGGCACCAACAGATCCTCAATTTCGACTCGCTGCACTCGCGAAATCTCGATTGCCGTTTGCATATTGAGCGAAGCGTGATGGCCCAGTGTAATGACCCATCGTTTCCCATTGACTTCAATGGGATATCAGTTTTTTGACGATTATTCTTCAACAACATTACATTTTTCAAAAATTTTGTAAAACCCTCACCTAATGTGTCTTTTTGATAGCAAAATTTCATAATTTTACTTCAAGTAGTTTTTGAGCCTATTTGTGACAAAGAATGTGAAAAATCATCAGTAGAATGCTCCGCTTGCTTTGCTCAATAAACATAACATTAGAACAATATATTTTTTATCTCATTGGATTGCTATATTCAGATTAAAATGTTTTTTAATGCTTTAAAATTTTATTAATCTAACAAATTCTGATCCTCAGTCCTCAGTCGGATAATTCCATTCATGAATAGGAAAATATATTTGCATCAATGTTTCATATATATCCACATCTATTGGCATGAAGGTACAGAATATAATTCTATTCACATCTTTGTTACTTTCCAGAAATTTCCGGGCTGTTCTTAGAGCTATGTGGGCAGCCAGTCGATTAGGAAAACCATAAATACCAGTGGAAATACAAGGAAAAGCAATAGTCTTTAGACTATTTTGTTTTTGCAATGCAAAGCTCTTTTCATAGCACGATTGAAGTTTTGGTGCAGAGCCATCTTGGGGACCAACAGTGTGGATGACATCTAAAAAAGATATGTATCAATTATGAAGTATAGGAACAATATATTTATGTCTTAAAATATTGTGTACTACCAATTACATTATTCAGTAAATTGTAACAAACAACTATTCAAATTAATAAACATATGGAAACCTTATTAAAGTTTTAAAGGAATACTTACATTTTGCAGGTAAGTTATATCCACATGTGATCCTTGCTTCTCCAGTTGGACATCCTCCTAATGTGTTGCATTCAGCCTGTAAAAGATGCAAAGAAATTCGTTAGGATCTTTTGAAATGGTTTTTATTTTTTGTATTAACCTATTACTATACCTGAAGTAGTGAGCCAGCAACACGATGTATAGCACCGTCAACACCGCCGCCAGCAATCAGACGGGAATTAGCAGCATTTACTATTGCATCAATCTATAAATCAATGACAATTAGGCTCAAGTGCAAACTTCTTTTAATAATATCTTATTTTAAATTACCTCTAATTTTGTTATATCGCCTTTAAAAATCGAAATTTTTTCTATAAGAGTTTTATTTTGATGAGTGTCTAATTTAATTTTCCGAAATTCATTTAAATCTTCAATTGTGGGTTTTTTATCTTCTATATTTTTATGTTCTTTAACATATTCACCCCAAGGGTCAACTTTATCGATTTCTATGAAATCTTTGGATTTATATAACTTTCTTTTTTCATCTATAGGTAAAGCAAGAATTCTTTCTTTTTCATCCTTCCACATTGAAGCTGCACTCATTTTTAGAACCGAATAAAGCCGCACTTGGTACGATTTCAGGAAAATACTTTGAGTTATTCTATGTGATAGTTCCCGCGAAACCAACAATAACATTATTTTTACTTCAAAATTCGATTTTCAATTATGACAAATTCGAAAAACTTTGACGTTAAACATAGATTATAGATATACCTTACGTATAAAAGTTTTTGTATCCCTATAAGTTTTATTTTTATAAAATTATTAATTCCTTCTTGTCTGATCAAGTTACATATTTTTTGCGATACAGAGAGAAAAGTAACATAATATGAGTGTTTACTTCAATTTACAATATTTATTATGTACATGTCGTTGTTCATAGATGCATAACATCAAAAAATAATAAAATAATAATAGCAACACTGGATAACTTTTTGTGATATGAAAATTGTCAAACGAAATTCCTCCACGTAACGCGGGCGTGCGTTAAGTCGAATTAAAAGCGATTATTTAAGATATATCAATACTAGTCGGCAATGATTTTATAAAAAATAAATCCTTATAACATCTTCGAGTATTTGACTTAGGGGTTCCATCCACTTCCGCCAGGTAAGTGCCAAAATCAGTCTTCATTTTTAGATTCTTGACGCCGGTCTTTGTGTTAATTTAAAAGCTTCTTTTGTTTGTAACAATTAAAATATTAATGTTCGATGTTTTAGGATGAAGATACTAAGCCTTCTTCTGGTAGTCGCGTTATCGATTACCGGTAGCTTGGGCGTTGATAGAAACAACTTTAAGACATGCGACCAGTCTGGTTTCTGTAAACGGCTTCGTTCATTCAAGCCTGAAAAATCGCAGTATGCTTTGAATTTGGACACTGTAATGGTTCACGGAAATGTCTTGGCCGCGGAGGTCGTTACCCAAGACAGCGAGGGAGAGAAAAAAAATGTACTGGTTAGTAACAAACAAAGATTGTAGGTAAAAGCGTTTTTTGAAAAGCGAAAATTATTTTTTCTCTAAGACACATTAAATTATTTTTGATAGATTTGGAATGTTACTTATCAAAGGCATCTTTAAAATTTTGTTAGGTATGTTTGGAAAAAGTCATGTCAAAATAAGTGCTATCTAGTTTGAGAACATTGTATGTATTAACCCAAAAGTCTCAGGTTCAATTCCTATTCGTGTTGACTCTTTGAATATATATAAATTGATATATTATTTTACCTATAAAAATTTTAACATTTAAAAATTTATATATTTATTGTTTATTATTTCAAAGAAAACAAAGTGATTATTATGGTTTCAATAATTAGCAATGTCTTTGATCATTTATATTTTATTTGTACTTCATTACTAAGTAATGTGAATAATCAAGATCAAAGATGTTTTACCTTTTAAGATGTTTGCTGCACACATCCATATTTAATCACTTAACAGATTATATCTTATAATATGTAAATGGATACTATTACATATTAAACTTACTCTATTCACATTGATTTTATTATATATAATAATTATCACAAAAGCTTAAATACAAAAAAAAGACTATATAAAAAGAATCTATATATATTAAAGATATTTACATGCAGCACTAACTTCAAGTAAATGATGAGAGTAGGAAGACAATAAAATTTAACAGCATTCATCTTTGCCTTAAAAATGTTTGACTAATAAAATTAATTATTATATTACTATAAAAATCTGTTAATATCTTGCAGTGGCGTTACACTCTGAAGCTATCAGCTCTTGTAGATGGAACCTTCAGAGTGGAGCTTGATGAGTCAGATCCATTGTACCCTCGATATAGGACACAGCTTGCACTTGACGGAGAACCCAAAGGGGATAGGTGAGTTAGGTTTATTTGTTAATGTTATTTAGTTTCTGCGGAATAAAATGTAATACCTATGACAATATATGTCTGAATTATGTAAAGAATAAGAATATATGTACTAAATCTACATAATTTTTATTTCAGTTTAAAACTGGTATCAAATGAGAATGGAAAGCTGACCCTCATTAATAACCAGGGCCACAAAGTGGTCATCATAGCGGAACCATTGAAATTTGAGTTCTACAATAAGAATGGAGAGCTTGTTGTGATGCTGAATGATAAAAACCAGCTGCTGGTTGAAGCTTTGAGGGCAAAGAGGGAGAAGATTGGTGATGATGACGAAGCTGGAGCCATTGAAGTGAGTTGGTTTTGTATTTTAAGTAATTGTACTTTTTTATTGTCCAATTATGGTAAAGCAAAGGAAGGGTTAATAATGGTTGAACTATTGCATATATGATGTGTGTTTCACTCTAGCCGTGTTTGTAGGAACGCATAGTAGTTTGGTAAATGTGATATTTATCAATATATCTTTTTTTATATTGCAAAAGAATTTAAATGTAACTTACAATAAGTGCTCTCAGAGTCTAAGTATGGAGTTGTGGACACAGAAAAATACCTCATGCCTTATTGAGCCATCAGCGATCACTAACTAATTGAAATGTCAAAACAAATCTGACAGATAAAACAAATCCTTTGTTTATTTTGTATTTTTTTCTCATAATGTAGGTGTTGATAAAAAAACTAGGACACTACCCTTCTTTATCTAATTATCTTATTGCTCTTCTGTACATCATCTATATCTGTATGCAGTATCAGACATTGTGATAATACTTGAAAGAAATTTCTTCAATAATTTCCCAAGATATTTCAAATATAAATTATTATGTAAATATTATTACAAAACTGTTTTGTAATAAATAATATTTGACTAATTTTTTATATTTTAAACCTTTGAATATTAAAAAAGAGATTAAAAATATATATATTTAATTTTATATAACTATTATGTTTATTTGGATTGAAAAAATAATAATTTGCTAAAATTGTAACTTAGTAAAAAGTTTAGCTTAACACCGGGAATTTGTTGACAAATATAATATATATTCCAGATAACTGAGATAAAAATAATATAATTGCATAATAATAGTTAACCGGAGATTAACCCTGCATGTCTCCAATAGGTTAATGTCATACCGTTATCTCTACGTGACTGATAGCAGCTGTATCTCAAGTGTTAGATACATGTTCTATAATGCGACAGTACTTGAATTTTTTTTTTATTTTGAATTTTAAAGCTACACAGATCTGATTTATGAGAGGAATAAATATTTTAATTTTGTATAAAAATGTTAACCATTTTGTTTTTTTTTATTAAATAAATTTACGTTTTTTAACCCTTTTGATATTTCAAATTTTGGGACTCTTAAAATTTTATATATATTGGTATATTTTACATACAAATGCATAAATCTATATTATAAATATGCTCAATTAAAATTTGATTATGCCTTAAATTCATTTATTTTTTATTATTATAAAAAATAATGTAGTTTGTTTGTCCGTGAGTAACTCAAAATTTTATTAATTAAATTATTTGTTAATAATTTTATCATTAATTTGTTTTGAATTTATGTTAGAGAATTAATCTTCTTAAAAGCGTTATTTATATTTATACACACACATACATATATAATGAATTTATTTTATACAATATTAAAGTTATTTATACACAATAATTAGAACTTATCAAATACCACAAACTACTAAGTCCATTAGTATAATAATCCTTTGTTTGAATACAAAGTTATTAATGTTTTAATAATAATTTCGTTTAAAATATTTTATTATGGACTTTATATCTAGGACATAAGGATCATATCTCTTTACTAAACTTGGTTTATTCCATGCTTTTGCCTTTGAATACATGCGTTACTAAACCCACACACAATAATCATAAGGTCTTTTTGCTTTGTTTTTTCAAATAGTGTGTCTAATGTGTGCTATTTTAAACCCATATATGATAGTGATAAGGTCTATTTTGCTTTGTATCGTGTTTTTTAAGTTAACGATGTAATTATCGTATGTTTACTCCCGTTAATAGTGTACGTGAGGTCGTGGGTTCGGATCGTATTCGTCACTCGTAATGTTTAATAATATTTAATTAAATGCATGTAACCAATGATATGTCAAAGGTCTCTTAAAACAATGTATTTTGTACTCTTTTGATTGTAACACTAGCTGTTGCTCGCGGTTCTGTCCGGATTACAGGATACTTTTCGGATAAGTTTAATAGAACTTAAGACACATAAAAACAGCAATACAATACTTGATCCTGCAGCAAATACAGCAACATAATTGTAATGTTGATTCTAAAAAAGTATACAAAATATTTTGAAAAAAAGTATTATCAAAATCGATTTAGGTTTAAAAATCAACGACAACCAACTTATTTTTTTTTTATAGTAACTGTAGGTATAGTCTACGGATTATTCTATTTTTTTTATCTCAAATTTATATAATAACAATAGCAAGTTTTTATTTCTTCCTTTTTATGGATTTATTATAAGTACATATTATATATAACAGGATTGTTGTTTGTTAATTTTTATTTGACCAGTGTATGTTATGAATATTTTATTTTTCCAATATGTTTTTTTATTGAATTTCATTAAAAAAAATCGTTGTATGTATGTATGTAAATGTTATAGGAAGAGGAAGGAACGTGGGGAGAGAATTTTAAATCCCACCACGACAGCAAACCAAGGGGCAATGAGGCAGTATCCCTTGACGTGTCATTCCCGGAAGCTGATCAAGTATATGGTAATTATAATTATTTTGGAAGTATTTATACTTTTTGGACACCTGTCATCCATTTTGTCCACCTCGGTGGTCTGTGTGTTTGTTTATCGTCAAAATTATTGATTATGTCAGGGTATTTACTTTTTCTTTTCATTGATATTAAAATTTTATCTACATTTGGTCAAAATTCAGGCATTATAAAACTAAAAGATTAAATTAACATCATAGAGTAAATAAATATTATTCATGTTTTCTTTCTTCTTAACATGTTATGACTAAATAGAATCTTAATCCGGTTTCTTGTTTTCTCTCATCAGGTATCCCGGAACACACGGACAACTTCTATTTGAAGACCACAACATCCGGCGACCCCTACCGCCTGTACAACCTGGACGTGTTCGAGTACGAACTCGACAGTCGCATGGCAATCTACGGCGCCATACCGGTCATGTACTCGCACAGGTGAGCATTATACTGACATTAGTAGGGGACAACGGAGTGTTGAAACCTTTGAGGAATACAATTAATTTAATAAAGGCGATGTTACAAGTGTCGTTTTATCCGTACAGTAAGAAGCACAGCGCCGGTGTGTTCTGGCACAACTCCGCGGAGACGTGGGTGGATGTTGTGAACTACGCGGACGAGAGCGTGGTGGGGTCGCTCGTCAACCTCGTCACGGGGGGACGCACCGCCAGGGTGGACGCACGGTGAGGGGGAGGGGGCACCACGGATTATTTGATTTTTATAATTCATTTAAAAAGGGTTATGTTTGTTTATTGGTGCAAAATATAAGCGAATTATTTTAGTCGGCCACTTGGAAATTAATTGCATAATCTATCACAATGCATATTTTATAAATGTAAAAATTAAATTAAATATATTTATATATATATATATATATATATCAATTGTTGAGTTTCTGGCCGGTTCTCAGCAGAGCAGCGTTTGTTTGTGTGTGCTATTATTTTTTTTGTTATATTTATCTTGTACATTAACGCGTGTGCAGGTTCATGAGTGAGTCGGGCGTGGTGGACGTGTTCGTGTTGCTGGGTGACAAGCCGGCGGACGTGTTCCGGCAGTACACCGCGCTCACTGGGGCGGCTCCTCTACCGCCCGTACTGATAACTATTATTACACTTTAATGTCTACTGCATGATAATGCTATTAAAAATTATAAATTCATGTTTTGTAACGGTTGTTTTACATTTGAGATACCGTATATATTTTATTATTTTTAATCTATGCGAATTTGAATCATTCTCAAAAACATTGTACAACACGGGTGTTGCCAGAAACTACATTTTTAATCTATATTAAAATAACAAGGTCAGTTGAAATATGATAGATGAGTAGAAGCGTTTCCTGTCGCAAGGTCCTAATAAAATTATATAAGTGGCTTAAACGCTTTGTTTAATAAAAAATTTATATATTAATATGTGTTATTGAATATTTTCAGAAATTCTCTCTAGCGTATCACCAGTCGCGGTGGAATTACGCCGACGAGAACGAGGTACGGGCCGTGGATGAAGGGTTCGACACACACGACATACCCGCCGACGTGCTGTGGCTGGACATCGAGTACACTGACCGGAAAAAGTAAGACACCAATATATGATGACCTGTCATTTGTATTGATTGTGTAGGGAGATGGGTTATGGTATATTGGGCACTTCTGGGTACACCGACTGGAAGAAGTGAGACACAAATATATGATGACCCGTCGTTTGTATTGATTGTGTAGGGGAGATGGGTTATGGTATATTGGGCACTTCTGGGTACACCGACTGGAAGAAGTGAGACACCAATATATGATGACCCGTCGCTTGTATTGATTGTGTAGGGGAGATGGGTTATGGTATATTGGGCACTTCTCAGTACATCGACAGGAAGAAGTGAACCACCAATATATGACGACCCGTCGTTTATATTAATTGTGTAGGGGAGATAGGTTTTAGTATATTGGGCATTTTTCACTACTATCAGATTTTTTTAGCCAAAATTATCTATATTAGAAGTTTTTTATTACTTTTTAACACTCTCTATATTGCAACCATAACCAACAATAAGCATAGACTTAACAAAATTCTTTTATAGATTACTTTCTATAAAAAAACGAACAAGCACACACGCACTCACACGCACCACGTGTACACAGACTCGTAAATACACAGTACACTTATCATGTAAGATTATTCTATAGAATACTTTCTATTAAAAAACCAACACACACATAAACTCTCACATACACGGACACACACATACACACATGTAACCATTCATACACAGTACACTTACCTTTATTTAAATTTCAGATACTTCACATGGGATCCTGAAAAGTTTGCTCATCCGTCTGAAATGGTGGCAAACCTCACCGCTAAGGGACGTAAGCTGGTAGTTATCATCGACCCACACATCAAGAGGGAGGCGGGGTACTTCCTGCACGAGGACGCCACGGAGCAGGGACTGTACGTGAAGAACAAGGATGGAAATGATTATGAGGGTTGGTGTTATGTCATTGATATTAATATTCAATAAGACCCTTTAGGCCCTTGAGAGTATTTGCGGGTGGGTGACTTAAGGGTCTTAGTAAGGTAAAATAAGGGTACATATAAAGTCATAGCCTTTTAATTGTTTTAATGGTTTATTTAAAGTAATCTAGTCTCTACAAGAAACACATTTCAATAACTGTATATATGAACCACATAATTATGATCTCACAAACAGTGACACCTCCAGCAGCAATGGTTCAACTTACGTTTGTCACAGGTTGGTGCTGGCCCGGCTCGTCGTCATACCTGGACTTCTTCAACCCCAAGGTGTTCGACTACTACGTACAGCGCTACCAGTTCAGTAACTTCCCCGGCACAAGCAAGGACGTACACATATGGAACGACATGAACGAACCCAGCGTAAGTCTAATACTGTTCTAAAGTAGTTATAAAGAATACATATAAATAAAATTGTAGTGTTGGTTTGTAACTCCAAATTTTAAAAAATCACTAAATGCATATGACAGTATATGCGGTACTTACTTAATAGAAACAATTTTATTTATTTTTTGTCTGTCTGTTTGTTCCGACTAATCTTTGAAACGGCTTGACCAATTTTAACAGGACTTTCACCGGCGGATAGCTGATGTGATAAGGAATAACATATAGTACTTTTATTTTAAAATACATATTCCGCACGAACGAAGTCATAGGCACAGCTAGTACAAAATATTATTGTATATAAATAATTTACTATAAAAAGTTTTAGTATATATATTTATTTATATGTTATTTATATATAGCTGAAACAACTTTCAGGTATTCAATGGTCCTGAAATAACAATGCCAAAAGATTGTCGCCATTACAAGCCGCCGCAGGACGGACAAGAGGGACTCGCCTCCTACTGGGAACACAGGTAACTTATAATATATTATAAATATATATATTAAAAAATTATTCAACACATGCAGGATTAGACTTGTGACTTCCTTGGCAATCGGCTTGCCAACTAAGCTATCGGCATTATTAATTAAGTATAGTATATTTCAAAAAGATTTTTTATATATGTAATCTATTATGTTGGTTCCAATTTTCTATAAATATAATTAAATGTTTTTCTATCTACAATATTGTTCAAAATTAATTTAATATCACTCATATCTTAATATATATAAATTACGTGTCACGTTGTTTGTCCGCCATGGACTCCTAAATTACTTAACCGATTTAAATAAAATTCACACACCACGTGCAGTTTGATCTAACTTAAAAGATTGGATATATAGGTTTCATCTCAAATCATAGTCGCTATATTATTTTATTGCAAATTATTTGTTTATTATTTGACAGTCACAATAGTCAGTTAAATCTAAACGACTCTAACAGATGCCGGTCTGTTGACTAGATTGAGTAATTAATTAGTTCACTTCACGACATCTGTGATTGATTAATCAGTTTGTGATTATTTGTGATCACTTTAAATTAACCCTTTAAATTTGTGATTATTTTAAATGTACCCACAAACATTTTGTGATTATTTTAAATTTACCTACATACAATTTGTGATTATTTTCAATTTACCCACATACAGTTTGTGATTATTTTCAATTTACCCACATACAGTTTGTGATTATTTTCAATTTATCCACATACAGTTTGTGATTATTTTCAATTTACCCACATACAGTTTGTGATTATTTTTAATTTACTCATATACAATTTCTGCTTTTTTGTGGTTACTTTCAATTTACTCATATACAGTTTGTGATT
The DNA here is from genome assembly GCA_918358695.1 of Melinaea menophilus ssp. n. AW-2005. Taxonomy (NCBI): domain Eukaryota; kingdom Metazoa; phylum Arthropoda; class Insecta; order Lepidoptera; family Nymphalidae; genus Melinaea; species Melinaea menophilus. The sequence goes on from OU911043.1 coordinate 6,954,500, forward strand.
GTGATTATTTGCTCAGCGAAGCGGGCGGGAATATATAATATATATAATATAAGAAGAATCCCATAATACTAATACTAAAATGCTGTATCGCTCTCGCGATGATGGTGGTTATTATTTATTTTAATAACACTTCTCTTATATTAATTGTCCGCAGACACGTTCACAACGAGTACGGTCTGTACCACATCAAGGGCACCCGCCAGGGCATGTTGGATAGGGCGGACGGGAAGTACAGGCCGTTCGTACTCACGAGGTCCACCTTCGCGGGCACACAGCGGTGAGGGTTACGTGATAACTTATAGCACCACGCTACTCTGTCTGCGGGAACTAGGAAAGGACATTGTACAATATGAACTTTAATTCAAGAAGGGACGCCATTGCATGGCAGAGATAAAGCTCTAATACTATGCTATATTTTTTTATATCCCTATATAACACAAATAGTATTATAAAGACGAAACAAAATGATCTACTATAAATAAGCTTTAATGCAAAAATAATTGCTCAACTCCGACTTGCAGTTTCAGAGATTAGCTTGTTTAAGCAAACAAAGATTTATAATATTAAAAGATATAATAGATAATAAAATATATGTAAAGTATAGATTAGTTGTATTCCAATAATTTGTTGTATATATTCTAGACCCAAAAAATCGTTCTAGACAAAAACATTTTTAAAATGATGTTATCTTATTATAAACCTTTCTATAAATGTTTGGCACATACGGATTATATATAATTATTATTATGTGTGTGTGTGCTTCAGTTACGCGGCGGTGTGGACGGGAGACAATTTTGCGGAGTGGGGCTTCCTTGAGGCGTCCGTCCGCATGTGTATATCCCTGGGTTCGGCCGGCATCAGCCACTGCGGCTCCGACGTGGGAGGCTTCTTCAAGTACCCCGAAGCCGAGCTCATGACGCGCTGGTACCAGGTACGAACTACGAATACCATGGGAAATAAATAACAAAAAAATATATATATTTATAACTCACCGTCCATCCTCAGGCTGCCGCCTTCCAGGCCTTCGCCCGCGCACACTCGCACATAGAGACCAAACGCAGGGAGCCCTGGCTGTATCCGCCCGCCACCACCGCGAGGATCAGGGACGCGCTCAGGAGACGATACGCACTACTGGACCTATGGTGAGAACACACACACAGAAACAGACACGATCGCATACTTTCACGTACACGCACACACACACATACAAATTGAACATATCTTTATTTTTAATAACTGTTACTTTACTTTCGATTATAGAAAAAATACAATTATTAAGCTTTTAACACTAAAGGTACACTCTGTTCTACGAGCACTCCATCGACGGGCTCCCCGTCATGAGGCCACTGTTCCAGGAGTTCCCTCAGGAGGAACAGACATTCACCATCGACAACACATATCTCTTGGGTATGTGTATTTTAATATTCATACTTACTTATTATTATAATGTATTTTTTATTTATTTCTTATTAAAAATAATTAATTTTGGTCGTAAGGGTGACCATGTCACTTTAAATTAAGCAATATTAATTAATGTTCTAACTTAAATAATAATATATATATATAAAAAAAATTTCAGGTGACAGACTGTTGGTCCGTCCGGTGTTAGAGCAAGGTGTGACGAGTGTGAAGGTGTACTTCCCTGGAAGGGAATCCCGAACCATCTGGTACGACACCGACTCGTACCAGGCGTACCCCGGGAATGGCTACGTGTCCATCGAAGTTAATATTGCTAAGGTTTGTTTTTATATTGAATATATAGTGCATAGGGGTTTGTCTTAAGTATCTATATATAGATAGATAACTATCTATTTATATGTCTGTATAGATTATATTATATACTGATCATTCATAACTAATACTTATTCACAACATGTATCTACTATAATACTAGCTACTACTTCTCACCTTACTATCTGGTGTTATGTGAATTCAGTTATTTAATCTTTAGACATAAATATTTATATTGTATGTCCGTCCTCCAGATCCCGGTGTACCAGCGCGGTGGTACCATCGTCCCTCGCAAGGAGCGCGTGCGTCGCTCCTCCGCACTGATGGCCGACGACCCCTACACATTGGTGGTGGCACTGGACGCACAGGTGTGTGTGTGTAGGATGTTGTTATACATAAAAGGACTTATGCCTTTTAGACACATTTGTTTGTATGAAGCTTTTTTTTCTTAATTTAGTATGAAATTAAGAGCGTTCTACACGATAAGATCACAAGGACTTTGTCAATATAGTAAGGGCGGAGCCGCATAGCGAGGTGACGCAGTAACAGCCACTCTAGCTAACTGCAGTAACAATTCGCAAAAAAAAAAATGTCAATATAGATGTAAAATAAAAAATTATGATGAAGCGGATAATTTGATTATACATATATTGTCTGAATACAGAGTCTTGGTTGTATTTGGTTGGTTGGTGTCGAATTTTAAAAGTAACCAAACAAACATTCAATATGATACTATCACAGAACACGGCCACGGGCACCCTCTACATCGACGACGGTGAGACCTACGAGTACCAGGCCAATAAGTACATATATGGAAGAATATCCTACCAGCCGGAAGTGATGAAGTACACGTAAGTATCACCTATTCAGACTATAATAGATAAAATATATAAGAAATGTATCTTTAAGATAGTTTTACTTACGTATTCTCCTCCATTCAAAATAATTGTACAATATATATTGAATAGATGTTATTATAAAGGTTATGTAATATTATTTTCTTACAGATTCATAGACGACAAGGCGCACTACCCCACCCGCTCGTGGGTGGAGCGAATCGTAATAGCGGGTATCAAAAATCCCCCGAAATCAGCTAAATTAATCCAGGAGGGTAAAACTACCCCCTTACAGATGACTCTACATCGGGGTAACGACGTACTTGTCGTACGGAAGCCGGCGGCCGCCATGGCCAAGGAGTGGGAAATACAGTTCACTTATTGATCAATGAGTGAACTGTTGATTAGAAAACGGCTGGTGAAGTTTTGGCGGGAGATTTGAATTTAGAATGTTTTTGTTACTTTTGGAAAAAAGGTTTTACATTTAATTATCTATGAATTTTTTACAATAGATAACATTTATTTTTTTTTCAGTCGTATAACATTTTATTTGAATATTGTTAATACCGCCAAAACAACGCAAGCTTTTAATTTAAATATAAATTTAAATGTTCACTTTGTTGTTTAAGTGAAAAGTATTTTATAGTATCATTACATAATAAAGTCATTGTAGAGAATATATTAACTGTCTTTGGAGCTAATGGAATTTATTAAATAATAGTATCGTATACTGAAAGTGTTGTCCCAAATAAAGTATTTTAAATTAAATTATATGTATGTATATATGTTCCTTGTAGTATATTTACATGTAAACTATAGTTTTTGTTACATTTTTTTGTAGAAAACTAATAAGTAAATTATTACCGGTGTTTTGTAATAATTTATTATATTTCTGTAACAGCTTTGATTAATTTTGTAGAAATTATAAAAAATGATTTGAACAAAAAATCCGACATTTTGTAAAGCACATTTCCGAAGGATTGTTTATTTGTGATAAATAAAATACAATTTATAATATTTACGACTTTATATTTTATAACGACACCCATTTTATAAATATAACTTATGATATCAGGCACTGATACAGGCTGTCAGCACATGTGACTTGGAACCGAAACGAGAAGCATTAATCTACAATTTGAGATGTTTCAAGATATAAATGAAATTAAAGCCCGGACACTTATGTGCTAACATAATATATATATAACAGACTAGTTAATAACACAGACAACCTCACCGTCCCACAATAATGTTAACAATTAACAAGTTAAATCAACTAAATAAGTGAACCGAATAGTTATTTGTGACTCATAATTTTGTGTATATACGTTTAATCTAAATCTATCACTCGATAACGAATAAAAAAAAATTAAAATAAATAAACATTTTTATATTTAAAATAATTGCCCTTAAATAAATGCTATATATATTTAACCGGCAAGTAAATCTATTTAAAGAATATTCTAGTTGGAGTGTCTTCATTCGGGAACTCGATGAACGGGTGTGTCTGTTTGTGTTCCAACATCGTATCCTCGCTTGGAAACTTCTCACCGCAGACATCACACGTCGTCTCCGATTCGTCGCTCGAAGGAGACTTTTCTTTTCTCTTTTTATGTCTCTCTTCCTTCGAATCGACTTTTGATGAAGATTCTTCCATTAACAGTCGCCCGGTCAACAGAAACTCTTTCATATTAGCGTGTTTGACGGACATTTTGTGGTGTTTCAATCTGTTCTCCGAACTGCATTGATATTCGCATATGAAGCACACGTATTTCATATCGCCCGTGTGCAACTCCGCGTGAGCTTTTCGTTTCTCTGGAGTAGCGAATCTTAAATCGCAGAATTTGCAGGGATATTTTCTTTCCGGTGAATGTAAACGCATGTGTGACGTCAGAGTGCTCATGTCCTTGCAGATCTTTCTACATTCCAAGCACATAACTTCTTGCTGAATTGCCTCGGTTTCTTCCGGTTTGAGTGTGTTGTGGTGTATACGTCTGTGCGAAGTTAAACCTTTCTGGCTAACAAAAACCCTCCGACAGTCGTCACATTGGAACTGATTCTTGGCTTTCGAATCCGGACCGTGTGATTCCACTTGGTGTTTCGCAAATTTATCCGCTTCATAGAACTGCAAGTCGCACTCCTCGCACTTCCAAGCTTGCACTAATTCCGAAAACGCTTCCAGAACATCCAAAACGGACTGTCCTTCGACCTCCGGATGATGAGTTTTCGTGTGATCACAGAAATCTATTATTTTAGTAAACGAACTCTCGCAAGCTTGACACTCGTACGGCTCCTTGTGGTCGTCCATTATATGACATTTTAATTCGGACAAGTCTGAGAAAGATTTCGAACACATAAAACATTGCAACTTCTGTTTCCCTTTAACCACTTCAAATATAACTTTGTACTCCATCAATTGAACTTTCTGGTGTATTTGCAGGTGCTTGAATAACTCTTTCCCCGACTCGTAGTCGGTTGGACAAAATTTGCACGAAAACCGTTTACGATGTAACCTCTTTCTATGTAAGTTCAATTCTTGCTTGTCCTTGAACTGCTTAGTGCAAGACATACATGAAAAACAGTCGGAGTCGTCGTAAATGTCGTGAGACCTCAAACATGTCACCATTCTACTTTTACGTTTATAAATTTCACCACAAGTACACTCGTAGCCATCTTTCTTGGAATCCGTTTCATTTGTTTCTGAATAGCTATCCGAACGCGCTTTTTTATCGTAATAGTCTGTATCTGAATCCATTTCCAGTTTGATATCATCACACATTTTACGTTTCATATTTTCCATTCTCGTTTTGAGTCCCTTTATTATACCCATTGCACGTTTCTCTATTGAACTGTGGACCTTCATGTGGTCCCTTAGAGCCCTCGACTTGTTGTAACCTTTGTCACATTTCAAGCAATTAAACCGTTTCTCGTCGGAATGATAGTGATCAGCTTTTAACAATCCGTATGCCTCTTGCTCCAATGAAAGAACATCTCCAGTTATGGAATTAAGTTGGAATGATTCTTCGTATTCATTATATTTTGTTGGTAATATCTCTTCTTCTATTCGTGTATATGGAGCGGTGGTTCCCTGCACCATGGGGTGTATTTCCATTACTAGTGTCTTAGTTGTCTGAGACTGTATCAGTCCCTCTTGCACGTTAGTTATAGTAGATGTGGTGTTGATAACTTTGTTTGATATTAGGTTTGTTTCTGTTACTGTTATGCCCATTTCTTCTTTGATTTCGCTTTCTTCTTTAATTGATTCCTGTAATTTAATAAAGTATAGTTAAATGTCAGTCATATAGCTTTTAAAGAAAGTTTGAATGGCCATTAGTTCATAAAATAACACTGAATGTCATAACATCAAATATAACTAAGTTATCACTTTAAAGACTTTAATAGTTGTAATATTAATGGTTAGCATAAATATGTTAGGGAGTCTTTTTGCATAAAATATACATTTTTGTTCCTAAATCTTCAAATTATGGTTTTAAAATATTGAAAAATAATAATTTTAGTCTGGTAGAAGACTACATCTATTCCTACTTATAAGTACTCTAATCCCCCCTGTAACGTGTTTTGACACATATAACGCGGGGATTTTGCACGTTATATTTCTATAGTATACTATGAAATTTATATTTTTTTTACAGTTCAATATTAATTTCGCTTACCTTTGCACATTGAGTAATAATATTAAGTAAAAATTAAAATTAATTAAATTCTTTCTCAATATTCAATTTAAACCGCCTTTAAAGATAAAAGTTAAACGTAAATTATTTGTACATAACCCGTTATACGGTCATATGAACGCTTTATACAAAAATATTCATACAACGCGTTTTCGTATAACGCGAAACTTACCGTGTTATAGGGGGGATTACTGTATATATAACATAAAACAAATTTTTAATATTCACACCATGTCAACTGTAACAGCAATTAATAATAACTAGAATTAAAAAAACAGAGACGACGATTCTTAGCATTCTATGGATTCACCGTGCGGGTGCCGGGCCCATCGCGTTGCAAGAAGAGGAGCGCAAACAATGTCTGGGACTTGCGACCCAGGTGTAGGTTTAAGGGGCCCCTTTACTATGCGCATACACGCTCACCTTCACTGTTCACGCTCCTCTCCCTACCTAACCAAATATCGTAAGAACCTACTAAAGCTGCCTTTGAAATACGTTCCAGAAATGAACTGATGATCGTTCTAGAAAGGCCGACTTCCCTAAAAAAATTGTAGGGAGATTTTGCTGTTTTACCTCTTGCTCCTACTTCTACAGTGTACCAATTTTAACTTCCAAATACGAAAACAAATAAACATATAAAAATCTACCCAGCCCCTTACACATTGCCTGAAAAATATATTGAAACTAACAAACCATTTATATAACAATACTTCTTTATATTAGATAATTTTTATATACAATTTTTATAAATAATTTTTATAACCTTGAAATATTTTATTATAAATTTTTGATAGCATTATTTCACCGATTATGCACATTTTGTAATCATAAAATACATTAGTAGTGTCATTAAATGAATGGTCTCATATAAAATATTCATAAGAAATTTTGTATTTGATAGTATATGTTAAAATCATAAAACGTTATTAAATTTAACCTATTAATAATATGTGATGAAATTACTTGTAATTGAGCTGTTGTATACAAACAATGGTATTACCAAACGAACTAACCAATTTAGTTGTCTTAATTTTTTACAAATTACGAGCAATTACAATAATAATTTTAATACTCACTACATATTCATTTTTAATACCATTCTCATCTTGCAAACAGGCTTCGACATTATTAAGTGCCTGAGCCTCATCACTGTCCAAACTTTCTTCATCTACATCATCATAATAATCCAATTTTTCATCATCACCTTCACTCTTAATACTGTCAAAGTGCAATGGTTCCTCGTAATCTAGATTTTCAGAAATCAATTCTTTATCATGTGCTACTTCTACTTGTTCAAAATTTGGACTGAATTCTCTTTTAATATCAACTTCTGTCTCATCATACAAATTCACTGGTTCTTCGGTATTAAGATTTACATCAACAGTTTCAGATTTAATATCAAGAACTATATGGTTTATTTCGTCTTTAACATCTATATCGGTGTCTATTGCTTCATTGACATTCTCTGGGACTGGTAAAGTTTGGGACTCCATTCTTAAATCATATAAGTATAGGTTTGTTTTTCTCCCACTTTAAGATCACTATTCCTTCATTATTCCTAAAACAAATAAATATTAAAACAACTTATTTATATATACGTTATGTCCATTTTAAGCAAAACAAATTTTGTGCTTTACGAATTAATTGACTTAAAACAACGTTTTCGTTCATTTATAAAAAGTAAGTGACCACAAACATTACATCGTACCAGTGTAGAGCCAAATCTGATTCAGTTATCGCTACAGGCCAATTATCCATTGAAATTGAACACTGAAGGTATTTCGATGGTTATAATTGCTGCGTACAATTTCTTTAAGCGATTACAATATTGTGGATCAGCAAATAACAAATAATGCAAAACACTTGTATAATAAACTCACAATCAAATATAATATAGTAAATAATTACATCAAAATAGTAAAAGTAAATATTTTATTACAAATATGACATCAATTGTGCCAAAAGTTGGAATATTTTTGACAACTACTTTTTAATTCATTTTTTTATTTTAGTTGCTTTAGCACAGACAAAAAATTACCTATGATAATAGACAAAATTACAACACAGATAATATTAACTTAAAAACCATCACATTTATAGTGTATTTTAAAATATGACGTTCATTATAGGTGTACTACTAGCTTTTACGACTATATTATCTGTGAAATGTGAAACAAACAATAATATTATATTACACCACATATACATATATATATTCAAGATACATATCTAAATTTATTGCAATTATTAAGACATTAGACAATTCTGTTATTAATACTTGAGAATGATTATTCAACTATTATAAAAATTATCCAAATTTATACAACTCACTTCCAGCGTTATTCTGAATTTAGAAAATTATCAGATTACAAGCACTAGTGTATTTATATTGTGATAATACACAATCAGACAAATATCTTATTATTTTAAAAATATAATATATATATATATATAAATATAGATTGTGGTGTGTTACATATTATTGAACTACCAATACCAATGAATTGATAATTCTATTTTTCTAGTTATTTAATTAATATAACACGTCTTTTGGTTATTTATGGTACTTTAAATTAATGAAACTGATTATATTATTTCACCGGTTTGAAAAGAAGGGAAATACAAAAGTATATAAAAAATTCAACATGGCGTCTAAAAATACTGAATGAACCGCAAAATCGACTTTCAAGAACGCATCAGTAGTATACATTCAGGTAAAATCAAATTTTGTTGTGATATTGGTGTTTGAACATTAAAGTTTTTGCTTAAAAATGTTTTTGCAATTGCATGAATTAAATAGATTCGTTTTCAGGGAAAAATGGCAAAGTCAATCAATTTACAAAATCTCGTGAAACATATTGTTAACGGTTCGCTAGCAGAAAACCTGTGCCGAATATGTTTACTACCTTTAGAAGATCTCTACGAGGATATATTTACAAGTATTTGTAAAGAGAACAATGAATATTGTATTGCCGATGTACTCCAAACGGTTTGTCAAATAAAGGTACGATTGCTCAATAACACCAACCGATACCTTTAAATTCATTATATTTAATAATATAATATTATTCTAGATTTCACACGTTGACAACTACAGGGTGTGTTCCAGCTGTTTTACCACTGCCTCGGAGGCTTACAAATTTTATCTTCTTACACAAAGAAGTAATGAAATTCTTGAGTTCTATGTTAACGAATTGGAAAACCATATGAATTCCTTTAATTGTCCAGAAGATAATTTAGCAGATTCAGTGTGCATACCACTGCCTATTGTCAGTATTGATATGGATTATGATTTTGATATTACAAAATTTCCATTTAAAAGCATTCATTCTGGAAATGACAAGCTTGTTAATGACCAAACAATAATGGAAAACAATATAAAACCGGAAGATTATGAAGGTAACATAGTAATTATTACGGATGAAGATGGAGAACCAACATTCTTTAAACCTCAGAGAGACGGCTCATTAATCACAGTTGACAGAGATAATTACATTAATTCAATGTTTGATAATTTACCAGAAAAAGTTAGTAAGAAAAGAAAAAGAAAACGGGAACCAATGGAATACAAAATTTGTAGCCGTTGTCCCGTCAGATATAGATTTGTGAGGAAATTGAAAGAGCATATGAAAGAAGAACACGGTATAGACCTATTTGTTTGCAAGGTAAACTTTAGCTTTTAATAATAATATACTTAGATTTACATACTCATAATATGATTATTCTATCTTTTTGGTATTCTTACAAACAATTCCAGAGTACTACAATATAGTTTTTTAATTTGCCATACTTATGATAGGTACTAAAATGCATTTAAGTATTATAATTCCTAAAGCTATTGGTAGTAACATTTATTTACGGACCGACCCTTATTTAGCACTTTAACATGTACTCTATTCTCCTATAATTTTTCACATTCAAATGCAATTGAGAATTGAAAATAACTATATGGAAGCAAAGAAAAATAATTGTTTCATTAATATTTATCATTTACATCAGATTGTATTAATAATAATAATATTTGGGCTATTATCTGCTGCTTGTTTTGAAATATATGAATAACTAAATAAATACTAGCATATAAAAGTATAAATGGTGTTTTTTCTGAAATAAGATTTCAAAAAGGAAGATAAAAAACTTAACGTGTATGTTATAGTAAAATATTTACTGGAATGCGGAACAAAATCCAAAATGGCAATAGTAATACTGTTTATTTAAAATTTTTGTAATTTTTAACATTCTAAATTGTATTTTTTTTTATTTAATGAAATTGATTTTTTTGGCTAGTATTTTTCAAAATAATTGTGCATTTGGGGGTTAAGTGTCTGAAATGTAGTGTTCAAATATTGTGCAATAAATATGATAACACAACATTTTGAAGTGAATTTTCATATATTACTTGTATATTGTAAGCCCATGTGACTTTATTTTAATAATGTATCAAAGATTTTTTTATTATTCAAGTTTTATTTTTAACAATATGACAACCTTTGATGCTACTATTATCCTTTTAATACTATAATTATAGCGTGATCCAGGGCTTTAAACATATATTTTGTGTGAATATACCAAAGGCAATATACACACCAAAACAATTTATGTTCTAGATCTGCAAAGCAATAATAGAAGATGAAGAGGAATTCAACAATCACTTACAAACACACACGGGCATACACACATGCGCTATATGCAACATGGTGTTTAAGAAACGTAACACAATAATAAAACATTTCAAATGGCACGAGGAGATGAAGAACAAGAGTCAGTCTGACGGTCTCCATATTTGTGAAATATGCGGTTTGATGCTGGTCAGCGAGAACGATTTGAAAGAACACAAAGACAAGAAGCACGTAAAAAAGTATACATGTTTTTACTGTGGGAAAATGTATAAAGGAGAACTTAGCTTTGAAACACACATCAAGAAACATGAAGTCAATAATGATATAAAGTAAGTTATATCTCTTACAAGTAAGAATGTAATTACAAATTTTTTCATGTTATTTTTTAGTCAAATTTCAATATTAAGTTTGCATTAACTTTTTGATATCAATATATTAATTATAATATTTTTTATAGAAAAAACCCCGGCAAGCTGAAGCAGGAAACAAAGAAAAGGCGCAAATACACCTGTCCGACCTGCGACCGGGACTTTGTGGATGAGAGAGCTTTGTTGTGGCACGAGAGACTACATACTAACGAGAGACCTTATGTTTGTGAAGTAAGTTTATATATTTTTCAGAAGTTATTTTAAAAGTATATGTATGTAAAATAAATACCGACACACATTAAAAATCAAATAGATGAATTAACACAATAACGAAAGCAATTGAATAAATATTGATTCAATGATAATATATTGTCACTTTGATGAATGGTGAATTATTTTCCGCTCGTAACAAATACATACAGCTCATGTAAATTTATGGGAAATAAAATATAAATGGAGATATTTGATTAGTTTGTGTGTACGTGAACTACTCAATAGTAGATTATCATAACAAATGTCTATACCATGTGTCTATTAAAAAAAACACATATTTGTCAATTTTGTCTATATAATGAGTGTATACAGGTGTGCGGTCGCGGCTTCGTGTCGCTGAACCGCCGCAACCAGCACGCGGTGTGCGCACACACGGCGCCCGCGCGCCGCTGCCCGCTGTGCCCCGCGCTCTTCCACCTCCGCTCCATGGTCAATACGCACGTCAAGAAGGTATATACACCGCTGAGATTTCAAACATTCAACACGCTTAATATTACTTGCCAAATAATATATGTTTTTACATGTTTAATCTGTTTTTTTTATATATTAACTATGTTTCTTTATCTTAAGTTAACAATAATTTCATAGTATGATGTGAATGTCAATGTCACAGTATCTTTTAAGTTTACCAAGTTAATTTATTTTAAGGTACACTTGAAAGCTCATAAGCGACGCAACCGTACCAGCAAGTACCAAAAGGTATTTTGGAAAACTGAGCCCGTTCCCATACAAGAGCTAAGCGTGTCAATACAGAACGAACTGTTGGAGCTGCAGACATCTCAAAGCCATCCAGTTGAAGCCAGTAAATGGGTATATTAATTATTATCTTCCTTAGCATGTAATTTAATAATAAATATTTGTTATCAATCTCAAATTGTTAATTCTAAACTTTAGTTAATGAGAGTTAATTACTTATGAGAAAATAAATATTAAATAATAATCTAGTTGTTTGTAAATTGCTTACTAAATATTGATGTTTGTGAAACAGTGATCATAATAATGAAATACCCAAATGATTATGTTGTGTGGTTCTTCTCAGAGCAGGGCACCTTTGGGACTCTCTTAGCCTTCATTATAAGTTAGTGTCTTTACAGAAGGGTTTCTTTAGTTAAGTGTGATATCAAAATAGTCCCTTCCGACACTTCTATTTGACATACACAAGTGAAGTGATCACTGGTATTAAGTCAAAATGTAAAAGACCAAATCAATAATAAATATGTATTTTCTATTGCAGTGACTACAACAGAAACACAATATTGTGTGATGTCCGAACCCTAGAAAAAATCTACTTCATCATGGTTGTATTAAAATTATTTAAAAATTAAGTCAGAGGTAAATCAATAAAACAACATGAGCCCTTGTATATATATTTTATTTCTTTTTTTTATTAATTTTTTTCATTAATATTTTTGTATATATAATTATAATGAATTGGCTATCAATATATACAACTTACACATCGAGAAAGTTCTTAGAAAGAACCAAAGATTCCTAAAATCTATGTGGAATTATGTTTAATTATATATACTTGTGCCTTTCATGTAGTGTGATTTGTCATTAAAATGTTCCAACATCAATTTGTAATGCTTTTTAATCATCCTAAACAAGCAAAATTTTTGTAACTAAAATATAATATAAAAATTAGGAAAAGTAATATTTATTTTAAGTTTAGATAGAGATTTCTAGGTTGTTTAGGACTAATGAGAAATAAGTCGTAAAGAGTTATAGTAGAATTAAGAATGCACATTTGACATTACAAAGTTCAGAATGTCCAGTGGAATTATTTCGCAATAATACAAAAAGCAGTCCAACTGATTTTTTTTTTCCTATCTTTTTAGACCTAACTTGTAAGAGATTACATTTTTAACAATTAAATAAAGATAATCTCATAAAAAAAACTATCAAGTTAACATTTTAGTTAGTAAATATTGTTTAAAAAAAATGTACCAAATATAGAAATAAGAATTGGAATCAATAAACTTGTAACTATTATATATTACTATAATAACATGAAGTTATGTTGATTTGTCTTTGTTCAAATTACAAGGAAAGTTCAATATTATCACACATTTGGTGGTTTATACTAAAATTATGTTTATATTGACCATTTTTAGTCTAAGTTTTATCACAAAAATGTTTAAATAAAGAGTATAGTAGATATTATTAAATAATATATTTCTCAGTTCAAATTCCTATATCTTTGTAAGTCTCTAACTTGTAAATGAAATCAATATCTGTTTAAAATAATTATTCACTTATTGAATTGACTCCTTAATTATAGGGCTGTTTCTTTTTAACTTCATGTAAAGAACACTATTAACTTACACTTTTGCAAAGTAATTTAATAGAACACTGATAATTTGAAAATGTAACAAAAAATGTGCTTTTGGTATTCCTTTTAAAAAAATTAACCACTAGAGGTAGATTATATTGTTAATAATTTCAATTGTACTGAGAAAGAATGAATGTTGCAAATCTTATATATTAAATATATACAATTGTAATAGGATGATTAAATCATTATAAACGAGTTAAATAAAGAAAATCACAATATATGGAGACAGCTTTATTCTCATTATCCCATCAAACACACAATTTGTTCTACTTCATGAGTCGGCATCCATTCTTTTTGGAGCATTGCAAGATATAATACAATATGAGTATGGGTTATGAATAAGAGTAGTATTGATATCCAATAATAAAATAATATGTCATATTAATACAGCAATAATTAAAACCAATTACAGAAAATGATCGTTTACAAATCAATTACAACATTTTCATATTGACTAAATAATTTTTAATATTTATTATAAATAAATTAAGAAAATTAAAAGAATTACATCAACATAATAATAATAATATAAACTTGATTCTAAACAAGAATTGCCAAAGCGAAAAATAAGTATTAGAAAAACAATTGAATTCAAATTATTGACAAAATTGGGATGCCACAAACAAATCCAAAAAGAATGACGCGTAATACTTAAATTATCTAAACATATATATATATATAGTGATATTTGGAATAGTGTGAATAAACTGGTAAGTAGAAGAAATTTTAGTATATATAATATATATTTTGAATAGTCAGTTTTGGGGACAAAATAAAAATAATGGAGTTAACGGGTTGAATTATTTTGTATAATTCACATATAGTTTCTTCCACTTTGTACTACACGGGCGTTTGCAAGAAAGCTATTTACATCTTGTGGACATGACTTCTACAATATATAAAACGTGTTATATAAATGTTATTTGACGACAGTGGAGACGACAACTAGATATACATAATTATAAAAATCTCTTTCCAAATATATCTCCGCCGTAAAAGATAAAAATACATTTACAATATATAATCAATACGTATATAGCGTGCGAAGTTTAAATAGTTTCCTCACGAACGCCATTAAGTCCTAACTATTGTTTGAACCAACTCACGTGTCTGCGGCGAACCGACGACCTGCAATAAGATCATTTCAACAGACATAACAGACAATTACATCTTAAACGTAAATTCCATAATACCAACCTTAATTTTTTTTTTTTTCAATAAAACTTAACATATCCAAAACCGCCAACTTACCAATAATTAAATTCCGAAAGTACATCACATCACTATACAGTCCTTACACTACGCCACTTGTCACTTATCACTAACACTAAACGTCTAGACGCGCTTGACCCTGTTGGCGGGGGCGGTTCCGTATATGAACCGCCGGCGCCACTCCTCGTACTGCTACGTGCACGCGATGCTGTTGGACGTGGAGGGACGCTCGCTCGCCAGCGGCTTGTCGGCGGCTTTTTGCTCTGGGGCGTGAGCGGTACCGTTCTGGAGGTTCACTTCGTATACGTTAGAAGAGTTTGAGTCTTCATTGTACGACAGCACACTGACCTCCTCCGTCTGGAATGTTTAAGTAAAATAAATTTCGTTTCATTAACAAATAATTGTAGGGTGGTAAAAGTGAAAAAAAAAAAACAAAAGTTTATATTAATTATTATGACAAAAACAGGTTAAAGTTGAGAAGTCCAAAATTATCGAGGAAGAAAAAACTGCCGAGTGCTGCACTAATGAACAGTTTAGTCATAAGAAAGCGACACACTTAAGTGTAGCACTGCCGTATAGGAGAACCCGGTCACAACGTAAAGGTGCATCCGCACGTAAGGTAACACTGCTATACAGCCACAACATAAAGCCCGCCCACACTCATGTCACTCACGCTGCTCTCCGACACTCGCTTCGCCTTCTTGTGCGATATGGCGTGGGCGTCCAGTTTGCGCTTGACGCCTCGCTCTCGCCTCAGCAGCGACGGCGACAGGTACTGGTGTAGCTGCTTGCGACGCACGTGCCGGGCCTGGGGAAATGGAATATAGATTTTATCATTTTGCTGGTCTTATATTGATGAATGTATGAGTTTGATTTAAGGTTATACTAAACTATTGTATTGCTTAAGTATATAAGCTTATCTATTTGTGTAGAATCAAGTATATAAATATGTCATCTCAAGACAAACAGTAATACATTCTGTATCCTCCAGAAATATCATAAATAGTTGACAGAATCACATTAAATTAACTAATTGTATTGAAACCCTCAAGAGAGTTGGAAGGTTTGGTAAATCTACCTCTTTTAGAAGAATTTAATCATAAATTTATATTACAAAATAATCATAATACCTCAATAGTCATCCCCTCCCTCAGCACATTAGTATTTTCCGCCTGGTAGTGGACCGCTTTAGTGAACGATGATATATCATATGTCAAATCCACGTTAACATTGGTTTTATCAAACACCAGACCGATGAACCACATTGAACATACGTTTGCTACTATTTCACCCTGAAAAAATGAACAATAAATTGATACAGGAAGAAAAAATAACACTTTATGCATATTATGATACACTAAGTTTACTAAAATTTATTTGTTATCTACACAATGTTATAATTTATTGATGTTGTGATAGATAACATTGACAGTTTTGTAAAACATTTTCTTTCGGCCGTTACCCAATAAAATTATTATTAGACTGAACCCAATTTCATGTTTTTTTCTTTCTCTTACTATTTTCAATTTCAAAAAGTGTTTCGAAATTATTTTAGAAGATAGATTTGTCTATTCGATTCCAAAAAAAACCAATACTATATTATATAACAATGTTATAACTCCCCTCCCCATCCCCTTTTTCTCAAGTATAATTACTTACTTTATCATTTTTGTTCACCTCAGTCGGAGTACTTTCTTCGGCCGGCACTGGCGTTCCTACAATGATAACATCTATATATATATTATTCTTATCGCGATCCCTAACAAAGTGTACGTTCCTTACCATACACATCCGGTCCGGATGAAAGTTTTGCAAATTAAAATTGCAAGTAAATGGATTGAATATGTCAATAAAGGACAATAAGGATATTTAAGCAGGTTAGCGTCAAGTGCGAGTGTTTTGAGAGCCTAATATGTAAAACAAGTGATACCTGGCGGTAGAGCTAGTGGTTGTCCGTCGTTAGTGTTCAGAGGCACGGAGTTGTAGCACTCAGGGTTCACGTGCGCTATTGTTATATGCTGATTTCTTTCTAACGTTGCTGTAAAGGAAAGGTGAAATATATATTTTAGCTGTTAATTATTCCGAAATATTAGAAAACGATTTGTAGCATATTTTTTTAATATATATGGAACATCATACTTTCTTAGAGAAAAGTCAGTAGACGTTCAAAAAAGAAAGTGTAGGTTTGTGTGTAGGTATAGGTGTGTACATATGCGTGCACGTGTGTGCGTGCGTTATGTACTAACTGCACAGATGTGTGTATAGGCGTTTGTGAGCGTACAAATACGTGCATGTGGCGTAATGTACTAACTGATGAGATGTCGTATCTTGCTCTCGACGAGCCCGCACCACGGCAGCTGGTCGAGCGCCTGCGCGGAGGACGCCAACAGGACTATGAAGTGCTTGTAGCGGGAGAAGAAGTTGGCCGCCTCGAATAGACGCTCCCACCCGCACTTTCCTAACATTATCTCGTCGGTTATCGCTAGACCTGGAAAAATTATTTATAGTGACCTTAATTGGTTTTAAAGAAGTTTCGACAAATGATTATCGATTGGTTAAATATTATTGCAGTTACTGGAGCTGAACTGCTGAGTCTTTCTATATTAGGTAAATACAAATAGCGGACTCAGCAGGTATATACCATGTATCGAAATATGCTGAGTGAGCGTATCTAAAGGGTACTGAAATAAATATAGCGTTTATTAACTGACCAAGTCTGAACTCCTCCATGATGACTGTCCGTGTGGAGGCCGATACGTTGAACGTTGAGTTCTGTTGTGGGTAGGCGGGAGTGATGATCGGCATGAGGTGGTAACGGTCGGACATATTGACCTGGGACATGATATTATATTAATATAGAGTAAACATTACTAACAATATAATTATATTTAAGATGTCTTTATGCTTCTTTGATTTATGTTAAATATTAAATAAAATATCAATCCGTTTGTCGGTGTTTAATTTAGCCTTAATTTTTTAATAGATGTTGTATTGATTGTATGTAACCCACTAGTCTTGAGCCAAAATTTCAAAGTATTGCTTGACCTAATAATGGTCAAGCTATACTATGAAAAAAAATCTGCAAATCTTGGAAAAAAAATGTATGTAACCCACTAGACGTATTTCGGATAATAATACACCCATACCTCACTTTGCGTCCTGGTTACCTTCCAAAAAAACACGACGCAAAGTGAATTAAGATTTTTTATAGCAAACCATGAAAGATCGAAGGTACGTTCCAGGGTTACGAAAATACTACTTTTTAAAAAGAAAAGGTTGAAAAAACAAAAATAATACAACTCTGCCCATAAATAAATTGGAAAAATATTTACTCTTTTTTGTAACCACAAACAACACGTCCAAATTTATATTATTTTATTATTCTCTTTTAAAAAAAGTACAATACACTACGTAATTGAAACTGAACTCTAAAATTACCAAAACAAATTGAAAATAACACTGTATTAAATAGCGTTGATTTTTAGTTAGAAAGGAAATCCCTGAGTTTCGATGGCACGAAGCTATTAGAAACATAAGGGTTGTCATCTTTAAGAAATTAAAAAAAAAAATTAAAGACACAAAGCCAATACAACGCAAAATCGAAATCTAAAGATGCACAGTGAAAAAAGTACTTATTGAGATGCAAAGCGAGGTATGGATGTACATCACTTACAATTAGGTAGTGCGGTATATAACTGATTCTTCATTAATACACCATAAATATAAGCTCGACTGAGTCGAGAATATGATCAGGCCAAGTAATAAAAAGTTCCCTTCGCTTCCTTACCCTTGGGTCCCATACGGGAAAGCCGAGGTTGACGGAGTCAGGCGGCTTCAGCAGCACGGGCTGCGGCCACTTCCACTGGCTGAACACCAAGAAGAACTTGTGCAGCAGTGTGGCGGGCAGCGCGTTGGGGTACAACTGACACGTTCGCGCCACTAGCATGGCCCACGACACGCCGCCCAGGTATCCCAACGTGTTGGAATAGATGCCGTGACCTGAGGGGGAGAATTGGAATCAGCTCCTAACATTTTTGGTCATGTCATGTTTTGTTCAATTCAAAATAAATGTGGATTAGATATTAAAGCATGTGAACCACAGTCTGCAAGTGGTCTACAAATGATTGTTACCAGCGCATGAACTTGTCTTCCAACAGACAAATATTCAAATAACACATCTTAGTGATATTGGTAACTGCAGTATAAAAACACTTCATAAAAAAGCCCCTTAAGCTACAGGACTAATTTAAAATTCTTAGGTTAAAAAATATATTTCTGAATATTAATATTTTGTCAATAAAAAATATAATCCCCAATACTTACGTTTCGCCCACAGCTTGATAGCGCGTAGGGTGAGTCTGAAGTTGTTGATGTCTGGCACCAGCCGCAGTATCTCGTCGGTGACTCTGCATCCGTTGAGAGAACGCACGCACTTCTGATCTAGATTCTTGAGCAGCATGTCGTCACGCAGGTCAAACGAGTCTGGAATAGATTATTTGTACTCATTAATCTGCTGGGCTTAGATATTACTTTTTATAATATATTAATGACACATACCCGGTATCTCCTTGAGAGCGAGTCTCGCAAACAACAAGTCGATTTCTATACCGTCAAAGTTCATCTTGATGACCGGCACGAAGGCGTCCTCTACGGCTCGGAGATCTTTAACCTACGATCAAGAAACATTTACTTTATATAAATACATAAGGATATAGTTTCTTTTTAGTTTGTTTGATGGTGCGTGAGAATGTGAGATAGAGGGAGGTAAGGAGGGAATAAAGAGAGATATAACATGTAAGCGAGTGTCAGGATAGGATGGATACAAATATGCTACTATGGTATGCACGTGTGAGTGTGTGTGCGTGTGTGCATCTGTGTGGGTCCATACTTGGGGCTGTTCCTTGAGGAGCTCGTAGAAGGAGGCGAAGTAGTCTGCGCGGTTTATATGCCGCGGCGCCACGCACAGCGCGTCGATATCGGCACCGCGGTGATGCACCTGGGGGGAGGGGGAAGCATTATTAATTTGAATAGTAATTATATACATTAATTTATTTTAATAATAATTTTTTCTCCAATTCAATCTCCTAAAATAATATATAAATTTCTCCCCAATTTCAATGTACGTATTATACCTTAAATAACAGACCATTTTTACCTTTAATAACTAAAAACCCTTCTTTTTAGTAGAGATCTCTTTTAAGAGATAACCCTGCTTAACTTACATTTTATATACAGTTATTTATATTTTTTCCTGGTATATAAATAAATTATAATATTAAACAGCAATGGTATTGAAACAATGTAATAAATGGTATAAATTTTACCCCAAGTCTGTATGATCCAAAAGTGTAAATATTTCCTCCGACGGTATCCGCTACACTCGGAGGCATGTTCTTCCTTAAGGATTCATCTCTTATCCACTGTCGGACGAGTCTGTGTAGGGAGCCCAGTACTTCCATCCTATGATGCATCTCTGTATCTGATTCAAACACTCCAAACGGTACCAGGGACTCCTTTAGCTCGCTTGTCTTTTCAATGTCTATGGGTTTTGGACCTTTACGGAATAGGAATAAAACATATTATTGTTAAATTTATAATACAATATAGCAAAAAGCAAATCTATGATTTCTGTAAACATCACATTGACAGACGGACAGCACAACACGTGTAAAATCATTTATAGTTATTTGTGTGAAATGTTCACATAAAAATTATATATATGAGTTAATTGCTCATAAATATAATAGTTTATTATAAAACAAATCAAAACAAAACTTTGTTACCTGTTAACATTCAATAAATAAACCGAGAGTCCACAGACGGGATAAGGGCACACCTTTTTAATAATATTATAATTAATCCTGAATCATAAATATATATTTAGTGAGTTTATTTTTCTATTCCCTATCGTATGAACACAAAGAAATTACCTAGCAGCATATATAATAAGTTATTGATATAGCTAAGAGATTGTGAAAAGTTTATTGCATTCTATTCTAGATAAGTTATAAATTTTTATTGACTAAGACCAAATCTAGACATAATACCAAAATATACGTATGATAATTAATTATGGCGTAAAAACTTCTAAATTTAATTCATACTAGTCCATACATTCATACAAGGAGCATATAATAGTGAAATATTATATATATTGTCATAATCTAATCTACTTCTAACATGTACATGTAATTTATCTTATTATTAATATAATTTTATTGCAAAAAATATATATTAATGTTACATTTGCACAGTTAGCTGTGATATAATATACATACCCGCCATAGAAATAGCAGAGGTCATCCCGAGCGTTTTCAAGTTCTGTTGATTCTGGTGTTCATTTGCTTTAGACGCAGCTTGCGCCTGGTGGTTTGTATGTGAGTATTGAGATGCGGGCCACATCTTGGATGTCTTAATATCTATTCTTATTCTAATGGTGGGTTTTATGTCATTTGGGCAGCCTATGTGCTCTGCTTACTGCTAACGCTTGTCTGAAATAAATAATTTGTTTTAATAAAACAATTTTCTGGTTATTTCAGGGCTAATATTACAAAAAAGTATCTTTGTATGTTTTCAATATAAAATTAATTTCTTTGTATATTTTGAATATTAACACTATTTTTTACTTTTAATTCTACAGACTTTTATGATTCAAATAATAAAACCTAAGGAAATGTTAAATGATACAGAAATATTATTGAGTCTTTAGTGCCCTTGCATTAAATTGTTAAAAAAATAAAATTTTTCTTTAAATTAAGGACTTTCAGTGCATATTTTCTACAAAACCTTGTAATACTTATTTCACTAATAATTTTGATAATGTTACGAACACACTTAACTACCAAGTGATTAAAAATACTGGATAATCCTAAAATGACCATTAGAACAATTGTTTAAATGTTATTTAAATCTGTGGAGGAAATCTGCTCTATGAATAAAAAAAAAACTAAAAAATTATTCTAGAAAGAGATATATACATTCCATGAATTATAGCACTTTTTACTCGTCAAAGTTTAACATTGTTATTTAAAATTAATAACAAAGTAAAGAACTAGATATTTTGAAAATTATGATGAAGTTACTTAAAATTAAAAAAAAAAAAGCTACAATAAATTTATTTTAGTGTAATGTTTATTTAATTATTTATTTAATTTACAATAACCTTGTTTATACTCATTAGGAGACCGACATTATAAATTAATAAATGATTTGGTAATTTGTTATAAAACCAAATATTTGTTTACAAAACCGAAATGACAGTCCATTTATGTTTTACATTACTTATTGTAGAAGTAACATAAAAAGAGAAGAAAATTTAACTACATTTTTAGCTCCGTTTTCAAGTATTGACAGCTAATATAATACTGTATAAATCAATTATAATAATTATTTTATATAAAGTGTATACTATATAATATTTAAATAATAATTTAAAAGTATGAAAACAACCATAATTTAAAATAAAATCCTTGAAAAGAGGTCATTCCAAAAACCTTGGTAATACCTTGGTTGGTTATACAAACAGCAAGGAAATATTAATATTTTACAAATAGAAACATTGAATCTTTTATTTATTATTGTGTTTAAAAATCATTTATATCGAATTTAAAGTGATGGTCGTTCATAAAATAAACGAATTCTCAATAAAACAAAACGAACAGCCATCCGGTTTTTATTTATAAAAACCAATGTTAAAGTTCATTCACCAGTTTTATTAGTTCGTCTGCATCCTGGCTTTATGGCGATTGTTTATATCTTCATACAAAACATGAAACATATACAGCACTGAAGATATTAAAAGAAGTCTTTGAATTATTTGCAGAATTAATTCGTATTTCGTGGCACTGCGTTGCCGTTTGAACGTTTTATTGTTCTTTGTGAAATGTGCTAAGGTCATTACTTACGTAGTTCCAAGTATATTTTTGTAAGGTGAAAATAGTTTTCTTAATATAATACAACAACATCCCATATTTATTTATATTTGCGTCGGGTAACAAGAAATAACACGGTTTTGTATTCGCACAATAAAAACTCACGTTGCCATTAGTTATTACGTTAACGATTTCTTAGTATGGATACAATCACTTATATTGATATACACTCACCGAGACAATTATAAACTAAGTTTTAATAATATAGTTGAACAATCAACCAATCTCATGGTATTAAAAAGAAACAAACATTAATTTGCAAACAAGCGCCCAACAGTCGCCAACAACAAGGCAGCCATGTTTATTAAAATGGCGTTTATAAGTGTTGCAATATTAAAATTCATAAAATACTTACCAAGCTTATCATACAATATGATTATATGAGATAGGGTATATAAATAATAATAATAATAATAATAAAATAGTACCTTTCACGTAAACTTATAAGAAAATATCTTTTTTCCATTGCACACACATAAATATTTTATCCAAAAAGAAACCAAAACGTTCAAAGCAAAGGATGCGTTCAATATAGTAATTTCATTTTCTATTAATTCGTTACGTTTGCGCATGCTTCATTGGCAGGTTTTTGTGTGACGTATCGCGACGTATTTTATAATTCGGTTGAAGTTGCTCACATACAACTATCTCATTTCACATAGTACCAAAAGAAAGGGATTGATAGAGAGCCGGTTGATGTTTTCGTGTCAGCCTTGTGCCCATTTACGAGGAGTAGGTAAAATCCGCCATCTTGAGAGTGAATTCAAGAATTTAAGGACTTTTAGCGGAGTTAAGTGAATAGCTTTCGTAATTTTATTATAAAATTGGTACACCTTCGAACACTATACAATTTAGTAATATTTATATAACCGGTTCGCGTTAAAATAATCGATTGATGCGACATTGTATACCCGAAACGCCGAATTCTTTGGTAGTGTTTATGTGACAGAAGATACTGTAAGCTTTCTAATAGTTTTTTGCGTGTCTATTTCCGTTTTCCATCTCGACGATCGTTAGCATATACGTGAAAGTGAAATAGGTATTGATATTGTGTCCGAGCTATCGGTAAAAAGATCATTATGTATTTTTACGGCCGAAAATGCGGTTAGATGGGCGTAGTTGTGTCGTATTGGTTTGACGGCAAGTGGTGAGGCCTGACGGTGCTGGGCCGGTGGTGCGGGCACGGCGAGAGGCCTCGGAGGATGCTAGGAGAGGGTGTGCTCTCGAGACGTATAGTAAACTGGAATTGAAGGGAAGATGTCGACGACTATGCGGCCAACGCTGCAGACGGTGCCGGAGTCGCTGCCAGCTGACCACGTGACGACGACGCCGGCTCCCGCGACTACGACGGCGGCACCACCGTCGCAGCCGCGGCACCCTCGCCCCATATTCAAGGTAAGTGCTCCCATGCTACCACTCCTCAGTGCTGTTAGAAAACCTGGTTGTATTATCTGATAACTGTTAGTGAGAGTAAGTTTGAAGTTCTAGATTAGTTTAATCTTTAAAAAATGATATATTCCAGTTTAAATACTTGGATTAATTTTGATATTTAATTATTGCAATAAATATTTCAATAATCATTCTAAAATCCAGTAATAGTATAACTATTTGACTTACTTAGAACATATAAGACATGTTTATTAATTACAATACAATTAAAATTAATTGCTGATTAAATAAACTGAAATATTTAAAAAGTCTGTAGAGCATTTAAGTAGGAATATATATCCGAGTCTAGAAAGCGTTCACTGTAGCATGCACTAAATTAACAAATTATTTATCAACTTTAAGTAGCTATTGTTAAGCCAGAAGTATTTGATTTCAAAATTATACCACAGTAACCAAGACGTTAAAATGTTTCTTTTTACTGTTCATAAAGTATTATTTCAAAAATGTGTTATAGATTTTGATATTTTTACCATTCCCTTTATTTAAATTTTTTATTGACAAAAAGAACATATATGTAAAATATATTGCTTTGTTAGCTATCTCTTTTTAAAGTTAATAAAAAATTTTAACTGAAATAACAAATTAGATTCACTTCTTTAACAAACACGGTAGCAATTAACGTATTAATAAGAATATAACATATTCAAAATTAATGAAATAATAGATAAATTAAATTATTATATATAACTAATTTAATACTCTTAATTAAGACAGAGGTCATAAGATGATTTTAGTATAAAATTTATAGTATATATATTTTTTTTATAACATGAAGAACATATCCTGTTATTTAATTTAAAAAGATTACTTAATGTAATTTTTATGCAAGTGTTACAAATATGGGTCAATGTAACATAAAAAAGTGTTCTAATTACACAATCATATGTTATTGCTTCAACATTGATATGTACATGTACATTTATATTCATATGTATGTACGTTAACTCGATGAATATGATTATGAACGCTACGATATGTATGCAATCTAAATAGTCTATTCCTATCACTAATATCTAAAAATGTGAAACAATTGTGTAGGCGTAAGCTTTTGTTTTATTGCTAATAAGTATCGAAAGTTTGTGAGTCATAACAGACAATACTCGATTGAAATTTATTAACGTTATCACGATCGGTCTGCCAATTTATCTTTTGGACTGTGTTTTTTTAGTTGAAAGCTAATATCAAACAATATTATAGACAAAACTATAACTAAATATATATTAATATGATATGAAATCCGTCTTTTAAAATGATTACAAGACGAACATTATAATATAACAAGAATGTATATATTATTGCTGTTTAGTCATTACTTTGCTATCGTTATGTCATTATCCAAGGTGTGTTCTGGCACGTTTTAAACTTAAAAAACAGGCTCGAGAGTGACTCATATCAGTATAAATAATTTATTATATAACGATGTAGGGTAGAGATTGAGGAAAAAAATAAAAAAAAAACATTAAAATTAATGAAAAAATATAATATATTTTATGATTCAATTTTTTTTTTTTTTGTAATAATTTTAACCAGCCAGGTTTTCTGACATACGAGTAATTTAAACAAGCTTTAAGCTCTTGTCTGAGATGTGTTCTGTCTCTATATGTTATTGTGTTGTAAATGTTCATTGGTGTGTTGTATGCAACTTGTTTTTTTCTATGTCATGTTAATGTATTATGTAAAGTTATGTAAATAAAAAAAAATATATAAACCAATACATTGTATGATTTAGATCAATATAGTTTATGTTTTTTAACTAAATATTTACTGTATAAACAATTTATTACAGTTTTCCCTAATACAATATTATTTTGAATAAATAATACAATTATTTTCAATTATATAATATTCAATTTGGTGCGTAATAAATAAAATTGTAGAGATCAAAATTAGCTCAACTAAATTTAAATCCCACTTGTTGATACATGTGTCCACTATAAAAAATATAATACGGACGTTTCGGTAGACTATCCGAACTGTCGTTCCAAAATATATGTGCACCTCGTTATGTCATGTTGCAGGAGCTAAAATTAACGTGATGGGGGGGAAATGCGTAAGCGTAGTCACCAGTGTGTGATGGTTATATATTGCTTTTAAATATTATAATATATATAATATAGTTATATACATAAAAGAGGATAAACTAACATTAGAACGATATTGCGATTTTAATACTAAAAACTATGAATACTTTAATGTAAGAATGATTCTTCAATAGAATATTTCTTGCGTAAAAGAAGTGTTTTCTTTTATTGGTTATAATGGCAAAATATTGTAACTCAAGTTCATTGAACCCCTTTCTAATAATAGAAACAAACAAGTTACTCTGAATGTGGATTAAATAAATATTTATTTAAGATATTGTTCGTGTTTATTACATTATGTTTATAAATTGTGTAACTTATTACTTGAGTGTATGAAATTGGTTATAACAGATTTATATTTCTAACGACGTCTCTCGTGTTATTATGTTGGATACATTATATTTTGTTCAGTCGTTTGGTAGTATTAATTCTGAATTGTATGTACATTTTGTTGATGATATTGAATATATAGATTTATTTTAAAAGTTTAAATATACCTTTGCCTCTTCGGACATAATTTTCGGTGAATTTGAGTGAAAAATTGAGACTTATAATTAAATATAAGAGACTTTTATATACCTCTTTTATCTCAATTAGTCGAGTTTAGCAATTTTTCAAAAGTTTTTAGGAACGGCCGCCGAACCGTCACCCTCATGGGGATTGTATGAGGGATTCTGCCACGTATCCACTTGTCTCTCCTCCCTTAACAGCTCTTACGGAACCCTCGGATATATATGGCGTCCCCCCCACCTCAAGAATCGATTTAACTTAATTTATAATTACTCAAGTTAAAATCGTTCATTTTTATCATGAAACAAGGTTATATAATGTATTATATGTCAGTTATCCGCTCCATTTGTCAGCGACATCTTCGAGAATATCCAATGTATTATAACAATATATATATACATTACTACTTGGGCTGGTCGTAATACAT
This sequence comes from Melinaea menophilus ssp. n. AW-2005, assembly GCA_918358695.1. NCBI lineage: Eukaryota > Metazoa > Arthropoda > Insecta > Lepidoptera > Nymphalidae > Melinaea > Melinaea menophilus. Next base: position 6,981,964 of record OU911043.1, read on the forward strand.
TTTCGCCGGTTATATTATCTTTTGTTATACCATAGAATTGAGTTTAGGATTTTAAATATTTCTTTCCTTCTATGTACACCTATTTGCCGTAGGTTCATATCCAATGGCAATGACGAGATGAAAGTAGTCCATATTATTCTGTGTAATAAACCACAAGTATTATGGTTTTAAATGGAATGTTAAAAATACTTACATTTTTTGTCTAAATTCTTAAAAAAATGTCTTAATTACTAATCATTGTAAGATGTGAAAAGCCTTTGAGAACTCGAATTTAAATTACGGATATATCGAATACTATTTCATTATTTTCTCCTCTTTGAAGAAGTTACATCAAAACCCGTCGAGTCAATAACGAGTCGATCGTAAGTGTTATTTTTTGGTTAATATGTATTAGGTGTATCGGAATATAGACAAGTTGTTTAACATATATAACGTTACCTACATTATGATACACGATATCATATAATGTTATTTACGAAGACGTTTATATGGTAGTGGGGCTTTCGGGATTATCTCTTAAGATGGTAATATGATATACATTGGAACGAGGTCGGTTGTTTTTTTTTATATGTGTGTGTGTGTATAATACGCACACGCCCACACTTGCTCATTAGATTTTAATTATGTACTAGCTGTGTTCACACGACTTTTTTCGCTCGAAAAAAATAGGTTTTTTAAAATAAAAGTCACCGAAACTACTCCTTTTAACATCGGCTATAGGTACGCCACTGAAAATCCTGTTAAAATCGGTCCAGCGGTATCAGAGATTAGACGGAACAAACTAACAAACAGACAGACAGGTTTTTATGTAATAGACACTAAAATTAAATTTTATTTATACTTAAATGATATTGAACTTTAATCGATATCTATTAAATATTTATCTAGGGTACCTACTTTAAAAAATGTTTACGTGTTACGAGATTGGAAATACATACCATATTAGCAAATCGATCGGCCGTAGGTACGATAAAGATCACATATTAAAATTCAACACCAGATAGTTTCGAGTGAGCGTTCCTCTCTCTAGCTGCGAATAAATAACATTTTTAGATCAAATTATTAAATGTTGTTTTTATTAAATATAATTCATATATAATGAGTGCCGTCTCGATGAGATCGAGGCTATGGATTTTTATCATGAGAGATGACGAAATTAATTAATGATTAACACACTAATTGGTTAACTTTAACATAATTTATATAACTATATGTTTATAAACTGCTTCAATTTTTACTTTTATGTCGCCTGTTGTAATGCGTGACAACCCTAGCTAATTGACACTAAAAATTTACCGATTGTAATACATATTCTATAATCATAATAATTAATATTGTAACAATATTAAATAATCAATTTCATTAAAATAACACATGTTTGACATTTGCCTTAGATGTATTTTATCAATAATAATTGTGCACTCAGCCTTAAATATAATAGAAGTACTAGTGAAAAAAAAAAACGTATTTTTAATCTGTCGCCAAAAATGACACTCCCAACGTTATATATATATATATATATAAATTTTATTTTAATCTTTTATCTTGTCGGTAGCAAAAACTTAACAAATGTGACCCGTTCCGAGATGACCATATGAGGATGGAGAGATCTGTCCGTCCGTCCTTATTCATGTGTTAATGTTACGAGGGAAATGTGTGATACTTTCTAAATGATTTATTATTTTATTGATGGTCGTATATCATTTATTGTTTTATACTTTTTATAAGTAATAGTACGAGTAACAAGTGAGTGAGTCTATATACCTAAGACTTTCATGTTTTAATAGAATGATCTATTGAGTGTAAGATTATAATACTCGGGAAAGAAATTAACAATTATATTATATATAATGTCTGTACTTATCCTTTAAGTGTGTTGAATGACACATCCATTACAGAGGCATTGTCGAACGCTATTGAAATGATTCTGTAATTAAGTAGGTTTAGAAGTTTAGAAGACATGTAGTCAGTTATCATTGAGTACGTACTGTACTGTGAAGTGTACTGTACTGTGAAGCGTACTGTATAAGTGTATATGAATATATATTAAAGAACATAGGTGGAGGAAATGGGAACCTTTCATAAGTGATACTTATGCCTAATTGAAACAGAAAACTGTAAAGGGTTTGATACTATTGGTTTGAGATGGACCAGGCGATATATCTTTCGTTAAATAGTTTATTAATAATTGTATAAAATACTATACATAATAAATAAAACCTACGTACATTTATATTTACAAGACATACGTAATTGGTTAGTTATATTTGGATCGTATGTATGTTTTGCTCTATATATAAACACGACTAAAAACGAAACAACACCGCCGTGGCGTTACGGAGTTTTGATTACGTCAAACTTACGTTACATAATATCTGGGTATTGCATTATATATTATAAATAAATATAATAATTTTATACTAATAATTTTTTTCCTCTTCACGTAACGGTACCTTCGTTATTGTTATTTTTTTAAATTTCGTTTGTTTAAAAATAAGTTTACTATTAATATTCGTGTGTTTTTGCAAAAATATTGTTTACATTTTTGGCTTCGAAAATTAGGAAGTTGCTCGAATGCTTCTATCATGAGAGTTATTTACTGTCTAGTCTAATTGAAGCGAGTAAAGTCACGTGAAATGTTGTTATTAATTGTACGTCTACGCGAGCAGAGTCACGTGCTCTCTCATACCATTAATATACATGTAATTTGTATGTTAAATATTATCGATATTATTAAAAAATATATATAATGTATGTTACTCCCACCGGCCTCGGAGCGTTCCATTAATTTTAATTACGCCCCTGTAATATAGTAGATATTGTGTGACGTCACGTATTAATTACACAAAATACCATACATACATACATACATACATATATACATATACTGCGGCGCGGGGTAATTAATATTTACTAATAACTAGCCGTTCCCGCGGCATCGTTTACACGGAATATGTATAAAATAAATGATGTTCAAGTTACTCCTTATAACATCAGCTACTGCCAACGAAAGTCCTGCAAAATCGGTCCAGCCGTTTCAGTGATTAGTCGGAACAAACAGACAGACAGACGAAAAAAATATCTAAGTACCGTATATACTTTTATATACATTAAGTGAAAAGCTATCAATTTAGAGTGACAAACGGACACTTAAATTTTCATTATTACAATAATTAAGTTTGGTGGCAGCGAAGGATGCAAAGAAAAACAATTATTTTATAAAATTATATTAAAAAGTTACAATTAAAACTTATAATTAATTAATACTAAAAAAAGGTGATTCCAGGTCAGCGATTGACCCAAGAATGAATATATTTTATCCTCGATTCCCATCTATGGTGAGAACGCAAGCCGTATGGTGTCGTCTTCAGGATACTCGAAGCTTGGTGTCAGCATTTAACCGTGTGAAACCAAGTTGGTGATTACTATAAGAATTGCCCTTGGCTATGCTTTCGTAACACCTCCCCCCGTAGAACAGCGACTATTGAAGACCTTGGTCGTAAATTGCGCTGGTAGATCTGATTCATCCCTTTGAGTTTTTTGGATGGTGTGTTTCGTATGTTTAAGTCGGTATTTCCGGTATGCAAGGCCGCTAATTAGTACACATGCACCGAATAGTAACGTATATAAAGGTATTGTTGTATGGTAGATGCGTTGGTCTTGCTCAAGTTTACTAGTGACTGTAGAATAACCTCTCTATTGGTAGCGTGAAGATTATCAAATTAATGAAGTTTAATTTGAATATCAGATGTGCTGCTGAACTGAGTATATTTTCATTAGGGACATCTATTATCTTCAAGGCTTGATCTTTTAGTCGATCGTTGAGGTTCGAGATGATGAATTCTGTTGTTTGAATGAAACAATCATATGGAATTATAGCGAGATAACTTCCTTGCAACATCTTGTAGATATCTTGATCGCAGGACAAGCGTACTTTAGTAAGAGTTGGAAAGCTGATGGTGTAGTGTCGATCGTCGAGTTTCTCGTAGGCTGACGTAAGTAGGGATACGGTGACTGGTTTACATTCGGGGAGTTTTTGCTGCGTAGTAACGAGGGCTGTTACACAATCCGGCGATGTACGACTCTGTATGTTGTGTATCTCTTCACATAGATACCCTTTAGTGAACTTCGGGCATTCAGCCTCTATGTACTTAAAATCTTTCAAATGGATTGCAAGGAATTGGTGTTGGGGAACAAGAATTTCATGATTTTTGTTAGGGATTATGGATATCTTATATAAATTATATATTTGGGATTTTATAATTGGGAATTTATATACTATAACTATTTCATTTCCTACATAATAAGAACCTAATTGTATTACGTCATAATACTCTCGGGCCTCTATATCTAGTACTTTATTACTACCATACATACTACGTAGCTTTCTAATTATATTTCTAATAGAACTTAAACTAATGACATCATGATGAGCCGTGGATGTCCTTATAAATGCTAGCACATTCTGTAACTTAGTTATCTCTTGTGACAACTTGTCAATATTATCATCGACTATGAGAATAGTTTGTCCTAAATGAGCATATTGATTCATAGATACCTTTTTCCAAACTTAGACTAATGTTTTTTACTAGTTCCGCTAATTTGTTCTGATTATCTACGATTTTATCTATTATTTTAGAGTGCTGAGTTATCCAATCTTTGGTCAGGCTTACATGACTGTTAAATTCCGTAACTAATTTATTATCGTTTTCTTGTAGTGATCTTATTGCGTTATTAAACTGTAACGCATCTGTATAATCAAGATTACCGGTAATACTTTTTATTACGGACCCGAGACCATCAACGAGACCTCTTTTAGAGCGGCTAATTTCAAATGACTGCAATTGTTCTATAACGACTTGAAGCTTTTCTTTCAAATAGTTAGTATGGGGCTCAAACAAAGAAAAAGTTTTATTATTAAGATTAGAGATTATATTGCTTAATTGGATATGAACTGTATTTACTTTGTCTTGCAATTCGTGGATATCGATATACTTCAAGAATGAGTGATAATGAGACACTATGTGACAAGGACCTAGTTTAAAAGGTAAAATGCCGGGACCATCATCTAGATTTTCAAGTTTTATTTCCTGCATTAGAACCGGATGCAGGAGCAGTTGGAGTAATAGGAGAGTCCTGCAACAATTAAACGCTTTTAGGAACTCTCTTTAATCTAGACTTAGCAATTGGCCCGCCTTTTTTGCGCGTATATATATGTATCGGGAGATCAGCTATAACTGTATCATGTGTGTAACGCGGCGCTATCTTTTGACGAACAGCAAAAGGGTTTCTAATAAATATTTGTTGATCGGGAGAGAATTGCTTTTCGGGCTCTCTAGACTTATTATGAGTATTTGTTAATTCATTTCTGTAACTTAAACTAGACTCATGAATTAAATTAAAAGCTTTGGTCATTTTATTTTTATGTTCTACCATATATTGTTGGAGTAAATGGGTGGTTAAGTCTATGTCTAATGGATCTCGCGGATCAAAATGTCCAGTAATAATGTCAATTGGTCGGCATTTTGTAAAACTGTGTATCGAACTATTATATGCTAATAGGGCATAATTTATTAAATTAATAACAGATTCATTCTTAAGTTCAAGTTTTAATATGCGTAGATGTTCTAAAATTGTTGAGTGGAATCGTTCAACGATTCCATTCTCATTGGGAGTATAGGGTGCTATTCTATGGTGTTGAATTTTGTGTACTCTTACAAATTCAGCAAATAATTGATTAGTGAACTCAGGGCCATTATCTGTAACTAGAGTATATGGTATACCATGATGAGTACTAAATTTTAATAACGCCTGCACGACACTTACTGCTGTTCCATCCCTTAAAGAATATGCTTGCGCATACTTTGAAAACGCATCTATGATAGTCAAAAACTTTTCACTCTGTATAGATAATAAATCTAGGTGAACAACTTCGAAAGGCTTACACGGTGGAGGGACAATACGAAATTGTTGTCTAATAGGGTTGCGATCATATTTCGCTTGACCACAAATTATACATTTGTTAATGAACTTGGTTATATGCTCTCGCATTTTTGGCCAATAATACCTATGAGATAGGGCGAGATGACATTCATTAACACCCCTATGATTAGTTTTACCTACGTGGTATTTGCTTATTATTTCTTGTTGTTTTAAGTATTCTTTTATGTTTTCCAATTCCTTTTTAACTAGTATTAAATTCATAGCTGAACTTTTAAAAGCTTTTTGTATTATGGGAATAACCGAGTACATTGCTAATGGGGGATTTATGAGTAACCCTGTTTTAATTTTGGGATGAACATATTCTTTGATAACATTAATGATATCTTCGAGATTATTTTCTGACAATTGAACAGTGATACGTGTGTGTGTTTCAAAAGGTTTTGAAACTATTGGTCTTCCTTTAATATTGCTTACAATTGTTAAAACTAGCTGTTTTGTGAATTTATTTAGGGGTTCGTCAGAAATCGGGATTTCCAAAATAGGATTTTCATTGTCGGTATGAACTGTTAGGGTATTAGAATTATCTCTGTCAGCTTCTGAAGCTGTAATAGTGCTAGAGTCATTTTCAGATGCATTTACTGCTATTGAACTTAGTTCTTCGTTATGAATTACTAAACGGGATAAGGCATCAGCATTTGTATTATATTTACCTGGCTTATAAATGACTGAGAAATCGTATTCGGATAATTTTAATCGCCATTTGGTTTTACCCGAAGCATCTGCCTTTTTAGGGACCACCTAAATAGGAGAGCTCCACGCGGAATCCGAAGGTCTAATTATATTTTGTTCAAGCATTTTATTGATTTGACTTCTAACCTCTTGTTTATGGACATACGGGTACCTATAGCTTTTAACATGAACTGAGATCTCATAATTTTTTTTAATTTTATGCTTAATTTTGTTCGTAAATGTTAAGGGTTCTCCGTCAAGGTAAAACACATCCGAATAACGTGCACATAAGGTTTTTAAATTAGCTATTTCCTCTGGGTTCAAATGATCTGTACGGAGACGCGATAGAACTTCTTTTTTTTACGATCGGATAATTGTTTTAATTGCTTAGATTCAATATTGAATACCTCAGCTGTAATAGGCCGATCCATTGAAAAGATTACATCATTCTTTGAATTATTTGAAATTTGTACTAAACCTCGACTGTTTTTCACATTTGTAAAGCAATAAGAAATTAAACAATTACTTATTATCTGATCAGGAACAAATACGTCTCCGTCCTTGGAGTTTATTGGCAATTTCACTAACTTGGATGACTGAGCTGGTATTATTTCTTCATAAAGATTTGTATTTCGAGCGTCATACATAATAATAGGCAATTCGGTATTTTTAGTAATTAATTTCTTGCGTCTAAAATCAATGTTAGTGTCCCACGAATTTAACAAATCAAAACCAATAATGCCATCAAAATAATTATGAAAATTAAGAATAAAAAAGGTTACGTCATCATTTTCTTTAAATTCCGAGAAACTAGGTAAAGTAATAGAATAGTCTTGTCTATACACATTATGATTATTCAAATTATCCTTTTTATTAGGTAAACCCTCAGCACGCTGCTGCATATATAATGTATTAAGCTCTTCTTGTACGAATTCTAAAGCCTTTTCTATCGTTTCGGGACGCATGCAACGTATCCTAGAGCCTAAGGGGTCCTTAAGACCACGCAAGTAGCACTGTAGAGTTAATTCTTATAAAGATTACGTTTAGCTTCAAATGTAGTAGCCACGGTTTCATGCAACGTTACGTATGTCATGATAGTGCTGAATAAGTTTTGAACACGTTCGTAAAATTCCCGTGGGGTTGAAGACCTCTGGGTTTGTAATGATAAATCGTTAAATAAAAGTGGTCTCGTCTCGATGGTCAGCAAAATTATTAATAAGTGCACTACGAATACCGAACTAATTTTCAGGAATACCTTTGGAATTTATCAATCGAGCTGCAGAGCCTGTAATCTTATCTAATATACCATTACTAAGGGCCAAATTGGTTAACTCATAACCCGGTTCTGTTTTAAAATATGCAAGTACTAATTGATCACATAAATTTATAAATCTTGTTAGCACATGGGGGTTACCGTCAAAATCAGGCAAAACTCTAAGTGACTTGTATATCTCACCCATTATATCTTGAGACATTTTAATATTAGGTATAACAATTTTTTTTAATTGCCTTAATTCGTCAATAGTATCGAGCCTGCTAGATCTACCCTTACACAAACTACGGCTACTGTTTTCTCTCGGATGAAAAATTTTGAACACTAATCTAACACTCTAAAAATTATATATAATAGTATTTATATATTAAATTACTTGGACAATCTAATGGAATAATAAAATAAATTGAAAGGATAAGAATAACGTTAAAAATTAGGATAGGTAAGGACTTGAAAGATTCAGAGTACTTACATGAACATGATTTTCTTTGCCGAATCGATTTTCGGATTCACCTCCGCTGGCCTCCACGATGTATGTAGATTCGGATACTCGAAATCGGTTAGTCACGCGGGATCTCGCACCGATATTAGGGGAAATCTTGACGCGACGCGTACCGAATATATCTCGAATATCCTACCGACTGCGCCAATTAAGTTTGGTGGCAGCGAAGGATGCAAAGAAAAACAATTATTTTATAAAATTATATTAAAAAGTTACAATTAAAACTTATAATTAATTAATACTAAAAAAAGGTGATTCCAGGTCAGCGATTGACCCAAGAATGAATATATTTTATCCTCGATTCCCATCGATGGTGAGAACGCAAGCCGTATGGTGTCGTCTTCAGGATACTCGAAGCTTGGTGTCAGCATTTAACCGTGTGAAACCAAGTTGGTGATTACTATAAGAATTGCCCTTGGCTATGCTTTCGTAACACAATGACCGCCCATCTATCGATTTGTTTACCAACATATTGAGATCAAAATAAGGTATATAATTAATAATTAATCATATTCAATGTTTACTATTCAATTATAAACTAAATCCTCTTCAAGTGAAGGTATCAATAAATTAATTAATAATAATCTATATATTAATAATTAACACTTAATATTGTTTAAAAGTATTTGACTAAATAATCGTCAGTGTTAAACTAAAATGTATTATCATGAGTGGTTTGATTTTTATCGTTACTTGGTGAGTAAGTAAGTTTTGTTTACTGAATTATAATATCAATATGATCTAACGATGTATGCAATTGACTTTTTTGATTGTCATCGCCATTTTTTTATTTTTTTCTATCACCTTATAACAAAATGTGATTAGAAATTTTGTTGGATTTTAGAAGATAGCTTTTCAAGAACGTGTTTGATTTTTTCCTATAATTTTAACTTTCCTATAGACCCCGTTTTTGACACTTGATTTTTGAGACGACCAAATATTAATCTTGAAAAATCCACTATTTTTATAATTGTTTTTGTTAAAGAAATAAATCACTCTACTTTTTAGTTATAAATTGGTTATAACTAAAAAGTGGATTAATTGGATAGCGTCATTTACAATTCACTTAATAACACATAGTTTTGTGTGTCTGATTGTATAATGAAATGTGTACAAACTTCTCCAACTTAATATAAAACTTGTGTAAAAATCTCAAACTAAATATGAAACGTGTACAAGATTCTCAAACTAAATATGAAACGTGTACAAAATTCTCAAACTAAATATGAAAAGTGTACAAAATTGTCAAACTAAATGCACTATAGACGTACACAAAACACTCTAAACTAAAATAGACACAAAGTAATCGTTTAGTGTAGATGAGGACACTTTGAATTGATTACATCGCGTACGCATGAGTCACGCGGTCAAGTTCACGATCCTGTATCTCCGGTGACGAGTGGGAGGATCTCATTGCGTGCGACCCGTTACGATGGGATGGGATGGTATGGGATGCGGGTGGATGATGAATTTAAAATTGAGGATTGATTTCGTATAACTATATAAAAAATGTATAATGTTATTATTGTTTATATGAATGTAATACAATTGCCAGGTGTTTGTGTGATAGTAAGGTCTTAAGTCTCAACCTTTTTCGCTGTTTATCGTTGGTGTGTTTGTATATAAAGAGTTTACTATGATTTTTTTTCACCCTAAAACTGTGAATTTTAAATGTTAATTTTGAATATAAATTTAAATAAATATTGATTTAATTTTATATGTTTTTAACTTAACGAATTGGACAAAGTCGGGACGTATCGCTAGTGTGTTAGATACGATGCTTAAAAGATGTTTTAGTTAAACACTAACAACTTATATGGTATAAAAGTTTGGGGTTTTCTGTGACCCCTAATAAAATAATCTGCCTAAAGGGGAGGAGAACGTATAAATTATTTCAATATACATAAAGTCTATCCGATTCTCATATCTCAATGAGGCAAAGTAGACTCGACCGCAAAACGCAACCGTTGCGTAAACATGCCAACGCGCCGCACGGTCTCAGTGATTCCGCCGTTGCGTAAAAGTAATTGTCTCGCGTTTTTAAAAACAATATAATGAGGTAATCAAAGTTGTAGAATTGTACGAAATGTTTTTATTTTTTGTAGATGCCTGTATTTTTTTTTTTTTGCAATAATATATTTATTTTCGAACGTAAGAGATGTATTTAAAAATTAACTTGACATACGAAATGGACCTTTTTTTTTTTTTTTTTTTTTTTTTTTTTTTTTTTTTTTTTAAACTATAATATATTAAATTGAAATTTATTTGTTATTTTTGACTGTAGTTATTTTTTTATATATTCGTTTTGATTCGCCTCTATCTCAATATTATTCGGTTAACAGAGTTATAAGTATAATGTTCAGAACGAATGAGTTTTTATAAATTTTTTGTATAATAAAGCATTAGTTACTTATTATAAATATATTTTTCTTCACGAGTTTTATCCTTATTTTAAAGTGAAGTATAAAAACGGAGAATAAAGTTTTCCAACAGTTTCAAACATTCTTTAAAGCTCTGCGAGTGACTTGTTTATCTCGACTTCGGTAATTAACTTGTAAAGTTTTACTCTAATTCTAACATTTAATTGTCTCGGACGTCGAAAATTAATTACTTTTTTCCGTTCTCTCTTAATCGTATTAAATATATGACATATAAATGTATCATCATCTTCTTGCCCTTATCCCATTTTTGGGGTCGACGCAGTATGTTTTTTCCTTCCATACTCTCCTGTTACTCGACATCTCCGTACACACTCCCTTCTTCTCCATATCGTCTTTCACGCAATCCATTCATCTTACTTTCGGCCGTCCTCTACCTGTCCAATCCTCTACTACCATACCCAGAACTCTTTTGATTACATGTACTGTATCTCTCCTCATAACATGCCCATACCCTGAGAGACGGCTACCTAAATACCACATTAAAATGTATAAGAGAAGGGAATAATTTATTTTTATAAAGAAAAGATGTTACGTTTATTATAACACTCGATAAAAACAAGAAACACGGTAAATATCCCGTAGTCTTAAGGGAACATAATAAAAGGAAGGTGAGCTCTTAGCCTATAGCCTATTAAAATTGTTACAACTATTTTAAGTTTCGTAACTTTACACAATCACAAATTCACTGTTATATATATATATATATATAAGTGATAAAATAAAGATGAATTGTATATGTAAAATATATATGTTGAATAAGCTTAAGCACATAAAAATATAACACCTGGAAACAACAATCAGATCTGTAGTAGTTATAATTTACAGCTGTACACTGTAATCGAAAATAGTTAGCTTTAAATTTGCAGGTCTTACAACGACAATTAGCACGTTAATATATATATATATATATATATATAAAATAACTATCAAAACTAACAATTAAATATTAATCAATCGGTTAATTAAATTCAAACCAGAATAAAATATATCGCAACAAATATATCGGAAAGCACAATGAGTCTTTATTTATCAAAAAAATATTATTATAAGCGAGAGAGAGAGATGAGATGAGAGAGATGACGTTTTCTTTTCACGGGTCATAGTTTTCTATATGAAAGTAACGTATGAAGTGAAGTGTAAAAAGCATTTCACTATCATTGATCGTATCTAGTTTCATGTCACTATGATAATGTTATACTAATGTACATAACACTAGCTGTGCCCTCGACTTTGTTCGCGCGGAATGTTTTAAAATTAAAATTGGCCTAAGTTACTTCCTGTAACATCAGCTAGTTTAATTTTTAAAATAGTTTTTACCTTATATATTTTTATATGCATTTAGGTATTACAAACAGAAACTTCAATTTTATTTATATGTATATATTATTTAGATTGCTTTATAAATATTATATGTAAATTTAAAAGAGAGAATACTAATGTATAGGATCTCGTAGTATTCTTGTCTGAGGTGGTATCGCTGATGGCGATGTGCCAAGTCGAGCCAACGCTGCACCGCACCGACTTGTCGAATGTCACCAGTCTTCCGCTTGTATATATAAATAATATTCTTAAAAACGACCTAAAAAAAAATTATAAATATATATATATATATATATATATATATATATATATAACGGAATATATATTTCATTTTACTGCGGTATCAAAAATATGTATTTGTATATGTAATCTTACCATATAAAATCGATTACTTTTTATCTTTCTTGCACTACTCCTCCTAAACCGCTTATCCGATTTTTATAAACAGGGTATCAAATGAAAGCTTATAGTCTAACGATGCCAGGGTTATGTTTTGGCGACGTTGTAAGGTCAATAAGGTCACCAAATTGAAAAATAAAAATAACGGCGAGCGAAGCGAGCCCAACGGCTAGTATATATATATATATATGTATTTAGTGTGTCTGTATTAGTCCTTCCGAGTACACAATTAGCAGTATCGATAAGAACCATGTATAGGATAGGACAATGAGGTTAGTCACCTCCCAGCACGTCCGATGCTTCCGCGGTGACGACACCGCGTCGGCGCCCGCGCATCTATACCTCGGAATTTGTTAACGACCGTCTTATCATTTGTATTCGACCAAATTTTGTATAATAATTTTACGAATTTTAAACACAATTTTCGATTCCAAAAAACAGACTCATTAACAGTTCACTATCAGCATTTTCACTGTGAGATGAGATGTGATGAAGTGTACTGATTTTGTACTACTTTTGTTAGTGTCCTAATTGTGACGTCATACGTCAAGATTCAAATTTCGAAGGGTGAACGCACCTTCCATTCACGACAATGTATTCCGTTGTAACGATCACATTTTATCTGTTCGGCTATGTATGTTATGTATCGCGTGCGCGTCATTTTGCATTCGTCTGTGAAATATGATCAAGATACAACGCGTTGTCCCTATTGTCTTTTTGTTCGGTGAACATGATCTTCTTGTGTCCATTATATTTAATTAATGTTCTTTTTTTTTTTTTTTTTTTTTTTCTCTTTTTTTTTTTAATTTAGAATGTCGTAATATTTTAAAGCACCCTCCACTGTCTGTTTTTTTTTTATTATCATAACTATATTTTATATTTTATATATTGTAGTCGTTGCGAATACATATTACGCTATACTAGTACTATTAAATTTGTATATATAAATATTATTTAGCATTCATAATGTCCGTTTTCATAGTTATATAATAATAATTTAATAAGTACACGTTAGTAAAACGACAAACTGGGAAGTTTCTAATTATTTATATCAATACATTGAATTGTGAAACGTCAATATTCAGCTGTTGGATTCTATGAATACTATTTAAAATTATTCCTTATACAACATTATTTAATATTTAATATTGAGTAACTTATTTTTATGTTATAAAAATATATGTTTGGCTATGTCTGCGATTAGCTTAGCTTCACAATGGTGTGATTTTTTTTAACAATTTTTTTTATTTAATGTAAATTTACTAAATTTATTTTAAATTATTTCGTCTCTCCTTTCATTATGTACTTGTGGAAGGACCTTTATCAATTTAGTGTTTTTTGTCTATATATAGAGTGTAGATGTGTCAGCGTTTCTAGTTTGGAAGACTTTTTTTTGTATGTAAAAGGATATTATACATTTTATGTCAACCTGGAGTTAAAACTTGTTGTGCGCTATTAAGGAAAGATAAATCGACCTTAGAATATAATTAGATAAATTAATATAATTGATTCATCATTATACTTTTCCTATAACAAGTTGTATTATTGTAATTATTTTGTAAAATATTTATTTTCCTCAAAATATTTTTCCCGTATAAAAACTGTATTTTATAAATGTGTATTTTTGAACTATATATTTTTTTAATTTATTTTCTTTGTCTTCTTAATGATGTAAAACATATAGTTACAAACAAACATACACTTTAAAAAAATCGTCGTTAGAACAGAGCTACTTTTAACTTGAATGATATTATCAATACAATAATATTGCCTTTCATTTATGTCTTATATTACCTTATAAATAACTTATATTTTTTAATATTTATTTAGAATTAATTTAATCTGTATTTATTGTAGGTATTCTTCGTTGTTTTTATCTCTACACGTCAATTTTTATAATACAGCGGTGCCATCTAGTGTCAATTGAAAATAGCTTCTTACTTCGATTTAAACCTTAACGCCTAGTAGTGACGCTGCACGTCCAAGTGATTTCGCTACTGAACAATAGAGGGCGCTAGTTGTTATAGTAGCTGTTTCTATTGATTCGTCTCAGTATCTCCGGTGTTCATATACAATATTGATTATTTAGTGATATGAATGTTTGTTTCACTATCTCGTATATTGACAAAGATATGTTTTCAATGTTACCAGTATCTCTAGTTTATTATCATTGTTATACAATGACGGCTCTTCTTTATAGAAAAGGAATTTTGTAAAATTCTTTGTATAGTTTTGTATTTGTTTTTTTATTTATAGTCCTCCTCGTTGTATGATCGAGCAAGTTATTGTTACTTCATAGTGCCGCCGACATTTTGGTCCCTATTGTATTCTAGTTTCAAAGTTGTTTCTATAAATGTGTTTTGATTTAATTAACACTACAATAGTATATACTGTGTAAGTTTAGGAAGGATTGAATTTACTTCCATTAATGTTTGTATGAAACGATTTTCGCCGTCTTACAAGGACGCACATTTCTTTGGCGTTAACGTTTTTAATTAATTCAATTTATAAATAACATGATACATTCTCCAATTTAAACTTTTTTTATGAACAAAGATTTCTATTTTTAAATGTTAAGGTTTTATTTATTCCTATCTTACGAATGTACGTTATGTAAATCCTTTTATTAAGCTTCAAATTACCTGTTGGACGATTACTGTGTACTGTCATGCGGCCATCTTGCTTTGACGCCAATTGGATGATTGGGCGGGAGTTAGTCGTCGTGTCAAGGTGACATATCAATTGGTGATTATTATTATTATTTTATTATTATTATTATTATTGTTTTATTGTTTGACACATTGTGTTTTATTTATTGAATTAAACGGATTAATGCAACCTGAATTTAAATAAATGTAGTGATACATTATAAAATAATGGTTCATTTTGGTTTCGGTTACAGATTATGCGACCTTGAGTTCTAATTTTGGTGTTATTAGGCCAATATAAAAATATTTTACTTAAATTACATATGTATTGAATTTAATAAGTTTGTATTTACATGTAAAATATAAGTATTACTTGTAAGATATATTAGTTATAAATATGTTGGTATGTAGAAGGGTGAAATTTTTATGACAATTGTTTGCGTTATATTTGTGTATCTTTTACTTTGTCAAAATAGAAGTACAGATAAGTGCTACCAGAGTACGATGACCCGATTTTAATTTAATCTATCGAAAGTTGTCAATCGTTATTCGGTATCTCGAAATTGGGACAGTGTCTACAGTACCCTTTGATGTAAACCTCTGTTTGCATTATCGGGACGATCCTTCAATGTTTTGTTGGTATAGAAAGACCCTTGTCCCGTTTATGTGTAATTGCCCTTATATTGGTTCCATTTCATTTTTTTTTTTTTTTTTTTTTTATGAAATTGTTCTAAACTAAATTGAATAATTTTGTAACGTTAACTTAACTTGTTATATTTTTTATGAGTTATTGTTTAACCCAAATTCTTTTTAAAGATTTGTTAGGAGGTGTTAATGTTTTCTAATTACAAAAGCAATGAAACGTTCATATCTTGTATACGCCTGTATTAGAACGTTCTGAATTTTGTTCGCTTATGTAAAATAAGCCTATCCTATCCCATCCTTCTAAAATACAACTGTTTATTTTATAGATCTCTCTTACTTGTTATATGGGATTACTTTGTTCTATACTATGAGATTCTATTTTTGGGTTGTCAGTTTTTTTGTGGTAAAGGGTGAGCGGTTTTTGTGTTATTAGTGAAATGATTTTTTTTTATCAGATTAGTGAAACATTTTTTATGATTTGTAGCGTATCCGTTCAAAGTAGGTATACAAGAGTTTACTCAGACAAAATTATACGAAGCCGGTATAAAGATTAGGCGATCAAGTATCAAGAATATTGAATATCTCTACAGTAAGATTGTATGTACATACTGGGATCAATTTTAATCTTAGTAATATGACTTTATTTTTAGATCACCCTATCTTAACCTTGATGTCACTTGTAAAGTGACATGGTTAGTGACAGTGTACCTACTGTTATATAAATGAAAAATATATTATAACACGTGTACGAAGGTGGAAAGCTGTCGTCTTGTTTACAATGGTCGTACTATTTTTATATCGATATTAGTAACTTTATAACGTTTTCTAACAGTAGGTACATTTGATTAATCAATTTTATGTGCACTATTTATTTAAAAAAATTGTTAGGTAAGTGTCCACCAATTACAAGGTAGCATTTTATTAACAGACTTTAATATGCGATGGTAGTGTGCTAATTTATCTAGTGCTCGGTGGATTGGATAATGTAATGGTTGTTTTAAGTTTTTATTGTGATAAATTTATTTATATGTATGTCTTTAAAAAAATCTGTAATAAAATATCCTATCAGAGTATACAATGATACTTGCGGAATAATTTTATTGAACTTTTATATTCTTTATCTCGAAATAAGAGTTACAGTCGAAAATTTGACAGTCTTTTTCATTCTTTCAAACCATTTCACCATCCAAAATTTTAAGTTATAATAATAATAATAATAATTAATAATTAATTTGCTGAATGATGTTAATGTAAATAAAAAAAATAGTTTAAATTAATTATATTTAGCATTAACTATTTGCCTTCAACCTGTTTTATTATTTTTTTGTAATTTATTTGACAAGTGATTGTTAAATTTTAAAAAACGTTGCCACGTCTGTGTAACGTCCTTTTTAACGACACCACCGCAGATTTGAATTAAACGTAAATTTAGTTCTAGACAAAGTTTTACGTAGTAGCTAGCGGTGATAATAAAATTTCGATATCCTTTGATGTTTCTTTAACTATCATTTTAATTGGCGTTTTGATTTACATTTATTTGATCACTTTCTGTTTTGTTTTTTTTAATTTATCATAAAATTTTTATTTAATACGTAATGTTGATTTAAATTGTTGTTGCGTTCTCTGATTTAATTAATGTTGTGTTTTTTTTTTCTGTTGTTTCTTGTTCGGTTCATTTTTTTTTTATTATAATAAATGTTTAATAAATAAATGCATCATTTATTAATAAAAAATTGAGTCGAATCGCCGTCGTACGTCGAACTTTATATTAGCGAGGGTGAGAGCTAATTGAGTGTTGAATCGATTGCAGACTACCCACGTCCTGTTGATTTGATTCATCATATATATATATATATATAGACATGTAACGAGGAACTACCGTTACACACACACATACATACATACATACACACATACATACAAAATGTGCAATTCAATTTATATATAATTTAAAAAATTTATTATGTTTTTTTTTTATCAAAGGCCTTAATGGATATACATAGATAATTTATTTCTATTTTATATTAATTAGTAATAAATTATTTATTATTGAAGTGATGATACTAAATAAATATAATAATATAATAAGTATCGACGTGTCTGTCTTAGTATGTTTGTTTCTTCGTTTGTAAATTTCTAACCTGATGACCTGGAGTACTCCATTGTGAGGTCTATCAAGTGTAAGTTGATTTTTACATCACAGAATTTATTGCTTAGATAAACAAGATGTCCGCTGGTGGGTAGATTTCCTTAAATTTCGTTAACTAATCTACCGACTACGTCAACTACGTCAACTAGCTATGTCAGCTACGTCTGCTACGTCAACTAGCATGCTAACATCGTAGGGCGAGAGGGCTGTCAGTCAGTGAGCTGTCAGTTAGGTAGTGATTGGTGTACACTGTTAACTCGCTGTTTTTGATGTCAATTACTGCGCTTACAATCGAATAGTGCAATAGGTCCACAATTCAACCCGTATATGAATATCTAATGAGAAATATACTAAAAAAAAACGTAACAACTCTTAACACTAAACCTACCGACAATTCTTGTTTACATGTTCCTACCGCACGTTGTCAAATTGACCGGTAATTAAAAGTTATTTTATTATATAACGCAGGTTATAATGGAAATAACTAAAAGTAAAGAGTGTAGAAAATATTATATGCATATTTTAAGAATTGTCACGTAGTTTGATAACGATATTACGATTGAAAATGTGTAAGTTTTACAAAAGTTTAAGAACGGTCAATTTGACCGGCACTTGGTAGGTTTAGTGTTAATGCTAATTCGAGACAGAGACGCGTTGAAAATATTCAATATTTTAATTATTATTGCATTCATAATTATAATAGAAAAAGCTTTGCTTATTTATGCATTAAGTTTCTCAGGATTAATTAAAGTTCACTCTGAATTAATTATATTTTCATATCTTATTTATATATATATATATATATATATATATATATATATATATATATTATGTTATGTAATATTTATTTGTAAAACTATATTTACGAGGATTTTTCTTTGTAAGTAAGGAATATCGCCTGCGAATCCAAAAAACATTCCCGAGTCTACAAATATGTTCGAGGTTCTATCACTAATTTGGATCATATGAAATAGTCGGCGCGTGCATACATATTCTTTATTAACCAATTTCAGAAGATCCCTGATAATAGTCGCCTTGTAGTAACGTATTTAACGTTTTAATCCAATTTGGCAATTGTATTATTGAGCGAAGCGAACGAAGTGAGCTCAGCGTTTTACTGGAGACTTTTTGCATTCTTTGTCACGAATTGGCTCAAAAACTACTTGATGGAATATTATGAAACTTTTCAAAGAAAAAGACATTAGGTGATGGTTTGTTAAAAAAAAATTTTTTTTTAAATATCGTATCAACAAACTGATATCCCATTGAAGTCAATGGGAAACGATGAGTGAATACATTGGGCTCGCTTCGCTCAATATGCAAACGGCACCCGAGATTTCGCGAGCACAGCGAGTCGAAATTGAGGGTTTGTTGGCGCCCCTAGTTTATTAGCTCTACAATTATTAATAAAGTCAAATGTTAATGTTGTCTGTTACGAAATTTATTGCGATATTGTCCTACAATTCTAGTAGGTATGCGTTGCTTAATTTATATAAAGGTGGGTGTACATTACATTTGTACACCTGTACCGTTCCAATATCATTGAGATATACAAATATTGTTTAGTATGAGATTTACGTAGTTAGTGTATACACACCTTTATAAAGTTGTTTAATGTGTACAGATTTATATCGTATTGAAACGGTTTATTTGTTTTGGGATTATATTAATTGAATTTTGTAACAGTAATTAATATTATTTATGAGATGTTTTAAGCTAAAATATCTAAATATACAAACGGACAAAGAAAAATGTAATATAATATCAGGTATAGACGTGTATGTATGTATGTATATTTAAGTAAACTCCCCGACTTGCATACAAAAAGTCATTTAAGATCTTCATACACAGACACACACACAGTCCAAAGCCAACTCCAGAAAAAGAAATTTCAATTTTAGCTCCGGTTAAAACACGGTCCGACCGTAGAGTAACTCCGACATTATTTATGAGAGTTCATTTTACCCCATTTTTTTTTTCTTTAAAAGCTAGACAGAAGGAAAAAAATGCAGCGCTGTAGCTGCTTATTACTCAAAGGAATGTTTTGTACGTTTTTTTTTTTTGCGCGGGTTTATAACAGCGTTGGCTGAATGGCTTAATTTTAACGTAACTTTTCTCATACTCGAATGCTATTTTTATTATTACTGTACAATCTAATTGAACACCTGCTTATAGAAGTGATAATGCCTAAAAAAATTGCCTAAGCTTTTTTAAGGAAGTACAAGAAGAGGATTATTCAAAGGTGTTGTTAAAACTTAAAAAAAAAAATTATAAAACTGCTACACTCTCGAATAACAAATCTCTCAAGTGTTACATTAAATATTAAGTTCTAATCGGTCTTGTTAAGTCACGGTTAGTCCGATGTCCGATATAATTATGTTTATATCTTACCTTGTTCAGACTCAATTGGATTATGAGGAGTCTGCTTTGATTTGCTACCTACCGGTCTGTTTGTTCTATCTATCCGCCGACATTACTAACACGGGTTTACTGGCTCTCTCTCTCCGTTTACTTAATTCATCACTTTGTATGCGTGCAACTTGATTTAGTTTATACAAGAATTATCTTTATATATGATTAAAATTTATAAGAAAGGTTAATTAAATTCTAATCAAGATAACGCATACATCTCTACGAACGGATTCAAAACATTAATTCCGGGGCGTGGCATCGCCGTCGCCGTAGTGTAGTAGGTAGGTAGGTATCACCGGTAGTGAGTAGGTACGGCGCGTCGACGGCGTCAGTCCGGTACCGAGACGTCGTTGGTACCGCACGTTTTATATCTATCCTTGCGATATTTTGCAAAATAATAAAACACACGTGGTGCGTTAAAAAAAAGTGTTTTATCTAACGTGTGTGTGATGTGTGTTGTTCCCTCGTCACTGTCTTTATTGAGACTGATATATCGAGGGTTTGGTTGAGTGATTATTAATTGTGTGTTTGTGTGTGTGTTTTTTTTAATTTGGTTTGTATTTATTTATAATATGCGTTGTTTTATACGTCTATATGTCGGACCGGTTTATTTAGGTGTTATAAGTTGTAAGATTATTTTTGACTCGGAATGACATTTGGAATCGATAAGAGATCACCAGACGATCGCATTGTTTCTATATATATGATATATTGTATATGATTAGTTTGAATTAAATATTAAAAAAATATATATAATTTTAATATGAAAGACTAGCTGACATGTCCACTTCGTCGTCGTCTGATATTTTTACTTGGGACGATATTATTATTTTTTGATTCATAGTATTGAGAATTTTGTGTTTTATTTATGTTTATTTTATTCCTTGTTGGGTGTGCCATTTCCTACTTTAAATTTTACCCGCGTTATTCCCAATCTTATTGAATTATCGGGATAAAGATCCACTCGTATGATACTATTCAGGAGCAGCTATTCAGGAGTGAAAGAAATCTTTAAATAGGTTTAGTAGTTTAAGTTTACTCATTACAAAAAAAAGCAATTCTTTATAATAATATATCAATTGATATAATATTAATTTCAACACGTTATCTCTTATATGTGATGTTGATTTGTAATACTATATAAGATAAATGGTACGTCACTATAATAATATTATCACAATCGAAAAATCATTTCTATATCACGCATAGTTAACCTTTTTTTTCTTTTTCTCGTTTATAGTATAAAAATACAGCTGTTCTTCACATTTTTACTATCTCTTCTTAGTTTACAGTGTAACCGAAAAATCGATACAACTTTATATAAATTTATTTTTATATATAATAAAGTTTAAATTATTAATAAAAGTATGTGTGTTTGGTTGAAATTTTTTCTTCATATTGTATGTGAAAAAAAAAATATATTCAAAAAAATTTTGGTTATTTCTCTGTGAGCGCAATTCGAAGAATTTTATTGAGCTCGTCCGAAGTGTTTGGGATGTTTTACATATAATGTATTACACGTAAATAATAATTTAATATTTTGCACAGTATTAACGAATATCAGAAATATAAAAAAAAAACTAGTATTAAATATTAAAATTTCTTAATTTCGTATCTAAAGTAAGTTAAAATTGAATAATAAATTAAATTTTATTAAGTTTATAGTTCTAAGTACGAATGCTGTATTGAAATCTAACCACATTAAGGTCGGCCACACACTATACACGAAAACGATTTTAGGTGCCGTTGAAATATTTAAGCAAATGGTATTCTCGTTACGTACCCACGGTATCGATCTATTCTATTGTTATCTATATTAACTGGTGAAAGGTTAATCATTGACTTGTGCATATTTGACTATTCAATTTATCGAGCGCTAGGTCAACTAGCGCACTAATTTCGTACAGTGAAACGGCTATTGGTAAGCTGTTAGCCTGTGATTGGTGGACACACTTTTAACTCGTATTTTTTATTAAATAGTGCGCTTAAAATTGGATTGCAAGTTTCACTATGCTATTTATCGAACGCTAGGTCAACTAGCGCACTAATTTCGTACAATGAAACGGCCGTTGGTAAGCTGTTAGGGAGTCTGTGATTGGTGGACACACTTTTAATTTGTCACTTTTTCTTAAATAGTGCGCTTAAAATTGGATTGCAAGTTTCACTATGCAATTTATCGAGCGCTAGGTTAACTAGCACACTAATATCGCATAGTGAAATGGCTGTTACTAGGTTTTGGGAGCCTGTGATTTGTGGACATTTTGAATCGTAATTTTTCTGAAATAGTTCGCTTTAAATTGAATTCTAAAATGATCCCATCGGATTTTTATTAAATAAATATGACACTCGAAATAGGCGGTCATCCTACGTACGTTATCGTCATGAATTATGGTGCGATACCATAATCGGATTTGATATCATTAGGTATTCTAAACATTACCGATAAAACGCATCGGGACGCATCTTGAATACCGGAGACATATTTAAAGTATTGTTCTTATTTTAAACCACGTGTCTTATTTCTATAAACAATTTGGTGAAACGATCGCAGGTTAGCGTGAAACTGACACACGAGAGTGAGTGTGAGTGAGTGACACACAAATCAACTACAACTATATCAACAACTCCTGTGTTCCTTACATTTTATACACAGCATCACAAGAATCGCGATTATATTGTGTATAATTTCGTTATAGCTTGTATAATTTGTAAACTTTAATTTCCCCTTTTCAAAAGTTTCGATAAATAATGTACTAGTTGTGTCCCCCGACTCCGTTCGTGAGGTTTTTTTTTTCTTGCAGGCCGTCTTTCAACCGTCATAATTTTAAAGATCTTAATTGTATAGTTAAAGTTTTAAGTAAAATACAAAATAGTCTATCAATAATATTTTTAACGAACGAATAAAACTAAACATAAAACATTCCACAAACACAAAACATTCCACAAACACAAAACATTCCACAAACGCACATACAAATAGACAAAAAATCGAAATATTTTTAAATTCGTTATTTTCGGTTCCATTTACGTTACTGAAGACTCGCACTAATGTTTTTTCCCCAACATCTTCTTTTTTACACTCGGCGATACATTACAGATTTATTGTACGTATAATGTATTTAAATTTTGATTGATTGATTGATTGATTCTTTACAATTATTTCTCTATTATCCGTTCGTCTCAACCTTTATCTCGAATGTGAGCAAATTATTTGTCTCCTTATACATACTTTGAATGTTACATGACATGATTTATCTCGGAAGTCGTCTCACAATTGTGATTCAACTGACGTTGTTGTTGTTGTTGTTGTGGGTATGTGTATGTATGTGTGTGTGTGTGTGTGTGTATTACATTATATCTCATGACGATACTATCACCATGTAATAATATGTTATTTATAATTGAATGTTTGTATTTGAATTATTTAATCATAGTGTATCATATGTATCTATTACTTATATTACATGCGAGTTTTGATTAGATTACTTGATATACTATTTTAGGGTTCCGTAAGAAATTGAGGAATTATTTAATCTATTATATTCTTTTCTTTGTCATTTTTACATATTTTTTTTAAATAATTTTTGTGGTAAACAATCGTCTAATACACTGAGTCCAACTTAACAAGTTTTGTTGTTAATCTGTCTAATAGTGTGTGTTTGTGTAACTCATAAACCGTTTGTACGATCTCGATAAAAATTTGTATATACTAAGAAAATGTAATGTTGCGAATGTTGGACTATACAAGTGATTGATGAATTTTGTATTATTAAAAAAAATAATTGTATTAAATATCTAGTCTATCCATTAGTAGGTGTTAGTTTTTCTAAGTATATATTATAATATAACGATGTTAGCGTGTCGAGTTCGTCCATGATCTGAAATGTACATGAATACTATGTTATTAGTTGATAGTTTTGATATTATTTATTTATTATAACTGTTGTCCGCTACTAGGTTTTCGTGGACCGCAGACGAGTCTGGTAAAATTTGTACATAACCACTGATAGAACTCGGAAAAGAGACGGTATTATTCTGATTTCTGTATCACTTAACACTAACTGTTCTTGAATATAAAAATATATCAAATTCGTACATTACTTGAGATATTTTCAACGTAATATACCCTTTTCAATATTCGTTACTTGATTGTAATATCAGTTAATAATAACGCATACAACATTATTCCTACGATACGAGCGGAATTAATAGAAACCTGTTGTTTAATTTGTAATTATAATTCATTGAGGAAGTTTCAATATTCAATATCACAAGTGTAGGTACTCACTGTATTATTTGTATTAATAATTAATTAATAATATAGTAGTGGTAGGTAGTGTTGTCTAAATTATTATTACGATTATAATATAAAGTGTATGGACAATAAAAAAAATAAAAAATATATAGAAACTACATAATACAGATAATACATAGTGCAGTATTTTACATTAAAAGAATAGCAAAAAAAAAGTACATAAAATTTGATAAATAAATAGAATGAAGTAAAGAATTATTCGTAATATAAGATGTGACATATATAGAAATTACATAATACAGATCATATTTTAACATTAAAAGAATAGCAAAAAAAAGTACATAAAATTTGATTAATAAATAGAATGAAGTAAGTAACAAATAAATCGTAATATAAGTGATATTTTTTTTTTATGAGTGATATTTTTATAAGAGTAAAAGTGAAGGTCATATATATTATATGAATAATACTCACGACTATATTAAAATCAAGTTTGATGTTTTTTTTTTTATAAGAATAAATTATTCTGCAATCACGAATAAGTATAGCGTAGGAGTTGAGTTTGTTCCGCGATAGTTTTTTTTTTTTATAATAGCCTACTAATTAACAATAAATGTGTAGGTCTCGTGTTAGAAAATGTTATAGTTTTCTATCCTCTGGGAAATTGAGAGGATGAGTTGTGGTATTTTATAACCTTTTATAACCGAGATTTTACATTGTACGTGGTAACTTTTATCAGATTAGATGAGAAAAGTTTTTACACATATATATATATATATATATTTAAGTATTCCTTTGTTGATTTCTTAAATAAAAACGTCTTACCTTTTCTAGTTATCAATATGATCTATACAACACACATACATCTCTCTCTCTCTCTTTATCTCTTTCTCTCTCTCTTGATCCCTTTCTCTCCCTCTCTCTCTCTGTATCTTTATCTCGCTCTGTCTTTATCTCTCTCCCTCTCTTTCTCATTATTTCTTTCTCTCTCTTTCGCTCTCTTACTCTCTCCATTTCTCACTTACTTATCGATTATATCATCGTTTTCCTTTCAGTAATATCTTCAACATTTTATTTAATACTCATAATCATCTGCACTCGGTCAAAATAATCAAGTTTATTAGATACAGCGTGGGTGATCTGAGTCATACGAGCGTCATGATGTGTACAAAACTGTGACATTCCTCGTTAGTGTCGCTTATCGTCACTTTTTGATGATTAAATGAGCCATTTAACATACTGTCTCTGAGTAATATTTAATCAATATTTGGCAATACACAGAATACATCTAAAATAGATTCCTAATTTCGAATGCTATCTCAAATCGTACACTAATCTACAACTGAATGTCGACGGTGACACGTATTAACGGAGGCGGCGCTTTGGGTCGGGACTCGAACACTCGTACTCGTAAGTGCATTTTGCGATTTCTGACACTTATAACTCGTTAACTCGTTAAT
This sequence comes from Melinaea menophilus ssp. n. AW-2005, assembly GCA_918358695.1. NCBI lineage: Eukaryota > Metazoa > Arthropoda > Insecta > Lepidoptera > Nymphalidae > Melinaea > Melinaea menophilus. Next base: position 7,008,140 of record OU911043.1, read on the forward strand.
TCGTAAAGTTTGTGTCCAACCTTAATGCGATATCTCTGTAACGTTATTAAGTTTAACTATTTAAGTTTATTAAAATTTTTATTCTCGCAAAATCGGTTCCTCTGTGTAATTATAGCAAAAGTAATGGAGTAGATAAAGTCGTCTGCAATAACTATACTTTTCATATTTTTAGAATAGCAATTTCTCGAAAAGTTTAAAAAATAATTTCTCCTAGGAATATAATATAATTCCCTTCGACGCGGTTTTTTATTTCAACATTTGTTAACTGAATTTATGTAGTCGTAAAGTTTTAGAGTCGCCTCGAATATATAGTGGTGTCGCATTTAACGACTAATTGTATTATTTGTAACTCATCTTAATGCAATTTAATGAAATGATTACTATATATATATATATATATATATATATATATATATATATATATATATATATATATATTTATAATTATTGCATATTTAAAGTGCCTTTGGTTTATTTATATTCTAGTAAACAATGAATGTTGGCAGGCGAAGATAATATGTATATATATATATATATATATACTAGCTGTGCCCACTACTTGGCTCGCGCAGAATATGTTTTTTTTTAAATAAAGCCTAAGTTTCCCCTCATAGTATCAGGTATCCGCTAGCAAAAGTCCTGTCAAAATCGGTCCAGTCCTTTTAGAGATTAACCGGAAGGAATAAAAAGTGCTTTTTATATAAGTATTTTTTATATGTATTTAGTGAAAAGCTCTCAAGTTGGAACTACATACAGACAATTCAATTATATTTATATGTATAGATTGATATCTTGCACGTTGTTCTAACACGTTAATCGTTCGATGATCTTATCTTTGATCTATCGATTAAAGATTCACTTAACTTTCGCATACTAGTTAAAACACCCGTACCCGTTCATATACAATACGATTTTTAAAACATTCTGAATACTTATCTGTATCAAGAATTTTCTATACGTTTGCTAAAACATTTAACAGAACCGTTTTGAGTTGTATTTATTAATCCTCTCTAATAACTCAACAGATAATAATAAGTGTTTATTTGTTACAAACAAACAAACAAACAAACGGATAGATTATATATACACGGGCTATAAAGATTTTAATATAGATATTTATATCATTATAATTATTTGTAATTGGTACAATATGCTAATCACACCAGTCCCATATTGGTATTGTTCCTTTATACAAGTTCTTTGATATCTTAGTTAGTTCTTTTTTTTTCATACATATCAACTTTAACATTTGATATACAATACTATTGTTTTCAACTGTACATAATGATGTATCTCACTCAATGTTACTTCTATGAATAGATGTTTGACATTTGACATTTTAGTCCCTCCCTCCCCAGTCGTATGTATAGAGGACGGCTTTCATTATAACGTTGGATGGTTACTTACTATTGAATGACCGACAGGACATTCTTTTTTATTATATGTGTATATTGCGTACTAGCTGTTTGAAGCGACTTTGTCTGCTGCTTCATGAAATATTTTATATCGATTAGATTTTATTATTAATCTAATGGAAACCTATTTACATGTATATTATTATTCAAGTTAAAATTACAAATTGAAGGGAAAAAGCAAATCAAAAAAATAGATATGAACAAAGTTACATTAAAATCGGTTCAGCGGTTTCAAAGTCTAGTTGTGATAATAGCCTCGTAAGAACCTAAACTAGGATACCAGAGATGAATAGGTTTTGTATATCTAGAGCAAAAGTATTCTAGTTTCCTTTTTACTCTACCCGTTGAAGAAGACGATGAGTTTTCTCGCCCTCGGGCCGGGAGCGCGTTATCCAGAGCGGCTGAAGTCCGTTCATATGACGGATTTATAAGTTTTTGACTGCCAACTAACTGGGTTATCAAGGAGTTATTGGAGGACTATTTCTTTAAGAGGATTTTTTTTTTCTTCAAAAGTTGTTCTTTATACGTAACTTTGGGAATAGATGATACAAGAAAACGTACTTCAAATTGATTTTTAATTAAACGACTGTACCGTCAATAAAAATATTATAGAAATTTTATGACTAATTATTATTAACAACTACTAAATATATATTATATTTTACGAAGTGTGATATAAATTCTATTAACACTTATGATAGGTCTGGTCCGTTAATATTCAATTGTGTATATATTTTGTTATAATAATATTATTTAATATTTTTATGTATCAACCGGAATATGTATACAATTTGTCCATGTAGAGAATGTTTTGCAATTTTACAAGGAAATAGAAATATATGTAAACAATTCCGTCTGTCTGTCCAGTCCTTTAAAAATATACAAACGCGGTATAATAGTTGAAGCGCGTAAAAGCGATGTTAACGGCTGGCATTTCTCCCCTAACAAGGAGGAGTAATAGAAGATTATAATTGCATAAGCTTGAGATATGTTCCTTTTAATACTGACCGTTGCCGGCGACTTTGTCTGCTGCTTTCTTATTTTAAAATTTTGTTACTAACACCGCCATCTCTTGGAAACTTATAGAACAACAAAAAGAAAGTATATAGAGATAAAACCTATACCATTTTTTAAGTTGGATAAAACAATAAATATCTACAAAGTTTTATTGAAATTAATTCTGTGGTTTCAAAGACTAAAACAAACGAACATCGTGACACGGGATTTATATATATAAATATATATACATATATTAAAAAATAACTCCTTCAAGTATCCGATGCGATAACACAAGGTCGTAGCGTGTATTATACGAAACGAGTTTTTTGTCGGATATTTTTTTTTTGTCTCGTATCGTTTATACGTTTCTTTATAGGTTCGTTCGTATGTCGGTCAAGTTATCCCGGTATTGTGTTGTCAAGGTTGTAATATGAATATCTTTAATTCCTTCACGAAACTTGTGTGTGTGTGTGTGTGTGTGTGTGTGCGATTTTTATAGTTGTTAAACTTTTGAGTACGGCTTGTTATTGGATTACTCCTTTGGTGTGTTTAATATTTAGTATTTTTTTTATACATAAATACATATTTAATATTATTTAATTTGATAACGATATATATGTAGTCGTGTGACGACTTTTATATTTATAAGGTTTTCTTAACTTGTTTTATCGGAGATTTTTAATAGTTTTACTTTGACTTGATTATATTAACATTTAAGCTTTGTCACCAAATGTAAGACGAATATAATGTGTATTGTCGGTTTTTTAAACTAAAATTAAACTAAACTATTCTACCTGAACTAATTAAAACTAAACCAAATTAAGTTTAGTGGAATAACAAATTTATTTTTTATGTAATTCCTATACCTCTATATATTTGACTTCTAACTGGAAGGCTTAACGGGTATCGGGATAATAAATGTAAGCTCTCGTCTGAATATTAAGCTTCGATAAGAGTAACGTTATTTAATATTCCGTTTAATAATAATAAAAAACGTTACTTAACGTATTAATGGCGAGGTGGTGGCGTACCGCAAATATCTTGTCACCTGTCCGACTGTCCGCTCTCATGACGAGGGTGGAGAGGCATTGTTATAAAAGTTAATTGTGTTACATTCGCAAGTATTAGATAATTACACACACACACACAGACAAACACACACACGCACATGCACACGCACACACACACACACGTGCGCTTACACACACACACACACAGATACACACGCGCGCGCGCTTACACACACACATACACACACTTATAATAAGGAATTACACGTTCTCATTTAGCACTAATTATTATAGGAAGTTTAAATATTTTGTCAATTAAAATGTTAAGTAAAATATACATCAAAATTTATTTTGTTTACTTCATTCGCCTTACCCTTAAATTAAGGCGCGTTCAAATATCAAAAAGGGTTCTCAAAGTGAACCGTCATTATATGATATAAGAGCTTTAGATTTTACCTCCTTTTCGCCATCCTAATTGGACGGCGAGCAATCGGTCGGGTGGCCGTTTATACTGGGACTGTACGGGGGAATCGTAATTCTAAGAACTACCTACTACCAGTAATAATAACTATGTAATTGGTTTTTCATTTTCTAAATATTTTGAATTCACTGTGCTTCCACATATATAATTATGTTTCATTATAATGTACGTATGTATGTAAGTGTATTTGTATCCTAGGAGGTTGTTTAGTTTTGAAAGACTTATTTATCTAGAAACTGAGTGTTTAGTTTTTTTTTTTTGTAAACACATTTGAGGATTTTTAAACATGTTTTAGTGACGAAGCCATTTGAAGTATCAAGTTGGGTAAATGAACACCCACACAATAAAGGTTCGCTCATATCGTATAAGCGACTAGCGGGCGCGGGAGCGGAATCAGTGTTAAAGTGGCTATAACGCTTTCAGTGAATTCTTGTCTGTATGTATGTTATCCAGTTTGTTTTTATGCATTCACACGATTATATCCTTATTCTTATATCTAGAGGCGTAAAGTTTTAATATATTTTTCTGTACTTACTGTCTGTCGCTCACTCACTGTGATCCAGGGTTTAGAGAAGAGATATCTCAAGGAATTTCATGTAAAGGTCATAGGTCATAGGTCATAGGTGTTGATTTATAGTCGAATGTAAATGTAATTATTTAATATCTTATTACCGTGTTAATGCGGTTTTAATGCGTTATCTCAAACATTTGAATTATATATATTAAATATATATATACGTATACTTAAATTATATATATACGTATGTATGTATTGTGAATGAATTTTTAGTAAAATATATATTTATCTACCAAAATGATGATAGATATGATATAAATTAATAAAATGTAGATTGAATATGTATTATATGTTATGAGTAAGGATCGTCATTATTACGCAGTAAGTCGTCAATCAGTTAGTGACAGCTGACTCAAGGATCATTAGTACTAACATATAAACCGTCCATAACACCTGATATCACAACAGACGACCGGATCCTACAACCTTACATGTTCATAAATATTACCAAGCTATAATTATAATAATCGACCTTATCTAATACATGTATAAATATAATAAAATGAGGGTTTTCACACGCGGAATGACAATAACCTTTACTATTTGTGGAATAGAAATATTTAAATTGACGTTTTGTAAATAAGATACGATCGAGTTTGATGTCAGTAGACGAGTCTCACGTGTCGTTTGTGTTTTTATCTTTATATAGACGATAAAATAGAGGACAATTGTTGTAAATTTATCTTATCTCTCATAACCTTTTTGAGATATCCAAGATTTTCCTATTTATATATTGATTTGTATATTGTGAAGGTTTTGTGACTCACTTCAACGAGACTCGGACATTTCTTAGAATTCAATTTGTACTTCGTCTCTGGGTAAACGATACCGTAATAGACGATTACAAATCGGTACTTTTAAAGGTAACGAAGCGAGACCAGACCACGGCCATTAGCAAATGATACTTCCGTCATAATAGAAATCGTCGGTTTGAGAGTACTCAGACTCTGTTTCAAATGTCCCCCAAGCCGTGACATCACACGATTGCACTCTCGCAGCCCTCCAAAGGTCTCAATTGAGACGTTTAAGCCTCCAAGAATATAGATATCAAGAGTCCGATAGATGAATAAGTTCCATATAAGACTTTTTATACATCAAGTCCTACATTTTATTAAGATGTGTCATGTAATGAGTAATGTGGTGGTACTTTTGTCTAAGAAATATATTGTATTATTCACTTTGGTATAGAATTAAATTTTACCTTTAGTATCGTATATTATTTAAATCTTTATTTATCCTACACTTTAGGACGGTAGTTGAATATAATATTAAAATATTAAGTACCTTTACATTTAGTAGACTCTGAAAGTTAAATAAAGTGAAAGTTTATCTCCATTAGTGGTTTAACGTGAAAGCGTCGTCCGCAGAAACGTTTTAGCGACAAAATCGTTAACCGTGAAATGTGTTTATTATTTACTATTCGAATGTGTTTTTATTTAGTACATTATATTCCAAAAATATTATCTACACAGATAAATGTTTAGCGATATTATGCGTAAAATTATAGGGAAACTGAATGGAGGGTCCACATAATGCTATCCTTAAAAATGTAGGAAGAGTAAAGGATAGAAAGAGAAGAAAGAAGAGCGATTGTGTTTTCGGATCTCTCACTCGCACGAAACAACATAGCTGTAGTAGCTACTATAAGCCGATCTTGGAGCTCCAATAAGTGGGTACTATCGTTAGAACCAGCCCGAACGAGTTGCAGTTCATAGGATACAATTAGGTTCTATCATTTCAGAAAACAGATAATAGTAACGAGATCCTCGTTCCTGTTATATAATAACCGATCAAAAATACACAAAAGTTGTCTTTACACCCTATATAAGAAAGCATTTTGAAGAAACCAATTCATAATCAAAAGGAAGAAGGAAGGATAAAAAAGACTTAATCAAAAGGATATCATTCATATAAATGATGCATATATTTACAAAATCTTGTAATACTGTCTGTCTGTAACTCGTTAAGATATTTTCCTCTAAACGTCTCCTAATATACTATCTAGTGTCTTTTAAATATAATTTCCATTTTATATATCTGGAAATGTGTTCGACTTCATTACAATACTCGTTAGCAATGTTGACAGCTACATATAAGTATGACATTTTTATTACATTACTTAATTAATTATATGCAATTTTATTTAGATTAAATTCGAAGCAAAAATTGTATTCTGAGATTAGTTTGTAATGCAATGCATAAGAGAATATGGGAGTGGTGAAAATGAAATTTCTAAGGTTGTTGTTGTTGCCGTAAAACCCGGAATTATAATCTTAATATCAGCGCGCCCCGATTACTAAAGTGTTAGAATTTTTTATGAAAATGTAAATTGGTTGAGTCGAATAATATCAGATAGATTTCGTCTATCTAATATGATATCTAAGAAATTAATCAAAGACTGATAAGTCTTAATCGACTCTCGACCAAAATAGATAATCGATCCACAGTACGAGATTGAAATCAACTCGATGACTTTCTCTAAACTCAATCCACCTTATTGGTAATGATGAATCTAGAGACGTATATGTAATTTCAATACTCAATAACAAAAATTCTATCAAAATCGAGTTTAAACAGCAACTTAAAAAAGTCATATTTCACCGGCAGTTTAGCATCTAAAACGTTTACTTAGTATAGGGGGGGCAATATTTTTAGAACGCAGGTGGAATATTTGCCGTCCGATCGTAAACCATCGCGGTCCAGGTCGTAAAATCGGAAGTTCCGGTGTTTATTTACCCTTCACGTCCCCCACTACGGGAGTACTAAACTTTTACGGTAAAGTTTTTGCGATTACGTCTTGAAGTAGCTTGTTTTGAAAAGGTTTTATCTCGTGAATGGCTGGCTATGTTATTTTAAAATCTTTCTTTCTTATCTTTCTTCTTTCCCTTTCTTCTTTCCCTTTCTTTTTTTATTTTTTTCTTGTGTCTTTGTTTTTTATACGTACATATTATATACAATTTCTTTTAAATGTATGACATAATAAGTTGTTTGAGCTCGGTTCTGATACATCAAAGGTGGCAAAGAAAAATCTTTCTCCGCTGTCGCAAATTCAATTTCTTGATACTTTCTTATGTTACTGTCGCCATAAAAAGTGAAAGAAAATTAGATATTAGATTAACTTTAGGTTTATATTAATATGTATGTTCTTAGTTTCTCAAATATTTTACTCAAAAATTAAAAAAAATATATACCTATTGTTATATATTTATGTTGTGTTTTATCTGAATAATATTATTTATTTTAAAAAGGATTCCCAAAAGAAAACTCTGTGTTTCGGGAACGTCTAATATGTAGGTACTTGCAATGTAGAAGACGATTTGGATTTGGGTCGGGACTTTTGGTTAGATACTTTTCAAATATACGAAAGGATGCTCGGAGCTATCAGTTTATTATGTTTATAGGATATATTTATATTATATTAAATATATTTTTGGTTTGCTTGGTTAAATTGCGGAACGATTTTGTCGAAAAACTACTCATATAGGTGGTAAGAACTATTTGATAAAATATATTGTATGATGTATACTATGTACCGAATTGTCTTTAAAGATTTTTTTGGTACATAAGTCATTATTTAATATGGTGGGAATTTAACATTATAATGAAGTTTTACCTTTTCTTGTTAACTTTTAATATATCTACGATCTAAAAAATATTCCTTAATATATATATGTTAATATATGTTATATATAATAAATATGTATCAATGCCGGATACATAAATTCGAATTTAGCAAATTGATCATTTCATCCGATCCGGTGCTCCCCCACGGATCATCATTATTTTTATATTTAAATATATTTCACAGAGGTCGCTAAGGGTCAATCAAATTACAATCGAAAAGCAACTTTATTAATAGTTACATTTAATAGTTAATAAATCTATGTTCGGATATTGAAAATCAAACGCAAATGGCGTCTCGGAAACTCAATCGACCGCTAAGTTGAAGACTGTTTATTAATAAAAAAATTGATCAGGATCGCTTATTGATTTCAGCTACTCGATCGGCTTCGTTTAATATATATATATAAAATCTTAATATGTGCTCGATGCAAAGTTTTAGAATATTCAGGTGCTGGGTATATTGTGAAACCACTATTGTGTTTAACAAAGCTCCTCCTGGGATCTGTCGGTCTGTGTGTAGGTACGGTTTAAAGTGGACCTGAACTGTATATACATTATCCCCTATGTAGAAAACGAATTTACCTATTCTTTATATTATATTTTATAATATAATATAATATATATAATAATTATTATTTTATAAAGATATAGATATATAAGGTATAAAAAAATTAAGTGTCTGTTTGTAATTCCAAGTTAATAGTATTTTACTAAATTGATATGAAAATATATATGGTACTTACATAAAAAATATATATATTTTTATTTTCTTTGTCTGTCTTGTATGTTTGTTACGGCTAATCTCTGAAACGGCTGGATCGATTTTAACGGGTCTTTCACTAGCGGATAGCTGATGTTATAAGGAGTACCTAGTATTATTATAAAAAACTAAAAATATTTCGCAACAACGAAGCAGCGCGTACGGCTAACATATAATACCTTTAATAGCTATAAAAAATAATGATGATATCATACATATAAAATAATTTGATATTAAATTTAGTTTTATTAATGTTAATTTTGTCTTGCGTGAGAATATTTCTTACGATGACTATCTACTTGCAATATCGCAATACAGAATGTGTTGTTGCGAAATTAATTAGATAATTACGTGTTTAGATTTCAATAAGTGATTAATAAAATTATCAAATCTATAGTTTTATCGTATTATTACATTATTGAGATGGTATGGACTAATGTAATATATTATTAATATATATCGTTAAGTTATACTTTGGGAACCAGTGTTAAGAACACTGGTACCCAAAGTGTCACACGGAAACGAGATCTATTTGCTTATTTTTAATCACTTGCTAATACTGATGCGGCTTCTCAAAGAAATAAATTATCTATAGGAAAAAATAGTTTTCTTTTCTTAAGCTCATTACACTTAGTAGACGATTAGGTAACAGTTAGTTTTTCATCTTTTCATATCTTTAATTTTCTTTTCTTTCAAGGTTTCTTCTTAATGGGATATAATAATTACTTGAACATTGCGTTTTACTATTTATTTAAAACTACCTTCAATTGTGTCATAATATTAACTGTCGCAACGTTCGTTATGATTGGACTGTTTAAAATTTACCTTGATTCAGGTTTTTATAGTTTCTTACAATATAATAACTTTTGTCCTTGTCACTTTTATTGTTATTATTATTATTGAAGTTATCTTTTAATATATTTTGTCATAGTACCTACAGTGCAGTCTAGGTGTAACGATACTGATGGAAATTTGAAAATATTTGGTAATTTTGTTATAATTAGGTTCACTTTATAGAGGTTAAGTTGGTCTACGATAAACATTAACAAGGTAATAATTTTAATAATTCTATTTTAGTTATATTTCTTTTTTATATTATAATGTTTCATTTATTATTATAGCGAACGCTTTGCAAACGAAATGCAAACAAATAAACACTTTAATATAAAATATTGAATTGTTATAAAAATCTATAATACTTTCGAAAAAAAATTGTAAACTCGAGAATTATTGTTAAAATTCTTTAATTGGATGTACGTAATACATTCTATTAATATTTTGATTTTATTGAAAATTCTTTACAAAAAAGTTTTTTTTTTACAAATGTATTCGTAATGTAAAGGTATATTTTGTATTATCTTTTGTGGGAATTTTTTGGGGTTTTTAAAGAATTTGTTACAACTTTATATCGAGGTCGTTACATTGAGATTACGGTGTACAATTATCATGTAATATTTTGTTACAAGGAAACGATGGTTAATAAAAAAATACAATAAACTTAATAAATAAACTCTACAAGGAAACTAAATTTCCGTCACTGAAAGGACGCAAGTCGAGCGTGATGTAGAAAAAACTGATTTGCTTTACAATAAAAGGAAGAAAAAACCATCAAACAGACGCACAAACAATCAATGCTATTACGTGTTACGATATCTGGGTTACGGACGTGACTGTGTTTTGATATGACTGGAAGGTTTCGTTTTTCTTCAAATCCTTCACATACATACATGTATTACATACATTAGGTTGTTTTAGAACGAACTTTTTTTCTTAGCTTTATTGTCTTTAATAGTTATTAAATTATTTATATGACAGTTTCTTCTTTCTTATATTCTTCAATTTCTTATTACAATTAATAATGGCTCATTTTAAGGTAAAAGAGATAGAATAAAGGTGGCTGATCCGCAGACTGCAACCCTCCTTCGAGCTTAATATGAAAATGAAGTTGTTTTTTTTTATTACGTCTGGGTGGAGCAGTGTAACGTTGCTAGATGAAATGAGACAGACAAACATGGTATAGGTAACAAAAGGTAGGGGTAGGTATCGAGAAACTTAATTAATTATTTGTTTTAGCTAGTTATACGAAATGCATATATCGATTTTTTTATTTCTTTTCCACTTTACATCAATACCAGTGATCACTTGTGTATCAAATGGTAGTGTCAGAAGGATCTATTTTGATACCATACTTGTTAAAATAAGCCCTTCTGTAAAGACTCTCTCCATCTTATAATTAAGAGTACGAGTGTTCCCAACGCGCTCTGATCTGAGAAGAACCACACAACATATTCAGCAGTGTATTTTTATGATCATTTTCACAAATCTCAATATTTAGTCAATAGTTTACGAACAACTAGAACCATGGCAATCAATTCGATAAGCCTAATGATTAGTTAATAATAAAAAAAGAAATCCTAATGAAATACTGTCAATATCTTGTATCCCATAAGTCTTATAAACTCAATATCGTATCACCATTACTAGTTATCGGTAAATAATAATATAATCACTTGATCGTAACAACTGCTCTTTGAATTTACTTCTCAGTACTTTAACATCTTACAGCGTGCCAAGTAAGCGTTTAACGTTAAGAAGTTTAAAATGTCTCTTCCCGGATGGTATTAATTTGTCCTGGGAAAAGTTTTGTATTAAATTTTGTTTCTAACTCGTCTCGTAATAATGAAATTTCATATAATTTTAATTTATATTTTGTTCTTCTTCTTTCCATATTATATATATTATGTATATTATATAGTCTTTATCTAAGAAATTCGATATATTTTATTTAATTCTTTATACGTAGTTACATTCAATATACGTTAGTTTTGTACTTACGTATTTTGTCCATATTCTACCTCTAGTCGAGCGACACGTATATTAACCAGAGCGTGAATCTTGTATAGCACGGACCGTCCTCTCGGTCCCCGTGTACATTGTCTCCCTTAACCCCACTCCCCCCCCCCACATCTATCCTTAATGTTTAAACTATTGTACGGACACGTGCTCCCAGTTATAAGATTATTGATTTTATGATCAGAACAGAATAGGTCGTTATAGTAATAATTTTATCATCGTGCTCGTTCGGTCTTCCAGAATTAAATTTTGCTCCAGTTTCTCCATTAACATTATAAAACTAGCCGATGCAGCGGAGAACAAACGGATTGTTAATATTTATTATTATTATAGATATTTTTTTTCTTTCAATATTTATAACGATTTTTTTAGTTGTGTGTAAATTTTTTGTATACAATTTAATTTCAAATATAATCTTAGTTAAGTAAATATGTTACTCTGCCTTAGGTATACATTGTAAGGATTAATTTATTTATATTAATTAATATTTTAGTTTAATTAAAATCGTGGGATATTTCGCGAGAGTTTAGAGTGTGGTAAAGCCACGTTATGATGTCGGTTATTTTGGATTGTTCCAATTGCGATACGACCTTGGCTGTTTAATCACTTTTAATATTAAAGTTTATAATAGTTTTCGTGTCTACCTTAACATACTTTTAGTATAAAATATATTACATAACTTTTTAATTATATCTAATCTAATCTAATCTAATATACAATATCAGATATTATATTTACGAGTGCCGTTTGAAAAGCTTATAAACATTTTACGATTCGTTTGTAATAAAAAATTTAAAGAGTTTTGTAAATCGTTTTGACTTTAATATTATTATTATTATTATTATTATTATTCTTTAACGTTTCTTTTAATTTAACTAATATTCATTATTCGCGATTCGCTTTGGTGACTGCGTGTGTGTGTGTAATTAGTGTCAACAGTTTCTCACGTGAATTGAAAAAGTAACAATGACAGTCCGTATACTAATGAGGTACGATATATATATATGTATATATTATATTATACTTGATGTAATAATAATAAGGGATTGACGCCGCTTCGTATCTCGCCACGGGCGAACTCTCAGCTGCTATGCTTTCCTGGTACTTGTTGAAAAATATATTTTTTTTTAAATAAATAAATTTAAAAGATTTATTATAAGTAATTGCTTCTATAAATACATAAATGTTACTGCAAAATAAGTATTATTACTTCCTCAAGTTGACACAGATGGGGACGATGCATGCATTCATAATTACGGAGACGTAGTAGAATAGCCTCTCGAGCCAATGTCGAAACATAATCATCTCCTAAATTAGACAACAATAACTCTTGTGACTATGCAAAATCACAACTACCGGCTATTATATGTTATATCAATATCAACCTTATTTCTATATAACAAGAAGGTCGACAGTAGATTGAATGTTGAGAAAACCTACGTTTCGCTACATAAGGTACAGAAGGATTCTGAAACTAGGAAATTATATTTTGTATAAAGTTGGATCATATCCAAGAAATATCCTGCGGAGTTATTAGTTAATGTTATACCTATGTACCCGGCGTGTCTCATTTGTAACTCTCGAAAGATTTATTTGTTTCTTGCTGCTGCTTGCTACATTTCAAAGAAATTTTGATTCGTTCAAGTGAAGTCACGTAGGGAAAGTTTGATCTTTCAAAGTTTAATTTACATGGTGATTCGGTATCGCCGTGGATGGATTTTAGCGCTGTTTTTTTTTTCTTTATCTTATTTTGGATACATTTATTTTAATTAAATAGATTGTTTATCAATATCTAGTGGTTTTCTATGAAGCTTATAAAGTACATTTCTCTCTCCATATTCGAGGGAACATCGAGATAATTCTCACACCTGTGTGAAATCTTTGTCTGCGCCTATTGATCCAGGTGTTTCAACCCGATAAGTTGGGAAATATGTACTTATGAAAGCTCCGCTCTAATTTATATATTTGACATATTAATGGCAGCCATTTTGGCCAGCGTCGGGGAGAAACGGCGTGATTAGTTTTTTTTATATCTCACTAATGTTATTTTAACAAATAATTAAGTTATAATTGTAAAGCTCGCTCCGCACGTAGTCCGTGAAACTGGAAGCCGGTGCTCAGACAGAACAAATATTTGCTCCCGTAGCATGAAACTAACGGGTGGAAATCTTTACCTTTTAAAATGCCTTCATCTCAACTCCACCCTCCAGCTATGGACGTCATTATTTCAATACACACACACACACACACATACAGACTATATACTATATTTTCAATACGTTTCCTCGTTTTCCTCTTTATATTTATCTTTTGAAACTTTATTTGTTGTATTAAAGTTTACCGTTAGGTACTTCTTTCTTATCTTTGTTTTCTACGTGTATCTAAACGCTGTCTTGATATCTGTTCGTTTGTTTTAACATTTAATATATTGTACAAATAATAAATTGTTCTGTTTTAATATATTAACCGGTCATTTATTTTAAGGGATGATTTATGTAACTGCAAGCTCGTAAATCAACCCCTGTATTGTTCGTTTGTTTGGAAGAAACAATTTGTATTGCATAAGTAGGTTCTTGAACCCCCATTTCTTTTAACAATTTGAGTTAAAATTATAATTAAATTATTTTTAATAAAATATGTAGTTTTTAAACAAAATAAAATATTGAAAACATCTCCATCTATCGGATTGTAATATGTCATTTATTAATAATCTCAACACGAGTATTTCAGCCGTTTCGTTATACAATTTATCAAGCGCTAAGTCAAAAAGTGCCCTTAAAATTGGATAACGTAATGGACCCACTATTTGAATAGAATCTAAATCTGTCCATTCATTATTCATTCAGAAAAAATGATTATATTATTAAGTAATTCTACAATAATAGCTAAATTTTTTTTTTACTATACCTAAAATTGCTTTTTTAAAGTAATTTTTCAAATATCCCTGAATTATTCATGTATAACAATTTGAATAATTACGTAGTTTCATAAAAACTTTCCTCTCCCTATCTTAAACCCTGTCGGGGATGAAACTTTAAAAATGTGTATTAGTACCTACTTCATAAAGAGTCAAAAGTCAATTTTGAGTTTGTCAACCCAAAGCCTCTAATTTTTCGTTGTAGGTAAACCACTCTCAGGGGGAGTCTTGAATAATCTTATTATTAGTGACATGGGGAAGATGATAATTTTCATTGTATACCTATAGATATAGTTTTTTTTTGTTTTGCACATACATACACAGTATAATAGACTTTATATATATATACATATTGAATTGGTGTGGGCGTTTGATATTTGATACCCAGTTGTAACAGAACCGTGGAAATCTAATCCAACGTAGGTACGGATTAAACAATTAACAATACCGTATTAATATTGAGAACCGTCACATATTATATTAATGTATTTAACCGTAAATTGATATTAAATTTAACGAATCGTAGCTTTTCTCTGTTCGATTAAAGCTCTACCCCGTTAATAATTAATTGAACTGTAATCATAATTATAATAATTAACTTAGTATTTATATTTTAATATCTAATACACCGTCACATTAAATTGGAGAAATGAGATCATTATTAAAATTTCCGATCGAAAAGGTCAAGGGATGAGGGTTGTTATTGTCATGGAAATGTGATTTTCTTCTCAATAATATAAACTACAAGAGATATAAATATATTATGTTTTTGTAGATTTTAATACTATTCTTACTTCTATGTATCTGGATTCAAATTGAATTGCAGCCTAGGTAATCCGAAGATACGCTCAACCTCAAAGGGGTTTATACGTCGAATTATAACATCAAAACTAATTACCTTGTATCAAAGAGATGCCGCTCTTCAATGTAAAATTGTTGCTAGACTTTTTATAATTGGAATATTTGTAGTCTCAAACTAATTTTGAAGAAAAATTGACTTTTTTTTTCTACGACACTCGTTAACTTTGAACAAATTGGTATATTAAAGACAAATATATTTTTTTAATACATTACGAAAATCTAAATTTATAAGAGTGAATACCTCTACCAGTACTTATAGATAATAGAAAAGTTACTCACTTATCCCTCGGTCAGCAATTATACTATTAATACAAAACGGGGACCTTATGTGCCGATCGTAGGCGCGCCATTACCATTTGACCCCAAAAATAGCGATATAACAGTGCCAACAAATCATGACTTCACTAGCAGCTCCACATTAGCCTTTTCACAATTCGATATTAGCATGCTAATTGACCTAGTGCACTATAAATTGGATAATGAAATGACTACTTCACACTGTACTCCTTTTACAGTACCTACTTTGTAAATATATCACTGGGATCCCTGAATGGAATGCCTGCGTGTCCCGTAATATATTCCCCAAGGTCGTCGAATCGCTCATATTAAATTGTTTACAAACAAACATCCATTTCGATTTGTTTTTTTTATTATTGGAATTCCAATATGTTTGCGAAATCGGATCGCTTCTCCGTTTTGTGTTTGAAATATAAATAACGTAGTCTTTTATTAGATTCTTTTTTTTTTCATTCGTATTGTAGAAATGATATATACCGTCATATAGTAGGTACGTTTTCTTTCCTAAGTTTATTTTGTACGTTCGTTCATTGATTTGTAAGCTTTCACTTAGTTTCACCTAGAGTGCGGTTAAGGTTTGAAGATTGTCGAGCTTTGTAATATTACTTTTGACTATATTGTACATATATTAAATACTATATGGTATTATTACTATTTTTTGTTAGATAATACAAAGTATTCGATCTAAAATAAGAAGAGTGTCTGTTAACTTCTAGCAACGACTATATATGTATATATATATATATATATATATATATATATATATATAAACACACACATCTAACCATACAAATACCCCAAGTCTAGTCTTGAAGCAATACTTATTGCATTGTAATGTTTTCATTTATATATATATATATATCTCTTATATAACTATTTAACAGGCTTAAATTTTAATCTCCAAGCCGCCTCGCTCGTTCGTGTGGAACTTTGTTCATTAACTAGTTACTGAGTTTTTTTTTTACCACGTTTCGAATTATTGGCCCAGATTGGCCCAGTACGGATATATTGTTGGCTTTGAACTTTAATTATTGAAATTGTTTTAAATTACTTAATTTGCGATTTAATTGAGTCGGTACGCCGCTAAGACATTGCTGTTATAACAATAATTATATTAGTAGTAATTCGTTGTGTAATTCGATTTTAATTAACAAAATTTTAGGGTGAGCCCTAATCGTGTTATCCGTAGAAAGTTATCGCACTCACAAAGGAAATTCCGAGAGAAAGGTAAAACACGAAATTCACTTAAAATTCCTTTGAGCGTAACGCTGAAGATAATGCCCATCCCGTTGTCTCACGTGGTTTTTGGGGTGAATATTTAATATTACGTGACATTATATATATATATAATGTGTAATCTATATTTTATTAAATATTATATATCTCCTTATCAACAACATCTTATGTGTATCATAATATATATTGATCTTTCGAAGGTCACTACAAGATATAATTTAAGTTAAAGATAGATATATCCCGTCCCGACATCCTTTTTGATTATAAATTCTCTAATAGTACATTAACGTATCCGCAAATTTTAACTGTTTAATACCGAAGACGTCACTTCCTCGTACCAAATACCACTTGTGTCTCGTTTGTTGTTCGCAATTACCTCAATTGGTACATGACTTCACTGAAACATTGACCTTTTTGCGGATTAGGACGCTCTTACGATAGATACACTATTTTATCTCTTCTCCTTATCTTTGGTGGATGGTTGATCTCTCATGATCGTGAATTCTTACTTGTCAGTACGACGCCAGCGCTCCTCCGAATAGGACGCGCCGCTTAAATAATTCTCTGTATAGTACTTACTATCTGTTATGTTTTTGTGAGTCATATAAACTCTCATTGTTATTTAATTCATTGTAGTGATGCGTAATTATATTTTTCCATAACCGGTCCGACGATAGACCTACTTAAATGTAAGCAACGTGAATACGCCAAGTATTTCTTCGAAAGCGTGTTTTGTATACAACGCTACAGGTGTGTTGTTTAAGTAAGGATTGCAGTGTATCACGGAATTATAAAGAAAAATGATCGCCTAAGTGATTGATACATACACATACATACGGGGGTGAATATAGATTGAAGAGTCGGCATGTATGAGGTGTCGTGCGTGGCCGGTAACAAAGTGGATGCTGCCTACGCAGTCAAGAGCTTATCCAACGTGATACCACCGGGGATGGGTCACGCGGTGTCTGTACAGCGTCACCATGCGCACTCGCAGTCCTACAAGCATAAACCTGAACCTCCACCGGTCAGTAAGCCGGATGCCATCAAATCTCACGTGATGAGATTGTTGAAACGATCCAAGAGTCACACCCCAGCTACCAGGGCTGTAGACAATCAAGGAGATGTCAGGAATTTCGATAGGAGAACGGTCTTCGCGAAGCCGGTGGCCGACGAGCAGAGGAGGAGGAGGAATTCGGCTGAGAGGCGACGCAGCGCGGATAAGCGTGTTATGGTAGCCATGATCGACGGCTTGCCGGTCGTGGTTACGGGACACGGACAGATACCACCGCCGCCTCACCACCCGCCGCCCATCACTCACCATCGACACTCGCACAGAGATAAGGTAGGATTTTTCTTTGAACTTTATTCATAAAGTTGGTACATTTTTTTTAAATGTTTCTTTAAAATAAAAGTAATTTACTCGTACGATTAATACCCCAGTATTTAACAATTCATTGTTTGAAAATTCAAAGTACTGGAAATAAACTTTGTTAATTAAATTATTTACATATACATATATTATTATCTTGATAATGTGATCGTTGAACAAATATGGTTTTATACTTTATATTAATTGTATTTTTGGATTCAATACACAGACGTCACCGTCACTATTTGTTTATATATAAATAATTGTATGCTCAAGCGGGATAGTGATACGATTTTTTATTATTAATATTATTTATGATGTTGTTAAATAATACCAATGCAGCCATTACACTATCCGATCTATAGCGCGCTAGACTAACTAGCACACTAACCTCGTATAGTGAAAAGCTTGTTAGTGTGCAGTTGGTCAGCCTGTGATTGGTCGATACCTTTACCTCACTATTTTTGAGGTCAAATAGTGCACTTAAAATCGTATAATGTAATAAGCCCATTAGTATTGCATAGGAATTATTTATTCTAAAACGAGACACCTACATGATGATTGCCCGACACCATTGCGTCATCGTAATTATCTATGTATATACTATGTATATATCTACCTCTAGGTATGTTGGGAACATGCACGTGCAGATGTAACCAGTGTGACGGATCGCAATGCAGACCTTTGGTTTTGTTGCAAAGAGTTTTTTTTTTTAATTTCATATTGCATACATTGCATATTGAAGCGTCAGCTTTATGACAAGATACTTTATGGATACTCCCTTAGGTCTTATAGGGTTGCAAATCATTTTTTTAATATTTTTTATTCTATGTTACTGTTCCTGTTAAAAATGAGTAATTATTTATCATTAGCTTTAGCGTTACATCATTATAAATTTAAATTATATTATCACATAAAGATTGCTCTCGTGTGTGGAGGTCATTGACCCAGTATTCTATCATTTTTTTTCGTTATACATTCGATGCATCGCATTATGAAATCCGGGCCAGAATAGACGCTAACGTATAAAAGCGATAGTGTGACTAATGGAGCGATTCCAAATGAATAGGGTTGTCAATAATTAATAAAATATAAATAAAACTCCTTAGTAGGCTATTATTGTAATTTATATCGTATAAATATAATTGTTATACTTAGTTTTTAATAGCCTACTGTTAATGAATTATAATTAATTTACTTAGTTTTATATAAATATAATTATGTATATTATTATCATACCATTGTCGTCAGTACAGAAAACAATACACAATAATAATATTACTTTTTTTAATGACACATGATAATGAAGAACTAGCAGGTAGGTGTCAACCCTCGGCCGTAGTTCCGAATTTAAAAATGCGGAATACGAGGAAGTGCAGTTAGTCTGCAATCAATTCAATTTAAATTTGGAATGGAAACAATTCGACACGTTTAATAACTTGGTTGTTTTATATAATGGGAAGTATATCGTGTGCAGGGTTGGCACATAATAAAAAATATCATTACTAGGAACACTTCGTTAATTATGTATCAAGTATAGGGCTGGCACAAACAAAAAAAAAACAATATGTGGCACGGAGTGCGTTGCCTATTTGTCAAATATAGGGTTGGCACGTATCGAAAAATTAAAATTAAAAGAGCCTTGTGCGCTGCCTTATCTAGGGGTCAAAGATAATACATACATACAACAGTTGTTTATATTTAATCTTAATTAACTAATTTAATACTTTTATCAATAAAATTTATTTCATTATTATTATTATTAACGAATATTTATGTTACATAACAACTATTGTGTGTTTAATGGTGATTAGATTCGGAAATATACTGATGTGTATAATTGTGTTTGTTTGTTTAATTGTTAGATGAAGGGTCGTTTTAATCCATTGGTTTTGAAAATTCTTATTATTGACAAAAAATTAAGTGAAACGAACTCTTTCACCGGTATAAAAATATTAATTACTATTTTATAGTAAATTAATTACTTTTTTTATAGTATTTTTTTTATTTAATCTCAACGAGACAATAATCGTATCGGTAAAATAATAATTATCGATAATTTAGTTGATTCTAATTGCCCGTGTCATTACCTAAGATGTTCTTAGTCACCTCGTAGGTAAAATTACTAAAAAAAAACCGTTTACTTTACTTAAAACGTATATAAAACGGAACGAATACGTACAGCGTATCAATAGTATTTGTTATTACAAACAAGATGTATCCAGGAAGCGGTATTAAAGTTTCCAGAAATAGTAAAACGAATACCGAACAATGTAACGTGTATGTGTATGTATGGGAGGGATAGTTGCGTTTACGGGTTTCCAAGAAAGAATGTTTAAGACCGTAAGATAAGTTGTTAATCGGATCATAAGTTTATTGTTTCTTGATGTAATGTTTTTTAAAAATAATATTTAATATTAAATTAAGTTTAAGCCATGTTTTTTTCTATACAGTCTATACATTATATGTAGATATATTTTATATATAAAATACCATAAAATGTATTAAAAAATATTCATCCCCTTATCCGTATGGAGTTAGTTAAATTTGATACATGTTCAGTTTAAAAGCATACGAATATTACATTTTCTAGTGCCATTATTACTTAAACTAGAAATGCCTTAAACGTATGAAAATGAAACATGTTTATTGTATGTATATTTTTTATTGATATATTTCAATCTATTTGGATCCATGTAAATAGATACGTACCTACTGTTTATGTTTGGCTCTTCGGCTATTGGGTGTAGAGAGATATAGGTTTTTTTTTTTTTTTTTTTTTTTTTTTTTTTTTTAATATTGTATCGGGTAAAACCGTATTGATAAACTAATCTGTAATCTAAACTAACCTGCAGTATTATTTTGTTTCTATAATATATGTATATAAGGAAAATAATATTTCAAAAACTCTTGTTTTATTTCAACTAAGTCGGCCAGCCAACCTTGTAATTTTTCTCTCTTTTAATTTTAACATTTCAAAAAGGTAAAAAAGTTACTAGAAAGAAACGTTCCGTCAAGTTTTTGGGAGTTAAATGTTTTTCGTTCAATTCGAACGCTCCAAGATGTTGCGGCGTGTTAAAAGATCGTTTGAATATTTTTCTTCGAAAATATATTTCTCTCCCGAGGTGGTGGATAGTTTTTTTTTACCCGCCTTTCCATTTGAAAGCAATTAACTAAAAGTATTTTTAAATGAATTTATTATATCGTTTTAAAGGAGTGGTCTCGTATTTATCGGTCACTCCCGTATGTAACAACTCGCGCCATCTAGCGCCGAGTAGTGAAACTAAGTTTGAGCTTTTTTTTTTTTAAAGTTGAATTTAAGATATTTTTGTACGGCGGATACTTAGTTATTTACAAATTCAATTATATTTGCATATTTTTATTTATACTAATGTTATTGAGACAGTAAAATTTTTTATTTTATTAATGGATACTAGATGGCGCTGTAAGTATGATGTAACAACAATATATGACAGGTGACTAGTTACAAATAAATATATAGTAAATAATAATTATAAAATATATGGAGATGTACCGTTACCCATGAAATATACGTCAATCATTATTTATTTATTTATGTTTTTTGTTTAACAAAATATAAAAAAGACTTCATTTTTTTATTAAATACTTATTTTATTTAGCCTATTCAATTTAATTATTCTTTCAATATATTATTGTTACAAAAGAAATCCTTTCGTCATTTAAGGCCAGGCCCCGTGCAATTACTTTAAAACATTTCGGCGGTTGAACAGGTCTTGAATCTAGTAACTGCCGACTTCCTTAAATGTGCCTTCATCTCGACCGGGGTCAACGAACCTATACGTACTCTGATATGGGATACATTCATTGTCTTGTAGCGAAAACTTTTTATCATATTTGTCGATTATTTTGACAAGATTTTGTTTTATTTTATTTACTTTTTTTACTTTATCAGAATTTTTATTATATCTCGTCATTGACAATTTTTTTTTTATATATTTCTGACATACGACATTCGTTCGCTCACTTTGAAATTTCCGGATTCCGTGTTTGATTTACCGGCCGTGGTTAATATAATGTAATTAATATTATGTTATACAGTTGTATGTATGTATGTTTATTTGTCCGGATATCGAGCAGGTGCAGTTTAACCTTGTGAGTAGAATCGTATTTATAACAGCACAAGTTCCAATATTTTGAGGCCAAATATATATATATATATATATATATATATATATATATATATATATATATAGTTAATATTTTTTCGTTTGTGGAAATGATTTATCATATAAGTTACTAAGACATTTTATATCAATATTAATAACATGAATACATTAGTATAATAGTCCTAGTGGTAAAGAAAAGTTTAAATTTACTTTAATATATATATTTTTTTTAATGAGTGTTTGATGATACGTTTTTTGTATTTCACTAGAATTCTAGTAAATAAACAATGAGGAAATAATAAACAGATTATGATACAAGATTTAACTTTATATAATAACTACCTGCGGTGGAGAATAAAGGATCTCGTTACCTACCGACAGAAGGTAGTGGTATGCGGTCACGTGGTACATGCGCCCGCGCACACCGCTGCCGTCTATACTACTATATATAAATCTATTGACTCTGTCTGTACGTTTAATTTTTTTTTACTAAGTTTTATGATAAATAATCCTCTCGATGATATTATATTATCGTTTTTGCCTATAAGTTTGTATGTATGTCTTTCTATAACTTCAGAACCGTTTGACGTATCTTGATAAGAATGAATATATCCTAATATTGCATAATTGTTATGGGGTATATGTTATATCATGGATAAACAATATAGTATGTATATATGTAAAATATAATTTTAAATCGGTTGTTTTCTATTTGTGTAGTGTGATCACGGGATCAATCGCGCTAATTAGGGGAGAGCTGAGAGAGAGAAGGGATAAATTCGCGGGTAAAGTTGAACTTACCAAAAAATGTCGAATTAAGCGCGAGCGTAGCCGCTTGCAAAAGTTAATTTGTAATAATATCGGAGTGTATGTATGTATTGCCTACTTTTACTTATACATATATATGTTTATGACCAAAACGTAATATACAATACAACTGGATACAGATTCTATATTTAGAGGTAGGTTTATGTAAATTGATGGATGGAGCGCCGGGGTCGTAGGTAATGGAACTTGAATTATAATCAAGGATATTTAGTATGGTAATTGTAAATCCGTTCTATTTGTACTGATCGTATACAATTACCTGTAATTTTGGTACCGTATCGGTCGGTCGGTCGACGAGAGAATTATATTTATATTATTAATGCAAACTATACCGAACTAGTACGTACTTTGCTGTTGTTTTATGTATGTATGTGTATGTGTGTGTGTGTGTGTGTGTGTGTGTGTGTGTGTGTGTGTGTGTGTGTGTGTGTGTGTGTGTGTGTGTGTGTGTGTGTGTGTGTGTGTGTGTGTGTGTGTGTGTGTGTGTGTATGTATGTGTGTATGGGTGTGTGTATGTATGTGATTGTGTGTCTGTTGTGTGTAATATATTATTGTTAGAAATGTGCACGAATTTCTAACAAAATTAACTCATCCGTTTATGATGCTATTATTATATCTTATTCATTGAACATTCTAAATATATTGTCTATTTTACTTGCAAATTATATAGCTGTTTCCAATTTTGTTAGGACCTAATGTAAATAGATAATTGAGCGTCACGGTTGGGATGCGAACCCGCTACCTTTGGAAAATAGTCGATGTCCGTACGTGTCGATATTTTTTTAATTTTTCATTCTTTTAACTACAATCATTAATCTTTTACAACTCTAGCATGGTTGAATATGTTTCAAACTTGTATCTTTTCAATATCTTCCTTATTTTAATTCAATAATTTCAAGGACATAGGACTGAGACCAAGGGACAGCTGCTGTGAAGGATGATGTTAAAAATCTTTCTTATTTATTTATTTATTTATTTATTTACCTTCACGCCATATCCCTTGCGGGGTAGCCAAAGACGACGGAGCGCCAAACGCTACGGTCTCTGCATACCTCTTTCGCCTCGGCCACAGACATCAACTTCTTCATACATGCCCTCCGGGGGGTCCTCATGCTTTTTACGTGACCTTCCTCCAGTATCGTAGCTACTGTGTTTTCGAAGGTCACTCGAGGCCTCCCCCTGTCTCTCTTACCGCTCACTTTTCCCATATAAATCTTTTTTACCATTCTTTCATCACTCATTCGTTCAACGTGCCCAAACCACCTGAGCAAAAATCTTTCTTAATATTAAAATAACCTACAAGAACTGTCAATCACCCCTATAAGTACTTAGTATTTACTTTACTTTATTTTACTTTATATTATTATCTATTGATACACTCACATTCACTATATCCGTTATCTTTTATATTAACATTATCGCTTAGGATTATTTAAAATACTATACTGCTTTTGAAACGTAAAATTTTGGTAGGCTAAGCTAAGTGTGAATTGTGTTTTTATGTGAAAGAAAAAAAAATTACGCACCTGTTACTTTAAAATTTAAACGGATATAGACAGGTGGTACAAATTATACTAAAATGCAAATGGTCGGAACCCACGTTACATATGTTTAAAAATATACTTTAAAACTTTTATTTTGTGTGTATGTCATATGTAACATGGTTTTAATTGTCTGAATCTGGTTTCGTTTAAGAGAATGTAGAGTAAGGAGTATTTACTATTTTATTATAATCCATTTTTTTTTGAAGTAATGAAATCACGCACAAAGCATTGTCAATCTGATTTTCTGCTTATCTTGACGTCACGTGAACACTTTTCTTTCTAAACCCCTTCCCCCCCGAAGGCTGATAACCGAGTGAGTGAGGCAGCGCGGGCGCAGGCGATCTCAGTCTCCACTTGTACGTCGCGTTGTTCGGACGTGTTGTTGTCGCTCTGTCGAATTTTCAAAATCTTATGTATTGTACTTGAAATTTTAAATTTTAGTGTCAGTGTATAAGTGAATGCTTTGGAATAAATATGCAGTGTTAATTTGAGGATTTACCTGTGTACCGTGTAAAGTTTTTCGACCGCTGTGTTCCGCTTCAGCGGTCTCGTTAATAACTCGTGTTTCTGAAGTGGTTAAATAGTGGTTTTGCTAAGATTGAGTACTGTGGAAAGGTCACCTACCTTGATCGGTGTAGTATTGAGTGTTTTTTTTTTCTTTCTTTCCTTTCGTAACTATTGTCAATGTCTTTGTTGAGGTTTTTCGCATCGTGAACTGTTATTCTCGTTAGGTTCTGTTGTGTTGAATAGAATTATTTTCTCTCAATGCCTATGTGCTTTCTTGTTTGCATTTTAAGTTCGGAGGTTGACTCATTATTACTTGAGCGTCGTATGTCGTAGATATATTCTTAGAATCTCATGTTTATTGACGTTGTGTTTGAACAGTTGAACGAACATAACTGGTTTCTCTGACATGCATTTTATTTTTTCGTTTGATGATTATTGTCGCTAGGGTTATTTTATTGAAACGTGACTAACATTTATCGTTTTATTCCTCGTAATTTAGATATAATACCTTATCAATCTAATCTAAAAAAATATATATCTAAGACAATGTTACAAGTGATTGTATCAAGGTACGTTGTTGTATATAGCAGCAAATAACTTACTTTCTTGGCCGATACCGAGACAAATGAAAGTTAGAAGATATCTACAAAACGGTAATTGTACAGTAATTTTAGTACAAAACCGAGTTGATGATTCACGTCCCTATCGTCTTGCAAAAATTTATGTTTTATTTTTTTTTCTTTCTTTATTTTACGGTTGAGAGATTATAATTCGTATCGGAGCAGAGGTTTTGTTTCGGCCAAGTGAAACGGTGGCAATTGGACCTTGATATCCGGCATTGCAACAGCACAATACTCATTTTACTATTATTTATAAGTTGATTGTTATTAACATACTCATATTACAGTGATTACACTTAAATTATAATTGGGATAAAGTGGGCGTATTGAGTAAAAAAGAAAATCTCTTCCAACTTAATCAAATATAATCTAAAGTCATATATAATATAAGAAGTAACTCTGTTGATTCATTTGTGTTTAAATTTAAGCTAATCTGTTTTCTAGACAGAAAAAAAAACTTTATAATTTGATAGTTTCTCTTTGTCAAAATATTACAGCAACTAGAAAAATAAAAGATCGTCGCGGGAGAAAGTTTTTTTTTTTATTGTTACACTTTAAGAAAAATTCGCATTCGCCGTCACGAACAGTGGAAACTCCGACCCAGTTCGATACTAGGTTAAACTCGACTCGACGTGAAAAGTGGGCAATAATGAAAGAGTAATTTGTGTCAGTTTACACTCAAGTGGAAACTGGATGTATGAGACATGTGACATATTATTAAATTTATAATTATATATTTATGTATTCTTTATATCGTCTGATGTGAGTTTAATTTAACACTTTGCTGACCGGTGACTAGTTAACTCATCTTTTCATGTCCAAACGTTGTTGATCAGTGACGAGTTAACTCATCTTTTCATGTCCAAACGTTGTTGACCGGTGACGAGTTAACTCGTCATTGCACTTGCATTATTTGTTTTAATTTATAGCGCCAAGGGCGGTGACATGACATAGTTTCTGTGTAAAATTGCCGGTCACCAAAGTATTAACATTAAAAACTGTAGACTTAACACTTGACAAATCAAAAATCATTACAGTAAGGAGTGGCAGTCGCAATGTAAGGTTTTTAACATCATAAAATATATTTTAATTATTATTTTATTTATTCTTGTAATAAATATTTACTTTACTCGACATCTTGCCCATATTATGCACAACAATCAGAAAACATACTAAAATTACTTTTAGCATTTACAACGGCTTATATCTATTTACTGAAAGTAACCACTTGTCTCCTTATCACATAGTTAAAGAAGTTATCAGTCTTTTACGTGATAACGTCTGATAATGCCGTGATAACGACCGTGTCTCTGAATGATGTCATAAAGTGCTAAATTAGTTTAGCAATGAAATCCATATTTGTATGTATCACTTTCAAACACGTTAAAAAAAAGTGGTCATATCTTATAACCCTGTGGAATCCTTGTAAAAATATGCAGTTTTATTGATATGTTTTTGTCGCTGTATTAAAAGTGATAACTTAATCTAAGTTGTTTTTTTTATACTTATAAGTACTTAAAAGATGACACCACTGGGGTATCAGAAGGGGACTATAAGTTATAAAACGCCCTTGCAACAAGACTTCAGAGGTTGCACTGACCTTAGCATAGATAACTTGCTATTTTTAATGCTCTTAGTCGACGGCGCTTTCAAGTTAATTAATTTTCATAAATTAAAGATTTATCATACTCATAAAGTAAGATTTTTTTTTTTAAACATACAACTGATCCATTAAATTTACCAAAAAGGAAAAATTTACCGTCAAGGCTTTGCTCTCATGGCTCTGAATGTGTATTAATTATCTCAATGATTCTTTAATAGTTTTATTTCAACAGACAGATCGACAATGTTTAATTCTGTTCAATTGTTGTTTTTTTTTTTTTTATAATATGATATACTCTTAGCACGAAATACGTTAACCTTGGCCCGAGTATATTGTAATTTGGTATAATCAGTTAGTCGAGTTTAAGATTTGCTCTGTGAATTTATTATTTGGTTCAAGAGTACAATAAAGGATCTATGAATTAAATTAAAAATAATATTAATCATGTACTATTTATTACATATAACAATTTCATAAATTTTAATGGTTTCCTACTTATTTAGTTATACTTCTTTAATAGTAAGTTTCCAGAGTTGTGTGCAAAAGTTGATTAAGACAGTAATTACATGTATAATAATAAACATGTACGTTTGCATTCTGGTGATTATCTCTTGCCATCCAACAATGAGATTGCATCACGGAGTTATGTATGACTTTAAGATATTTTTATCTCCTTGAGAAATGTTTATTTTAAATGCCACGAAGGTTAAGTTGAGTATGCTGTAAGATGAATAACTTTAGAATGTTAAACCTTTGTTTAACCTATATATATTATTATTATTTTAAACGTTTGCTCTAAACGCTGTTGTGGATTTGTATTTGAAGTAAGAATATGATGTTTTTAAATGATGTTTGCGTCTTCATAGAAAATATTTAATTATATCTAAGTAATATGCTGTTTGTGATCGCGTCATAGTATTATAGTGAAGTCTGCTAGTTAACATACCTCGTTCTAACCTAGCAGTGTAATTGTAATCTTTCGTATAACTACGTATGTGTTTTGTTAGAAAATGTATAATTATTTTCTTCTTTATTTTTAATCTTCGCAATTACAGAGTTTTTCGTGTATAAATACTTAACAATCTGGAAATAATTTGTGAATACTGTCATTTTACTTAGAATCTTTACCAATTATTTTATTATACTACGATAATCGTCAAATTCAACAGTATCTATAACAAAACGTTCCGTTAGTAATATACAAGATAATGTATCGTTATCACTTATCACATGATAAGCGTCCAATAAACAGCTCTTGTTTTCTTTCCTTCAAACGCATTTGAGTAATGAATAACTAACACCTTCATTTAGTATAGTTTAAGTAGAAAAGTCATATATCGATCATATATATGACCTCCGTAGCGTATTTGGAATATTTAATTACATCTGTGTGAGTAACAAGAGACGTGTCGCCGGTGAACGGATAGACGGTTTTGCAAAATTAAAAATAATTATACACTTGTTTAAATAATATAACTTATATTCCGAAGAATTGTTTCTTTTTACATATATATATATA
Organism: Melinaea menophilus ssp. n. AW-2005; assembly: GCA_918358695.1. NCBI lineage: Eukaryota > Metazoa > Arthropoda > Insecta > Lepidoptera > Nymphalidae > Melinaea > Melinaea menophilus. The sequence continues at coordinate 7,037,308 of OU911043.1, forward strand.
TATATATATATATATATATATATATATATATATATATTATATATAATACAATTGTTCCAACGAAATAAATTCAAAAAGTTGAAGATGAATATAAGAATCTATACAAAGTAACAACTTTCTCCTTTTAAAAGATTTCGAAAGTAGGTACGATCGTCTTAATTAAATGTTCATCATTGTTTTTGTATTGATTGATTGACTGATTAATAATTAAAAATATATATTTTATTATTATTAATCCATACATAATCCATATAATACTATTAATATAATTTAGTTCGGTATATTCTCATTATAATCAAATAATATTGCATTGATTATTAAGTGATCTTTGATGTATTCGGGTCAATTATTATATTATTGATCCCTCTGCCAATATTCTAGTGATAACGATTAGTTGATGATAGTACATTATAGATGATGTACTCAGTCTTGATACTTGATATTTGTATAAACATATCGTATATAAATTGAATGTTGAAAATTTACTTAAAAATATGTCATTTAATATATTAAATTCATATATATGTTAATACTTCCCTCAGTTAAAAAAAGCGAATAAAATTGATGAGCTCAAGTCGAAGTAGACTCGGACTACGAGATGACTGACACCGTTACCTCTACCGTTACTGAAAGTAGAGTATGGTTTGAAGGGGGGGAGGGGAAGGGGGGGGGTATTAATGGCCGTGATTTACTTTTGACGTACACTTGCTTAGAATGAAAATTAGTTTTTACTTTTATTTAATAACAAAATGTATTCAGATTAGTTTAATCCTATCGCATTACCAATTCTCAATATGCGTTGCCTTCCTTTAGGAGGAGGGAAAGGGAAGATGTATTAGAAGGCCCTACAGAACGTAGTTATAATTGTTATTTCAAGCCGTTCTTCTATGAGTGGCTTCTATCACCTACTAAGAATCCTTCGTAAAACTATCGAACTAAGAAAAATAATGAAGAGCCATTACAGTAAGGCTTTCTATTCCTCTTTATCCTATCCTATCCTATCCCATCCCATCCTATCCTACTCTCTCCTATCACCCTTATACTAGTCCATTTTTACTTCATTAATAATTATATTAAAAATCAGTTATTGCTCGTTGTTCATTAGCGCTTTAAAATAAAAACTAACAAACAGATGTCTGATCTTACAACGGGTTTTTTTTTCTTCATAATATATATCAACTTGTCTAGCTTTGCGAACCGGTTATGTCTGACTTTCTATTATTATAAGTAATATTTTATTAAAAAATATCTCTCTGATTGGAGATTTCATATTTATAATATGTCAAGATAATTGTGAAGACATTTTGTATTTAAATCATATAATAGTATGTATGTTTTTATGTCTTACGTGTTAATCTATATATATAAATAAGCGATTTACCACTCACTGACTCATCACGAAATCTCCGAAACTATCTGTCCGATTAACTTAAATTTTTACATGGTTACTTCTTTTGTGACGTAAACTGTGCACTAAACACGGATTTTACAGAATTACTATCCCAACGGATTTTAACATTTTGCATTTTGCCAAGTTTTAAACCTGTAGGAGCTATAAACTTAACGCGGTTACCATAGCAACTGATACTATGAAAACGGTTACCATAGCAACCTAAGTTCACATCCAAATTAATAGTGTGTCCAGCGAAGCGGGCGGGGGAATACGCTAGTAATATAAATAATAATAATTATATCACATGATATAATGTAATTAATGAAATATATATAAAATTTGAGGAATACTATTTTTGGATGCCATATTTGTTATGTATAATATTTTATTTTTATATATGTAACCATGAATATGTAACATTTATTTGATATCAAAAGATCGATACAATGTGTAAAAAATAATTTCTATATTCTACAACTTTTCTTCTTGTATTCGATTAGTTTGTTTTTCGTTACTAACAAAAGTGTACTACTTTGTTTCCAATATTGTTACATTAGTATGAACTATGTACGAATTATGGACGTACCGTCTGTATGTCTGTACGTATGTAGTATTTTTATTTATGTAATTAATGTTACACTTGCTTTGCCCACTCGGTATATTAATTTCATTTTACACGTTATTCGTATAATGTGTTTGGAGTGATTAAGAGTTTCTTGAATAATATCATTATTATAACTCTATATGGTGTTGTGAAATTATATTGTTATTATTGAACTATTGCACGATATAATTTTATTTTAATTGATATTTTGTTCGATTTATAATGTGGTATAATATGAATGTGTGTGTGTGTGTGTGTGTGTGTGTATGTAACCTATTGTAGACTTTTTAACTTTAATCTTTGATGATGATGACGTCAGAGACTCAAAGTATTACATCAAGATGTTATAATCGAAATGAAGAATATTTTTATACTTAATCAAAACATATGTTTCTTTTTATTTCGTTAACACGTGTTAACGCCTCGCTTTTAAGTATCGTTGTGACCATATTTGATTGTATTGTTTTGAAATATTGTAATTTTTATGTCCTTAATAAATCTTTTAACTACCTAAATATGTCAATTATCGAGTCGACCGTACCTACATAACTAACCTACTCGTGAATTTATCGATAGACATAAATATATTTTGGACCGGTTTTATATATATATATGTATATTAATTGTATATTGTCACAGGGAACCGTGAAATTAGTGTCTCGTTACCACCCACTCTCTTACCCACGCTCGCCATCGGCTATTATAGAGCGATCGGTACATTGTTAAACATTTTGATACTTTTTGTATTATTATTATTTTATTTTATTTTTTCACATTATCATAAGTCTAAATATGTTAATATATTTATTTTATATGAATATGAATAAATTATAAATATAGTTTGAATTATTATTTTTTGATCGCATAATTTTTGTATACATTATAGGTATTATATACTTAATACATACATACATAGTTTACTTAAAATACTGTTAAACTTTTAAAATATAATGTCTCCGTCCTTAAATATAAAATATTCCACAGTTATAATACTTGGTTAAGGTTTTAATGCGAGCTAGATATTTAACTCGCTTACCTCGCTCGGTAACAATATAAAAAAAGAGTTTCCACTCTTTGCTCTTTTGAAAACTTTTAAAACGAAGTGGCTCGCCTTTTACGCGGAGTAATTATAAAAAAAAAATAATAAAATAAAAAAAAAAAAACAAATTGTTTAAAATGAGCGGAAATTATCGCGTTGCTCGAACACGGCGCTCCGCCTCAACTGTCGATGTTCTATTGTCTGGGAGCGGACGTGTGGAAACAGGAGATATCTATGAGAATTTTGGTTAGCCATTTTGAGTGTTATTGTGAATTTAAGCTTTAAAAGATATTATTAGCATTAAAACATCATATATTACGAGCAATTTTCTACTCAAGTTCCGAAAATTGTACACACGTCCCCCACAATTTTATACTACATTACCCATGGTGAGATTTTTACACAAACCGTGGAGTTTGATCGTTGAACGGTTTTGGGGGAAATATATTTATATGACTCGACATATTTTGATGCTTTACATTTATTTAAGCGAGTCGCTCTGAAGCCGATACAACTTCCGATTCTTGCGAAAGGAAACAGGTTTCTCTGCGATTTATTTTTTGCTCAGTTATAATTGATAGTAATTAAGTTTAAATTTATTGAATAAAATAATTAAAGCAGATATTTCTCATTTCCTCTTTTGGTTTATTATCTTTTTTTTTTTCTTTTTTCTTTTGACTCCGTCGGTAATTACTTTTTCAAGGTGAAAGATACAGTTAGGTTTCGTGGGAAAGCTGAGTAGCTATTGTATTAGATCCTACGCTCGTATTCACTCGAATGTGATGTTCATGCTGCTGTGGATGTTGGAGACAATGTCAACTTTCTCTCAGTGTGAGGCGTGTGTTGATTTGTCCTACATTAGGTTGCGTAATTACTACAGGTTCTAACAAATTTTCCATATCTATTCTATACATGTAAAAAGAATTGAAGTGCCTGTTTGTAAATCCAAATTAACAGTGTTTAGTACATATATGATACATACACTTAGAAAGAACATTTAAAAAACCATTTTATCTGTCTGTCTGTTTCCTCTAATCTCTCAAACTTTCTTTCATTGGCGGTTAGCTAATGTTATGAGGAATAACATAGGCAACTTTTATATTAAAAAAAGATTTCTCGCAAACGACGCCTTGAATACAGATATTATTTTATTTAACATTTTAACTGTAAATCATACATTTTCAATATCCTCAAAAGCTTCCGCGTGCTTACGTCGAATAAAATACAAGCAACGTCACCCTCGCGTCGGTATCTGCGAGCGACAGCCCTGAACTACCGCTAACTTGTGACCCCACCACGGTGACGCGGCCAGAACGGAGGATAATTGTACCGCGAATTGAACAAAGTGGTGATTTGTCACCCGGGTGCATCGCTCTCGACTCAAACGATGATTGATTCGGAAGATTTTGTTTTGTTACATTTCATTACGACAAGCTCAAGTCTTTTACCTGATTCGGTACTCGTAACGGAATGTATATTTAAACGTTGTTACAAAGGCCGTTTGAATTGGACCGAGTGCACATTATCTCTGGTTGTTGAGTACAAATTTTCTATTATCTGACTCATTTTAAACTGTCAAATTAAACGTGGAATCGCGAGGTCAATGTGCGTATGTGTGTGTGTGTGTGTGTTTGTGTGTGTGATTATATAACACTACCGCCACTAATGAAATTTTCCGTCCCATTAAAACTAACACGGACCGTTATGGACATTGTATTTATTCGGACAAATACTATGATGTTTTTTTGGTTCATGACTCATGTAATTTTGTAACATAACTATTGCTCAAAATTAGATGATTATAAAATTTTCATACATTAAATTACCGTAAGAGATGTCGAAATATGAATTGCAATGAAGGATTAATTATATTAATACAATCTAAAGTGTTCTACAAAATTGCCGGTTTTATCTAATCGTCGTGTTTCATGTATCAGTACGGCGAGGCCTCCGCGATTGTGTGCGGATGAGACGGATATACAAAATACTTGTTTAGAAAGAGATGCCTGCAGACTCTCGGTTCGTTGCTCGTGAGTCATGCTCGGTCGCTCCGCTCTGCGGCGTTTTTTGTTTCTGGTTTCTGTAGACTGTGTAGTAAGTACGCTGAGAGCTGTTGTTGAGATTTTATATAACATTTTTGGTTCTTTTGTAACGGCTTTACGAATTTGAAAAATATATAAAATATTTAGGTTTTGAAAATTTCAGAGCAATATATTTGTGTTGTTGATACTTGAATGTTGGTTCTTGTACTATAAGGTATACCTCGCAACACAGACAACGATCTCGACACCTTAAATCGTGAAGTGTGACGAATTCAACAACCACGACGACTCACTCGGTCGAGTTTAGATTTAACTTTTTTATCGTAGAATGTCTAGTTATTTTTTTAAATAAAATTTTGCATACTTCATTCCATTAACATTAATATCTTAGCAGCGAAAGTTTCTAGAGATCCTTTCTCATCGATCGTCAATACATCTCTCGTATGTCTCGACGTTGCATGTCCAATTTCATTATTAATCTTTTGAGGTTGTACAATTTCTATTTTTTTACAAAAGCATCTTTCGTACTTTCACATTTTTTTTTTTTTGTGTCTATATTGTTGTTGTATTTATCGTTATTATAGATTTATTATTATATTCTCTCACTGTGTGTGAAGTACTCGAATTCATTGAAGTATTATTATTGTGTACGTAAATCGGTTTCGGTATCATTGTATGAATCGTCCCACATTACGATAAGTGTACGATAATTAATAACAAAAATAATTTACTTTTGATGTATAGTAGAAAATTTTACACACCAATTATTTATCGTTATAAACTAAATAGGTTTATTTTATTTACGATGTCTCTGTGTCTCTGTGTGTGTGTGCGAAACGAAAACGGAAATGTGAAATCGTCTATCTAAGATACCTTTTAAAGATTTAATTCTACATTTATCTCAGTTTTAGCCCGTCGAGGCGGTTGTTGTTACGGTTACGAGACGGGCTTTTTACTTTTAATAAAAAAGTCGACGACGAAAGGAAACGGGTTGTGGGTTAAAAAAAAATTGCCTCAAGTTTTGGTAGAGGGAGAGATTCATCTTACGAAATCGTATACGTGTGTGTGTGTGTGTGTGTGTGTGTGTATGATTCGCGTGGGACGGACGCACGGACGGAATTGTACGTTCCATCTCGTAATCTAAATTGATCTAATGTTATTATTATTATTATTATTATGAGTATACACAGTAATTGGCGTGTTGCTAGTTAGTTAAGCCCACGATTTTGTTATTTTATAATTGCGTTTTATTTATTTTATTAATATAAATGAAATTGTAGTGTCTGTTCGTTCTACCTGATTAACGAATTTTCACTCTTCAATCATTTTTTTTTTATTTGTCTGTCGATCTATTTGTTCCGGCTAATCTCTGAAACGGATTTTATTTTAAAAATCATTTTCCGCGCGAACCGATGTCGGGGGCACAGCTAGTATTTTATATAATGCAAGCTGATACTTTTGGTCGACGGAAATTTGTGGTGGGATAATTAATATATATAAATATATACGTACTTTGGCGGAATTAAGTGAAAATTGCACTTTATACAATAGATATAGAGAGGACACTTTAACCGCTGAAACCTAGGAGTCGTTTATACAACCGTGGTTCAAATTACTTACCAGTTTGTGCGGAATATGAGAATATAATTATAGGGTTGTCAAAAATATTAATATTTATTATTTATTACATTTTAAATATTTATTTCGAGTAGAATTAATATATATTTTTTTAAGTATAATCTTGTTATTATCTTAGTAAGAATTGTTACAAAAATTTCTTTTAAATTATTGTAAATTATTAAGTTACCTTCATAAAATCCATGTCCATGTTCCATTTGTCCGTGCGTATTTAATCGTATACGTTTCTATATATATAAATATATATATAACTCTAAAATAATTTATCGATATAATAAAATGTTATATTTACTTACTTTATTATCAAAACACGCTATTTATAACGGGCACGTGACGTTATATTTCTGTATTTCTATTTAAATATATTTAACGATATAACGTTTCTAATCCCAAGGTGTATTTGTTTTTGGCACTCGAAGATTGGAACTATGAATGGATGTGATCTATATACTTATATGATATAATTTTAGTTTACTTCTGTCTGTATATTAATAGTGAATTGGGAGACTTTCTCTTTTTATTTATATTATCTAAGATCTTTTTGAAATATTGTTATTGAGATACTACTAGCTGTTGAAAACGACTTTGTCCGCTGCTCTATCAACTAGGTATTTTACGTTAAATAAATTTTTATTATTAACATCGCCATCTATGGGAAATTTTTAGAACTTAGAAGTAAGTAAGAAAATTATGTATATATATATAATAAGTTTAAACTCGCAACAAACAAAAAATATTGAAGATTATAAATCGAAACAAAAACTATCATATCTTTTAAGTTGGACCAAACAATAGATAACAACAAAATTTCATTGAAATCGCCTTCAGTGAGTGATTGGCGCGAACGAACGTCGTGACACGGGATATTTTTTTATATATATAAAAAAAAAAAAGTATAAAGGATGATTTCGTGACTCGAATTATGTTACCATCACTGTAGACTGCGACCGAGTACCTCCATGACTCAGACTTAACATCTGTTTCTATGGATCAAGGTTCCGCGAGTAATCTATAGATGAAATTATTCCTTACATATCTATTCGATATATTGGAATATTATACCGTATTATTTTTTAACATAGCATAGCATAGATTTACCTAACAGAGTATAGTTTGTATAGGTTAGTCTATTTGAGCTAACAGTATAGTATTGTTGGTGGGGAGATGTATAATTGTTTACGTGTTATAGGATTTATGAATACTATTTAGCAAGACTAATCTTTATTGGATACTAGCTGTGAACACGACTTTGCTCGCGTGGAATATGTTTATTTAAATAAAATTAACCTAAGTTATGCTTTATTAAATGAGCTACCCGCCAGTGACAGTCCTGTTAAAATCTGTCAAGCCTTTTCAGACATTAACTGGAACAAAGAGACATTTTTTTATATAAACGTATATATTTTCATATGAAGTTAGTGAAGAGCTGTTAATTTGGAATAACAAACGGACACTTCAATTTTATTTTTATATGTATAGATTACCCCCTCCCTTTATGATCTGGAGATATATTGCATCCGAGTCTTTCTAAGTTGTGTCTCTTATTAGCATCTGGGATATATTCTGATCGCTTAAGTTGTTGGTGTTACAAATTTTGTATATGTTATGCTTTATGTTCGTCTGTCGATAAAAATGGTGTTGGGTGTTTTTTTTTTTTTTTTATATTCCAGGTGTTTCGAGACAGCTTTTGTGTGGCGGGTTTTGTGATCGTTCTGATCTCTTTTGTTCTTATTAACATTATTGTTTGTCTCTCTCTTTACAGATGCCGCTTCGCTGCCATCTCGCTCGCACAATCCACTTACTTTAGCCATCTTCTTGATTATGTTTTGCGTTTACTTTAACGTCACTTTGGTAGATCGTATTTGGTCTGAGGCTTTATTCAAACTGCAGTATTTTTAACGTTAACATGTGTTTTTTCTAGAAAATGTCGATCAGAAAATATCTTTATTTTTTATAGGTCAGCAGGTCGATACACATTTTACTTCAAATGTAATGAATTCTTTAAATCTCTTATGTTATACTGTTTGTACAGTTTGCAGCGATATCCTGTTTCATTATTTGCTCGTCAATTTATAACCCAACTCTGATTAGTATCCGGTAACGTGAATAGAATTTTAGATGTGCTAGAATGACGTCAGAGTTTAATAATTATTAACTGATAATCGTGTTTCGAGCTGGTGTCGTCCGTTTGTTCGTGGAGCGTTCCTTCGATTTCTTTACGAATTCATGATGTTGTTACCGTTCCGCCGATCGATGGATGGCCGGTCTGTAGTTTGTTGAATTATAGGTTTTCAATTTTGTAATAGTCTTTTTATTTTCAGTCTTAAAAAATGTGAATAATGTTTAATATTAACTATCGTGAATGATAATACACAGTGATCAATTATTAATGAATGAACGAATGACAAAAGTTTTACAATTAATTGTGTGTTAAATTATAATGATTAAAATCTAAAATGGAAAGAAAATTGACACGCGAGGATTTTATGCGGAAAAGTTTTCGAGGACCCCGAGTGTCGCCCGCTCCGGAGGGACAGACCGCCGTTAATGGTGCGCCGCCGCCGTCGCCCGTCTCGTTGGCGATGCTCGAAAGGGTCCCTCAAACTCCGCGAACCGAGTATGAGGTGACCTCCGCCGGTATTGCACCGAAACGTCTAGAAATAAACAGGGCTCATCCCATTCATCTGAAATCCTTTCAAACCGAGCCTCCGGACGATATCGGTCCGGCGCCACCGTCCGATGACGTCTTACGTAAGCTTGAGCGTCAGATTGGGGAGATGGAGCGCGGACTAGAACGCGCCCAGAATGGCAGCATCCAAGTTGATGAGAGGGTCCGTTACGCCGAACACGAGAATCTTTTACGCACCGGAGTATCGTCTGTGGGTGGTGGAGGTTACCTACCGGCCGACTCGGACACGGAGCACGATGTCGTACCCTTCAATAGAAACGAAACAACGAGGAGTAGTACCGGAGCTGCTGCACCGGCCACTCGACCGGCGACCCGACTGTCTAGAACGAACTCCGACACCCAGCAGCATTCCGTTGCCGCAACGGCTCGCCTTATGAGAAAATTGGCCGACGGTGGTACGAAAGACGAGAAGACCAAGGTGATATCGAGGAAGGCGATCCAGGCTAGGATGGAGAGGGTCAAGAATTCCGTGGTGGGAACCAAACACGAGCACAGAGTCCTCGCCGAGCACAGGGCGGAGCCAGCTAAGACGCCAACCTCACCTGTCTCAACGCGCTCTTCAGTGCAGGTAACGATACTGTGGACGTCCTGTGAGAGTACCTATCTCGTGTTAATGTACCGTTTTATTCTAAGGTACTCAGTACCTACTGTGTTAACATCGTCAATGTTAGTAATTTAACTTCCATAATATTAAGCGATCGATTAGAGCGAAGTGTTTATCTATGTAAATGTAAAAACATATACACATGTACATTAAATAGTATTGCCAACTGTAATTATTATTTTTTTAAATGGTAAATATAATTAATATAGGGTAACATCAAAAAGACTAGAGATATGTGTTTTCTCTTTGCATATTTATTGTACTCTCACTTTATATACGATATTTAACAACTTTTTTTGTAATTGATTAAGCGTGAGAAAAGACAGGAGTCACCATTATAGTTCTAGCAATATAATAATATATGTATATATATATATATATATATGTACACATACAAAAAGTGCATTAGGTTTCCAAGCTGTCTTGGCGTCGGCGAGCGATTAGGTTTTTTTTTCAACACAGAATACATACGGGCGATAATGAACTTTAAAACATGTTATTAAGGTCTAATTTTAATTAATAATATAATCGTAAATCTACTTCACAGGAACCGACCGACTTGACTTCTTATTTGGATATTAATTATGTGTGAATTCATTACTACTATCGCTATGATGTATTTTAAAAATAGTATTTGATGTTCTCGACTTTTATAAGATTATATATATATATATATTAGATTAGATATATTTAAGGATATTATTATAAGGAAATATTACGAATAAAATATGAAAAACACTATCTAATAACAAAATACAAAATTCTTAACATATATGTGTTTTTTTAAATGATAAGTAATAAATAAGATGTATTATTATTAATAATAATAATATGTATAAAAATTGTTGCATACACGAGTAAAACACACACACACACACACATACATACAATACAATCGATTAAATATATTATTATTAATTATTTTTTCTTTTTACAGGTAAGCATCGATTCGTAATATTTTAATTCATACTATTTTGGAGGGGGGTGAGTATAAGTGGAATTTGTTTTAATCTGTCCCATACATAAATATATATCGCGGACGTAATTAAGTAAAACATTTATTTTCGTTATCTCCATGCCTTTATATGGCGAAATCGGAGCTCTATTCGCGTCGGCCTTCACGGTGACGCGTCCGTCGTGCCCGCGAAGTTACTTAACCGGACCCGCACGTTAAATGAACGTTTGTGTGTGTGTGTGTGTATGTATGTATGTATGTGTGTGTGTATGTTCGAAATATTTTTTTTTTTTTATCTTGTTTTTTTTCGTTTACCTTATAGTCTATATTTTATTTGTTTTAATTGTTTATCAATTTTGGTTAACTTTTTTTTTTACTTACATGTCATTGAATTTTTTAAATAATTTTTATATCATAAACTTTTCCTTTTTTATTATTTTTATACCATTAATTTATTTATGATTTAATTCATTTGCCCAACAATAATATAAATTAAATTGAAATCGGCTTTGATACATCAAATATTTCAATCATCTAGAGTAAATCTATTTTCATCGATCTCGTTCATTATTCATTGAATGAATTCCAAAAACTCTATTAATCGATTTTCATTGTTTATTGTTACGTTACACTGATTGGCTCCGAAATATAATAGAAACCTTTTCTATCAGTCTATTTTGTTACACACACACACACACACACACATATATATATATATATATATATATTAATAATTCGTGTTTGTGTAATCCTCGTTAATACATCCATTATACAACTGTGTGTTATATATTACTATTATTTTTATACACAGCAAGATGTTAAAATGTACAACATTTTTAGTTTTTTTAATTTCTTAAAATTTTGTTCCATTTTCAAATTCATTTAATTCAGTCTAGTGTATACTATATAAATACTAGCTTATCCCCCTCTCGCTTCGCCGGGCACACTATTAATTTGGATGTGAACTTAAGTTGCTATGGTAACCTTTGCCATATTATCCATTGTCATCGTAACCGTTGCTATTGTAACTTTTGATATAGTAACTCTTACCCCCGCGTTAAGTGTAGAACTCCTACAGGTTTAAAACTTGGCGAAATGCAAAAAAGTCTACGTCACAAAAGCAGTACCTATGTAAAATTGTAAGTTAATCGGACAGTTAGTTTCTGAGATTTCGTGATGAGTCAGTGAGAGGTAAATCGCTTATATATATATATATATATATATATATATATATATATATATATATATATATATATATATATATAGACAAGTATGTCAGTCTGCGTATTTGATAAACACTTCGTTACTACAAAATCTTTCATCCATTACGAACTAATACAACATTTTTGTTATGTATTTTTTTTATTCCAACGGTACAATGATTCTCATCTCATTCATATTTAATTTTATGTAAACAAAGTTTGGAATTTTCCTTTCGACTTTTCCCCCACTTTTCCATTTCCGCGAGCTACTATCGCCTTGAATGCCGGTCACGTTATGAATTCCAATATACTATATATTACGTCACATGTATAAGACATTATTGTTATTTTTATTATTATAAATGCGAAAGTGTGGCAGGATGTATGTTTGTTACGTTTTTAAACAAAAACTGCTGAACATACTTCGATGTAACTATGCAGATGTATAGATTAAATTGCAGATTCATGTATATGCTATAATTTTGTAATACACAATCCAATTTCAAGTTTAAGTCGAGTGTAGACGTGGGTAAAGCTAGTTCATTTTATAATTAAGAAATATTCAATTCTGAAAAAGGTAATTCGAAATAATATTATTAATACATGTATTATTAAGTAACTTCTGTAAGTTTTGAAACAGTGATCACAACAAAAAAAAAAAACCCGGTTGAGTTTGTTGTGTGGTTCTTCTTAGACCAGGGCGCGTTTGGAACCCTCGTAGCCTTATTTTAAGTTGGAAAGTGTCTTTACAGAAGGGCTTATTTTAATACATACGATATTAAAATAGACCCTCCTGTCACTTCCATTTGACGTACACAAGTGATCACTGGTATGGATTCAAAGCGGAAAATATATAAATAAATAAATAAAAATAAGAAAAAAAAAATCTTTTAATAATTAAATAAATTGTGATAAATAATTGTCTGAGTGATAAGTGTTCATTAATCTCTACCTTACGATTAAACTAGATCAATCTAGATCAAACTGGATCAACACTATAATCTAGGTAGATCAACACCTTGAAATAAATCTCTGCTATAAACGAGTCACAATGAAAGAGGATTTGCCGGTGTTATTTTATTATGTAAAGTATTATTGACGCAAGGAAGCCGTGTTTTGAAGCCGTGCTAACTAACACCTTAGTTGAAACTTAAAAATAAATATAAATAGACGTTTGTTTAAATATAGAACGCGGAATTCATTAAAATTACCTACTAGAGACGCGATAGCTCAGTTGACAGAGCGACGAGCACGGCTTCCTGGAGTTCACGGGTTCAAATCCTTATTATTTAAAATTCCTATATTCAAATAATGTAAACTCATAAATAATACTTGTTGGTGCAAATTTGTATTAATTTTGTACCACAAACACGGACACATGGACCTTTTGAATTTATGAGAATTATATCCGTTTGAAATAACCTCAAAGCCTCCCGAAAATTCACTGAATAAATGTGTACATCTATCTAGGTATTAAACGAAAATAGTTCAGGTATTTCGGCTATAGATGTCTAAATCTATAGCCGAAATACCCGAAATAACTCATAAAATAACGACAAAATATCTAAATATAACATCTACGATTTATGATCCCTCCATAATATTAATTAATAATGCTGTGAAGAAATACTTCCAAAATACAGTTAACTGATAACAATAGAAATTATTGTTATAATATGAAAGAAACCCTCAAGGAAACCAGGGTGTTGCTATGACGCAACCGGGGTAAATGCAATCCCGTCTCTACAATTGCATTTATGAATCGAAAACATATACAATACAATCTAAATTAAACCGTACAGCGATAGATTTAAAGTTGAAAATAACTCGAGCGTTTTATATAACTTGAGACGTTTTCAATTCTACCCTTAAAAATAGGGCGGTAAGCGGTTACATACTTTCGTACTACATCCCGCAGTGTGATTTCGGAGTCCGTCGCGTGCGGACGTCCGGTTGGAGTTGAATTATAAATAGTATGTAGTATAATGTGCTTTTGTGTATTGGGAATGGCCAGGAAGAGGGTAAGGGGTTGCTAGGAAGTGTAATGGTGCTCGAAATATCTACACCCGTTGTTAATTTTAATTCTTTATTATTATTATTTTTGTAGAATATATGTTATTTATGTTGTTTTTTATATATATAGTATAGTATTCGTATATATATATATATATATATATATATATATATATATATACATTTTGAAAGATATTTTTCATTTCCATATATAGTATTAGATAGTGTGCTTAGAGCTATTTTATTTTTGATATTGTCAAATGAATGTAAGAGGCGGAATAATTTAATATGTTATTTAGAATACTCTCTATAAAATATTTTAAAATGAAATATACAATAAAGTCGGACGTTTCAATATTAGTACTAGTTTTAGAGGACAGACAGAAAGACAGTTAAATGTTTAATAAAGAATAAATAGTATTTTTAGTATCGTTATATTAATTGAATTATTAATCTAGTCTAGTCTAGTCTATTAACATGTTCGGACATGTGTTTTTTTTTAATATACACACATATATAGATTAATTATTGTTTTCTTAGTCTATTGTAAGAAGAAGCATAAGAATTACTCAAAAGTTATAATATTTTAATTAAATTAAATTAATTAGTAATATTAATTAAGCTCCTATTGTGGTTGGACGTTTGTATATTTACTTGGTTCAAGCAAACTCTCTATCTACACTGTTTGTCTATCTGTTTGTTTGTGAACAAATTTTGAGCAAAAATCTAACTGTATTTGGATAATTAAATCAATTTATATATATATATAAATTCTCAGACAAAATTTAAAGTAAAAATCTAAGACATAATTAAATAAAATTTCAAATTGTTTTATACGTGGAGCTAGAACGGTAACATAAAGCTTTTTAAGTTTCAATATATATAAATCAATGTCGTCCTTATTGCCTTAAACACAAGGACGACTATTGTACGGACATATTGTGTACATTACAGCTGTGCGTTGTAATGCAGTATCGATCGACCTCACCTATGGTATGGTATGAGGCTGTCGAACCGAATGTATTTTATGACATTAAATATTGTATGATTCTTGACGTCTGTCCGTCCGTCCGTTCGTCCGTCCATCTGTCACTTGAAGATTATCTCATAATTCAAATATATATATTGTTTAGTTTTTTTTTAATATTCAAAAGCACTCAGTGCCTCCTCCTATAGAGGATAATTGAATGAGCAATACTATTACCGGCGAGAGCGGAAGCGTTTTAAACTAATTTATAATGTAAATATAGTTTTTTTTTAATTATATTTATTTTTAATTATTATTATTTTATTTCACAGTAAAAAATATATATATATTTATTTTTAATTCGCATCCAAGTTAATAACATGAGTGACAGCTGCGTCAGTGGACCGATAGTGACTTGTGAAAACTGAAGATACATCATGGGTGTGAAGGGGAGATACTTGGTGATTATATTGTATTTATTGTCTATATTATTCAAAAATATATATATATATATATATATATAATCAGCGCCATCTACAGTGTGATTATGACTTAATTTTAATCTACCCTTGTCGTAAGTAATCGTAAATTGTAAAATGAATTTAGTTAGTGGTTAAGTTGTAGTTAGTATTCAGGGGTTAGACTAGTTTATATCAATTTGTCAGTTTGTACGTTATGTTTGTTGTATTAGAGTTTTGTGACGTGCTACGTATTTGTATTGATTATTATTTGGGGGGGGGGGGGGGGAGGAGGTAATCACACTTTTGGTAATTTTCTTAAATATTGTCATTAATTGATATTGTTGTATGTATGCGATTGAGGTTTATATATAGCGAGTAATAATTGTAATATTTTTTGGTTTTGAATTTATTTATATATTAATAAATTTTATTATGGAACTTACTGATTATATTAAATAATATATGTATTTTTAAAATCATTGTAATTATATAATATAATTTATACACGTATATAAAATTGTATGTCGGTATGTTTAAGATTAATAGATAGTAATATTATATATTCCATTTCGCTGTAACTCTGGGAGCGTTGCATTTTAGCTTATTTTGTTAGGTAGGTCCCATTGCTAAAAAAATATATACATAATTAAAAACGAATATAGTAAATCGATAGAGTATTAGGAGTATATAATATAATATATTTATATTCTATCAATCTGTACCAAAATATAATAAGAATATTTTTAAATCTAACGTAACTTTTGACATAACTCTTTAACGCTGACGTCACTAGTGTTTCGATTTTTTTTTTCCTATTAGCATTAAAGCCGTGTCTACACTCGTGATCTCCGACGTTCACGTGTCCGTCCGTCATTAGGTCTGTCTAGCTGCTTATCCTACGCGGACACTACACTACAACATTTGTCGACCTGCCTACGCTCGTACTATCCGAACTTCGACCTACATCTATTACCGGCTTAAGCAATAGAATTTAGATTTTCTAGGTGTGTTATCGATCTCTATAATTATTGAACTTTAAACTATGGTAATTTGAGAGGTATGAATTTACTCATTTCTATATCCTTGGTATCGTTAATCTAGTTGTAGGTATTATCCAATTGCAACAACCCGTAGATTCGTTTAAGAATTTACAAACAGAAATATATTATTACAAAATTATTATATATGAATTCATTTTGTGTAAGCTAAGATTAATAGTTAGTTTGTATCGTTTCGTTCATTTATTTATTCAGTGATTACTCGTGTAGGTACGTTCAATGGGAGTGTCCGACGGGACTATTTGATACCGTAGGTACTTATCAAAATAAACCCTTCTGTAAATACACTCTCCAACTTAACATTAACACTAAACCTACCAAGTACCGGTCAAATTGACCGTTCTTAAACTTTTGTAAAACTTTACATTTTCAAACGTTATAATATCGTTATCAAACTACATGACAATTCTTAGAATATGCATATAATATTGTCTTCACTTTTTACTTTTAGTTATTTCCATTATTACCTGCGTTATATAATAAAATAACTTTTAATTACCGGTCAATTTGACGGCGTGCGGGAGGAACAGGTATACAAGAATTGTCGGTAGGTTTAGTGTTAAGACTGCTAGGGTTCGAAACGCGCCCTAGTTTGAGAAGAACCACACAACAAAATCAGCTGGGTATTTCATTATTACGTTCTATGATAACGATACATGTATATAACTGTAATCAGGATATTACCCTCTTCAAAGTTTAATATTAGTTATTAATATGCATTAAACAATTTAAAACATCATCGCTCTCATATTGTTATTTCTAATTTTGTTAATAATTCTCCTTCATAATTTGTTATTTAGTACTCAATAAGTAAATATCTTATTCGACATTGAACGCACCTGTAAATAGTAAATTTATGAACAACAAAACATTACACGCTACGAGTTACGTCTCGAGGGAGGGACGAAGTGTTTTTAAAAAGATTTAATTCAAACGACCAGTCGATACAGTGGTTGGTATGGAACTGAATTTATTTCATAATATAATTTCTTAATTCTATCTTAACAATAACATCTTAACAATAACAAATGAAATCTTAATTACTACTACCTAGAACTACAGGGTTCCTTATGCTAATGTAACTCCTCCCCCCCTAAGAGAGAAGCGCGCCGAAGACTGCTGCTGCTGCTGCACGTCTGCTGAAGTCGCTGCTGGATTTGCTGCTGTTTTCTTCCATCTTTTCAGAAGAATCTTGATAGCGAATACTAATCCAACTGCTGCGATTAATATGTATATAGTAACTGATGACCAGCTTGGCCGTGATGATACAGGAGGTAAATAAGGTGGTTCCTGGATTTCTTTTGTCTTCTGTAGGATGTCTTCTAAATTATCCAATGGGACGTCTTCTAACTTTACGTTTAGAGTGAAGTTATTTGGCATACTATTTGTCTTAGGAAGCGGGATAGACTCTTGAATGTTGATAAATCTTCTATGTGTCCTCAGGGTTCTGTCTGCAATCTTCACGATGCATTTATTGTCTACGGTCACAACGGAGACACCGCTGGTTCGCTGGTATTGGACATCTTCACCACACGTCGTTTTGACCACTTCTTCTTTCTTTAGAATGACTATCCAGCTATTCTCTTTAATTTGTCTTATTATATTATTTTCGAATTCTGTTTTAGCATATGAACAATTATGTGGTTTTTCATGTTGGATGAGTTGTGCTATGCAGTCTTCTGATCTCTTGAGAGATTGCCACTCCACATGTCGGCAGATGACGTCTGTTTCTGTCACGTGCAGACAACGCTCGCGAGGATATGCAAATTCATTACTTCCCAAGATGAGGTATGGGTATTTGGGAATCAGAACAGTATTATTCTCATTAGGAATGGAGTATAAATGAAGCAAGGAATAAGGAATGTTAGTTATTAATGGTATTTCTAATACAAATTTGAGCGATTCATTTGTGCTGTAAGCCTTCACCGTAATTGATTTAGTAATTAAATGAATATGTTTAAGTGACGGTGTATATGGGATTTGCAAATCTATTTCCTTAATAATCCTACTTAACTCTTCTATTAACTGATTTGGATCTACGACACTAGGATGCAATTGACCCAAGTTTGAAAACGTTATAGCATTTTCCAAGGTAAGTAAACGGTCGTAAATTTGCTGAAGGCATATTTCGATCTGCATATATATTGTTAATGCATTAATAAAGCTTTGCTTTGAATTTAATTCATTAATAATTAAAAATAGCTTTTCTTGATTTTTCTTAATTTTTTCTAGCTTATTATTATACTGCGTTATAAAATCTTTCATTAAACCTACAGTCTGTCTACTCTTTTGTTCGCTAGCTACAGCAAAACTTCTTATTTCCTGTATTTCCTTTTCAAATCTTAAAGCATCTTCCTGATCTAAATTTCCCGTTATGGCTCTAACTACTGATCCTAATCCATTTATTAAACCTCTTCTTTTCCTTTGTGAATGTACTTCTGCCAATCCTAATCTTTCTGAACCTAGATATACTAGCTTATTCTCTATTCTTTCTATTAAGTAATCTATTTGGTGCCTATATACTACATTTTCCTTAAGATTAGATACGTTTTGATTCTTAAAATTAAAAGTATAGAAATCCTTACATACTTCTATAAAGATTTCCCGAATGTTTGAAATATTATATGCTACTATTAAATGGTACGTATCCACTTGGTTATGAACCGTCGCTTCTTTAAGCACCAACACACCATTATGGTTGTCGATAGGTTCTATAATTGCGGTGACGCCGGCGAGCCAGAGGGCTGCGACGAAGACGAAGGCGTTCCTGGAACATTGACAGGACGTCTTAGCATTCGGAAGTGCACTCTTATAGTTTTAGCGTTTACGTGCTTTCCTCTTATTTCCGCAATCTGTTCTGGATGAATATGAACGATTGTATAAGGACCTATGTATCTGGGTTCTAATTTACTACTACGGGCGGTTTTGGCGACTTGTTTATATACTTCATCTCCTACTTTAAAAGATGCGATTTCTGTATTTTTATTCGCTCTTTCAATGACTGCTTGCTTATCTTTAGCTAATTTGGTACTAACTAATTTATAGACGTTCTCCATTATTTGTTTGTGCTTATTTACATATTCTTGATAAAATTCTTTAGTGCAATATAATTCTAATGGGTTTCTACTACTGGTGTGACCGTACAGTAATTCGAAGGGAGTGAATCCTGTAGCAGAGTGAACTGTATTATTATATGCAATAATTGCATACTTCATTAATTTTGCTGGTTCTTCTTTATCAGTGATTCTTTGAATTCGAATCATTTCCGCTAATGTTGAATGAAGTCGTTCAATTGGTGAATTTGAATTTGGATTGTACGGAGTTGTGAAATGTATATTAATTTTATGCATTGCACATATTTCTATAATAACCTCATTATCAAATTTGGTATCTGAATCTGTGGTTAATTTAATTGGTACGCCAATAATTGAAAATAGTGAAAGTAGTGCTTCCGCTGTATGTATACTAGTAGACGCTGAGAGGGGAATTGCTTGCGCGTACTTAGAGAAATTGTCTACTACTGTAAGAAACGTAACACCTCCACTGGAGTATAAATCCATGAACATATGCTCTATTGGTTTATTGGGAGTATCTGTTAATGATAATGGTAATCTTAGCGGGTTTCTTTCATATTTGGCCTTCAAACATTTATCGCATTGATTAATCAATTTTTGTATTGATAGTAACATATTTGGCCAGTGATAGTTTTTATGAAGTTGTTTATAAGTCTCTTGGATACCTCTGTGAATCGTTTTCCCTTCATGATACTTTTTTATCAAATCTAATTGTTCATTCTTATTTTCTACTAATGTTACTCGAGAACTACATTTTACGAGTTTAGGACCACGATTATCGAACGTTGATTTAACTACTTTACTAAATATTGGATACAATTCTTCATTATAAAAGTAACAATGAAATATTCTATCAGCTATTGTATGTTCTTTCAAAAATCTAACTACTTCTGCTTCTGTATTATTAATAGGAATAAAAACATCTTTTATCACTATTCTTCCTTTAGATCTATCTTCTACTCTATACTCTGAGCCTGGTGATCTTTTTATGTGAAACTGTTTTAACTGTCTATCTATCGCGTCTGGTATTTCAGGGATTTTATAATTTAATTGA
Organism: Melinaea menophilus ssp. n. AW-2005; assembly: GCA_918358695.1. Lineage (NCBI taxonomy): Eukaryota > Metazoa > Arthropoda > Insecta > Lepidoptera > Nymphalidae > Melinaea > Melinaea menophilus. Next base: position 7,058,101 of record OU911043.1, read on the forward strand.
TCGTTTTGCGTATCTGGGCTTTCAACTGGACTAAAGAGGTCCGCAATTGGATCTACGATGCTTCTACTGTCTACTGGAATGACTGATGTATCTAAAAGAGTTTCTATGTCAATTCCTTCTAAATCATTATCTATATTTTGTGACGTGCTAGGTTGGGGATTATTATTTTCTAATTCCTGTTCTCTTTCTAAAATTAATTCTAATATTTCAGGTGGAGTTTCTTTAGTATTTTCTTTTATTTCATTCGTATACAATAATTTAACTCTTGATAATGCATCTGCATTTGTGTTAGCCTTACCCTTTTTATGCACTATTTTAAAATCATATTCGGCTAGTTTTAAACGCCATCTCGTTAGTTTTGAGTTGGGGTCTTTAAGAGACATAATCCAAGTAAGTGGACGATGGTCTGTATAAATTGTAAATTGTTTTCCGTATAGATATGGTCGGAAATATTTAGTAGCCCATACTATGCCTAATAATTCTTTTTCTATTGTTGAGTATCTCTGCTCTGTTTCAGATAAGGTTCTAGAAGCAAAAGCTACTGGCTTATCTGAACCAACTGTTCCCTGCGATAGAACAGCACCTAACGCTACATCTGATGCGTCAGTTGTCAAAATAAATGGCTTTTCGAAATCTGGATATTGTAATATAGGGGCGTTTATTAGAACCTCTTTACATTTTTCAAACGATTCTAAATATTCTTTTGACATTTCTATTTTTGCATTCTTTTTTAGAAGTTTTGTCATTGGTTTTGTAAGTTTTGAAAAATCTTGAATAAATTTCCTATAATAACCTACTAGTCCTAAAAATGATTTAATTTCTTTTTGTGTTTTCGGTAATGGAAACTTTTGTATTGCTTCTACTTTATCCGAATTTGGTTTAAGTCCTTCGTTAGTTAACGTATGTCCTAAAAATCTAACTTCTTTTTGTAAAAATTCTGATTTATTTAATTGTATTTTTAAATTATGATTTCTGAATCTTTGGAATACCTGTTCGCACTTTTCTAGATGTTCCTGTAAGCTTACCGAATAAATAATTACGTCGTCAAGATATGTTAGAACATTGTCAATTCCTCTTAAAACTACATCCATTAGACGTTGGAATGTGCTTGGAGCATTTTTAAGACCGAATGGCATTCTTAAAAACTCGTAGTGACCTCTGTCAGTACTAAAAGCTGTTTTTTCAATATCTTTCTCACACATTTCCACTTGGTGGTAACCTGATGCTAGATCTATAGTTGTGAAGTATTGTGCTCTCCCTAATTTATCTAAAATATCATTAATATTAGGTAATGGATATTTATCCTCTATTGTTTTTTCATTTAGTTTTCTATAATCTACTACTAACCTGAATTTCTTTTCGCCGGTAGCATCTAACTTCTTCTCGACAATATGGACAGGACATGACCATGGTGACATACTTTCTTGTATAATGTTTTGACGTAAAAGACTATCAACTTGTTTTTGGATCTCTAATTTTTGTTTCGGTGCTTGCCTATAGTTTCTAACAAAGATAGGGGTATCGTCTGTTAGTCTTAGCTTATGTTTAACTTGGTGTGTGAAAGTTAATGGTATTTCTTCACAATAAAATAATTGTCTATAATTAAAACAGAGTTTTTTAATCGCTATTTTCTCTTCTTCATTCATATGGTCTGTTCTTAATCTATTCAAATTGTTTTTTAGTATCTCATCCATCTCCTTATTGCTATATGATGAGTTAATATAATCTATGCTTTCGCTATTATCATTAATAAAGCTTTCTTTAAATGGTATTAATTTCACGGGATAACTCTTTTTTACTTTAATAATTTTATCTGATGTATTTAAAACCGAACAAAGGATTTCTCCCATTTTTACTTTAACTAATGCGGCTGGAAAGACAATACCGCATTCGTTCTTTTGTTGCAATAGCTCGTATTCGCCTTCACGATAATTGCACGATAAACTAATCTTCTGTTCGCAATTTGGATGTATGGTTATGAATGATTTTATATCATCTTTAATGGGGATTGTTGAAAATTCCGTTCTTAAGATCATATTTTTCATATCGATTTGTGCTCCTAAGGAACCAAGCAAATCTACTCCTATTAAACCATTAAAGTCATTATCAAAATTAAATAAAAGAAATTTATGCGTAAAGTCGCAATTAAATATATCGGGTAACTTAATTAATACGACACTATCGTGTTTGGTAACACCGTGCGGAGTTTTAATGAAATGCGTCTCACGCTTAATCGGTGGTTGGATACCTAGGTGTTTTATTACATCCGGAGCGATAAGAGATTGTGATGCTCCAGTGTCGATGAGAAATCTGCCTCCTAGCTCACTAATATAAACATAAGGCAGTTTGTTATGATTGTTAATGTTTACGTATACTACGTTTGATCTTCGGCTTTGCCTACTATTAAAAAATTTTCATCTTCATGTTGAGATGATTCGAATGTTTGGTTTTCAGGATCAGATTCCTGTTCATAACTCTCGTCTATTTGGCAATTTACGTTCCGTTGTTGTTGTTGTTGTTGTCCCGGTCTTACGCTGAACCTAACATTTTGTTTTTGGAATGTTGGACGGCTATTATTATTATGTTGGGGCAACTGCTCAACGTTTGGTCGTAAATAATTTGAGTGCGTTGGACCCGGATACCTGTAATTCTGAACGGGTATAGGTCTAGGCGAAACGTTAGCTAATTTTGCTTTATTTTCTAGCATTCTTTTATTTTTTAATTTACTTTCTTCTTGCTTTGCAAGTGATATGGCATTTTCAAAATCCGTAATGCCTCGTACACGAATTCCTAATGCAATTAATGGCTCTAATTGATCTAAAAATACGTCTAGTGCCATTTTCTCGTAAAAAGATTTTTTTTCTATATCTAAGCTAATTAATGCATATGCAACATCTCTTATTTTATCCGCGAACACATCTACGCTTGATCTGTCCTTAGATAAATGCATTAATTCTTGGATCAATTGAATCTCATCTCGAAATTCTCCGAACCTATTCCTTAATATAATTTTAATATTCTCCCACGTTGAAAGATCGGAATGTTGGGAAAGAGCTTCTACAGCTTTTCCGGTTAATTTGTTTCTAATTAGACACGCGATTGAAGAATCTTGCCGATTTTCAATGAGATTTAACACATTTTCTACACTATTTATATAGAATTCTAACGTTTTTTTATTACCGTCGTACGTTGGTAATAGTAATGACATTGTTTTATAATCGATGGTTGTTTCGTATTTAGTCTGTTCAGTGGCCATTTTTCGGCTATATGAATCGACAAATAGTTTTAGAAACACACAATAATAAAATAAAATAAAGTAAGTTAAAAATAAGGAAACTTGGGAGTAATGGAATCTACACTTACCCCACAAGCATTGCCGATTGAAGGCGGTGAGTTCCGTTACTGTATCTGGACGTTGCCGCTGGAGCTGGACCCTCGAAATTCTTCTTTAGATTCGCCTCGCGGTTGTCTCGAGGTTCGAGCGCGAAATATCGTTAAATTAGACGCGGGGTCGCGATTTTCCGATACTCGATTACGAAAACACCGTTTACTCAGAGGCGAATCCTACCGACTGCGCCAGTTACGTCTCGAGGGAGGGACGAAGTGTTTTTAAAAAGATTTAATTCAAACGACCAGTCGATACAGTGGTTGGTATGGAACTGAATTTATTTCATAATATAATTTCTTAATTCTATCTTAACAATAACATCTTAACAATAACAAATGAAATCTTAATTACTACTACCTAGAACTACAGGGTTCCTTATGCTAATGTAACTTACGTCGTAAAGTATAAACTAAGGCGAATTAAACGTGCGGTGGCTGTTATAGCGGCGAGCGGAGAGGTAGCGGGAGCGGGTTTCGTAATAAAAAATAAAATTTATTAATTAAGTGTTAAATGTTACATGTATACTGTTATTATTGTATTATATATAATTAAATTTAAATCGATACAATTAACGTACAAGGTTAAATGTTTTCCGCTCTCTTTTTCTTGTCCACGAATAGACTAGTTATTGTTCCCTGCAGTGATTATCTTCGAGATAAAGTCATTATGATTTTATACATACAATTTTGTTATAATATGAAGAGTTTATTGTATTTATAGTGCGAACCAGTTTTTTTTATGTAGGTATAGGATCTTATCGCTAAATATACTATCACCGGAGCAAAGATCATCAAAATACGTTCAGCAGTTTTTTTAGTTATTATTTATTATTGTTGAGAGATCTGTATCATGTGCATAACACGTAACATTTACGTTTACATTTAATATACATATCTGACCTCGTTACTATTTCATTACATGTATTGATAAGTACTTTTTTTCAAAGGTCGTTCAAATAATTACTACGGAAGCCCGTAGAATTCAAATCTATTTACGGATATCTTATTTCTTAATGCGATCTTTATATATAAAGAGCGAGAGAGATATATATGCCAGTAACTGTTGAGAAATGACATGAAATCCGCTTAAACAAGAGGCACACCCTCGAGGGTGGTAAATCTCCAGTGACCTATATAATGTTAGTGCTGTCACTCCTACCGCTGGAGAGACGACACACATTTTACATCTCTCGGGGTTGGTTGAGAGACTGTCCGCTCGGAGCAGATATCTAGACTACTGTGCGCTTTATTATTTAATACTTTTATTAGTATCACACTACACTCACACATATATATATACATATGTGTGAGTGTGTGTGTAATATGCCACTTTTGTCTCGTTTATAAATGTGATGTGTCTCGTGATGTACGTAATTCCGGAGATTAGTTAGAAGAAATTAGTATGTGGTCGAGTTGAATGACCGGATTATTTGGCTATCATTTGAGGGTCGACCTACCCTAGACCGGGATACGGTTTAAATTATTTTACTTATATATATAAGTTATGGTTTCCAAGGTTCTGGGGATTTATGGTCGGTTCATGCTCAGTTACGATTACGGCACCAGGTGTTCGAATCTTTGTCCCAGTTTAGTTTGAGCAAGTTTATAATTTATTATTTTGGTTAGCCGTATTTTATATCTTAAAAATTTAAAACTTATCTTTTTTTACCTTTTAAGGTGACTAACGGCCGAATACTAAAACGTCTCTTAAATTTTTATCAACTTTTTTTTTCTTCTTAAATTCTAAATGTGTATAAAATATAAATTATAAGTATCTATTAAGTTTAAACGTGTCTTATTGCGATGTTTTTAAACGTCATAGAGCTAAATATGTGTACCTATCCTATTTCTTAGAGGTTGCAGGTTCGAATCCTGCCCGTGTCGATAAAACTTAATTGTATGTTAAGTTAAAAATCTAAATAAGACATATAGACATTTTTCATTTTGAATCTGAATTTGGTAAAGTTCGATCGATACTTCGTTGAGGCGTTTGTGTTAAATTTAATTTGTCTGTTGAAAATAAGCAAAAAAAAAACCTTCCTTTATTTTTTATTAATAAATGTGTTATCATTAATAAGACACGTTATTCATCTAAAACTTTCGATTTTCATAATGCTATAATTATATTTTTATATGCAATAATTATCTCGTTTTAACTCTCAGCTGGTTTTATCTAGATTCGGGTGGTAGTAGAGTTCACGTGTCACGTGACGATCGGTCCAATTACGTTGTATTTGATAATGTGACATTGAAATAAATTCGGTAAACATTACTATATAAAATATTACTATAAAAAATATTCTGATGTTAGTAAATTCTTTTTTCTTAAAATTTTGTCGAATCTATATTTTTATTCAGATTAGATCAACATTTTTCATACTCTAAACACCGATCTGTGGGATGACATTTAAAATTGTGTCGGGAATCGAACCTACGATATTTAGTTTGGCAGTCCTAGTCGTGAACCATACATGCAATTCAAATTGGATACCTACGTATACCTAAATGATTCTGCATGAAGCACTGTTATCAATAAATTTGAGAATATCTCGTTAAAATAAATGAAATTGGGTTAACAGTTTAATATTTGATTAAAGTCTTTTTAAGTAAATTCTGTGTCGCTTCTCGCATTTTGAACTTTGAAAAGATATTTGCTTCACTCGAACTGTTTTAACTTAGACTGTTTAATTAAGTTGTTGTGTTAGTTCGGAATATTTTATATATATATAACATTTTTAGTTTATGATATTGAATGAATAATTATCTTTTAAACGACGGTTTACCGATTTGCACTAATCGCGAGTAAAGCAGACGAAATGTAGTTGTAAAAAATATAAACTGAAAGTCGAGATACTGATCGTTAGTCGTATTTTAAATTTAAATTAAATAAATAGCAAAATAGACCGAAAAGTAAAGTAGGATTCAAGATACAACCGTCGCTTCGTTCCGCCGCGCTTCCGGAGATGACTATCCTCCGTACATCCCGGAAGGAGTGTATACAATACATACATATATATTAATACATATAATATATTACAAAACAATACATATATACAAAATATGTATTGAAATATTTTAATTGGTTATAGATTGTATTCAATTTAGTTCATGTTTTCAATTAAACGAAAATATAAACAAAAATACTTAATAGTTAACAAAATGTATAATAATTGCACCCAACTAAATTTTTTCCGTAATTAAATATAAAATATCAATAAAAAGGATTTACTCGTGAGTACCGCTACGTATATATAATACATACATACATACATGTAAAGATTTTTTGAATTATGAATATGCAGCCGTAACTTTTGCCCAGCAGTGGGACATATCCAGGTTACTCAAGTCGCTGTGACCCAATTAGTATCGCTAGGGATTTCAACTCCAACACTAACGCTGTCTCCAGACTGTTTCCATAAATTCTAACTCTTGACTTGGTTTGTGTTTAACTTGTGAATAACTATTGTACTATTATAGTGGGTTCATAATGTATGTCGGTATGTTTAATTATTATTCTTTATATATATATAAAAATGTAACGACAAAAGATACCTACATTTTTTTATTATATAAAATTGTTTTCAAATAAAATGATAATTTGTGTTCGTTTCTTTTAATAATTCGCTACAATTATTAGATAGCTAGATAGCTATAAAATGTTAATTACTGTCAGTCGTATCTATAAATAGCACCTGGACTACTGCAATTATCTATCTTTCCTTATAGATATAAAAAGATAGATAGAGTGAAAGATTAAATGGATATCTTTCCTTTTTGATGTAAAAATATGTGTTTACGGATAAATTTTCTTTCAGTACGTTTCAATTAATACATAAATAATTATCTTTTTAATTAATTTACTATTTTTTTGTTGCAGGTAAGTCGAGAAGTTGTCATCACTGACTTAGTCGAAACTTTAAACTTTGGTACGGTAAGGTAAAGTTATGGGTATGAAAGCTCTCGACACGGCCGTTGTTTGGCATCTGTTACACTTAATACATACAAACATACATATATACATGTATGTTATATTAGTATATGAGATGGGTATAAGATAAACATACACATATACAGAACAGATTTGTCTTATTTTATTAAACCACGTTCAGACACTAATTTTATGTATAAAATTTTATTATATCATTATTATTATTATTATTATTACCTACGCTATGTGACAATTTTTCACGCCCCGTGTGAGAGCTTTAAGCTTCATTGGGTGCGAGTTTATTATAGACCCCGCTGCTGGTGTCCCTCGCCCCGCCAGTGCTCGCGCGGTACCCGGCATATCGATACATATCGTATCTACGCGATTATGTACATATATTAACATAATTAATAATAACATTAATAATAATAATCGAATATTTTATCTAAACAATACGACGTTTACTGTTTACTAAGTCGGTCAGTCTAATTCTTGAAAACGTGTCGTCTGAACGCGACTTTATTGATAGTATCTTTTTGTTGTAATGAATTTTATTGTGTTGTGTGAATTTTTAACAATTATTAAATTTATTTTTTTCAAACGTTATATTAATCAAAACTGTCTTTCCAAGTATAAAGATCTAATTATATATGTAATTATTTATTTATAACCAATATTAAGTGTCTAATAAACATGAGTTTAAGTTAACAGAACCACCGTCCGCGGCTGATATCAATCTTGGATTGTGGATTGATTATTAATTTAGGTTCGCAATAAAAATAAAGATTTTTATTTGTTCACTTAAATTGGAGGCCGGCTCCGTACAACAATGTTTCGTCTGAATTTTTTCGAGTGTTTCAAATTTAAATAAAACTCTCACAACGATTCAATTCATCGTTTTTTTTTATAATATGGATTTTAAATTTGAGGATTTTTTTTTGTTTGTTTGTTGTATTTTTGTTTACATACGGAAATATATATGAATAAGCAAATATATGGAAGGGGTAAAATAAATTAAAAAAACAGAGCTATTATATTATAAATACATATACATAGAGCATGTCCTATTTCATATGTATTGCTTGCATCTTGTTATTCTATAGTTAAGAATGAACCACTTTTTACAAATATACATATACGTATACATATACATATACATATACATATACATATACATATACATATACATATACATATACATATACATATACATATACATATACATATACATATACATATACATATACATATACATATACATATACATATACATATACATATACATATACATATACATATACATATACATATACATATACATATACATATACATATACATATACATATACATATACATATACATATACATATACATATACATATACATCTACATCTACATCTACATCTACATATACACATACACATACACATACACATACATATACACATACATATACACATACACATACACATACATATACACATACATATACATATACACAAACACATACACTTCAAAGTAACCTGTACCTGGTTTTCACGCTCGTTATTTTTAAAAAAACGTCTGTATCAAAGTGAAGTATTTTTTATTCATTATTTTCGGTAAATAACCTCCGATCGTTAAACAAAAGGGTTCGCATAAAGGACAGCTAGAAGCAGCTAGATATATATAAATATATATAGATATATATGTAATTTTTACAGCGTATCTTTAGTCTAGACATCTAGCCGGCTAGGATAACGGACCATTCATACTACGATCAACCTAGACTCATTGTTAGCGATGCTCTTTGTTGGATACTAACACTTAACTAGAACGCTACTTGGGCTATCCGCCGATAACCCTACACCACCGGCTCTGCGTCTATTGTTTAGTACTTACTCTTTATACGGGATACAGTTAAGTGGTCATTTTGATTTCCTTTCTCTCATACGTACAAACATATATAATATATTTTTTTATATACTTTCCTTAATCTATATATATTGTTTTTTCTTGACAATATGTCCGAGTGCTAATCAAAATCTATTCTGTAAAAGACAAAGGTCGCAAAACAATAAATCGTGATACGGATCCGAGTGACCCTTGACATTAAAAGAGTTATTCCAACTGACGAAATAATCTAACTTACTTACTTACTTACTCAGTTACTTAAATGGTCTTTAGAATTATTTATTTTTAAACAATACACCTTTAAGACTACCCGAATTTAATTTAATCCTTATTCAAATTTTCCTACCGGAAATATTGAAATTTTAAACAGTTTCTCGTTATTAAGCTCGTGGATTTTAATATGTAGGAAGTAATCTAAGTATTAATAGATATTACGTTTCTTGTTTGATATAAAAAATATTGATTGAGTTGTACTAAATTAAAGTAGGTAGGTATTCAATAATTCATAGGTCCCAACGTGAACGGTAAACTTGTGTTAAACTATCGATTACTTTAATGATGTTAATATTTTATTTCTAGTCGCTTTTAATATACATTAAACGTCGAATCCATCGATATAATCCGACACTTATCCGTTGCAGTGAATAATGTGTCGGACAAAGTGGTACTCGACGTTAAATGGTTGTTCATTTCACGATACTATTAATCAGTTATATATTTTTTATTTTAATGTTTGTTTTATAGAAAATTTTCTCCAATGTAATTTTCGCGTCACCCTAATGTCACGACCTCTGACGTAAAACGAATTGAATGATTTATATGTTGAAGTCAATATTGATTCCGGTCGACTCGCGACTCACGGACAAAGGTTACGCCCGTTATTTGTAAGCCTTTTGTCTATGGGACAGTATTTTTGCTGTTACCATAGTGACAATGTAACTAACAATCTTGATTTATATATAAATATATATAAAGTCCTAAACTTAACTATTTTCTAAACTAAGTTTCTATCCCATTCATATTGTACTGAAATTTCGAACCTCTTCTTAAATATAATACAGTTTTTGTTCTCCGTCATTACTTTAATTATCTGTTATTATTATTTTTTCTTATATATAACAAAAACGTCCTCGTCCATATCATACGGGTTGCGTACGAACAATACAACTGTGCGTTTATTATTAATAAAATCCCCTTATCGGTGTCACTGATTACCGAGAAGTATTGTTTAAACATAAATCATTGACATTAGCGATCTGTAGTTAGAGGAGGAGGGAGACGTTAAAGTTTATCGTCTGATTGATTGTGTGTTTATTATTTAATATATTATATATTATGTGTGTTATTATTCGACAATGGAAAAAGTGTTTCTTAAAATTGCATAAATTATTTATTGATATGTATATTTTTTCGTCTGTGCGTGTGTGTGTTTTGATTGAATTTATTTTTTCGTGTCCGTTTTTTATTATGGCGTCATAGTAATTTGATATCAAATGTGTGTTAATAATATTGACAGAGAAAAATTTTGTATTTATATATTCCTCCGTACTGGTATTAAGGGAAAGATTAACATAAATCCTTAATCAGGAGTCGAGTTTAATCTCTCAATCTCTCGACTGTTTGTCACAAAAAAAATTTACGCCTCTTAAGAGATCGGAACAACGAAGTGAGGAATTAACAGCGTAATATAATAATGACATCTCATTATTTCCTTCAAAAACTAATTTATTACATATAATAGATTGTTGTTTTTTTTTTGTTAGTAGCGATTTCTGATACAAGTGAATTTATAACGCCTTTGAATATAAGTGATAATAATTACCGTAAGTGTTTTCCGTGATCGGTTCCGTTTGTTTATTCAAAATAAATCCTCAAACGATGAGACATCGCGTCCTGCCGCTGTTGGCGCCGGTGTTTCTATCAAAGCTCTGGAGGAGGAGACGTACCAAAGCCATCGAGAGATTGCACGGGGTATGATTTATATTTTATTTATATACAATACTAGCTCTCGCTGACGGCTTTGTCTGCGGACAATTAATTAGAAGTATTATAAAAAAAAAGTGATTTTATTTCTTACGTTTTTGACGTTTATTTTTCGGTGTTTTCTTGCTTTCTATTTGTCAAATTACTAATTTCTATTTGTTAAATATTTATCTCTTTAATGTAATAATATATATTATAGTAGTCGATGTGTCACTTAGTGTTGTTTCTGAACGATTCGTTTTACTTTTTTTTTATTGGCATAGTATAATACTTTTTGTGGGGACGGTTCATAGTTATTTATATTTTGTAAGTATATTAGTTATGATATTTATATTATTTATTTGTGGACCATAATGAAAAGTACAAAATCTGGATCAGACCCAATAGTTTTTTTTGGTCTGTTTATTCATATATATATTTTCGGTCTCGTGGGAGGAGTCACGTGCCAGAGCCTGTGTATTATTTATACTTTATGATTTGTTTTTTTTTTTGTTTTTTTTTTCTTCAATACATTGCAATAATACCATAATTCATACAAAAATCTATGAAAAATTCAAGAGAAAGTGTCAATAATTTTAAGAGCTTTTTTTATACCGAAATTTACTATATATTTGGACTGATATGAATGTCGATGTGTCCGCTTTATCTTATAATGAATAAAGACATAAAATATATATAACCTTAATTATAATGTTATAATTTTCACTATAATAATAGTCATAATATTTTAACTTCGTAATAAAGTAATTACTGAAAATAGAAATAATAAAAAACTCCGTTTTAAGTAGAGTTTCGGAAAGAAAAAGTTTGAAAGTACCAACAATAACCCGAGGGAAATTCTTAAAGATATCTCGGGGAATGCTGCTTCTGTAATATTTCTAAAGGTTGAGGAGTTTTTTTTTTTTTTTGATAAAGTTGTCCTTAATAACTACTTATAACTTTAAACTGTAGAAATATGAATAAACCTTATTACATTTATAAAGAGATATATTTTTCGATTTATAATTATTTGTACCAAATATGACTTATATATGAGATACTCTTCGTTATCTAATCAAAGGTCGTCGACCCCGTTTCCACGTAAGATTATTATCCAGTTCAGAGGTAACTGTTACGTGAACGATAATGTTATTGTTTATTTGATTTACGTAATTTTTATTTGTATGATATTTTTTGTCATAGTTCGGATGTATGAATTAAGTTCGCTAATAATTAATTGTAATGAAAAAATACACACACACACACAGACATATGAGGACCGACAAAGTCGTCTGTTTTGTGTGTTTTAATTGCCTCGCCGACAACGCAAATAGAATATTATGTTTTTTTTTGCTTGTTAGGTAATATTTGTGAGCGTCCGCCCGCCTCTCATTGGTTTTGTTTTACAGCACCAAGATCAAATAACACCGACTAGAGTCGAAACGTTAAAAAAATATTCCGTAATATTCGTACTTTTGTTTATATTGAAATAATTGTCCAAACGCGATGTTTGACAATCAATTTTAATTACCCAATTACAACTAAGCAAATAAGGGGTGCTGTTGGTATTGTTATCTTTTTGGATGTGTACGTATTTATTTATTTATTTATATGTGTGAGTAAGTGTGTATGAACAAGTAATGATAATAAATTTTGTCAAATTAGTCGTTTATCTCATATTCATCAATATTTTTTGTATATCTTCGGTAAAAAAATGTATTTAAGTGTTTATAAGTACGTATGTGAGTATGGTTTAAGTGCGTAGTGTTCTCATTGCGATGGTGTGTTTCAGAGCGCGTCGGAGACGTCAGCCGGTGCTGGCGGCGCATCGTCCGGCAGCGCGAGGGTGTCGTCGCGGTCGAGGGCATCCGAGGAACCCCATATCGGTAATATTTTTCTCCTCTGTTCTGTTCTGCTCTGTTCTAATCTATGTTTGATTGTTTCTAATTTTTTAATTATAAGTGTTTTAATTAACTGGATGGACAGTTCTTTTGACAAAAATATTTCTCAAATGCGTAGGAAAAATTGAATCTAAAATTAGATACTGTTAGAGTGAATAAAAGATAGATCGACATTGGTACCTTCAAAAAGGCATTTACTCCTACCTCCAAGACCGGCAGCGCTCTTGTGAACCCTCGGATGTTGCTAGAGTTCATGGGCGGCGGTGATCACGTATCATCTATGACCCGCCAGCTCGTTTGTCCTCCTCTAATACAAATAAAAAGATATAAAATTAAGACTATTATTAGTTTAATGACGGCGCTTTATTCATTTAGATTCATTTGGACTCATCAAGTGTCAATGAATAAAAAATACTGAAAAATTAATTGTGTGTTATATTATGTGTGTGTTAAGACCGCACCGACGGGACATGGATTCGTTTCCCGGTCCTCAATTAATCCTTGTATTTCTAGTCGATTTCTAGAGATATTCCAATACCGATTCTCAGTTCTTTCAATCTCATCATTTCAGGCAAATACAAACTCCTCAAGACCATCGGGAAGGGTAACTTCGCGAAGGTGAAGCTGGCGAAGCATGTACCGACCGGCAAGGAGGTGGCTATCAAGATCATCGACAAGACCCAGCTGAACCCCAGCAGCTTGCAGAAGCTGTTCAGAGAGGTGAGTGGGGGGGAGGGGGAAATGGAAATAATGAAGCGCCCATTTCATTATACAATCTATCGAGCGCTAGTTCATCTAGCATACTAACTTCGTATAGTGAAAATGCTTTTAGCGAGCTTGTGATTGGTGGACCTTAATTAGACTATTTTCGGGTCAAATAGTTCGCATGAAATAGGGCCATTAGGTACGGAGGCCATAACTATATCGCATTCATTGTTTATAAAAATCTATAACGGGATCAAAATAGAATATTTCCAAGTTATTTTTAAAATTGCCTATTTTGGGTTTCCCACTGTTGCAAGAAATACGAGTACATATATGTTAAAGTTAAATATCATATATATACATACATATACAAAAGATCGACAAACAAAAGACAAATGATTGTATAATTATTATTGTTACTTTTTGTCTCACTTTACTTCCAAAGTGACCTTTGAAGCAGTGACGTCAATGTTATATCATACTTACAGTACAACGTCGACACTTTAATGTATATATTTAAAATGTAATTTGTAAATTTTAATATATTTTTTTCCCGTCAAACGTAGGTATGACTCACGGAGTTTTCCAATAACTTGTTATCCTCGATATTAACAATCACTGCCGATATAAAGAATTTACAGTATTTTATATATATATATATATATATATATATATATATATATTAATTGTTTTATTATGTGTATGATTAGGTTCGGATAATGAAAATGCTGGATCACCCCAACATCGTGAAACTCTTCCAAGTCATAGAGACGGAGAAGACCCTGTACCTGGTCATGGAGTATGCGTCCGGTGGAGAGGTTTGTATTATTAATGTTTTGTAGGTTTTATTTATTCCTTAACTATTTACTTGGACTTAAACACTAACACATTACACGGAAAAGAAATAAAGTTAGAAAAAAAGGAAAAAAAAAGTATTATTACTTCGACAGTTTTACAAAAAGGAGAAAAAAAATCTGTAAAATGCTGTTTTACTTAAAAAGGCAAGTTTTCCACACAAAGGAAAGAGAAAAAACCGTTCAATACTACTCTTTAGAACGGAAAGATTTTCGCCTTTAAAATATTGGCTTCATTGTTTAAAAGTCCAGAATTGAAAGGCTTTTTGTTCTTGGTCAGTATTGAAAGTTAACATCGAACAGTTCGTTACCATCCAAACTTGTTTTATGTCTCAGTACCTCTTATGTAGATGTCATGACTGAGATCTGTGTGTCCATCCATCCTCAGGTCTTCGACTACCTGGTGCTTCACGGACGCATGAAGGAGAAGGAGGCGCGCGCAAAGTTCAGACAAATAGTATCCGCAGTGCAGTACTGCCATCAGAAGAGGATCATACACAGGGACCTCAAGGTGGGGATCGGATAGGGATGTGGAAGAATACAAATTTTTTCATCATGTTTTTTTTTTTTTGAAGAATTTTGATTTTGTTTGGCCTGATCGTTTTTTCTTTTATTATCAGCTACTGACCTTTTTCTAACATGCCGTTTAACATTTCAGGCGGAGAATCTTCTGTTAGACGGGGAAATGAACATAAAGATTGCGGATTTTGGTTTCTCCAACGAGTTCACTCCGGGAGCCAAACTGGACACCTTCTGCGGCTCACCGCCGTACGCCGCTCCAGAACTGTTCCAAGGTACATACGATGATTATTGTTGAATTGGATCAGATATTTCGGGACGACCGTCCAATATATTTGATAGATTTTTGTTACGCGTTACACTTATAGAGTATGTAAGCAGTCACATGTACTGAAATAGATGAATTCAATTGTTAGTTGCATCATCTACTCGCCCTTATCCCAATTTCGGGGTCAATTTAGCACGTTTTTTCCTTCCATATTCTCCGGTTACTTGTCAGCTCTGTACACGTTCTCTTCGTATCATCTTTTACGCAATCCATCCTTTTCTTCGGCTTTCCTGTACCTGTGCTTGTGTGTGTGTGTGATCCCTCCGCTTCCATACTTAACACTAATGATGTATAATATAATATAACTGTGATATCTCCAGGCAAGAAGTACGACGGTCCGGAGGTGGACGTGTGGTCGCTGGGTGTTATCCTGTACACGCTGGTGTCGGGGTCGCTGCCCTTCGACGGATCCACGCTCAGGGAGCTCCGGGAGAGGGTGCTGCGCGGGAAGTACAGGTACCGACTGACCCTCTCTGTCTGTCTTTCCTTCTCGCTCTCTCTCCGTCTCTGTTTGACACACCGGATATTCTCTTACATATCTATTCGAAGTAGCCGTTATGGTAGTTTAGTTCGATGAGTTAAAGAACTGGCAAACGAGTTATCTTCTTTCCTTCTCTCTCTCTCTCTCTCTCTCTCTCTCTCTCTCTCTCTCTCTCTCTCTCTCCGTCTCTGTTTGACACACCGGATACTCTCTTATATATCTATTCGAAGTAGCCGTTATGGTTGTTTAGTTCGGTGAGTTAGAAACCAGCAAACGAGCTACCTTCTTCCCTTATTGTGACTTTTATAAAATGAGTAAGAGAGCAGAGTGACACAGTGTCTTCCATTTTTCTCCATTCTTTTTATGATCAAATTGGCAAATCTAAATGTTAGCAGACATCTTACATAACCGATGGTACCATTCACTTAAAAAAATATAATAATCTCTGAATATCAATGTCTATTGAGATACATAAAAAGTACGTTTCGTACAATTAAAATATTCTGTCTAATTACGAATTACAAACATATAAAGATCTTTATATGATAAAGTTTCATCCACGTTCCAGAATACCGTTCTACATGTCGACGGACTGCGAGAACCTCCTGAAGAAGTTCCTGGTGCTGAACCCGGCCAAGCGGGCATCGCTGGAGAGCATCATGAGGGACAAGTGGATGAACACGGGCTACGAGGACGACGAGCTCAGACCGTACATCGAGCCGCAGCAGGACTTTAAGGACCACAAGCGGATAGGTACGGGATGGGACACGGGAACTAATATCTTATACATATGTATGATACCACACATCATTGTTGATAAGGGACGAATAGCCATTGCCAAAGCAATAACAGTACAAGATTATCCGCTGGTCCTTTAATGGACCTCGTCTCGCATTTTGATAACAAAGCAATATATAACACTACCTAATCTACGTATTTTGAATACAGATTCTATATACTATTGTTAACAATTGATCCTTGCTTACAACCTCTCAATTGTATATGAAATAAGTATTACAATATCTAGTTATTATAATATCTAGAAGCTTAAATATAATCACTAACAGCAGTTATTTAAGACGCACCAACAAACAAACACAAGAAAATAGCTTCATAAATAGTTACATATACAAAACATTACATTTTTTGCTAAACTCATACAATTAATTCATTCAATCCAATTGGCTAGAAAATAAAATATTATCATTATCAATATGAATTGATTAATATGGTACTAGAGCTGTTCTTTACCACAACTGTAAGATAAATTTATTTTTCATCTTCCTTACCAAAAGCTTACCAATTCGAAAAAACTAATTTGCTATCAGATCCTAATACGCTTTATGATTGGTCGATAGACAACCAATCACAGAACGGGAAAGTGCTGTCAAATCGTCATGATAAAAACCGTTGATATGGTATTCCAAATTTAAAAAATGAATATTAACGAGCTAACTGAATGTTTTGTATTCCATGCACTCCTTACCGCTATACAGCTCAAGTTGGTACGTGACAGTTGCGCGGTACAAATGTTATTTCAATATAAATGGTATAAATTTTTGTCTCTTTCTATGTCTTGTGATTTTATTCAAAATTTTTACTATATTTTGTTTTATAAAGAAGAAATGAAAGTGGGTCATTTGTTACACTGTTTGTTTATTGCTATTAAATAATTTGCTAAAAGTTCCTTCGTCTTTAAACGTTATACAAAATTTCGTTTATTATTACAAGACATTGAATCAGACATATGTATATATATATATATTTATTTTAAGCTTATATCGCATGTATTGCTTAAATTTGTATATAAATGTCATATATTATGTATTTATTATATGTATGTATATATATTTTTAGGTCGTTTAGGTGAAAGCATGATTAGATGTGTTTTTCAGGTTCTTTATCAGGTCTTAATTTGATGTTTTTGTTTAATGGATGTTGTATTGATTATATTATTATTTATTTTTAGATGTATTTATTGTTTGATGGTCATAGATCGTTTAGTGTGATAATATTATAAGAACGATTCGTCAAGTTTGTCAATGAAATTTAAATAGTTTTTTGTGAATTTTATGAATAAATATGTATAAACATGTTTAAATTCAACGAATCCGTCTCCAACAGAGGCGCTAGTGTGCCTGGGATACAATCGACAAGAGATCGAGTACTCGCTGGCGGAGGCGAAGTACGACGACGTGTTCGCGACTTACCTGCTACTGGGGAGGAAGAGCACCGACGTGAGTGACTATATTATTTGTTTAAAAACAAAAATTACAACTCAAAACTAATATTGTGTAGCGTCCTTATGGGGATATTTTATATATAGATTATAATATATTCATTCTAAAAATTGTGATAACTACTGAATAGTCAATATGATTATTTTATGAGTAGTAACAGAAATTGTACAACTAATCTTATATTTCACAAGTTACTTGTATTTGCCTCAGCCGGAGTCCGACGGCAGTCGGTCGGGGTCGTCGCTGTCGCTGAGAAACGCGGCCGCGCCCGCACAGCCCGCCCCGCCCACCGCCGCGCACACAGGTACACACACACAAACACACACATACGTACAGTTAAGTTACAATACAAATGTTATAACGTAATTTATTGTATCTTTTTCTTTATACGTAGGAATTATTATATCACTTTTGGGGCCTATTCATGAAGCTGCGTCTAGTAGGCTTAGGTGTCGACTACATGGCATTTGTCTAATAATATAATAATATTTAAAATGCTTTACGATCGCGCATTCAGAAGAGAATGAATATTTTTAAATTAGTATATAGTTTTTTTTTATATATATTGACTACTAAACGGATTTAAATATTCAACGAGAAAGAGTGAGAATTGTAAAAAAATATTTATCGATAGAAAGACAATATTAACATATAACAATATGTTATATTGTATTTGTTCTCTTATGAATTGGTAAGTGCTTAGGGTTATATTTTAATGAGATATAATGGGCGGAGCTTATAGCTTATTCTAACAGACATTATAACATCAGTCTACTTAGTGAGCTATGATATATCATTTGAGGTCCATTTGTTATATACATTGGCTTGGAATTTAAAGATTATATTGCTTTTTAAATAAAGGCAATATACCCCTGCAAGCCAGTGTTACCCCGGTGGGGTAACGTTGACTTATACTATGTTCTCTTTTCATTCCAAACCGTAGTGTCTGTTTGCTTATTTATTTTAATGTATATTTGTGTGCTTAACGTGTCGTACACCCGTCGCAACTATACTGTTACGTGTTCTTCCCTTGTTTACTGTATTTGTTATACGTTTACGTCGGTATGTGTTCGTTGTTTACTCTCTTTCGATATATATCTACACGTACGTATCTTCGGTTACGATTTACTATTTGTATGTAACACACTTTTATAAACGAATTGATGAGCATGCGTTGATGTTTTTATTTATTTATGGTAAAGTAGTTGTTGCACTGATGTACAAGGAATGTTAAACGGGGGAATGCGGATATATTGCGCCGGGTGTACGTGCGGGGGGACGTGACGAGCGGGATACAAGCATCGGAGACGTCGACGATCGTTTCCGATTAATAAACCGACTTCAATATAACTTAAACATGGCAGGGTAGATAACAGAAATCAGCGAAAAAAAATACTTTATTATGTAAATTTATTTAGAGTCGTGGGTTCGATTCCCACAACTAATACAAAAGAAGCTAGTAGTAGTGGTAGTAGTAGTATCGAGTCGTGTCCGTGGTGTCGCGTATATTGAAGTCGGTGGTGTGTGGTGGGCAGGCGCGTCTCCGCACCGCGGCGTGCAGCGCAGCAGCTCGGCCAGCGCCAGACCAGCCTCGCGCCGCGCCTCCTCCGGCGCGGACGTGCTGCGCGCCCAAGGTAACACACACGGTTAACGCACGGGGCACGGGGGTAACCGGGACTCAGTGTGCCACACACGTACGGGGGGGAGGGGGGTACGCGATCCGAGGTATCCTGTACCAAAGTAGTGCATGTTTTGCTACTTTTTTCTTTAACTATTTTCGATGTAGTTGCATGTCGACGTCGTTTTTGTGTGTTTTATTATGTTATTATTAATATTTCTAAGGTCGTTTGCTATTCGGGGTTATGCGGCGACGAGATCGATGCGACGAATCGAATTAAGACTTGCGTTGCATGCCCGTAAGACCTTTTATATATTACGGCAAAATAAAATGCACGAATATAGATTCGTTTAATTGATCTTAATGAATTATCGATTATAGATTTGATATCGTGGTCATTATGGTATTGGTCATGTTCATTATGAGTTCGAAACTATTCGAATAATGGATCATTATACTTATACTGATAGTTTATAATCGAATGATTAATCGATGGAATCGAATAGACCGCTGTGTTTCTACAAATTTAATTATATTTTATTTAATTATGATGATCCTTATTATTAATATATTAAAGATATTTTTATTACACGTATTTATTTTGATTAGTTCGTTGTGCATATTGTTTGGTGTGGTGTTTTTTTATGTTTAAATATATATTTGTGTTGTTCTGTGTCTTGATATATCTTAATTTTTTAGACATTCTTCATTAAATATATATATATATTATAAAAGATATTACTTTCAACTAACTCTACTGTATCATCTTGTAATCGATTAATGGCATGATGTATTTTAAATCGATATCTTCTCAAATATCTCAGCATGACACACACCTGTACCTATCGTTGTTACTTTGTCCCCTTCCAGTGAACGAATGGACCCAATTTGATTAATAAACAATTTAAATACATTGTTAATATAGAAACATATTTAGGACGAACTATTTATTGTACTAATATTTTAATTTGTACCAGTATTTTATTAACACCCCTCCCCGAATATTTAGATAGATCACGTTGAATCGATATTATTAGAATAATCGATTAATTTTCACGTTGTTATATATTATATATATATCATTGTAGTTAGGATTCAACAGTTTTGTAGTATATTTAGATAATTATTTAATGAGAATATTTTTATCTAGATTTAAGGAGCTTAAGCGTGACGCTTAATGAGTCATTGAGGCATTAATAAAAATTTTGCTTACGCTTATTTCTGGTATATAACGAGAGCACAAGGGCTGTTATGGGTGCTTATAACCATAGACGATAAATAAATATGGCGCTTATAACTAATTGATGTGTTATTAATATATTATATCGTGTTTGATAAGTGATATGATATAAAAAAAATATATATTTATGTTATAGAAATAATTGTATATTTTTTACGTTCATAGTCGGAACGACTACAACCACCGCTAACAATACAACATCAACTGCCACCACGACAACGTCCAATTTTAAAAGACAGGTATTTTATTTATTATACAATATATTATACATATACCAAAATTGGAGCCCAACATTATATTTTATATGTGAACAAAAAATTTCATTTTAGAATACAATCGACTCGGCGTCCATCAAGGAGAATACGGCGCGGATCGCCCAAATGCAGGTAATTTATTAATTTTTATTATAAAACGTTCGCGTTAAATGTAGCAATAAATAAATTAACAACAATATCTCCAGGTGCAGAACACGACGCGGCCGACGAGCGCCCAGCCCAAGCTGGAACCCCGATCCCGCATGCTCACCAGCGGCTCGAGGCGCTCCGAGACGCACCAGACTCACACCGCGCACCAGACCGCGCACCAGACGGCACACCAGACCGCGCACCAGACCGCCCCCAAGATGTCGCCGCCGCACGACACACCCAGGTATATTATTACCCCTTACCCTCGGAGTAGGTCACGATTACCCTGGGGTAACCTGTAATATATTTATACATATAATGTTGTTGTATGCATTATTAAAATATTTATGTATTTTTTTTATCTTTAAAGTCCCAATTAATACTATCGAAACGTATTTATTAATATTTTTTTATGTATACTGTTTAATTATTATAACTAACTTGTATAAAATCTACCTTCAAATAATGTCGTTATTTACCCGTATAAGTATAATGCACGAGGGTGATACGGGTTAACCGGGTATTAACGGCATGCGAATGATTTACACGCAAACGGGACAGCGCCGAAACTAAAAACGGGACGAACTCGACGAACGGGACCGGGACCGGTACGGGTACGGGTAAGACACACGTGAAGAGCGCGTCCATATCGTCGTCGAGCGGACCCCCGCTGGGGGCGGAGCCGGCGCCGCACGCGTCCGCCCGAGACCTCGCGCAGCCGCGACCAAGGTAGGGCGGATGATGTACATACAGATGGGATTCTATTTAATTATTCGGTCGATATTAATAAGCGATCCGATATCCGAGATTTAAATCGCATTCGATGGTTCGGAATCGGTTAATAATTTCGACCGTTCGTTTCGTTTTTGTTGGGTGAAGAATGGTCTCTCCATCTGTATGTGTTATATGCGATGTGTTAATTTGTTGGTACACATTTATTATTTTGTTTTGCCTTATCTGTATAATTTGTTAAAAAAAAGTTACTAATTCGAAAACGATGCAACACCGCCCTCCACTTATTAACACTAAACCTACCAAGTACCGGTCTAAATGACCGTTCTTAAACTTTTGTAAAACTTACACATTTTTAAACGTTATAATATCGTTATCAAACTACATGATAATTCTTAGAGTATGCATATAATATTTTCTACACTCTTTACTTTTAGTTATTTCCATTATTACCTGCGTTATATAATAAAATAATTTTTAATTACCGGTCAATTTGACGGCGTGCGGTAGGAACGGGTATACAAGAATTGTCGGTAGGTTTAGTGTTAATACAGATGGTGTTCACTAAATGCAAATACACATTTTATTTTACTTTTTTTTTTATTAGCACACGAGACACGCCTCTAATTAATATATAGATATAGATAAATAATATTTGTTCATTAATACACAGCACGTTTTATTGTAACATGTATTTAGTTTTTTTTGTACTTACACGGAAAACATGTTAATATTTTTTATATATATAAGGTTGCACAGGTTTTTCTTTGTAAATACTGGTCTGTTTTAAAATTTTTTTTTTTTGATTTTGTTAATAGATTTACGAATTTGTAACACAATGTTTAAATTTTTTTTTTTTATATTTTTTTTGTAGTCTACAAATGTTAATGTAGTTTTAAGAATCAGATTTTTTTTTGAGTGACTTTTGTGAAAATAATTTCTTTTATTATAGTAACTAGTTCATGCATGTGATTAAAAAATATATATTTTTTATCTTTAATTCATTTTGTTTTGTCAATTTGCCCCTAGTTTTTTATGTCCGCACGAGTTTTTTTTTAATTAACTAGAAACCGTTTTTTTTTTACAGTTTACTTATTGTTGTATACGTTTTTGTATTATGAATTATAAAAACCCAAAAAATAAACTTTTTTTTCCTTCGAACTATTTTTTAGGTGATGAAGTGAAAAAATTAATAACCGTCACTCAGATAATGTTATCAGAAACCTGAAAATCTTGAAAGAGATTCATTCTTCATTGTAATACTCATTAATCTCCTTCCTCCCCTTCCAGCCTCAACTCCAGCCTGTCGTCTGCGGGTGCGGGCGCAGCGGGGGCGGCGCGGAGGGACTTCCCCAACCCCCTCGTTTTCCCCAGGAACGTACCCTCGCGCTCCACCTTTCACTCCGGTAAGAACACACGCACACATATATACATAAGTATGCAGCCAAGTGAATCTACATACCATGTTCGTCAGCAATGTAGTTATAATGACTGATCCCTTATAAGCACGAGGTAGAGAAGATAATATTTCTGAAAGGCAATTTTATCCTCATCTCTGGTACACATAGATTTTACCTTTAATAATAGTAATTATGTAGATTAACAATTTCTATTTTCCTATACAAGTACAAGAGCCTTGTACAAGAATAATTTTTTTACGACAACTATGCCATCCGATTGTCTCATAGAATCCGTTTCATAATGATTGTTGGTAACAATTAACTTAGCTCCCCCCTCTTCCCCTTCACCCTTCAGGTCAGACCCGGTCCCGCGGCGGCAGCGCGGGAGGCGCGTACGGCGACGGCGGCTCCCCCCACCAGGCCAGACCCAGCTTCTTCTCCAAGCTGTCCTCGAGGTTCTCCAAGCGGTCAGTATATATACACAACCACACACACACACACAACCAAATACACAGATTATAGTCATATAGAGGACGCTCAAGCACGCACACATACGTACATATTATAATAGTGCTGTAGTCACACATGTACGCTACACATATTATGATTTATAAGATTTATTATAAATTTAGGTGACATTTAAATTACTGGTAACACAAGTCCTAACTAAAGCTTTAATAATAATTATATACATATAAAAAAATAAACTATCTGAAATCGATTAACATTAACACAGACGTGAAATCATAACGATTCTTAAAACGACCACTTTAAAATGTAAAATTATTTTTTTTTTATCATTTTCTTCTTTTCTCTCTATCTTATAACCAGTAACATGAGCAGCACAATAAAAACTTTTTTCTACCTTTTCTCCTTTTCTAACACTCGTACACATATCATAATCATGATTTAAAAAAAAACATTTTGTATTTTTTTTTAATTCTCAAAAAAAAAAAACACTCGCACACAAACAAATATTGTATTATAATCGTATACTCGTTTTGCTAGAACGCTTCAGCTGTATCATGTAATGTCATAAAATACATGTCATGTTATTGTGTTACTATTAATATTTAAAAAATATTTAAAAAAAAAAACAACATGATGTATATAATAATTAATAGTAACACAACACCCTATAGATCTCATAACCCATGCTATTAGCAACTCACACGCTTCCGGCACTTGAGTGTTTCATTCTCTTACAATGCATTATTATTATATATATAACACGAATAGTTTTTTTTTTTTCTATAAATACATGTCGACGCCTACACGGCGGCCATACTTCTTTTTTTTTTTTTTTTAATATATATGTAATAAAAAAGGGTTGTGGAAAAGACTCGTTAAAGGAGAGATGAACAGTGTTTGAGCTCTATATTATTGACTTTTTTTTTTTTTTTTGCACGTTTTTTTTTTCTCTCGATATTGCCCAAAGCCTGTTCACAGTTTTTTTTACTTTTTTTTTTTTTTTGTAAATAATATTTCCATTAATAACGTAACACTTTTGTTGTTCTCACTTTTAAAATTAACCATCTCGTCTCTATGTTTCGCCGAAATCATTGCGATTATGTGTGTTTTCTTGTACATATATATATATATTTATATTTTTATGATTGGAATAATTATTATTTTTTAATTATTATTATTATTTGGTGCTCAAATTGTCTCCCTCTAAAGATTCCGAGCTCCGACATTTTTTTTTTTAGTTTGGATTACTTTTTTTTTTTTACTCTCGCGTCAACACAGGGGATGCACGATGCTAAACCTCCTATCCTTACACCCTGTAGATACGCACACATGGATATTAAAAATGTAATTTGTACGATTTTCGCGTTGATATTATCATTATTATTATTATTTTTAAAATCAATACCTCATTATGCCTTGATAACCGAATGACGTAGAATGATTATATGCAAAAGCATGATGTACTACTCCCCTAATATTTAATGGAACGCTGATTTTTATTATTATTATTTTTTTATTATTTTTGGCTACACGAGGCATACAACGCCCGCCGCCATGCTTTGAATGTTGTTCATATATAGAGCTTAAGAAGGTGTTATGTAAGTATGTATTTTGCCGGTAACTCGTCGTCGAGAGGTGTACGGACTGTCGTTATACAGAACCTCTTTCGTGCATCCCCGGTGTTTTAATTTTTTTTTTTTAATTTTTTTTTTATAATAATTATGATCTTGTCTAACCGTACGCTTCTACTAACGATCGACGCGATCCATACATACCGGTTCTTTTTTTTTATTTTTTTTATTTATTTTTATTTGCTTATAGTCTATCCACAACCCTTAAAGTTAGTCGCAACGTGACGGTTATTATTATTATATTTTTAATTATTAATTTTTTTTTATACGGAGGGAGTGATTAGTATTGTGCATCTGTGTATCGTCGCGAGTCTAGTTGTCAGTTGTCACTTTGACGTTTTGCGATTGATTGATTGATCGATCGATCGGTATAAAGAGTGAGCCGGATACAGAGGAGGGGGGCGGTTCGGCTGTGTGATTGGTCGATTCGCTCACCCGTTCCGTTATACGCAGGTTGAATCAAAACCCGTGATGCTGTCGTCGTTAGCTGTTGTTACGGAGAAGATAATTCGATTATTTTAAGATAACATAGAATACAGATAACATATGTGCAAAATTGTTATGCTTAATTTATATGATGTACGGAAATTCTATTTCGTTTTGTTTACCCAGCGTGTGACGTCACGGCATTGTATTGTTTACAGGCATTGTTTGTTTTTTTTTGCTCAATGGCATTTCAAAATTTGATTCCTAAAGATACAAAAGTACGAATACGTTGGGTAAAACAGATAATATAATTTCTAAGTAACGTTTTAACATTATATACATATTTTGTTTTTTTTTTATTTCACTACTTTGTAAGAGTACGTCCCATTCGAGTTTGATTTATATAACGTATTACATAAATATATAATATTAACGCGGCGACATTTCTGCCATCATGTTATATTATTTGAATCAAAAAAAAAAAGTTTTCACCAAAAAGTTTGGATACCGACCGACGAATGAAAAAAAGAACGCATTAGAAACTTTTTACTCGGGAAATTTATAAAAAGAACGATGATATAATATGTAGCAGAAGTCTAGTCCCGTCGCGCTTCGCATTTCATCGTAGCTTAAGGATGTTCTTGTTCACGAATTGAACGAATTTTTTTTACATTCCAAGGTTTATTTTTTTTTTATTTTTTTAGGTTGACATTTGACACGCATCTAGAGTGCGTTCGTTTTTTTTTTATTACAGTTAAATAAAATATACTATCATCTTTTTTTTAGTTAAATCACCGAACGCTATCTAACAAAGTTTAACGCAGCACAAATTGTTTTTTTTTTTTTATATGTATGTTAATTTTTTTTTCGGACCTAAAGAGTAACG
Source organism: Melinaea menophilus ssp. n. AW-2005 (assembly GCA_918358695.1). NCBI lineage: Eukaryota > Metazoa > Arthropoda > Insecta > Lepidoptera > Nymphalidae > Melinaea > Melinaea menophilus. The sequence continues at coordinate 7,085,108 of OU911043.1, forward strand.
ATTACGACTGACAAAACATATTGTATATAAATTATATATATAGATGTTATATAACAAATAGTATGTCTGTGGGCTTGTAACTAACATTTTAGAGAATAATTCTAACGATTTTGACGTATTTTTATATAAATTTAAATAAGATAAAAATTATATACATATATATATATTCAATTACTCTTACCCACAGTACGCTATGTAGTATAAAGAGTGAGTGAGATAGCAGTAATTAGAACATAGCGACCCATCCCCTAACGTCGGTACAAATACTCAGTAGATATACCACTAGGTATGGATGTTATATATATATACGCACTATTGCAGTTATGGTCTATGGGTACGGTGTTGCCAATGTTATAGAAAAAATGTTACCAACACTAAAAATATAAATTAAAAAAAAAAGTTTATCTTTTTAATTTTGGTGAACATCTCAAAATGCAACCTACATTTCGATTGTAACAAATTGTGCCGAATTAAAATTTTCGTATCTTGTATATATATACATGTCGCGTGCCCTTGGACGGTTTGGTCCAAAAAAGAAATGTAGATTAAAAATCTTTATACTGTCTCCCGATATTTTTAAAATTAGGTAATTATAAAAATAGAAGTGAAATCGAGAATACCATGATCAGTTTTTTGTCTCATCTATTTTCTGAGGAACTTGAAAAAGTATTTAAATAAAACGTTAAAAACTGTACATACAGATATTAATACTAAATAAAAAAAAAACATAATTAATCAAAACATAATCTTCATATTTTATAGTGAATTATTAAATATATATACATATATTAATCTTAATTTAAATTTTAAAAAATCAGAGCTAATAACTTGTATAAAATATACTCCTACATAAACATATATATATGTGGTTAAGATTATTTTTTTTTATTTCCTATGTTTTCTAACAAACTATGATAGTTGCACGTGTGGGTGTACATATGTACGTTTGGGAGGGGTTTTTTTATGTAGGTCCAACTATACGATAGTTACAATCTGTATATAGATATTTAGGTTTTTTTTCCTTCTTTCACATTGATCAGTGACGTCATAGCGATGAAAAATTTTTTTTTTTTTGTAGTCTTAAAAGTGGACGATCCAATAGCCAAGTGGTCCGTACATATCGTGTGTTATATATATCAAAATTATTTACAATTTTAATTAAAAAAAAAAAATCCGTCTCCATTATATGAGAAACTTTTTTGATTATCCTTTTTTTTTAGTCTTGAAGTTACGACTCACTTTAAACATTTTTTTTTGTAAAAAAAATTAAAAGTATATATATTTTTTTCAGTATTCTCGTCTGGTTGTAAATTACTGACGACTCGTGTTAGGTGCTTTTCGAGTATTTTTCCTTTTTTTTTTTGTTTTATTTTCTTCTCTTTTATTTCGCTTTAACATCTTAAATCAAAATTTTGACATTTAATCTCATCTATCGTTGACATTTTTTTTTTTATTTTAACTATGCATTATTATTATATTTTTTTTATATTTTTTATTTTAAGAAATTAATATCGCTCCTTCAAGTCGTAGAAAAGATGCAATACATTCTAGCTTAGCATTTTAAGTTTATTATAAATTTATTTTTATTTTATTTTGCACCTTTTTTTTAATTATTATTATTTTAATTTTGTCTATCCGTCGGTACTTAGTTTATATATATATATATTTTCTAATGTATAATAGTTTGTAAATGAAAACCTCAAGCCAAGTGTTGATTATAAATTTAATATTTCAGGTTTGTATTAAGTATGTATCAGTTTTTTGTTTATTGTTTTCAAACAGTATTATGTGTAGCTTACATTGTGTTAGATTGTAGCGAAATGACGATTTTTGTATGAAAATTAACCATTTCTGACAAAAAAAAAAAAAATTCACTTATCTGATATACAAGTGAAGACTTTTCTTGATTTTTTTACACACTTTTTTTATTGCAATGTTTAAATTCCTATTTCATGTATGTGATTGTTTTTTGTTTTTTTTTCAATTTATTGAATATCTTCGTAGCTGTAATGATGTCACACAAATGTCAATAGACCGACGACTAGTAGTTTATATCAAAAATATTTGATTGTAAAATGACAGAAATGAATCAATCAGATGCTAGATATGTATCCTTCTAGCCTCTGGTGAAACTTAATTTTTTACATTATAATTATATGTATTCAGAAAAAAAAATTGCAGGCATTATTATTAATACTACATCGTAAGGTTAAATTGTCAATAATTATGAATGGTTAGCATTGTATGTATGTATGTGTATGTATGTATGTGTTACGCTTACCCTAATAATCAGGTTTTCAATAGTAACGTGTTTTATTTTTTATACCTTTACCAAAAAAAATTTTTTTTTTTTGATTCATACAACTCGTTCTTTCCTTACGTTACGTTGCGACTTACTTGAAAAAATATACATTTTTTTTGTGTTTTAATTTTAAAGATATACAAAAAAATATGCGTTATAAAATATGGGTAGGTTTATATATTTTTTTTTAGATATATAAGTAGATAATTTGAGAGTATTACTGTTTAGACTGTCAGTGTTGGGGGAGACGACGGGAAGACAGAAACCACGAATATTTTCGTCTCTGGACATACAGCGGAGGTAGGCGGCGCGGTTGATACGTGTTTCTTTTTTGGGATTGAGTTTTTTTTTTTTTCATTTTTAATACGATCCCACGTGGAGCATGTGTGTTGAGACACCTTTGTCTAAAAAGGTTTTGTTGTATTTTTTTTTTAATTTTAAATGTCCGATATTGTAATATCATTCGTCTCGATCGCACATGAATCACAAGACGTTGTGGAGTTTTTTTATTTTTTTTAATAAATAATTCACAAGTGATCCAACCAGTGTTTTTTTTTGTTTCGTTAATTTTTTTTATTTTTTTATTTCATGTTCGTTTTTTTTATAAAGTTTTACTTAGTATGTAATATGAAAGTGTTTTTTTTATTATTTATAAGTTATTGCTATATTTATTTTTGTTAGAAAATTGGTTGGATCACGATAGTCGTGTGAATAACAAAATTTAATCGGGTGCCGTTTTTGCGTGTTTTTTTTTCTTTCAATCTCAATGTCAATTAATCCGCATCAGATAACACGTACTAATTAATTGTGTAATTCAACTCCGATAGGTAGTTTACACATTTTTAACAATTTTTTAATTTTTTTTTGTTTGAATTTTTTGCATGGCGTTAATTCGGTATAGAATCGTTATAAGGTTAAGGTTGTATGGTTAAATTTCTAGTTTTTTTTATTCATCGTTATAAAACGACGCCGTAAGTCGAAAACAAAAAAATTGCGTCCTAAAATATATCGATATAGGTACAGATGAAATTTTAATAATTATAAAATGGTAAGTAGATTTTTTGCATGACTTTTTCAAGTAACTTAGATTTTTCGTGTTTATTTTTTTTTTCGTTCGCTTCTTGTGTGCTTTATAGTGTTTAAATAAGTGGCACTCTTCCAAAACTATTTAGATATTTATATCAAGCTGAAAATGTGTGTTAAAATTTGTCCCAATAAAAAAAAATGTTATGAATATATTTTTTTACCCCATTTTTTGTAATGAATTGATTTATAAAGTCTTACGTTTTTCCGATTGGTTTTATATTGAATATTTTTATAAAAATCGATATTATTGTATCGGCTTGATATAACGTATGACCCGTTAGTGGCGCCCCCTAGCGTTTGTTTATGATTTTCTGTTTTTAGGCCTATCGACGGCACCACTCCGAAGCATGCCGTAGGGGCTAGTCCGCAATCCTTGCTTGGGTAATTATTCATGTCTTTCATTTTATTACACCTGTGGACTGACTATTTTTTATCTTAATTTTTTTTATTTTTTTTTTAGTTGAACACATTCCGCATAACACATCCGATATGCTTAGTAACATGCAACTACATTCTGTTTAGTCTGAAGTAATGAAAGTGAATTATAAACATATTTATTAGGTGTTTTTTTTTTCTTGTCTTTATTTTATAGTTTTAACAAAAAATTATTGCATAACAACATCCAAGTGTAATAAAACACGTGTGTTTAGAAGATGAACATTAGAAGCACAAAGAATATGTCTCTTAATTGTTATAATTGAGGTGGTCTGTGAGGTCGGTTAGGAATCACAAAATGGAAACATTTCTAATACATGGTTATAGACAGGGCACCGAGGAGCAAGTGAAGCCGCGCGTGCTTCGCTTCACGTGGAGTATGAAGACCACTTCATCCAGAGATCCCAATGAGATCATGGCTGAGATTAGAAAGGTTTGTTTCGAAGAACTATTTTGTTTGGTTTTGGTAATTAATCTCCAATCTAAATTTTTTCTATGTATATATATCCTTACGCGTCACTGTAAATGTAACACTCTCTGTCTTACAGGTGCTAGACGCTAACAACTGTGACTACGAGCAGCGTGAGCGCTTCTTGCTGCTGTGCGTGCACGGAGACCCCAACGCGGACTCGCTGGTGCAGTGGGAGATTGAGGTCTGCAAGCTGCCGCGCCTCTCGCTCAACGGAGTGCGATTCAAGCGGATATCCGGTTAGTGAATCGCTTCAACCGCGTCTCACTGTCCATGGAATATTTTCTCATATAACGATTTACAGGCACCAGCATCGGCTTCAAGAACATCGCGTCAAAGATCGCGAACGAGCTCAAGCTGTGACTGCCCGGGAGCGCCCCCCGCCGCCGCCCCCGCACCCGCCAGCATCCCCTACCCCTCCCCCCGCCGCCGCCCCTGCCGCCCGACGACGCTCCCCCGCCGCCGCCGCCACCGCGCTCAGACAGTCTGCGCCTCTCGGCCGAGGACATGGTGCTCGTCGCCAACGCCGGGCTCCGAACGCCGTCGGGAGCGTTGGCTCACTACCTCACGGCGGACCTCTACTACGCGCCCGACATGTGCCTGGCGAGGAGCGACTACCTGCGACCGCCGCCCGCGTCTCCAGCGAGGGTACAGCCTCGGTCCTCCCTCTCGCTGCGGGTGGAGAGCGCCGATATAGACGATAGGAGCCTAAGGCACCGCCAGCACACCGTGAGCGTGCACACGCTGCGGCGGCAGGGCCGCGTCCGCTCGCCGGTGTCGCCGCCGTGCGACTGCCTGCCCGTCGACCCCATACCCCCGCCGGAGCTGTTCGATTTTTAAACGCGTTCCAATTTTAACTTTCGAATCTAAAGCGGCCAGTTCCAGGAGTTCCATATCCGAAACGAGGCGACCGGGTGCGACGCTATGGACGATGCATTCATTTTCTTGAACTAGGTTCCTAAGAATGTTGAGTTTTGTCGATAGCGTATCGATAACGAATATCGATTTGTCTGTATCCAAATCGATGTCTACCTGCTTTAATCGAATGTATCAATCGAGCTCAATTCTTTTTTTTCCAATATAAGTTTGACTGTACTTTTGTTTTAATTGTTGTTTTACCCCTTGTTTCGAAGTACCTAATGTTATGTATTACTTAAATGTTTTAGCCGATAACGGTTTTATAATTACAATCTTTTTTTTAAATATTTGTTGTTGTCTTGTTCATAAAAAAATATTTAATCTCAAGGTGTGTAAATATGTACGCTCAAGGTACTTTCAATAACATTATGTTGCCATGTTCATGTAATCTGCTATAACTGAACTTTTTTCATATGGCAAGCGGATAAATAAATTGATAAATAAATGAAATGAGACTTATTATTTAGTCGTAAATCAATATTAATATGGGTGTATAGTAGAGATGTGCCAACGGACACGCTCGTGTATAACACCAGGGTTCAGTCACTTTTAATCGGAATGTTTAGTTAATTTAATCGCTCTCGATAAACAAGTATGTTTATTTTGTAAAATAATACTTTTTTTTTTATTAATAATATTATGGTATGGAATATTTTTAATTTTTTAATTGTAGATAAGTGCGGGCGCGCGTGTTCCGTACACACTTATTATTTTATAAATAATTTAATTTAATTGTTTTGTATTAATGTCTTATTTATGATCTTGTGGTATTTTTTTATATATAACACTTTTTTAAAAGACATTCTCGAGTGCGGAACACGCGCGGCCGTTGACGTGCTGTCGCTTCGTTGTTTTACTGTAATGTAATAATGTACAAAGTGAGTTTGCGCTCAATAATACAATATAGACTAGTGGTATTTTTTTTCCAATTTTAATGACAAATAAAAGGAACACCCAGTCATTGTTAACTTGTGCTTTGTTTGAGAAGTGCTCCAAAATATCAGTGTTGCTATTTTTTTTTTTTTAATTCCTTACATTTATTATATTATCGCAATCCAATTGATTTTCATCGATACATTATTAATAATAATAGGATTTTGTATGTATGTTAAAAAAATGCAATTTAAGAAAATAAAACTGATTATTACTAACAAAAGTATAGAAAAACAATCGCGTTTTCTATATTTTGTTATAGCAACACTGTAACTGTTAGCTTACAACATACTGTAAAAATGTTAGGACGCGGTCGCCCACTGCAGTTGTCTCTTTCTAATTGTAAGGCTGAATTAGAAAGTGTCAAATGTTCTTATCTATAATACGGATCGACGCGTCTATTGGATATGTTAGGTGTGTGATGTTATTGTGATCGAAGTATTATGAACTTTGTAGTTATAGCAATAATGTTCATTATTGATTACAAGTGTCAAATTTAATTTACAACTCGAGTATGCATCGGACAGCCTTTGATTTGTGATTAGATTGTGATTTGGTGTGATGCTTTTGGATTTTTTTTTTGGTTTGTTTGTTTGTTTCGTCCGTCTGTGTGTTTGCATCCTTCTAGATATAAATATTGAGTAAGGTGGTATGTATGGTCGTGCGGCGATCGCGTATTTTTTCTATAATCTAATTAAGCGTAGTGTTATACTTTTACAAGAAATCACAAATCTGACGTTTCGACTTTGGCTGTCGCGTTTTTAATATTGCCAAAATGTATGAGTTGGCAACACTGATTATAGTTTAATATTTAATTGTTTTAATGTTGTCATATTATACGAAATGTAAAAATGTGATCAGTCTTTTTTCTTCCATTAGCATGTTTTTCCGTCCTCTCATTCATTTTACCAATGCATAGATATAAACACACCCAAGTGTTGCCATAATTAATTTATTATTTGTCCAAAACTGTAATGGTGTAATGAATATAATTAATTTTTGTTACATAAAGGGCGCGACACGTCAGGTCGAAATACATAATAAATGTTTACATACTGTAGTAAAATATTTATATATATGAGCTTTGTTTTATAATTTAGTGTAGTCGACCGCCGCTTGGTGGCGTGTGCGGCGTTTGTGAGATATTCAAGTGGAAATAAATTTTATTTTTAATTCCATAAGGTGTTTTATTTGTGAATATTTACTTTAAAAAAATATGACTTAAATAAAAGTTATATAAGGTATATGTAACATGAAAGTCACAACAATACAATTCAAGTCCATTTAATTGTCTTTATCCATGTTAATTGTTCAATTTAAAGTTACTACGTCCTTGTTATCACCCTTTGTGACTCATCTATGATCTACAACTCGAGTCCATAGTACTCGGAGGCACAAGAAAATACTGTATAATAGACAAACCAGTTTTCAAGAAAAAGTGGTCCATTTTTATATTAATTATTATCCAGATATTTTTTTCAGCTGCATCTTTTAGACGAGAAGCCTAACTTCTCGATAGTTAATTACTAACTGGATTTTTTTGTGTATATCAAGACAGATTTATCTCAAAAATTTAAGGTTTTATCATGAAGTCCCCTTCTTACAAAATGTTTTTATAACAAGCAAAATGATTGCTAACCAGCTGATATTGTTTCAGCTGCTTAAATAATTTAAATAATTTTACTTCCACATTTGTCGTAAAAATTGCACGATACTTTTCTTTCTTAACTTGACGCAAAAATAATTACTATCGAGCTGAATCTTCACGAATAGCTTCGTTTTGATGAAAAACCTAATAATTTTCTGTACAAAACTCTAGATTTCTGTAACTGACAGGAGAAGCAGGTATAAAATATGTAATATAACGATTCAAAAACTAAACTTAATATTAAATAAAAAAAATAAAGTTTCTTTTAATAAATTTGAAGATAATTTTGGCATACAAAATGTATGGTTTTATCAGATACCACACAAACATTGAAACGCATTCAAGAACATTCTAAGTATTTTCTAAAATCACGGAACATAGAAATACCTACTGACATCTAATAGAAAATAAGTGCATATTATATATGAGAAGTAAAAAGTAATATATATTTTTTTATTATGATCTGAGCTGAGAGAACAGTGTATAATACACTGAATACTGATTACTGAAATGAGTAATTTGAAAAAACAAATTGTAAAAATATTAATTGAAATTTCGAACAAAGGACAAACTTATTAATTTGTTGTTTTGTAGATAATTAAACTTATTTCAAATCGATGTTACTTTTGACATTTACCTCAGTGAAAACACTTAAAGAACAATTGTTAAATTAATATAAGATCTGATTTAAAAAGATAAATAATATATTTACAGTTTTAAATAAATGTAATAAAACTTCATGTTGCTGTTTTTGATAGTTTTTTTTTTTTTTTTTTTTTTTTGTCTCTGCTGTTAGCCCTACTGGCCATGACAGCGTCACCGGTGGAATGGACGGGTGCAGAGACCCGCCCTTGAAAAAGGGGGGCCTGAAGGGCCCCAGGGGAACGCGCGTCTTGAGGGCGCCTCCTGTGAGGCTCGGACCACGGCCCAGGACGCCGTTAGGTGGGAAGCGAGGGTTGGATGTGGGTTAGGATTTAACACTAACGTCCTCCGACGGCAGAACGCCGGAGCAACGTGCTTGGATGGGGGCCTCGTCTTCGCCGGCGAAGACGCTGTGTGTGTGTGTATGTGTAGTATTTATGTTCGCTTTGCCGCTTTTACATAGCGTTCCCTAACGTAATCGCGTCGTCGTCGTCGTCGTCGATCGAAAAGTACCGACTTGGGTCTTCTCTTTCTGACTTTAGGAGTCTTACGGGCCGTGTATCCTGTGGCCTTAACCACCAGCGGGTTTGGGTGTCCCACAGCATTGTCAAAGTAGCTTTTGGAGAGCCCCTTGAAATACTGTGCGATCGTCGGTAGGTCTAAGTCTCTGTCCAAGTCGATATTACGCATAAACCACGGTGCCCCAGTGGCGAGCCGCATGAATCTGTTCTGAAGCACCTGAAGGGGCTTCAGGTTCGCGTGAGCGAAGGCAACGCTTGCATAGGACATGACGGAGCGTATGCAGCCTTTGTAAAGTGTGACCTTATTTCTAAGGGACATTTTACTCCGCTTGCCTAACAGGGGATAAAGTCGCCCTAGGATAAAGGCCGCTCTGTTGCGAACGTCCTCGATATGTGAAGTGAATATTAACTGTTTGTAAAGCGTCACTCCTAGGTACTTGGCCTTGTTTTTCCAAGGAATCGGTTTGTTAAAGAGTTTAATCTCCGGGCCCCTTGTGGATCGTGACCGTTCAAAGAGTACCGCGGTGCTCTTCTCCGGGTTCACCTCAATCCTCCATTTCCGAAACCAGTTCCCGAGGGAGTCGGCTGCGGATTGGAGGCGTTGAGAGATCTCATAAGGATCCCTTGAGGATGTGTAAATTGCGGTGTCATCCGCGAACATTGCTAATTCTACTTTAGAACGCGGCCTAGGAATGTCGCTGGAGTAAATTGAAAAGAGAATTGGTGAGAGGACTGAACCTTGAGGGACGCCCGCCCTGATGGGGCGGGGAGTCTTTTAATAGTTAAGGCAATGAGGCTCGTACAGAAGAGAAGTACATAAGACTAGTACATACATAAGCGAATTATATAAAGCTAGTACATAAGGGTACTTCCCTATAAGATTAGTACATAAGGAAAGTACTTAAGACTAGTACATGAGACAAGTATATAAGAGAAGTGTATAAGGCTACTACATAAGAACACCATATAACAGATCTGACATACCGATACTTACAGGATAATTGTAAAAAAATGTTGTGTAATATTATTTATCTGATTGACTATTTATTCTATGTATTGATATATTAATATAATGTTAAGAAATTAATAAGAACTAAAATTGTTAATTTTTAAAAGTACCATATGAAGCGAACTAGGAACAATTGTTTATAAATGTCTTTTAACGTATAAAGACATTAAATTTATTAAAAAATGGATTGAAATGTAATAAATTACTGGTAAACGAAACTATCATACTAGATACACGTACCTTTCAAAATAATAATTTAATTCATACAAGTATTTGCTACTAATTATTAGGAAGAAAGAATAATAGATTTTCTTATAATACTAAACACAGCTTACCAATTTAAAGCAACAATTAAATAAAAAAATGTCATGTTTCAAAAACAATGTCATTTATTGTAATAAATATGAAACGAAAAAGTATTTTGTTTATAATCTACCAAAATAGTTATTGTTGTACACGAAGAGAATATTATTTAATAATATTCGTAGTATTAGTTTTTAATACTCAATATAATTCTTGCAAAGAGAAGCTTAGCAAGAAATATGTTATTGTAAAGTATATTATGAGTAACATAGAAGCGGAAGATGATTTGTGGAGTATTATGTTAATGTATAGGAGACACAGGACATAGTTTCACATGAAGGAAAACTAATATTAATTTAGGAAAATATGGATGTTAAATACCAAACTAAACAATTGAAAAAACATCTGGTTAGTAATTATGCACGATCTCGTTATAGACACGTTGAAATGACTTTTTGATGAAACCATACACTTTGAGGAATAATATTATTTCAATTTAAATACGAGAATAGGCATTTAAAATATCAAATGAATGATTTCAAAAGATTTATCAAATTATATAAAACGTTAACATTGTTAGGATTTAAATAAAGTCTAGAATACTGAAATCTGCCATCTTAACAGAAACACAAATGAGTGACATCACCTAAGTGAACAACACATGTTATACTTTTAAAAAAAAAAAAAAAAAATATATAATGAGTGACTAACGAGAGTTTATTGGTTATTATTGGTCAATTTTGCCACCATTTTATTTTTTGTATAAGCTATAAAGTTTTAAAAGTATTTAAATAAAACATTTCAAACAATTTCGTATTGATATATTTTCAGTAACAACATAAAAACAATTTACATAAATTGATAGTCTTCCAAAGTATGTACAATATACACTATGGCCAAGTCTACAAATTTATTTTATACTTATACACTATACAAATATAATATACATTATACAGGTAATTTAATATCGCATTTCTTATAATCTAATATTATTCTAAGGATTTGTTATTGAGTATTTCTATATAATAATTTAATAATTCTTACAATTATGACTAAATTAATTTATTCCATTTCTAATTCGTACTCGGGTAAAGCTTATACGTATACTAGGTGTTGCCAGCGACTTTCTCTGCCACTTCATAAACTATTTCACATCAATTAAATTTTATTATTAACACCATCTATTGGATAGTTAGAACTTATAAGTGAATTAAAACCTTTATATATAAAAAAATCACAAAAATATTGAAGATTATTAATTCTTTTAAGATACAAACAATATTCTACAAAATTGCATTGAAATTGGAAAATTATCGCAAACGTACATCGAAATACGGGATTTATATATATATATAGATTTAATATATTTGTCCTAAAAAATCAATGAGAATCATCTTAAGTATTATTTGTTCGTTCAAACATTTGAATATTAAGATTCAAATATCTTTCTTAATAGGTACTCCATCTAAATCAATTTCCGTACTTGGTATCAAGGGGGGTTTAAACCCGTATTCTATTCTTACGTTACTCACCTTCCTGTCTGTCCGTCTTGATCGTTCCGTATCTTTGTTCTTTTCCCAATTACTTTGGTAATTATTAAGTGGCGGTGGTCCGTAGTATTTCATGTTCTCTTTATTATTTATCGATTTTTCAGTCGTATTTTTATAATTGAAAGACGAAGCGTATTGGTTATCCCATTTCGTAAAAACAGGAGTTACGTTCACGTTTCTCAGTACATTGGAATTAGCAAGTTGTATTTGGTAATTTCTTTTAGATTCCATTTCTTGTAGCTTTTGTTGGTTGTAGTTTTCGATGGCTTGCGTGTAGCTTGGTATTGGCTCTTTGTACTGCTCTTTATTGAATTTCAAGTAATTAGCTACATTCTGAAGCGCTTCTTGGCTCACTCCATAACTGTATAGGGTTGTTAACTTGTCATTTTTTTCGAAAGGATACGGTGGTTCGGATTTTTGAACATTTTTATCAACGATATATGGTACGTGAACGGGATATGGTACTTTTCGTTCCACAATTCTGTCTACTGGGTACGGAACTCTCTTCTCCACTGGGTATGGTTTGTCTACATACTTAGTTACCACAACTGGTTTCTCCACTATTTTTTCGACAATAGTTTTAACGGGGTAAGGAACTTGCACTGGAACTTTTCTCTCAACAATTCTGTTTACATGCACTGGATATGGAACTTTCTTCTCAACAATTCTATCTACGGGATATGGTCTCGGAACTTCCACTGGAACTGGTATTCTTTTTTCAACGGGATAGGGAACTGGTACTTGTATATCATGTCGGACTGGATAAGGCACTTGCTTTTCCACTGGATAGGGTACGGGTATCTTTTTTTCAACAATCTTCTCTACTGGGATTGGCTTTTCAATCGGGATAGCTACAGGTACTGGAGTTTCATACGGCACTGGGTATACGACCCTATTTTCATAAGGAATACCAATCGGAATACCAACTGGAGTTGGGACAGCTACTGGATGAATTAACTGTTTCTCGATCACCTTCTCGACGGGATAAGGAACGTGTATTGGTCTATCCACATAAACTTTATGCTCGACCGGATATGGCACTCTGACTTCTACTGGATAGGGCTTAAGAACTTCTACTGGGTAAGGTTTGTCCACGTATCTCGTGACTTCCACAGGCTTTTCAACTATGGTTTCATAATGAACTGGGACAGGGACAGGTCTATCAACGGGCACCTGTTTCACGACTTCAACTCTCTCGGGATAAGGAACTTGCTTTTCTATAAAACGATCGACATACGTTGTAACTGGAACCTGCTTTTCAATTATGATTGGTTGTATTATTTTATCCCTGTTTTCAGTTTTATAATACGCATTTTCGCTATCAGAATTTGCTTGAGCTTGGTCTTCTGGCCTATCTTCGGATTCTAAGGCTTGGTTTTGGTTTGGATTATGAATATTATCTGAATTTTTAATTAGTTGCTTGCCGTTTAGTACATTGTTGTCTGAGTCGAGAGATTGCATATATCTCTGATATAAAGATTTGACTACACCCAAAGGCGTTTGGTCATTACTTCTTCCTTCATCCAAATATTCATGATATTCCACATCGTTTATATGAGTTATCTCTACGGGTATGGATTCCTGAATTTCAACAATAGTTTTCTCTTTACGTGGCCCTTTGACTGCTTTCTCGATAAATTCGCTATCTGAAGGTTCGTGATCTTCAACTGTATTAAAATTTTCCGTATTATTATCATTGAGTAATCTCAAAGCAACTGTTATAGGTGCTAAGTAATTTTGACTAACGGGCCTCGGGGTTATATTCACTAAATCCTCACCAGATTTATTCTTATCTATATATGTATTGTTATCATTGATACTATTTCTTACATCCACTATCTCGTAACCACCTTCGATGTACGGAACCATGGTTGATACGAAATTATTAAGTATTTGCTGCTTATAACCATTATAATTAGTGTCATCTACTATAATTGGAGATGTGAATTTATATTCATTTTGATATGCTTCTCTGTCAGTTGGATGTTCCACACTGCTGTCAACGATTTTACCAATTTTAGCCGACACTGTCACTCTACTTCGAGGTCTATTTATCTGTGGATTGGATTTATAATTGATCGCTCGTAAATTAGATTGATGGCGTGGTTTGAAATCTTCATTATAATGGTTAACCCTTTCAGCCGCGTGGTTAATCCTCAAGAGATCATCATTGGTTATAAGATCCTGTGTTGACGCAACCAATTTAGAAATACCATCCTCTTGTGTTGAATAATTATTTGTTTCTGTTGAATAGTGATATATATCTTTTATAGGTGTCTCTTGTGTTTGTTTGTTCTCCTTTACACCGAAATTACCGTGAATATTATGAACAGCATCTACAGGTTTCGACTGTTTCAATTCCTTAAAAGCCTTTTTATTTTGGGTTTCATCGTTACACTTATGATCTTTAAACACTATTACTGGTCCATTTTCTTTCGTTTCTATAATCTCATCACTTGTATCGGATTTCGTGTTATCTAAGACATCTGTGTTTCTATAATTATTTTCTAAGTTCACTTGAGGTTTGGGTTCACTTACATAATATGGTGAAGCAATATTATTTGAATAATACAAATTAGGTACGGGAGTATATTTTATATAATTTGGTGGGTTATTTGGGACTATTTGAACATAATGTGTCTGTGGGATCTGTTGTTGTATATAATATATGTCTAAGGGATTTTGTTGCGGTTGTTGGTTAATTGTTTGGTTCTGATCGAGTCCGTTTGGTAGATATATTTGAGGTACCTGGAATGAATGTTTTAATTATAAGTAATATAATGGACATTGGAATGATGGAATTCAGGTAAAATCGCAAAATCTGTGAAGTTAAAGCATTAGTTTAACAAACCTGTCCAGATAGTTCCACTGCCCTCTCTCCAAGTGCGATGCTGGTGGTGTGTTGGTGGTGGGGGTCGCTGGTGGCGACGCTGATGGCGCTGTGGTAGCCGCTGCCATCCGCGATGTAACGGACTTGCTGCTCAGACTAGTGGGAATTACCAGTGATTACCATTATTACCTTACATGATGGCTTAAAAAGTTATGTGTTAGATAATTTGTAGAAACGATATAATAATAAAAGCGTAGAGTAAATTATAAAGAATTAAAAATAAATAAATTATATACTAAGCAATCATTTGGTTTTAATATAATTAAATATTACAATGAAAATTACAGAGAGCTGTTTAAAGCCCGTTTAACACATAGGATACTTTTTCATCAGAAGCTTTGTAATTGTCACGGACAAACACAAAACAAATTTTGGGATACCTTTATTTTATAAAATTGTTATCTCTGTTAAAACAAACCTCTGGTAGTTTGACGAAATAATGTCCAACAGATCCCGGGCCCGACTGTCTCATCTGCCAGCCCCAAGTGGCATCGTCCTGTATAATATATACATATATAATGAAAAATATATCAATACAAGCTGGATTCGAGGTACTAGTGGGAGACGGACGATGTAAATATGCTTAACATGGTTAGAAATGTTGGTAGATTCACATTTAAAAACAGATTAATCTATCTATTAGTATCATTTAACGGCCTGTTGATGAAGTTCTAAAAAGTTGATAGTGGCCTAGAAGTAATTTACGTTATTTGTGTGTTCATAAAACCCCAGACAAACCCTTATCAGGGGTTATGTACAAACATAGATATAAGTAGCCCCCAAAATGATAAACAGATTTTACTTACTCTACTTAGACCTCTTGGACATATGATTATCATTTATAATTAATATTTTTAATCTTCTGATTATAATGTTTAAAGCAGTACATCGAAAATTGAAATATCATTATATTATATATTACTATGACTATAGAACTTATTTCCTATACGATAATATATACTTTTAAAAGCAAAAATTTTCCGAAAACTTCTCTAATATTAACTATGAAATGAAAATCTATAAATCCGATATTATAGAAATAAATGTGTTTAAATAGAAACATTAAAATACATCTATCTTTATTATATGTACATATAACATAAATTCCTTTTGTTAATTCTATATACGGAACTTTAATGTTTTGTTAATTTTATATACGGAACTTTCTCGTTTTGTTAACTCTATATACGGAACTTTAAATAACATATCTATTCTCTGATGATACGTAACTAGCAATCATAATAATTACACTCTTCGATGGTCTACTTTTATACAATTTATTTTTGAGTAATAATTATTCTAATCTAAAGTTACATCACGATGTTACCATCTTGTTTTTTGAACTGTTTTTCTTATATTTTTAATCAATTGTTATGAAATTTTATTTTAAAACCAGTTGTGCTCGCGACTCCGTACGCGGAACACAAAATTCCTAGTTTGAAGTAATTAAGCAAAACAATTTTTTATTAATATCGAACGTAAAACAAAGTTAGTACATATTTATTTTTTTAAGATACATTTTTTTTAAATAAACAGACTAACAGAGAAAAGATCCAAAAAAGCATTGTTTTAGGTTCCATTTTTTACTAAAGATTATGTATTTTAGATAATGATTTTATCCAAATATCTTCTATGTACAGACAGCAATTACAAATTTATTATATATATGTACATAAATTACGATATTAACGTTAAGTAAAGCTAGTCATTTTGAGAACTATAATCATAATTTTAATCTGTCTCGAAGCTTTGCAGTAACACGTCAAGCAACTTTTCGTCTTAATGTAAAATCCTTATAAATGTAATTAAAGTCTCAACAAAATAACTGTATAATTTCTCTATTTTGATAATTACGTGTATTACCATACAATGAGGTACAGAATCTGTTATTTTGAGAACAATAGCGATTGATAAAACGAAAATATGATTAATTATGACGTTTTTATTTTAACACTATTATTATACTTGAATATCTGTATTATAATCCAATAAAAGTAACATTCTTCATTCATTTCTCAAACAGTAAACTCGTTCCTAGGAAATATCAGCTCAGTAAAAGTGAAAAGGCAAAAAGTGTATCGAAAGTGGTCTGCGCACTTGCCCTTTTCATAAGGTTACCATAAAACGTATCGGAAATACGGTTAAGGAATGTTGAAATACCATTATTTGTAACAACATAATTAACAAAAAAAAATACCTTGTCACCATATCAAACGAAAAGCCATTCACTCAGATCTTATATCTTTGTTATATTTCACATCCATTGTTTGCCGGATATTACTTTCTCTAGGAAATGTAACCTGTTGTGTAATATCGATCGTAATTATTTGACAGATGTCATTTTTTCTTTCCCGCCATTATATCTTTAATATACCATAAATATAAACATTTTATATTAGCACATTAAGTACCATACCTTTTAGTACTTAAAGTAAAAGTTAGAAATAAAATCGCTTTCAATAAATCAACAATTCTATTTAATGGCGCACTTTCGTTTTGAAATTATTTTATTTTAGATATATATATATCGTAAAGCAATGTTGGCATTTTTTTTAATGATTATTGCAAAAACGTAAAATATACAGCCGAAAATAAATTTAAAAAATTAATCTGTGTTAAATATTTATAATTGTAGTGTTATAAATATTATATAAATTGATGGATAATTGAAAGTTTTTAAATAATAGCTCCAATTAACAGACATTTCATATAACGATAGTATTATGTAATAACAAGATCTCAAATTACTCCGATGACAATGTATTACAAAACATTTCCGTTTTCTTAGTAATGTAATGTGTTATTCATTTTTTTTGTTACAGATATAACAACGTAACTCACATTCCTCTATACGTATGTAATTAATGAAACTAGTGTTTGCTCGCGGTTTTTCTTCATTCCGATTTTTTTTTTTTAACCAGCATATATTAATTAAAGATCATGATTATATTATGTAAATGTGTAAATTATAGCACGTTATGGCAATAAAATAAAAATAAAGATAATTTCAAAGATATGTAAAAATTATTCGTTAATAAGCTGCCGATGCGTACAAAAACTGTATAATATGTAATAATTTTTAAAACCATTATGAATATTGTATCTTCGAATACCTTTATAATATAATAATAGTTCCTATTGAATAAATATCTTGATATTTTTTTTTATAATTATCATATATATAAACTTGAGATGATTAAAGAAATTATTTGCCTTAAAACAAAAGCGATTTATAAAAAAAAACAAACGTCAAAATCGTTACCTCATAGGAAGTACATTAGAGAGCACAGCTCGCTACCTACATGTCAATTTTGCAGTGAAAGTGCGTCCGACATTTACATATATATCTGTCTGTTCATTCATTAAACTAATCGCCTTGTTGTTTTAATGAATAGAATACTAGAATGCACTCAATTGGAATTATATTTATGATACAGTTTTGTATTTCTAACGGGATTTGAAGACGATTTTATTCATTCGTTATTGAACTTATCTATAACTCTGTTGTAGTCCTGGTATAGGTAATATTATATTCGATCGTGCGTCTATATTATTATAAAGCTTTCTCATACACAATTAGGATCCGACGCCGTGCGCTGAGGGAATTGAGCTGAGCCCCCTCAGTTTTTTGACCATAATATCTGAACGGAATGAGATATACTAATTCTGTTTTTTAAAAAACATGCCATTCCCAAGCTCTACAGCTCTGAAAATTTTCATTCAAATCGGTTCAGTAGCTTCAAATGTTGCTTCAAAAAGAAGTTTCCCAAATGGTTAAGAGCTTCGCTTACGCTCAGCTCAATAAATGACTAATTTATAAGTCATAGTTATCCCTCTTGTCGGTTTCCTAATTATTTTGGATGGTGGAATATGTTAATTAGGTTCACATCCTTCTATTATATATCTCAGTGGAGACATGCTTCTTTACAATATCATTTTTCGCATACTCCATCCATATCTTACTTGGTCGCCCTCTTCTCTTATTCACATTCACATACTTAATATACTTCTATTCAAATATTATTCATCCATTATTACGTGACCATACCACAACAATATTAGTTTTGATCCGTGCGGTGGTAGCTTAAAATAGGACCGCTCCATACAAAATATAAGAACATAGAACAGAATACAAGTATCTAGTAAAAAACAAGTGTAAGGTACCACTTATCCTAAAAGTGTCGAAAACCATAAACGTCAATTTCCATGGAGGGTTTAGTTTAAATCAGTGATCCTAAAAACCATTTCCCTAATACCACTCGCAATACGTCATAAGGAAAAAATATATTTATTTAGTAACAATGAGAATTATAAAATACTTATTACAGTTAAATTTCGTTTATAAGTAAAAAATAAAAACTCACCCCAATATTTTTCAAAAAAGCATTCCCGCATAAATTACTTAATAATAACACTGACACCCACTGGAAAAAAAAGAATAATAAAAAATTATTAAATCTTTAATTATTATATTTAATCCATATTTATAATATACCATATTTATAATCGAGCCAGGATGGATGTTGAAAACTGCTCAATTACCAAGATGTCGTCTGGAGATCTGTAAAAAAAATATGTTAAATAAAAATAGGTTATTTTCAACGTGTAATTAATTAAAATAATTAATTGTTCCCTAATAATAAAACTAATAAATGAAAGTCATCGTCTAAATACACCAGCGAAGCCAGAAAAGAAAAAAAAATAGAAATAGATTATATCTGCATCTACTTTGTATTATATTTATATATATAGTCTGTATAAGAATTGAAGTACTGATTCAATTAATATTAATAATTAAATTACAATGTTGCCACACTTGGTAAACCGCAAATTTTCTTGACATAAACCACAAAGGTTCGAATTAAGATGAAATTACAGTTCCCTGGAGCGTTGATCTTATTTATATGAGAAAGTGAAGCACTACTTTTGCAATAAATAAACCTATAACGGGTTTTATAAGATTTAAGATGTTTGAAATTGAATTCATGTTTGTAGTTACTTACTTATGTGTGGGGGGAGGGTATGATGGTGGGGGACGGGATAGTGATAGGGATAGGACGTAGACATGACAGAGCCAAGGCTGGGAAGCAACAAAGCTGATAGGTGCTGAATGAGAGAATGTGACGGGTCAAATAGCGCCAACATAAGGTCATTGACCTACAATGAACTTAACATACACATATTTTAATATATATATACATATGATGATTCAGTTACAGTTATTAATATTTGTATTAAGCTTAGCTTATTTTTATATGGCTTTCTTTATGCTTATAATTAATAAGATATTATTTAGATTAAATTAATATATATTACCAATATTACAATTCATTTGTTTCTTTCATCATATATTTATAATTATTTATTTTTCAAGCTTTGTCAATAAAAAAAATATAAAAACAAAAATTATTTTCAACATTTTAAAATCGATAATTTCAATTAACACATTTTAAATATTTCATCACTAGTCTTATATATATATATATAATAAATACAGACAGACAGGTTGTAATTATGTATGATGTCGATCATAGATGAACGGTTAGTTAGTTGAACATGTTATAATGGACGTCGCGTATCACGATATTATAGTTTTTATATTAATTATCAATCAATCATATTTATATTCTAAACATTATTACTTAAAAATCCATCTTATATTAATTATAATATATATTAGTATCGGATCGAGTCTGAGACTAGCCATGTTAGATGTATTACTTACTATATGATATGTCATTCAAACTTTTTTTTTTTTTAATAATATTAATATTTATTGCAAACCACAAAAAAGTATTTATATCAGATTTTTTATAAACGCGTATTCATGTTAAGTTTAATTATTTTTATATAAATAGAAGATAAAAATTCTTAATTTTTCTCAAGTTTTCTCGACGAACTATTTATTTTTTACACTACCTATGAGGAAAATAAATTAAAATATTTTTATCATATTAATATTATTTTAATAATTAGGATAGGATACTTGATAGAAATGTCAAATATTTAACACCATGGCTAAAGGTTGACGAAATAAAAAGGTGTCAAGAAAGTACTGAGTAATTAGTAATAAAAATATGTAACACTTGAAACAAAGCCAGCCTTATTTTATGTATGATTGATTGATTGATTGATTGATAACATTTATCAAAATACATTTTTCTCATGTGAATGTTTCAATGAAGTTAAAATTTCCATAAGTCATACGTAATACCTTTAATCGATTAAATAATTAAGGTACATAACTACTGTGTCAATACACTTTAATTACAGTAATACTAGTATTTTTGCTCGGCTTTGTCTGCAAAAAGATTTTTATTATTCATATAACGATTTATGCAGGCTACTTTAAGTTTTTCTTTAAATGTAAGTTTATATTTTAACCAAAGATCAAACCCGGGACAATGAATTTAAAATTATTACCGCGATGCAATTCAGTCATAATATGTTTAATTAAATATTTTGTAAAATGTCGTCTGTTTTAGCCTAATATTTTTTATGGTATATTATTTTTCCACAGACACACAATATTTATTATTACATGATGTATCTATTTGACAGGCCTCAATAGAACTGATAATAAACGAAGTGCTCGTCACGCGAGGCAAGGAAGTCGCGTGCGTTTATAAGCGCATTCTTCACGATATCCGGGGTCGTTAAATGATTTGCGACCGATATTGTATTAATTGTGATATAATATTTTGTTTAGATAATAGTTATCGTATAAAAACTTCTTGCACTTTTTCTTTTTTATACAAATTGGACGTTTTTTTTGTATCTATATGTCAACCAAGTTTCTTTTTTAAATAATGTTAAGGCACTGATTTAATCTTATTAATCCATCGTATAATATTAAAATATATTTATTTATATTTTATAAAAATAATAATATGCGGATGAATAGTTAAAAATATAGCGTGTATCTAATTTTAAATAGTGCGTGTGATTGTATAAAAATGACACTACAACTAAAAGAAATTCACTATAACGTTTTAATGAAAAAAAATTATGTCCGTAATATTTTTTACCTGTTTAATTTTCGAAAAAGGTTTAATATATTTCTACACTTTTTTTAAATTAAACTTTTTATATAAAAAATGATAACAAATTATAATTTATATTAAATTAAATAAATCACATAATTATTTATAAATAAAAATAAACTTACAATATATTAACACACGCACTATTTCCGAACTTATATTCTTTACACACTAGCGTCTTGTGGCGTGTTTTGGCGCCTACTAGCTGTCAGATTGTTACCCTTCCATACAAATACGTGATCATAGTGTTGGTGAGAGCTTAATATCAAATGTCTAAAGAACATTTTCTTTGATTAATTGAATACATGAGAAAGTGTATCCTTAACTACTTATTATAATATACAGTATCAATTACAGATTTGTATTGTTATAAGTGTGGTGAATGTTTTAGTTTTTTTTTATTGGTTGTAAAAATGTATTGCTGAAAGTATTGACAGATTTTGATATAGCATCGATGATAATTAGGATTTTAATATGTCCATTGTTGTAGTGTAACTGATAGAGACAGTAAATAATTTGGACATATGAAAAACCGTTTCTATGGTAGGCGATTAAATTAAAATAAAAAATATATAGGTACAGAACCAATAAACGTGATAACATAAAGTAATGATAATGAATTATTAAGGAACATTGACAAATTGGTCCTCATTAAGTTTGGGATTCCCTTTTTTGGAGGCTAAGTTAATCCCTAATTTCTGAGGCTGATACTGAATGTCGGTTTAGGTTGTAGCTGGTAAGCAAGGATCACCCCGGGGAGAAAGATTTAAGTTAAAAATATATAATATAAGTTACATTATTTTATACAATATTATCCACAACAAATGTCAAAACAATGTCAAAACACAAAACAAGTCATTTAAAAACATATATTTACTGTACATCATTATTATTCCGTAAATATTTCGAAGTTTTAAACCATTTTTTTAAATACATTTTTATTCTTTCAAAACGTGAATTGAAAAATAGCGAGATATTATGGGTTATCACTCTTTGACATGCTGTAGCTGTAGCTAGCAATTTCGTTTGACCCATCAAAATTATAAGCCATAACTACAAAAATTATTTAAAAAAAAAATGAATTTTGTAGTTTTATTGTACTATCCTAGCACCAACATTATTTCATTTTTCCTTGAAAAAGATAGTTTCGGAATGAAAAGTTCTACACATCGACATCACTAATAAAATAAGTAAAAATCTGTACAGTACAGTATGTGTTAATTTTCGGCCGTAACAAGTTTTTTTTATTTGTCAATGATAATAATGTTCATCAAAATTTCAGTCTCACTATTTTTCAAATAACGCGCGAACATACAAAAACAAAAAAACTATGATTTTCAGTTTTCAGTCTGTATGTCATATTGAACACGTAGTTTCTTGGAGCTGAGCGTAAGCGAAGGTCTTAACCGTTTGGGAGACCTTTTTTGTGTTTAGTTGTCTTCAGAATGCGACGAGATAATTAGCTAAAAAAATTCTCATGTATGTTTGAGCCGAACGCGGATGTTATAGCGAAAACAGACTGAAAAAATGTTTAGCCATTCAAAAGTTATCAAGAAAAGAAGAAAGGTTGGCGTATCCTAGTATACCTTTGATGTGCAGTGCCTCATCCTATTTCATTACATTTATAGCTTATATTACTATTAGTTACTTTCAACCATAATATCAATAAGGATCTTAATCTTTTTTTTTCGATAATCATCTATAAAATTATCATTTCTTTCATCAAAATCGATGTAGTCATCAAAACAACATTCATTTCGGCTTTTCTGTGCAAAAAACAATAATTGAAATTTATATAACGACAACTAATGTTATATAAAATGACTTCCTAACGTCGTATACAGATAAATTATATATATATTAGCATACATTTTAAAATTATTCATCTTAAATAAAACAGAAATAGTAAAATCAATTAACATGTCTGATTTCTTGACAATTATGATCATAGCTTATTTAATTACATAAAACCTATAAAATTGCGTTAGTTACTATTAAGTGCTAGTAACTTGATAACCTACTAGTGTTATAAATAACATTAATTAGAAAATTTATGCCGCTGTGAATCAATTTCCATTTTGTTGAAATTTCTCACAGCACAGATAAGCTAAACTCAAGCCCTGTCCTAGTAATTCTAGCTTGGATATTCACCTGACTTTATCTGTAATACATTCACTATAGAGTGCAAGTATTTTTTAGTTTAAATAATGGATAAGAATTAAAGATTGGTACTCATCTTGGAATAGATATGAAAATTGACAGATGCAAGCACATATTATCACATCACTATTTATATATACTTGTATTTTTTAGTACTTTTATAAAAAAATCATACTTAATTCCGTTAAAGAGCTGTATTAGTACAGACAAAATACAATGCACACGATAAACTTATAACATATCTCGATTTTACGTCGAACAAAAACATTGCTTACCCAACATACAATGAGTAAAAAATAATAATTTTTAATAAACATACACACAGACATAGATATATATAATTAAATAGAGCAGATAGGTAATAGATATGTCATGTAGTTCAATGTTTGCGATCGATCTCACTTTCACACTTGCTATTAATCTCCGGGATACTTGGAAAAGTGGGTGATAATATTTTAATTAATCCATTTCTAAAGTGAAACATTTTTGACATTACATTCACTAAATTCAAAATGGCGTCTGACATAAGGGTTCCCGTCTAGAAAGATTACAGCAACAGGAAACAAACGTAACTATAAATATACATTTTTCTATATTTCGCAATGTATCCTGCCGAGCTAATAAGGCCTTTTAAATTTTTTTTAAAGGTAACGATCTGAATAATATTACTTTATTAATTCAGTTCTTATGTTATCTGAATCTATTTGCATCTAAGCTGTGACTTACTGACGACTTGTCAAGTAATTAGTGATGTAAATACAATTTTATTATTTTTAAATTGTAGTTGAGATGGTTTTAAATATTTAATAATAACCAAATTTTAGACATGTATGGAACAGAAATAAAAGAAAATGTATTTACCTCTGAAACATCTTGGTAGTGATAAGGATAACGAGAGGGAATCCTCCCTTTCGTTTGCTATATCCTTAATGGAGTAGTAACAATCTAAACAATATAAGAAGGCAGAACAATAGTTATTATTATGTTCAGTCACATTTGATAGTAACTTTGATTAAAATTTAATTAATACTTATATACTTATATATATACTTATATACTTATGTATATTAAACTTTTTGTAGTTACGTATAAAAAATGCACCTTTGAAATCACTAAATTATAAGAAAATTCTTTCAAACTAAATTACACACGTCACCTTTGTACAGGAAATGTTTATAAAAAAATGTAATAACAAATTCTTTGTGTGGGAAAAAATTCGTGCATTTACTTTCAACGAATTATTAAACGTGTTTTGAATCGGAAATTGAAGATTATCTACATTTCATATTTGTACATAGAGTATTGTATTATTTATTTTTATACCAGCTTTTCCCCGTGACTTTACTCGTCTTAACGTCTATATTGGGTGGTATTTTTAAAATTGTAAGCTGTATGTTATTCTGATATATATATTATATTAGGTTATATGATATTTTGATACATATAACAAACATAATACATCTAAATTTAAATATGTAGTAATAACTAAATTAACTATAAATATTCTTATATCAAAACATATTTGAAAAGACATAAACAAACGTAAGATTATGTCAATAAACTTTTACTAGTGAAGAGTTTTCATTGACTTGAATACGGAATTCGAGAAAATTAATTATATAGGTATATGTATATCTCAAAGTTGTTGAGTTCTCAAAGCGAGCGGAGCGAGCGGAACGCTCTATGTGAGACTTTTTGCATCCCATGTCTGGGGTTGGCATGAAAACCGCTTTACCGATCTTCATGAAATTTTGCACATTAATAGCGATGGTTATTGCGACGGTTTATAAAAAAAAAGTGAAAAAAAAACTCATGTCGTTGAGGAATAATCACCAAAAATGACAATCGATAGACTTCAATATAAAAAAAATCACTATGTGATATTTGATT
The DNA here is from genome assembly GCA_918358695.1 of Melinaea menophilus ssp. n. AW-2005. Classification (NCBI taxonomy): domain Eukaryota; kingdom Metazoa; phylum Arthropoda; class Insecta; order Lepidoptera; family Nymphalidae; genus Melinaea; species Melinaea menophilus. Next base: position 7,110,907 of record OU911043.1, read on the forward strand.
ATTTTATATTTTTTGCCTGTCGGTTTCAGCTTTGAACGCTGAATTGAAGATGGGTTACTCGCTTCGCTTAATTCGCCAAACTCTACCGAGATTTTGCGAGCGCAAAATTCAAAATCGAAGTCCGGTTCGCGTTTCTAGTAATTATATTGAAGTATTAAAGCTAATATCATTCTTATATTTCGGCACTACAAGTCTCCATATTATTATGTTAATAATTAACATTAGTATATCGTAAATAATTTTGTTTATAGTTAGAAGAAAATATTATAAATAGTTTTATGCTGAGTCAAAATCGACATGACTTAACCTTAATTTTGATAACGTTTAGTAAATAGATTATATTATCTAGAAGATAATGATGATGATAGAAAAAGTATATGCGATATATTTATAACCATAATTTTTAGACCTATTTTTAGATATACGCGGAAGTCTGTCCGCTATTTCTTTGTTTTTAATTTAATAGTACTAACTTTTTGATCGGAACTCGTTTCGTATGTATACGAATTTAATATTTAATATTGATTATTATATGAACTTTTAATTTAAAATAAATATGAACATTATCAATAGGGGTTGTTTACAGTTTCTATATTGCAGATAGAAACGTAAGGTATTGCAAGAAATTTGATCTGATATATTTCGAAAACATTAGTTAGGAATTTCTGTTCTAAAAAGAAATGTTTTGATGTTACTAACTTTCTAATTGTTTTATTTTATTAGGATAAGTAATGACACCATAGTTCAGTGATAAATTATTAAGTCGAGCAGGTTCGAGCCCTGTTTGTGTTGAAATTGATTGCAATTCAACAAATATATTCCACCAAAGGTGTTTGTTAATCAATAAATACTTTTTGATATGGTACTAAAATACCGATAATAGGAAAAAAGTGTTAACCGTATCTAATTAGCATTCTAGAGTTATTCTAAACACACAAACAGACACATTATTTTGTAATAAGGATAGACAAAAATGCGGATAAACGCAGTTGGATGTTCTTACGTCATATGATGTAATACTTTCATTTGATGTTATTAACACTAAACCTACCAAGTACCGGTCAAATTGACCGTTCTTAAACTTTTGTAAAACTTACACATTTTTAAACGTTATACTATTGTTATCAAACTACATGACAATTCTTAGAATATGCATATAATATTTTCTACACTCTTTACTTTTAGTTATTTCCATTATTACCTGCGTTACATAATAAAATAACTTTTAATTACCGGTCAATTTGACGGCGTGCGGTAGGAATAGGTATACAAGAATTGTCGGTAGGTTTAGTGTTAATACGTCAAAACGTTACATGATAAGTAATTGACTATTTAGATGTATTTATTCTAGACTTTTATAAGCCTAAGTAACGTTCTAGGAGCTCCGATTATTAAGATATTATTATTATTTGACAGTTTTTTTCATTATTAATTGATCTAACAATTTCTGGAATAAATGTTTAATAAAACAAAAAGGAAAAAGGTCAGGAATTTATTTATTGATAATATAAAAATTTTTGAGTTCTAGGCCGCTTTTTACAGAGGAGAATTTGAATTAATATGGTATCAAAATAGTCCCTCCTGATACTACCATTTGATACATAAGTCATCACTGGTATTGATTCAAAATGGAAAAGATATAAATTAATAAATGGATAAATTAAAAGTTTTAGGAAAAAAACTACGGAACCATACTAAGTCCACGTAATATATATAAAAAATATATTCGACAAAGCTGTTTAGAAGTACTGACACGTGCCGAATTTGATATATGTTACTATCAATTAAAAATAAACAAATTATTTTTTAACGTCCAAAAGCATTTAACGTTTAGCCATAATCCGTTCTAGTTATGGTTAGAAAGGGAATGGGTTATTTTACGGTGTAATGACATAACAGTTATATAATTATTACGTAACATACAAACATACATACATCGAGATTAATTACGCTTTGACCCTTTAATAATTATCTGCGTTTTATTGACATTAAAAAATATATACATATAAATAAAAAGTGTCCGTTTGTATCACAATTAACAGCTTTTATTAAATATATATGAAAGTATATATTTTAAGGTCACTTAGTTAAGTACTTGTACTTACATAAAAAATATATCTGCCTGTCTGTTTGTTCCTTCTATTCTCTGAAACGGCTGGAACGTTATTAACTGGACCTTCACCGGCAGATAGCTAATTTTATAAAGAGTAACTTAGACAACTTTTATTTAAAAAATATTTTACGCAAATGAAGTCGTGGGCACAGCTAGTCACAAAATAAATGATTAAACGGATTCTTGAGATTGCGATTACGATTGATTGCCTATTGGATTTATATGGAAAGTAAAATATATAGACTTTAAAAAGTGTCTTTTGGACCTGACAGTCCAAATGGTAATACAAACCTTTTCATATAAACGTAGTAGTGTAGGCGGCAGTCCCTTAACGTCTACCCAACGTCGGAAGGTCGCAGACTGTTTGCCGACGTCTCTATGCCGGCATAGTACGGAGTATGGCACTTTACAGTGCTAGCGTATGGTCGGGAGCTCTCACCGTTGAATGTAAGGTTCTTCTGCGGAGAACGCAGAGGGTCTTCACGGTGAGGATGATCCGGTGCTGCCCAACGTCATTCACTGCGGCAACACTCGTGGGGAGCGATCCGCCTGGGACTTACAGGTGGAAGTGCTCGCCGGGGTATATTGGAACCGGACAGGAGCTAGGGCCAGGGGGATAAGGCTCGAAGCAGTTCGGGTCAGGGCTCTAACACAAAGAACCCTGATCCGCCCGCTGAAAAGGGACCTGGGATCCCTTGCGATACGATCCCATCTGGAACGCTGGATCAACCGACGGCACGGAACACTTATGTTCCGTCTCGTACTACTCGGATACTCTTTTAATACTTTCGGGGCATGGCGGGATGGCAATAAAAGAAGCAACCCCGTCCTACCACCATTGTGACAATGCCGTGGAATCGGTTCGTTACACCTTGGCGGAGTGACACCACGAGCGTACTGAACTGGTGGCCGTGGTGGGCAGGGATCTCTCGCTGCCGCGCATTGTAGGCGCGATACTCTGCAGTGAGAGGTGTTGGGTGGCAATGGCGTCCTTCTGAGAGCAGGTTATTGCTGCGAAGGTGGCCGCGAAGCGTGACAAGGAGTTAGCTTCTACCGCTGACCCATTCCGTGAGGGTAGACTAGGGAGACAGAGGCGGAAGTACGTCCAACGCTTCCTTCCCTAGCTGTAATGTTTTGGTGGGAGGGGAGAGTGACCTCTCTCACCTACTATATAGGCCGTAAGGGTGCTATAAGTTGCTCGGGCACCCTCATGTAGGGAATAATGCCGGGGCGTCACGGTAAGTGCGGAAGCGATCCCCTGACGTCCCATTAAAGCGATGTTGGCAACCGTTAGTTTTTTAACCATAAAAATGGCAGCTAAAAATGCTGCCGGGTAGTCCTACATATCCTCCTGTCATCATATTTTTGGCCGGTCGTGTATGCGTAATAAATTTTTTCAATGTAAAAAAAAAAAATGTCCGTCCGTCAAAGTAATATTTTCTGGAATTCACAAGTCTCAACAATAATGCACACTCATTAATAAACCATCTTTATTTTCAAAACCATTACTTCATTTCCTTTATTAAATACGTGTTTTTCTAAATCTAGTCACCTACTTTTCCTCGACACAACACCTTACCTTCGCAAGAATCTGGTAATCCGCCAACATGGAAAGATTACTGTTACTTTAAAACTAATAAATGGTATACCATCAAGAACTTAACCTAACGGTTACTATATGAACGTTTTGAAGCTGGTTTGAGGGTCCAAAGCAGCTAACTTTCAAGCTCATCCATTATCCCTCTCGATTTAATAATTAGAAACAAGGATAAGATATACATTGTACATATTTGTGATAGAAAACGCATATTATGAATTAATATTTAAGAATGCTGTAAAATAATAAATTTATGTTTCCTTGTCATCAAAAAATTCACGAAAGATGAATGAAAAATAAGATACCATGATCCCTATCTCCTTTGATACCAAGGTTAGTAGTAATTATAATTGTGCTACTGGTACTTTCCCCAATTCTTCTAATATACAGTTACCATGATCTTTTTATCTTAGTCTTGTAGTTGGCACTTGTTGGGATCCATTTTTCTTTTGTAATGATATAATTGAATGATTAGGATATGATTAAAGAATATTTTCCGCCCATAAATCAACAACTTCCAGGTAACTAATATTATAGGATGTTACAACAAATAATCGCGGGAATTATGTAAAGCATATAATAAGTACGAGTATAATAATATCATGTTTAAGTAAAACATAACATATACACATGCAATAGTTTAATAAAAAATATATATAAGAGATTTAGAAGAAAGAAAAGTTAGCTTACAGGATTTTAGCACACTTGAAAATATTGAGGAATTGCACGCGGATTCCAAAGAAGAGAAGTTTGGACAGTGAAGGAGTTTCACAGGCAGTAGTAATTACCTCACATTGTTGTCTGTCGAATTATATCGGATAGATATTATTTTTCATTCATTAAAGTCCATTCAACTTGCATATAATAAACTATGAATATTAATAGTGCAATTTCAATTTCTGTGACTACAGAGTATACTATTTAACTAATATGTGTATGCGCAGTATTCCGCTCCTTTAATTTGAATTGTGATCACACACTAAAACATAACAATAATATTATACTACCCACATACTAGAATATAACAATAATATTATACTACCCACATACTAAAATATAACAATAATATTACACTACCCACATACTAAAATATAACAATAATATTATACTACCCACATACTAGAATATAACAATAATATTATACTACCCACATACTAAAATATAACAATAATATTACACTACCCATATACTAGAATATAACAATAATATTATACTACCCACATACTAGAATATAACAATAATATTATACTACCCACATACTAAAATATAACAATAATATTACACTACCCATATACTAGAATATAACAATAATATTATACTACCCACATACTAGAATATAACAATAATATTATACTACCCACATACTAGAATATAACCATAATATTATACTACCCACATACTGGAATATAACAATAATATAACACTACCCACATACCAGAATATAACCATAATATTATACTACCCACATACTAGAATATAACAATTATATTATACTACCCCCATACTAGAATATAACAATAATATTATACTACCCACATACTAGAATATAACAATAATATTGTACTACCCCCATACTAGAATATAACAATAATATTATACTACCCACATACTAGAATATAACAATAATATTATACTACCCACATACTAGAATATAACAATAATATTATACTACCCACATACTAGAATATAACAATAATATTATACTATATTAACAATAACATTATACTACCCACATACTAGAATATAACAATAATATTATACTACCCACATACTAGAATATAACAATAATATTATACTACCCACATACTAGAATATAACAATAATATTGTACTACCCACATACTAAAATATAACAATAATATTACACTACTCACATTAGGGTGATTCAAAAAATCCTAGTTTTAAATTTTTATAGGGGCACCGTCTTATATGGTTCCAATATTAAAAAAATATACCCATATTTTTTTTTTTTTAAATTTAAGTCAACTTTAGGGGTCGCTACCATCCATTAAAGTTTTTGAAAAATGCGTTACATACTTTAATGGGGTTGCACCCCTTGGAAAACAAAATGGCGGTGCCTTTGTATATTTTTGTACTTGAGTGTAAACAAGGTACGTTAGGTACCTGGTACATATGCTCTACCCACGTTTTTTAACCTCATCAGTCTTCAGGTTATTAAGCTACAGAAAGGGTTTAAAGATTAAAGTTGTAATTTCGCAATAGAGTGTGAGCTAGTTTTTAAGTAAGTAGTAATATAGCCAACCTTTTTTAATGTCATCGTCTTCGACCTCTTTAGACAGTCGGCCGGCTACACTATTGTCAGGACCGTCTACCTCGAAGCCACAGCGAAAACAAGGGAGGAAAGAATTAATCGATGACCGTTTGGCTGTAAGTCTTGATGTTGCTAAGTTAAGCGATCGAAAAGCTGCTGTGGTATTAACATCGACCCTCAAGAGCGCTGGCTGTGATGCTGAGAAGTATAACGTTACCTTTTCTTCTATTCGGCGTCAGCAAATCCAGCGACGAAAAAAAATAGCAGAATCTCTAAAAAGCGAGTTTAAGCCAGAGGTTCCGCTTACCGTTCATTGGGATGGTAAAATGACATAACGGGATATGAGGTTGTGGATCGCTTGCCTGTTATAGTATCAGGACAGGGAGTAGAACAGCTTTTGAGTGTTTCAAAACTTCCGAATGGAAGAGGGCAGGCGATAACCTCAGCTGTTTATAAAATGTTATTGTCCTGGGGCTTGGATGAAACAGTAAAATCGATGTGTTTTGATACCACAGCATCAAACATAGGTCGATTCAATGGAGTTTGTACCTTACTAGAGCAAAAGCTGGAGGAAAAATTATTATGGCTCCCATGCAGGCATCACATTTTGGAGATTGTGCTTGAAGCCATCTTAGTTTCAGCAACTAATGCTTCTAGTGGACCAGATATACAAATCTTCAAAAGACTGCAAAAACGTTGGCCTAAAATACTAAAAGAGGACTTTAGGGCAGCTACTGCGGACCCTGAAACTGACATTATTTGCTGAAAGCCAGCTTATCGCGTTTCAACCACGAGACGATTATAAGGAACTACTTAACCTGATAATCATTCTTTTGGGAGGAACACCTGAGAAAGGTGTATCTTTCCGAGCAACCTGCTGGTCTCCACCGGGCAAGGTGGATGGCAAAGGCCATCTATTCTTTTAAAAAATATCTTTTTCGGGAACAACCAAAACTGACGAAGAGGGAATTTAAAGGAATCAAAGAAATTTGCATTTTTACTGTACGAATTTACACCAAATACTGGTATCAAGCTCTTTGCGCATGGTCTGCGCCAAGGAATGACTTACAAATTTTGAAGGATTTATTAGCTTACAATAAAATGAATGAACCACTTTCAAAAGTTGCTATGAAACAAGCGTTGGGGCACCTTTGGTACTTATCAGAAAAACTTGTAGTTTGGCCTTCTCTGACGACCTAGTTTCTTTGGAAACTAAGCGAAAGATGGTTGCTGCTCTTCAAATAGAAGGGTCAAAAGATTCTCCAAAGCGAGCCATCCTGGATCAATACCTTATTGCAACAAAAAACCTGGAGGACTTCGTATGTTCTCACACATTAACGTTTTTTAAAGCATCTCCATCTCCTGCGATTTTTTAAAAAAGGACGTGCAAACCTGAAAGGAAGATTGTGAGTTTAAAAATGTGTGACTGTTGTGAAGGGTCTAAAAGTTATCAACGATACAGCTGAGAGGGGAGTATCGTTGATTGAAGAGTACAATTGCCTTCATACGACAGACGAAGACCAGAAACAGTACCTATTGTTGGCGGTCAAAGACTTTAGGCGAAAATTCCCCGATTGTAACTAATCTACATTAACATCTTAAGTTACTAGTCTTAGTTATAATAGTAGTTATCCTTAAATTTTTATTGTAGTTATTTAATAAAATAGGTTATTACTTATATTTTAGCCGTTCATAAAACCCAACACTTTCATCCCTGGTAGCGACCCCTAAAACCTCTTTTAAAAATCTAAAAAAAATTGGGTGGAAGTTTTTTAACCAATAGAACAAAATGACAGGGTGCCCCCTTAAAAAAAAAAATAAAAGAAATTCACATGCATTTTTGAATCACCCTAACCCACATACTAGAATATAACAATGATATTACACATTGAGGCGAAAAACAATATCAATGTTTGTTTCACAGGTACACCATGATATCTTTAATATGCGTATGCTAGAAGGTCCATGCCGATTGAACATGACGTTTTTATTAATAATTGGAAATTAATTATGATGAAAATTAACAATCTTACTTGGATTTGTTTATCAATTTAATCAATTTAATCTGCAACGTTTTAAACAACAATATGTCCATTATACTTTATAAAAATTTGACAGCAATTTTTGTACCCTAGAAAAAACAAATTGAAAAAGTATGTTCCATTACAATTAAAAATAATAATTTCCGATTAATTTTATAATTATTATTTAATTAGAATATTTAATGCACATTATTTTTATTTATTTTTTACTTTTCTGGGTATAAAAGGAATTACAAATACATCCACAATACATACAATTTGGTAATTGTTATCCTTATATGAAATGAGATGAGGTGGATCGTAAAAAATACGCTTCTTCTTCTGGTTAGCCTTTAGACACCCACTGCAAGGCATAGGCCATAGGAATTTACATTACTAAAAAATTAAAATAATGACTCGTAATAATTTCTAATTTTTTTTTATTTTAAACAAAAATAGGGAGGTAAGTTAAAAAAACTTCCTTCTTCCGTCCCATCCAACGATGTCAAAAAATGTAAAGGGCGTTAATATTGCCAGAAGATATCATCAGGCGCTGCTTTTTAAAGATGGAACTGCCTTTATTATGCATTAATTTCTAAACATACATAAAATCCCTAAATTTGACAGTTGAAAAGATAATGGCGACACAGTCATTCTTAAGGTCGAAATATTTGGTATGAAGCTTACCGCCAGAGACAGTTAATTAGTTACCTTCCTCGTTTTCGTACTTTTTATATAAAAGCTTTTTTACAAAATGATTCAAAATGGACAAAATATAGCATTTTGCTGGAATAATTAAAATTACCAAACAAAAATTCCTTTTAATGAAATATTTGACTTATTCACTTACTTAGAATAAACACATCAAAATTATAATTTTATCTACATTAGAATACATTTTCTTCAATTGTTCGTGACTATTTGAATAAAATATGCGAAAAACACAAACAGGTATCGGACTTAACGCAAACTAGGAAAAATTTAAAACTGAAACTGAAACTTGTAATTATGTACAAGATATGTACTATTGGATTGAAAATATGTGTATTATATACTTAGTTTAGTTAACAGTTGAATAGAAAATAAAACAATGAAACAACAACAATTCAAACTTTATTCGTTACTTTATAAATAAATTAATATTCTTTGACTTTGACAATATTATTGAAATAAGAATTTAAATAAATACGATATAACAGACTGTATGGTTTGATCTTTGCCGGAATTGAAAAACAACATCTTGACTACAGATTATAGAATGACAATTGGAAAGTGACAACTGACAATAAATACCAAAGTATATTATGAAGAATTATATTACAAATTAGAACAGAAATAGCGAGATTGTTTATTTGAATACATACACATGTTTTTATTTATTATAATTGCTTATTGAAGAGATGTTGAGGAAATACAAAATATAGATAAAAAAATTCAATTAACAAAATGGAAGTCAAAACTAAAATTGAGAAGACAAAAATATTAGCTCCTGACGTAGCTGTAAATGCGGTTTTGGTACCAAGTCAAGAATTACCAGCTGAGACTCCAATTGTTTCTGGCTTTGACTGGGAAAATGGCACTGACTACAACAAAATACTCGAAAGCTTTGCTCATTCTGGCTTTCAAGCGACCAATTTTGGTAAAGCCGTCGAAGAAATCAATAAAATGTTAAAATGTCGCTCCATTCCGCTCACCGAAGAAACCTGCGATCCATATGAAGAAGATATCTTTATTAAGAAAAAAACTAACTGCACTCTTTTTCTAGGATTTACATCAAACATGATTTCGTCGGGACTCCGAGATACAATACGTTTTTTGGTTAAAAATAAGCTTGTAGATTGCATTGTTACCACCGCTGGAGGTGTTGAAGAAGACTTTATAAAATGTCTTGCTCCAACCTATGTCGGGGACTTCAATTTAAGTGGAAAAATGTTGCGTACAAGAGGAATAAATAGGATTGGTAATCTTCTTGTCCCTAATGATAACTATTGTCTATTTGAAGAATGGGTCACACCACTGCTTGATGAAATGTTAGATGAACAGATCAGACAAGGAGTTGTTTGGTCACCATCACGGATAATAGCAAGGTTGGGAGAACGGATTAATAATGAAAGCTCTGTTTGCTATTGGGCTTGGAGAAATAATATTCCTATCTTCAGTCCCGCTTTAACTGATGGATCCCTAGGGGACATGATGTACTTCCACTCATACAAACGTCCAGGACTAATTATAGATATATTGAGTGACTTACGCAGATTAAATACAATGGCTGTTAAAGCAAATAATACAGGGATGATAATATTAGGTGGTGGTGTGATTAAACACCACATTTGTAATGCAAACTTGATGAGAAATGGAGCTGATTTTGCCGTTTATGTAAATACAGCAAGTGAGTTTGACGGCAGCGATTCAGGGGCTCGACCTGATGAAGCGGTGTCTTGGGGGAAAATAAGAGTAAATGCCACACCAGTAAAGCTGTATGCAGACGCCACCCTCGTTTTTCCATTGATTGTTGCACAGTCATTTGCTAAACACCATTTTAGTAATAAAAAGAATGTATAATATTGATATATTATTTCATTATTTATAATTCCTGACAGTAAATATATCCCTAATTATGTTTGCATAAAAAATTTAATAAACAAATTAGTTAAAATTAAGAAAAGAAATATATTCCAATAATTACTTCATTTCCATACTCTCAAAATTTGTTGTAAAATATAACCTTACAGTGACATCTAGTAGGTAATAGCGAAAACAATGTTTTATTTCTTTAGTTTCATTTGTTATTCATTACTAGAACCAAATTTTACGTTCCATTTCATATAATTCTTTTCTCGACCGTGATTTTATAATAAGTGTATAAATAAATTAATACCTATATTTATTGTTAAATTAAATAATTTTATAATGTTATGTATAATCAGAGAGTTGGTTTAACGTATAACGAAACGTAACGGTGTGAATGAACTGTCAAATATGCAATGAAGTTATCTGCTGTCTGGAGTCCGGAATTCTCAAAGTGTGTGTGTACATGTGAAGGGATTATTATAATAGTGTGCGTAAAAGCTGCTCTTGACTCGAAGCTCACGAGAGCCCCGAGAAAAGCACAAGTTTTAGTTCGCTGTTGTCCAACGACGGATGCGTCGGTCCGACTTCAACCGTTTTATTTAACGTATTTCAATACAAATGCTTCAAATAACTATTTTCTAAATTAAAAATGTGTTTTAATAAAACAAAATAGAGAACTCATTGAAACAGTGGACAGAGTGTTAATACAGAATGTGTATTCGTAATGTTGTATTCGTTTTGTTCATTCTATCCGGTAAGTCTCATCCTTCGTCCTTTGGTTTCTATTTATAGGTTTTTACGGTCATTCGGGGCAGATATTAATGGTATTTTGTTAGTAATTCGTTGCACGTTTTACTCGATACCTTTGATGTTGACAAGTCGCCTTTAGTCTTGTTTACCGTTGTTGGTTTGTTTGATGTCGGCGGCATTTAATAATATCAATATCATATCGCCTTCCGACATCGTGTTATAAATAAAAGATAAAAGACTAACATCGTATTGGAATATGTACCTACATTTGGACAAAATAACTCAATTATGATGTTTTGTTTGCCTTTAATTACTTAAAAGCATTATAAATTGACCGTTTACAGATATTTTGAATTACATATAAAATACAATTAAAGTTATGTACATACTCGAAATAGATTTAATAATTGTTTTCTTGTATTAGATTTTTTTTATATTATTTTATTTTTGGTGGCAAACATCAATCGTTCAGAAATATTGAGTATGACACATTATCTTATAATTATAAAATTTAAATATGATAAATATTAATTAAAATAATATTGTCAAATCTATTTAAATATACTTCATATACTTAGTAACAAGATATCGATAAAATTATCACCTTTATAACGATGTAATAAAGACTATAATTGAATGTGATTTGTAATGCATTATATGGATTACATTTCATATTCCAAGCTATTGTATAATGAAATAAGAGTTATACAATGGATTCCAGGTATAAACAAAACGCTTACATGAACGTATTATGTGGCGTGGGGTACTTGGTAACAGGGTACGGGTGTACCCCACACGGGTACCCCATACAGTATATCTTCAGTATGAAAAAGCTAATGTTTAATTTATATATATATATATATATATTTGACATATGAAAAATCTTTTTGAAAATAAACTAATACTAACGAGGAAACTTGTTCCCGAGTCTGAATTACGTGATTTTACCTTTACGTCCTCTTCAAAAAAATCTCGTCTTTAAAATAACTCCCGAAATTACGTTCCATTTAAAATCATCATTCCCATATATTTTTCAAAACCTGGTCATAATAAAAACATCCTGTAACTTCAATATGCATTTTAGACCCAAAATGGGCGTAACCTACAGACCCCAAAAGGCAGGTACCCTGTAGGGTCGGTTAATTAACTACACCCAATACAAAATGATTTATAACATATGATTAGTTAATAAAAAAGTTTAAAAAAAGGTTTTCTTTATTATAATTAATATATCAATGTGTTGTAGGGAACAAGAAAACATATACACGCTCGCACGCACACACTCAGACAAACTCTCGTCTGAAGATATCTTCAGACTGTGGTTAAAAAAATATCATATTTATTAGATATTTCTTTCGTTGTAACTTGAATTAAGTGGTGGGTTCGGTTCCTGGTTGCGACAAATATGTATAAATATAAATACATATTTAATTATTTATGTCTAAATACAAAAAATATATATATAACCCGGCTTCCTTCACAACCATATATAGGTTAACACATACAGACACACAAACAGATAGAATATTAAATAAATCAGAACGTAACAATAAAATAACAATATAAAAAAAACCAGCACCAATAAATCAAAACACGCACAGACAGACGTAAAAAAGAATACTAATAATAAAAAAAACTATCAATAAATTAAAAATCAAACACAATGAGTGTCATTGTTAAAACTTAACTCAGTGTCGTAATAAAATAAAGTGCGCTAACAAAACCTAGGCACTATTACCAGAGATAAGCAATCGAGGTCCAACAAGCGTTGAAGGTACCGGCTCACCCTTGCCCCTAAACCTGATGTTTACGACCCCGCCACTCCCCCTTTACACCCCCAAGGTATAAGATGGAGCGGTTAATTAATTAATATTTAGGTTTTTACAATAAAGATATAGTTTTTATTACATTTCGTGATTTTTCTTCTATGTATTTCTGCTTGTATGACCGCAATGTCTTTTATCTCTCACTTTAGAGGGTAACTGGAAGAGATCTCTTAAAGATATGTAATCCTTTGTACTATCCTGTTTTCCCTTTATTGCATTTGTGAATTTTAATGGTGCATAAATAAAGAAAGTAAATGAATCTTATTGTTTAGTTTAATATTTAATGTATAGTATTCTACACGTCTTCGTAACATGTCTTCTTTCACATTAAAACCAACCAACAACAAAATCCAACTACAGATTGGTGAGACACATATCATAGGTCATTGTATGATAAGCAGGATTTTTTAAGGTCCTTTCCATTACTGAAGATGATGATGATGATGATGATGATGATGGAATGCTGTTCGATTCCTATCCTTATCCCATTTTTTTTGGGAGAGAAGCAATATGTCAAATTTCCATGATCTTCTATCATACGTCTTTTCAGTGGAGATTTGTTTTTTGCCATGTTTTTCACGCATTCCATTCACGTCTTCATCGCAGTCTTTTCCCAAAGTATCCATAACTGTCTGGAATAAATAAAAATATCCGTCATATAAATATTCTGTTGCAAGCATTTTTATAACTACGCTAAGAAAATAAAGAAAGCAACAAGAAATACTATTTATACATTTAATTTTATCTTAACTAATTAAAATAAAAACAATTTATTTATAAATCCGCTCCATCTCATGAATTAAGCCAATCTAACACTCATTGGAATATTAATATCGTGATTATCTAAAATAAACTCTACCCCACAGTATTTAGAGTCGACGTTTCAATTAAGGTTCGTCTTCATTGTACGAGCTCAGTCGCACCATGCCACTCAGTTTTTAGCCTTTTTTAAAATGGATATTTCTATTTTTCATATCTAGATAGAAACGAATCAAATTGAAATCCAGATATCATTCTAGAGTTCCTGTGTTAACGCGAAATTATTAAAACCGAACGCTTTGTAGCGTTTTTATGAAAAAAATACTTGGAATACTATGAAAGTATTTACATGAAATATACTTGGAATATTTTATAAAAGTATTTATCAAAATTATACTCGGAACTTTCAAATAATTGGAGATCATTTTGTCCTTACAAGATTCTTTTATTAAGTATATTAAAAAATACAGTTTCGGAAATAATATTTGAGAGTTACTGGGCGAATATTATTTAAACTGCTTGTAGTGTGGAAAATTTCAAGCTTATTTTAAATAAGCCTTGTCTCCAGAGAATATACCGAGGCTACTTATGGTACAAAGGAAATGGAGTTCTATGGAAGGGAAAATGTAGAATTTACTATTAAAATATTAGAATATCTCCAGTCTGAAGTATAGAAAAATATTTGTTGTTTTTTCCAACAGCTATATAACTTGGCATAATTAAAAAAATGATTTTTATATATATAAATATTATAAATTATCAACACTATGGAATAACTTCACTTTATGGAAATAATACTTTAAAAAAAAATGTATCACTAAGTATAATATTAATTTTTATATTTTAATTATAAATAACCGTCATCCTATCGCCATACCAGAAAAAACTGGATCAAACCAGTTATTTTCGGAAACCTTTGAAACAAAAACCTAATAGGCTTCTAGAAACATTCTTTAGATCACCTTCATCACCTTCCAGGTATGATTTTAGACATTGCCATAAATAAAAAACACTCAGTAATATACAACTGTGTTGGCCATTATCCAATTTTTAGCGTGCAATTACACCCCAAAAATAGGGGGAAAGATTAACCAATTTCACTAAAAGTCTTTACACTGTAATTAGTGTGCTAGTTGACCTAGCGCTTGGTAAATTGGATAAGTCTGTACCATTAGAGACAGTTAAAATTACGTTTTCATAATTTCCACCACATTAATTAGCTTTCAGGCAGACCCTGCTGTAAATTGTGTCAAGAGTGTTGAGTTCATACTAGTGCATACTAGTGTTACTCGTGGTTTTACTCGTAAGAGTTGTTTGTGTGTGTGTTATGCAACCATTTTTAGTATTACAACTTCTCATATATGTATTTATTAGTACTTTTTCTATTACTCTTATATTGTGTGACGCACAGACATATTGCTCTCTTGAAAAAGTATATATTTATATACTTCAAAACGATGTCTTTTTGTATATTAGAAAATTTACATATTAATCTGCAGTTTTTTACATCATAAAAAAATTGTCTATCTTATATGAGCTTCCAAACCGATTAAGAGAACTAGAATGATTGCGGGCGGAGCCGCGTGCGAGCTCCTATACAAAAACTATCTGTAATACTTACAAAACAGCCACCGCAAAAAATTCGAACGAAAATGCCGCAAAAAAAAAATATAGGCACACCACTCACTTAAGCTACTTTTCTAAAGCACAATACATATGAGGGGGGGCAGGGTGCTTAATTTGGGGGCGGCGGTGACGTCACGCGTGCGTTTTGAATAGAAATAGAGCTATTTGTGATGGTAGCATTTTAGAATAAGGTTCCAGCGACCCGCGGATACAATAGGGGGGAGGGGGGGTGTTTTAGCGACATTGAGGTCTTTGGAGGTGGTGGTGGTTTTTTTTTTTTTGCACTTTTTTGTACTGGATTCTAATTATCACATGTCGTATTGAATTTAGTAATTTTTGTGCAAGTTTTTTTTTTCCCTTTTTTTTGTCATCGATTCTAGTAGCCTTTGGCATGTGTTATGTAATAGCGCACATTTTTTACATTTTTTATCTTAGTTTTTATTTGTGGTATTAATAACAATACTTATTTTAGCTTTCCTATATAATGTAGTCTAATTTTGAGATATATAAAAATATTAATTTGCAATTCATTTTTTGTTGACTCACTCTTGCATAGTTGAAATATATTAAGAGTTGACGTATGTTAGAAATAGATATTTCAGGTTATGAAAATATATAAATATATAATAATTAATTTAATTTATATTATTCAACTTCACATTTTCTATCCAGTGAAGCACGCAGTAATTAAACATTTAGCTTTTAATTTATATATAAACTAAAGCGACGTCCAATTAAATAATTAATAAAATTCAATTTTAATTTATAATATAGTAAAAAATAATTAATTTTAATACTCAGACAACTTTCACAGACACACAACCAACCAAACAATTTTGATACTTTAAAACGTTAAAGCCATTAGAAAAGTCACTTCAGTTCAGTCCGAATATGCGTTGCAATTAAAACGGTAGCTAACGACTCACCTGACCCTCGACACGAGGACCCGCGACTTATTAAAGCGTGTTGTCACTTAACTTAGCACCCGCCGGGTCACTTTGTACTACATCGATCTTGAGCCGATATTATATATATATAAAATAAAATCTAGTAAATTTTGTATATATGCATATTTAAATAGAATATCGAAATTGAGAAAAAAAATTTTTTTTTTTGTTTCAAAATAGTAATGACAGTCTTATTTATTATAATATAAAGAAAATAGTATTTTTTTTTTATATATTCATATTTTTTATAAAAATGTATTTTATATTAAATAGTAATTACAGTCTTTTATTTCATTTTAAATATATTTGAGATAATTCTCTTATCATGTATATTTTTAAGAACTGAAAAAAGTATTATAAGTAAATATAAATCACAAAACTTATATTTTCTTAATTTACTTACATAAATTTAAGTATATTCTCTTATTATCAACTTTTTTTAAAGTTAAAAATGTATTAAAAGTAATTACAAAAAAAATTGTTTATATAAATGAGAACGAATAGTAATTCTCGAATGTTATTTATGTTTCAGGACTCCAATGCTCCCTGGGATCTAATGGTAAGGATACACACACACTCACACACTCAAACATACATACATAAAACTCATTATCGAAAAAATATTTACTTGTTAATAATTATTATATAACTGGTATCTCATAAACTGATAGAATTTAAATGAAAGTTATAGTTTCATAAATTTTGAAAGTTAAAATTTTATGAGTAATTGATGTATTGTAAGTTATTTTAGCTATTCACCAACAGATGGCACTAGTCAATAAAGGTGCTATAATTTAATAATATCGGAAGACATTTTGTTATTTCCGTGAAAATTCGTAATACATTTCGACTCTAATAATCCATATCTTTCATTTTCTTTGAAGGAATTTTGTTTAAATTAAATTCTACATTTTTAACTAAATCTATACATATAAATAAATTTGAAGTTAGTGTTTTATAATTCCATATTAACAGATTTTCACTAAATGTATATAAAAGTATACACGGTACTTAGAAAAAATTGTAATTTTAAAATTTTTGTCTGTCTGTCTGTTTGTTCCGCCTAATCTTTGAAACAGCTGGACCGATTTTAACACAACTTTTACTGGCGGATAGCTGATATTATAAAGAGTAACTTAGGCTACTTTTTTTAAACATATTCCGTGCAAAGTCGTGGGCACAGCTAGTTAAGTATAATATTTAACAGATAACAATTTACATAATAATGTCCTGAAAATATATTTATTCATTGTTATATACAATTTAAATTTTGAACCAAACCGCAGACAGCATGTATCGCGTGTTAGTATACAGTAATGTTTCATAAAAATGGAAATTACTATTCATATAACATGCAATGTTTTTGAAAAACAAAGAAGTTTATATATATAACTGAAAGGAGACATAGTTTGTACAATTTAAGCTATTAAATCCGATCGATATTATCAAAACCTGCTCAGACTGTTAATAATTAAATGAATATATCGACATACTAACAGACGTGAATATTATTGTATACAAAGGTACATATGTAATATATTTATATAATTACTTTTATAGTAAAAATAAATATTTAAATATGGCGTATTTTTAAGTATGTTTTCCTTATTTTAGTTAATAAATAAATAGTTATTAATAAGTATGTATATACATATACAAATCGTTATTTATTTACTTATTTATTTATCTTCACGCCTTTTCCCTTGCGGAGTAGCCAGAGACGACGGAGCGCCAAACGCTACGGTCCCTGCATACCTCTTTCGCTTCGGCCACAGACATCAACCTTCATACATGACCTCCGGGGGGTCCTCATGCTTTTTACGTGACCTTCCTCCAGTATCATAGATAATTAGTTTTTAGTTCCAGTATTCAATATATCAAACGGTAAGTCATTTAGCACACTAATTTCGCACACTGAAAATGTTGTTAGTAATCTGTTAGCGAGCTTGTGATTGGTGGAAAACTGTCGGGGTTAAATAGTGCACTAAAAATTGGATACTCTTCAGACTAAGATTACATTACCGAGTATTATATAACTCGATAAAAAAAAACTGTTTATATAGTGTGTTGGTTTGTCCAAAACCTAATAAAATAACATTATATATATATATATATATATATTAATAATTCACAAGTTCATCTGTACCTATGTTAAAATGTTAGCGACCGGCTGTGACCTTTGACATTGTAGAGCGGGCACGCCCTTAAATGTCTGTCCTATCTATTAGTATCAAAGTCATTGTAATAAACATGATATGAACATGGAGGTTATATAGGTTTTAAAATTACTATAACCCAATAGACAATACTATGAATAACTTCTTGACATTTCTTCTATATGGATATGTATTATGGAATTAGAGCCTGAGTTTTAATAGGCCAGGCGTATATATATAAATATTATTTGCTGGCCGGGAATCGAATCCGGGACACACTAATACAATGGAATAGTATATAACTATAAAATTAATTTTTTGTTAATTTTTCTGATTATTTTATTGAAAAATGTTTTAATGAAGAAAAAACAATTTATTCCAGATAAAGTAATGAAAGGTATCCATCCGAAAGCGATATATTTATAAAAAAATTTTCAATATTAATATCAATGTAAAAAATGTACGTATCTGAAATATCCGCCATATTGTGAGCGGAAACGGAACACATTGTTTTCAGCTTTTGTCATTTTCACTTGAATTGAGAGTAACACGTGTTTATCGTTGTATGTTTATCTGTTTGTTTGTTTAAACAATAAAAGTACAAAATTGTGTTCCCAATAATTCAAATATCGCATTAATTATTGTAAATATGAATTATTTTTTTTTATATTAACTTTCTGTTCTTATTGTTTATCTCAAACGGATGAAATTAATAATCGATCTACAATCAGAGATCGGAATCAACTTTTATGAGATACAATCTCAACCACAGATCAGTTATTGGTGCAGAAATTTCGAGAAGATTGTAATTTAAATATTAAGTAAAAACCTAGTTGTGCCCGCGACTCCTTGCGGAATTGCCAAAGGTGCAGGTAGTTCAATAACACAGTTTATTAATAATATTTTTGTCGAACTTAAAACCAAAATTAGTATTGCGATTTTTTTATTGACCGATTTAAATAACGTAAGTGGCAAACCAAATCCTAAGTGAAGTTATACAACAATACATTCGTGAAAAACGGTTCTAGAGATAAAACGCACAAATAAACAGACATTATCTATGTACAGACAGCGTAAAGTCACCAATTCATTATATTTATAGATCATACATTTTCCATCCATAAATGCATTGATTGAAACGACAAAAGCATTCATTCTTAAGATCCATACAATCGCATCGTTATAAAAGACACATTAACGATAGAGTGAGACAGAAGATGCTTAGTGAATATTTTGCTTTTAGTGCAAATGTTGCACTTGTAAGTTAAATCGACTATAGGGTACTCGGTTTTGTAATGGTTTTGTTTTTTATCAAACAGATCGTCTTTTATGCATTACTATCTAGCAGTGATTGTTGGATAATGTCAGATTTGAAAGCTGTCATTTTTGTTTTTTTTTTTATAAATCGGAGGCGTAGGTTAAGTTCATTCTTATTTAAGAATGTTTCAATTTCATTCTTCCATTTAAAAATAATTTTGGAAATATTGATTATTGTGATGTCACGATATATAGATATATTATGATAAGTTGTTCTTTAAATATTTTTTTAAATAGATAGCAAACTTCTGTTTAGATATCATTCATTTAACATTATTTTGGATATACTATTATTACCTCACATAATTATATATATTTTTTAATTTTAAATAAAACGATGTAAAAAAAGGTTGCAAGTGTAGTTGACACTTAAAAAAAGCTAATAAATAAAAAAGCATAAACAATAATTTTGTATAGTCTATGACGAGACGTAACCACTTGTATGAAGTGTGGATTTATATAAAAAGATGCTCACATTTTCGCAGCATGAAAAAAACGTACTTAAGCGAATTTATTAAAATGGAGAGCATAATTAAAAAGCCTTATTATAATGCAAGGACCATCTGGAATCTTGTATAATTCAAGGTATTGAAATGAATGAATGAATACTGTTTTCAATACGTGCTGCCAAGGAGTCATCAAGTGGCGGGATGTATTTCTCGGTTTAGTGATGTGTGGTTCATAGTAAAATATATCGATATATTGGACGTTAATATTAATGAATGATACTTGTGCCACATTGGTCCAATGTTTTCTATGTTGGTGGCAATTCGATTATAATCAGTATTTTTTTACCAGACAGAAAATAAGCTTTTGGACTGTCCGCCGCTTGTTTGCAAAGATGGTTTGTGGAGCCGGTGTGTTGAGGAACTAGAGAGATGAAGAAAGGCATTTTGATGCATTGGTCTTTCGGTTCTCTTTCCTCTCTTTCTCTCTCAAATTGGAATTTTGGAATATTAGAAAATTTTGTTCAAATAATGAGATAGAGTGTCTTAAAACAGTTTGATCTCTATAAAAGTGCCATTAATTAGTGTAACTTTAATAAAAAAAACAACTACACGACCTTATAATCAAAACAGCAATGACGTCGCGCCTATGCAAATGTAATTTTGGCCGAAGTAGGCCTTTTTAATAATTTCTATTAAGTCAAAAGCAAACGCCGTGACACCTACAAGCGCTTCCAGCATTCTGTAACCGCTTTCAGCGCTTTAATTCAAAGGTAGTCATGTAAAAAGCCGATTTATATTAAGCTCCAGTTCATTAGTGGAATATTTTTCCATAACATTAAACATACGACGTACACAGAAATTAAATACGACATTTAAAATTCTTTTTTTTTTTTATTAACGGACAGTAAGTTCAATCGACATCTCAACCATCGTCACTAGTCATCGTCATCGTCATCGTCATCGACAAGTCTAGTGCTTCGCGTCGTCGCCTCCATGAATACGGGAGAACTCTTTTGTGTATCCCCATCCCACTCGCATTGTATTAAAACAAGAGAGACAGAACATATAGGGATTCTTTCGAATGTCGATTGCATATTAATGCACGGTTGATTGGTGACAGATTAAAAAGGAAGAACGCGGAGACTAAATCGCTGTAGGATACTGTTTTGTAGGATATGTTGAATGTTTTGTAAAGCTATTCATATCTTTACAAATGTTTAAGATTGCTATTCGTGGACTTTAAAAAAGTATTTAGTTCGCCATTGTAGATAAATAGACGCCCTTGCCCAACATGTATGTGGTAATAAAAAAAAATACAAACGTCAACTTAGCTATTGGCGCGCTTTTTACGCGCCCATTGTCCGAAATGTTAGTGTTGTCATTTTTTTCGTCTAGATTGATGGTCCATTGTTACCAGTCACAAAAATCCAGCTCCGAATAATTGATAAGACTGAATTTTTCCGTTTCGATTCGTGAATTAGAACGTTTTTGAAATGTCTATAGTTTTTCTATGTCCCGGTTCTGTTTGAGGATAAACCTTTGCATAGGTTTCAAAACTCAGTCGTCCGTTTTGCAAATAGATTTTTAGGTTTTTTAAAAATATTTTTTTGTATCAGTGCGGATTCCCGGCATAGTATTCTTAGTTCCACTTATATTATAGTCTGTATAATTGTTAATACAACGTTTATCTGCTAATAATTTCGTTTTTCTCTAAAGCCCTATTCTGTTAAAAAAAAACAACAATTCAACCCAAACTGCCATTGCTAAAAATAAATCGATTAACTTTTACTTTGTATAATATAGCATTGTATTCAAACATGCTTTTTATTAAACGTATATTAGGGGTATAATTTCTGAACGTATTAACCATATTGACAATAATCACGCAATATATAGTAAATAATTAATTATTGTCTTGCAGGAGGAAAAAAAAGAATAACTTTGTATTGATATACAGTATAGGTATTTTTTCATATTTACGAATTGAAGACAGAAAAAGTTTAACAATTGACACTGATATTAAAAGGAGGGAAGAATGAGAACTTATCAACTTTTTTTTTATTATTGTATACAACTATTAAAGCAAAACAAACGTTTATTGTGCCAATATTTTTTTATCTATATATAATCATGTTACAATATAGTTAGTAAATATAAAACAAGTAGATACGATGAGATAATAATCAAATACTTATTATGCGGTGTCCCATGAGAAATTTACATAATGACGTTCCGTTGCTTTGACATCCATATTATGTCGTGGAGTACCATTTTTTTTTTTTTTTTTTTTTTATGCTCTGGACTTGGGTATATTTGCTCGATGCTCAATATTAAAATGGTGTATATGTTAAAATTATAGCATAGTTATTACAGATTATATTTTATTATTAATTTTTTTATTTTTTATTTTTATGACAGCACTTAACTATTTTTTTTGTGTAAATTATATCTGAAAGATATTCGAATCCACCAAAAATGCTCTTTTCCACATTTCTGCGTCTGCGTAGAATATATAGGTCGAATCGTGACCAGCGTACCGGAGTATGGGGTTCGTGTACCTTCCATCTGTGGCTACGGATAATGGGGTATTTAAATACTATTTATTGTTAACCATCACTTAAAGTGCTCTGGATAAACCTATATCTCCAAACTTAAAAGTATTATTTCTAGTTTTTCTATTTATTTATAATATATCAGATTTTTTTCTCACACACACACACACACACACGTACGCACGCACACACACACACATACCCATATATCTTACCATACATCTTATATATATATATATATATATATATAAGAGGTTTCCTTTGGCCTCATCAACGAATTTCAAGTAATTTCGTCCACATTAAGAGTTGCGGGAGCCGTAATAAAAAAATACATTTTTAAACTATACTTCTTATAGACATACAAGTTGACCAGAATATTCTTTTTTGTTCATATTAAAATTACCGAGAACAATTTTTCTATACATTATAAATAAATAGAATAGGAGTATTCTTGTTCTGTAGAGCAGACATTGGAGATGAAATATTTTGTAAGACACATCTGTCTCACCAACTATTGGACCAACTATCAACTGTCTCCAGAAGATAATTTGGGACATCTGTGATCATTACTATCTATTATAGACCCTGTTGTGTGTACATAAAGCCTATTTTCCCATAAAATCCCACACAATGGACTAAAATGGATAGTAAAAAGCAACTTTTGTTATTATCTGGACTGTAAATTATATTGAATAGACATTTTTCGACTCTCTGCCTCTTATGAATAGAGTTTGGAATTACTTGACAAATATATAATACCAGAATATTAAGTTTTTTGTCGGAGCTCGTCCATTGAGTTTCTTGTCGGTTCTTCTCCACTATCAACCCTATGGAACTGTGAAAGTAGAATCTGACGTTTCATAAGTACTATATACTATATATATATATGTATATATATATATATATATATATATATATATATATATATATATTTTTACATAACATACAACAAAAATATCTTTTTTCTACAATTATATTAACCTAATTACTGATACCAAAAATAATAATTACGCTGTCTGTTTTTTGCATTTTCTAATTCCATCCCAATTTCCATACATCCATCCAATCCAATCCATCCCAAACCAAGAACTGACTGACTCAGCTCAAGTGCCAATAAACATACTTTATACTTTGGTATCAGCAGTTTTTCGGTCAGTAAACTTAACTTCTAAGAGTCTTTGTCTAACAAAGTCACCTTGCTACGAGTACACATCTATAGTCTATATATATATATATATATATATATATGTCTATATCTATAGACTAATCGTAATATTTAGGATTCGTTTTATTTTATTTTTTTATAAATTTGTATTATTTGTCTACAAGTTTTTTGGGGAGTACTTTACATTTCATTTGTGTAGTTTTTTGTTTTGAAATCGTGTTAATCAGAAAATTCATTAATTCTTTAATTGTTTAACGTTACGTTTTGAGAGCGGTTTTTTTATCTTTGTTTTATTATTTTATTTATATTGTTTTTATTATAAATTCATGAAACCTAAAAAGCTATTTTTATTCATTTCCTATTGTAAAGTAAGTTTAACATGTTTGGAGTCTTATCTATTATAAAATTTTAATTAAAAAAGAATAAATCCCATCAATAAAGTATAATCAAAATTATATTATAAACTAACATAAATTTTACAAATTTCTCTATATACATAAAATTAATTAAAAATATTTTTTTCATTATGAATGAAATGAAAAAGCGAATACACACTAAAACTTTTTCTTTATAGTATTGAATTCTATTATAGTAATTGAGTTGTCTGTCTGTTTCGCGTTCGTGTTTAACTCAAAAAAAGCTTTCATCATAATGGAATCCGAATGTTTTTCTTGTATAGTGTTTTTTATTATTTTTAATCTGATTTTATGTTACTTTTAAGTTTTTTAATGTGTATCTTTTTATGGGATTTCAAAAAGACTTCTCATCCTGTTTGTATTTCGACTAGGGTATTTTCTCTTCATATACAGGAATCACAGTCTTTGACTTCAATTTACTATTACGGACCCATTTCAGTATCCAATTTTAAGTGCACTGTTTGGCGCAAAATAATGAGTTAAGCTCCACCCATTATAAGCTCGCTTCAGCTCACTAACATCATTTTTCTATACGATGTTATGCATGCATGCATGCTAGTTGATCTAGCGCGCGATAAATTGGATAACGAAATGGTTGCAATAGTTCCCTATATATCCCAACTTTCTTCTGTCTCACTCTTCTTCATCTCTCTCTCTCCCGGTCTTAAAATATGTTGCAGAGGTCCACTAACAATGATCATTTAAATCAGGAGAATAGTCAAAGAAAAAATATTATCAAGTCTCATTCCCTCTTATTAACTCCCCTTTTCCCATTTTCTTCCTTCACTATAAAACAAGAAACAACATGTATTTTATTTTAACTTAAAAAATACATTATCACGATTCAATACAAATATGACATTGTAAACAAATTGTTTACCAAAATACACAATATTTCTGTATATTGCTAAAATTAATTACGTCTGGCGCCTGACGAGCGTACGTGAGACGAATACATAAAGCATACGTCGACTGCGAGTATTGGTATCCTTTATACATCACGTATTCTTTAGGTTATTCGTATTTAGAATACACTTTTAGAACACGTACACGGTGTCTTGTATTCTTCTTATCGTTGTAATTGTTTTGACATCTAATTAAATGAATGGGTTATGAATGATTAACCCCAATCTTAACAAAGAATCAACGAATTATACCCAAATACATTGAATGAATGATTTAACAGAAATGAATGAAAATTTATTTATAAATACATTTATATTTTATTTATCGTTCAATTTACATTCAGTGATTCACACTTAAAATCCCATAGCCAAACTAATTGGTATGTTTTGAATTGGTACGTCGGGATCAATGAATTATTTCGTAAGTAGCTTCGATATTGAGTGAATGAATGAATGAATGAATGATTGAATGAATAAAAAAATATGTTTTTTACATATAACGATGTGTTGAACTGGAGTGTTTGCTGATATCAAATAAATTGCTCACGCAATTTTTTTTTAATGGTTTTTTTTTGTATTTACTATTTAGTTTATATGAAATTACTAGCTGATTCCCTCCCGCTTGGTTGGGCTTACTATTAATTTGGATGTCAACTTAGATTGCTATGGTAACCGTTTTCATAGTAACCGTTGTCATCGTAACCGTTGCTATCATAACCGCGTTAAGTGTATAGCTCCTGCAGGTTTAAAACTCGGCAAAATGCATAATGTTGAAATCCGTTGGGATAGTAATTCCGTAAGATCCGTGCGTAGTGGACGTCTAACAAAAGAAGTAACTATGTAAAATTTTAAGTTAATCGGACAAATAGTTTCGGAGATTTCGTGATGAGTCAGTGCGTGGTAAATCGCTTCTATATATATAGATTAATAACAATAATAATATATTCATTGAATAGAAGTGAAATGTGTTTAAATGAATGAGTCATGGTGTATGGATTTTCACCATGGCGTTTCTACACAATTAAACATAGAAGTCCCCTAGAAGTCGTAAAGTAAGAACCCTAATACCAAACTCGCGTTGCGTCTCATTAAAATGGTCGTAAAGGGTAGGGGGAGGGGGGGGGGTATATTTTTTAATTTACTTTTACGTCTGAGAAATTTTTAGTTACATTTTTATTACCTTTATTTAAAGTGTATACAATACTTTATTTATACAACAATAAAATATATATATAAGTATTATTATACTTATTGTGATAAAAATGCATTTAAAATAGAAAAATTATTGGTTATTTGTGTGTTTGTGTGTGTGTGACCAATACATACATACATACATACATACATATATTCATATTAACTGAAGGAAACAAGCTTTATCTATAAAGTTTGCACCACACTCAAAGCTAAGCTATATTCTGCCCTTAATCGATACTGCTTGCAGACGATCTAGTTGTTATTCCAAATGCGGTGGTCTGTAACACATAGTGTGCTCTGTTAAATATTGTGTGGTTACAGTGCTATAGATCTTTATTTTATTTTCTATTGATGTTCTTAGTATATCCAGTAATTATAGGATTTTTTTTATTTATTAAACACATGCTGTAGCTTAAGCTTAAGGTTAGGAAGTAATCTATCGCGACTATTGCTTATAAATGATGTTTTATTGTTATATAATATTAAAAAAATGTGTTAGAATTAATTTGATAACTAAACCTATATAATACTATATATTTTTGTCTCTTATGTTAACTGTCTTACAAAATAAGTATTAGTTTCAGTTAATCTTTGAGCGATTGTACTATATATTTTTTTTATTCTTTGAAGTTTTTATTTCAAAAAATTGTCCGTATTTCGTTCTTGAAGCCATAGCAATAAATATATCTTCATGTCTAAAAACAATTCTATATTATATAAGTATTAATATTCTAACATTTCAGCTTCCTTCCCTATTATTTTGTATCGTGTTCACTATTTATATAAAGTCTCCAATATTCCCAATATGTAAATAAGTTAAATAAACCAAACACTACATACACTCAAATCTCAAATATTCAGCCCTCAATGTAATTGTACACTTCAATCTAATAAAACTGAGTATCAAAGAGAAATACGGTAGGGGCGAGAACCATAAAATTTTACGAGCCGTTGTCATGGCAACCGCGCCATTTTGAAGTTCGCGCGCTCGCTAAGCGTTTTAGGTTTAATACTTAAAGATAACTATTTATTTTATATTTTCTGTAACCTAAATAAAATGAAGGAGATTCTTTCTAGAATTATTATTTGTGTAATATGAATAATTAATACTTGGAGATTGGATTGTTTTTTTTAATTTATGTAAGTAAATAATGGATTTAATAGTTGTTGAATAGTTTTTGTTTTCTGTATAGTAATTTATATATTATTAATATATTCATAGTATAAATGTGCATGTAAACTATTTGTCTGATTGTCTTGTTTGGGTAAGGGCGGCTTTTTATTTTGAAAATATTTTTATAAGGAAGTTAAATTGGGGTTAGTTTAAAAAATCAATAATTTCTTAACTAAACATATGTTCTGAATATTTTAATTATATATGTTTAAACAATTCTCATCTGGTTGCGATTTTGATTGAGTTTGTAAATCGTTTTATTCAGTAAATATGACAGTATTTATTTAGTAGGATTATCTGCTCTGAACTAATGCTTTTAAGTATTACGGTTTTTGCAATTCATACGAATGAAGTCGCGGATAATTCAGCCATTTCATTATCCATCTACCAGGCGTTCAGCTAGCACACAAACATCGCACAGTGAAGAGGCTGTCAGTGAGCCGTTAGCGAGCTTGCGATTGGTGGACACAAGCCGCCATTTTTGGAATTAAATAGTGCGTTTAAAATTTGACAATGAAATTAATCCATAATAATTTTTTTTAATAGAAAATCTGTAACTTTTAACACGTTACGTTAAAATCGAAAATTTACACACAACACTAAATTTAATCTGTTTGTGATATGATCAATAAGAAAATAAAAGATTTTATAGATCTGTTTTTTTTTAAAATATCGATGATTATTCCTCGCCTAAATCTTCCATGAACATCCCTATATTGACTATTTAATGATAAAAATACAATAAATATTATATCCACAATCGATCTGTAACTCGATAAGTGACCTGAATAAATATAATAAAATTTTATCATGTATACGTCTGTTTGTCACCGAATATTTGATACGTGCGATACATCCGAACGGGCAGATGTATTACATTATTATAATACGCTTCCGTTACCTACTGCTTATAATATATCTGTCAGTAAAAGCTTCTAGAAACTTCACAGAGTATTTTAAAATTTGAATTACAGCCATCACTGTTGTTGAGAGTGTGTTCTGAACGCTAAAATTTATTGCCTTCTTGGGGAGCACGAGACTCTGAATTATTGTTATTATTACTTGAAGCCGAGACAGGACATATATATATATATATTGTTATTGTTTATTCTTTACTTTCGTAATGATTATATTTTTTATTTAATCTTATATTTCTTGTTTAAAATGAGATGATTCTCAGTGGTAGCCGACGTCCACACCACATATGCCACTATTGACGATTGGTCCACATTGCACCATGTTGGCCCAATGCGTCAAATAAAGGACCAAAGTCAGTATGACTAAATGAAACAATTACAATTACATATTTATACACTACACAGTCTTATCTCAATCTTTAGATAAAAATCTTCGAGCATACACATACTAGAGATTCAATATTACCTTTGAAACGAACGTTGATTGTGTTGTGCCTGAATGTGACGTCACAAACACTGGACTTACATTTTACAATGGTTTCAAAGTGTTTTAATTTTGGCGTCTTCTATTATGTGTATTTGAAGGTAAAAATCATTTATTAAAAATTATATTCAGCCAGTTTCAAAATGTCTATGATGCTGTATACTGTATACCTTTGTCTAATATATATTAATGTAATAAAAAAAATATCTTCATACATAAATCATTTAAAAATTGAGTTTTTTTTTTTAAACTCGTCATATTAACAAAGGGATGTGAACAGAAAGATAGGTCAAATGCCCTTTAAGATAGAGCTCGCGTAGATCTCAGCAATTAATAATATATAATGTAATATTAATATACATATATTAACTGACTCTCTCCCGCGATTTTGCTTGAGTTTAAATCGACATTGGTTTAAAAGTTCATCGTTCGTTCAAATTTACTTCATCTTTTTTTTTCTTATTTACCTTTATTTTTTTCTTAAATATATCATTTAAAATCAATTTTTACAAAATACTAATAATTTATGGCTTTCTTATATTATCTAACATTTGTTAAGCGAAACATACAAACAGACAGACAGACACAAAAATGAAAATACTAGACCGACCGAATTTAGTAGTATTGATAAAATTGAAACTAATTTTAATTAGAACCTATGTTAACAAGCTAAATAGGTACTCGTATTGTTACAACAAATATTGGCGTTGAGTAGCTATTACAGTTGTATGTTCAATGCTATGAGTGAGCGAGAAAGGTGACAGCCTAAACTACTCTCTCCTAAACCAATTTTATGGTCTAAAATATACCAAACTAGATATATAGTTGTTCCTGTCTAGCGATGAAGTCTGATTTTTGATTATATAAACACAACCCCTCCCCTCCCCCTACCCTTCCCCCTCCAAATATAAAAGCTCATAAACTTGAAAACGAAGACAAACCCGGGGCCGTTTTAAAAAAACAATTCGTGTTAAAGTATGTATTTGTGTTAGAGATGTGAGAATTGATGGACACCGGTCGACTGACGAGGAACAGTCCGAATAGGGTGTATATGGTTTTGGATGTATATATATATATGTAATGTTAATTATTGATCACGAAAGTTTAAATACAAAAAAAATAACTCGAGTCAAATTCATGAAGACTTTTGACTTCAATTATTAGTGGATTGCACAAAGAATTGTCTTGCAAGGACTCAAACCCACGATCTTTTAATATTGTGCATACTCGTGCATACTATTGTAAATACTTTGAGGGTATAAAAAGTCATAAGGAAAAAAAATGGCGGCACAGATTTTATATACCATATAAAAAAAAGTTCAGCTTTCTAAGTACATACAATCATACCAACCGATTACGTATTTACATTTTTAATTTCCTAATAGTTTTATAACGTCTGATATTTTGAACAGATTATGACAACTTACTAAATAGGAAGATATTTCTAAACATATTTTTCTTTTATCTCATTACCAGATAATATTTTTTTGTGTGAATTTCAAACGAATTCACTCCACCCGTGAAATATTAATGACATCTGATTGTGAAACTTTTGAAGACATCTTTTAATAACGTCTAACGAGACTAACAAACAAACCGTGCAATTTGTTATATATATATATATATATATATATATATATATATATATATATATCTCAATGAACGTACATCTATCATACTTTAATTCTATTAAGGCCTATAGTTATACGTGCGACTCTGCTCGGGATTACATCGTGATAAATTGTACCATTAGACTTCACACATATAATGAAACAAATCTTATATATATGTATTTCACTTATACTAATCTCATTTTAAAATCTGTCTGAAAAGCATTCACATTCTAAACAGAAAATAGTTAATCACTAATTTTGGGTGTTATAATACGCAAACAGAGAGAGACAGAGAGCTATGTAAGAAATTGTATATATATATGTTATATATAAAATGTATGTCCGTGTATATTAATAATGCTGGTCACCCTACTGTAACCTTTGATGTGGCCGACGCGGCGTGTTTGTTTACGAGTTTTGTACTTTTTACAAACACCCTTAGCTCGGTGTGGGATGTCTTTTAACGGTCTTTGAAGTCGATACAACGGATTTAGAATAACTACTGCAGCTGTTAATTTGATAAATATAATCAAGGATACTATGGAAATTTAATTTATGAACAAGTATCACTGGAACTACATTATTATAAACTTAAATATTATACATAAAAGTTTAAACTGATTTTAGCCGGTTTTATCTGTCAGTTAGTTTTAGTTTTTGTTTAATTTCAGATCACCACGGCCACAGGCTGCGTACACACAGACCAAGACGACACAGAGCTGCTAATGGTAATTATTTATTGAAGCTTTATATCGAACCATAAATTGAGATTGTCTATGGTTATATTAAGTCCTAAAATAATCATTTCAGTTGCCAATCTATCAGCGCTAGGTCAGATAGCGTACTAACATCGTATAGTGAAGACTTAGTGAGCTTGTGATTGGTTGACACCGTGAACTCGCTATTATTTAGGGTCAAATAGTGCACTTAAAATTGAATATTGATATAGTCTTATAAAATAGAGACCGTAAGCAGTCAAAGCTTTTTAACGATTTTTAAAATCGGTCACCCATCCAATTCCTGACTTGACCACACTTTAATATTATTATAGAAAGGGTATAACGTCGTCTGTCATGGTATGGGCATGTTATGAGGAGAGATGAAAGGCATGTGACCAAAAGAGTGCTGTGTATGATAGTGGAGGAATGGACAGGTAGAGGAAGCTGAAGAAAAGGTGGATGGATTGCGTGAAAGACGATATGGAGAAGAAAGGAGTGTGTATAAATGACTAATAACAGGAGAGGAAGGAAAAAACATACTGTGCCAACCCAAAAAGTGGGATAAGGGTAGGAAGATGATAAAAGGGTACAACGAAAAATTTTATAGAAAGTTATATATTCTTTTATCAAGTCTTTCTTACATTTACAATTATCTTAACGTGTTATTACTATTATTTGTATCTTTTCTACAGATAAGTATGAAAATTTGGTTGTTGGTTGATCCGTCACAAAACGCTCGAATAAATTTGGGTAATTTTGTATAATTTTCAAATTAAAGCATCTTTTAATACATGATACTTTTTTTCTTAAAAGGTAAGAGGGTAAGGGCATTTAAAGAACCTTTC
Source organism: Melinaea menophilus ssp. n. AW-2005 (assembly GCA_918358695.1). Taxonomy (NCBI): domain Eukaryota; kingdom Metazoa; phylum Arthropoda; class Insecta; order Lepidoptera; family Nymphalidae; genus Melinaea; species Melinaea menophilus. The sequence goes on from OU911043.1 coordinate 7,143,294, forward strand.
GTAAAATATATATATATATATATAATAATGTAAGTAAGTACGGACGGAATAAGCTTAAGCATGTATACATTCTGTATGTGTAACGCCGAGTCCCCTGTGTTCGTAATTTATTCTTCCTCCAAACGACTCGGTCTATTTTGATGTTATTTTTATACTGTAGTTACTTGGGCGGTTTATAATTTTAGTTGGGTTTGTAAGTACTGCTGTTGTCGAGATGTAACACTTATAATTTATACAACTGCATTTTTTCACTTTTACAATAAAAATATACTTATAATATATCCTATATTTCCAACCTTCTAACACAATATATTTTACTACCAAATTATAAGCGTTTTATTCATAACTGACATAACTTTTGAGAGTAGTTGTAAGTATATTTCGGAAGACCTGTGGTTATGTTAATTCCAAATTTAAAACATCCTTTATTCAACCAGTATACCTTATACAGAATACCTTTTATTTACGCGAGCGGAGTCACCAGATAACAACTAGTATATATTATAGTATAATTTCGAGTAAGTAAGTGTGCACGTACAATACAATACGTGTATAATAATTACACCACAAGCCACTCATTATAACGCAACGCTTAGCGCCAGACATTGAAATTGTTGACGTTTAACAGTGTAAAGAAAACCGCCAGCTATAAAAAATGGATGCCGTGAATGAATTTACTTTATTCACCTTTTTTTTTTTATTAATCCAGGTTTTTATTTATACTAATATGCCAGCAATTTAGGTCATGTTTTGTATTAAAAACTCTGTGAAATTCATATTTTTTATTTTATTTTTATGCGTCAAAGCTTACTAACGCCTACAATTTAACCTCCACTTCTCACTAATAGATGGCGTGCTTCGTTTTGAGCCGGAACCATACAGCAAGAAGTTCGAACTGGGTAGCTCTGGAAAAATACATTGTAAAGTAGCTGGCGGGGTGACCCCTACTGTGCAGTGGTTTTTGGTGAGTATTGCATATGTATAATTATTAACTCTATCATCATCATAATGTTGCTAACATTTTTTTTTTTATTTAGAACGAAAAAGATCCTCTTCCCGATGGTGTAACGTCAGCAAACGGTACGCTCTTGGTGTCAGAGGCGAAGAAGAGTCACGCGGGAAATTACACTTGCAAAGCCTCGGACGGAGACCAGAATATTACCGCCAAGATTACTTTAGTTGTTGTCGGTATGTCATTGTTATGGTTCTAACCCTCCCTTCTCCGAATTGTCGTTATCTTTATATATATAATATAAAAGTACCATTTTTCTTGTCAGTGTCCCCCCGAGTGCTAGAACCGTCCCCGGGACAACAAGTCCACGTGACCGTGGGACAGACGGTATCCCTGAACTGTCTAGCCGTCGGTGATCCACCCCCAACCACACACTGGGACAGAAACCTTAGTATTCTACACCAGCAAAGTAAGTCATATTTAATTTATTATCTAACAGATAGATGGCGTTGTTATAAATTAATTATATTTAATTTTATAGGTGATATCGATGTCGAGGGGGCCTCCAATTCTTCGAGGTGAGTTTCCAAAAGATAATTAGAAATAAATAGATTTTATTATTATTATTATAAAGACAATAGCTCAGTTGATGAAGGACACGGTTGAGCCGAGTTATTATTTTTTTTTTGTTTATTTATGTCTTTTCTACTTTAAATCAACGTCACAAATGTCAATATTTCGTGAACAATATACGAACAACTAGAATTGTCTCAATAAATTCGATAAGCTGCCCTAATGATTAGGAGAGGACAATATTCTAGTCAAGTAAAAATGCATGATTGTCAGAATGCTGGTGCTGAACAACGGTAGCCTACTGATCGTGAAGGTGTCTGAGTCTGACTCTGATCGGTACGGCTGCACGGCGGGCAGCGCGGCAGGACTCGCAAGGAACGAGCTGGAGCTGCTCGTGCATCCAGGTGAGGATCCTACCGGGTATTACTTTAACTGGGTACGGGGTAACACTTCAGTTTACCGGGTACTTGATAGATTTTGGAGTTTGATATTACCGATGTGGGTTGGTAGTGGTATCGGACTCACTTGACTTCGCTGTCGCTGAGTGGGACCAAACTAAGTCTCTATATTAATTGCTAACCACTTGACACTCTAATTATGTGCTTTATTGTTTTAACAATATTATTAATGTACAAATTTATGAGTATGTATGTATGTTACTCTTTCAAGAAAAAACTACTAAACAATTATCTTATACCATACACCTGAATAACATTTACTACAATTTCCAAACATCATCCACAATAAAATTTAAATCAAACAAAGTTAAGGGCAAAAGCTAGTATATTTTCCAATACTTTATACTTTTATTTAAGTGATGGTGTATTTCAATTGACCTAACCCTACGGAAGGGGAAATCCCCCTCCCCCAAGAGTCCATTTTCAAAAGACTTTTAACTCTTTAGAAGGGGAGCTCCCTCCCCAGGAGTCCACGGGGGTGGCGGGTAAGGCCGTGCTGGTGTCCATCACAGTGGCTGGAGCGTACATGGTACTTGTTCTGGCGCTGATGCTGTACTGCAGACGAAGGCGGTTACAACGACGGCAGAGAGGTAATTTATATACTCATAAAATTTTATATTATCTTTCAAACACTTAAAATGGATTACGAACGGACAGGTTGAAGGGCAAGAATAATAAGTAAAAATACAAAAAAAAAATCATTTTTCCCCCATTTTAATATATATCCATATGTATTGATTGGATATCATCCCAGGAGAGAAGATGGAGTTGGAGATGGCAGAAGGGAGGGAGAAATTAGTGGAAGAAGACGACAAAAAGAGAAACGGTGCGACCGCGAACGGGAAGTTACTCTGTGATAAAGAGAGTGGTGAGAAAAAATTACAATGTAACTCTCACTGTAATTTCTTTTCAGACTGCCGAACCGATTTTGATACAATTTTGGCAATGCGATAGCTGAGGTTTACTGTTAAAAAAGTAGTCAATATTTACATATCCTTACTATATAATAACGAGCTAATTGACTCTGTATGCACGCGCGTCACTTATCACCCACAAACCACACAATAATGTGTAATAAATAAAAAAAAAGCTAATGAATCAGGCTACAAAATAGAGTGGGTGCCAACCTCATACGTGACCTCTGATCCTTATTTGACCCTGTAGATATTAGATTCCCGGCCCGAAGGGCTGGGAAGTTCCCTTGTACATATATATTGTTGTTAAATGTTTTCTTTTCAGGTGCAGATAACTCTGAAGTTTCGGGTATATCACGAGTGTCAAAGAAATCAAATCAGTATGAACATCTCAATGTACCGAAGAGTCTGATCACTGATATCATTACACTAGGTATGTATGGGTTATAAACTAAATTTATGCAATTCAATTTGTTATTAAACTATTTCCCATATTAAATCCCCTTACATTTAGTATTGAGGTAAGTACTGACACTATAGTTCAATAGACAGATTGAAAACGGCTTCCCAAAAGTCACAAATTCGAGTCCTGCTCGTTAAATTAAATTGTGTATACTAATTATCAGACTATAAATTATTAGTACAATTAGATATTATATATGTAACTAAAAATGTTATTTTGAAGGTCGAGGTGAATTCGGGGACGTGATGCTGGGGAAGATAGATCTGTCACAGATAAAGAAGCTCCGGAACAAGGATGATGACTCGGAGAGTGTAATCCAACCCGTGCTGGTCAAAGTGCTGTCTACTAAGGATAATGTAAGTTATAAAAAATAGGATGGTAAAAATATAACTAATTATTAGTGTTGATTAAAAGAAATTATGATAATATTGCTGCCCGCATGCGTGATAATACTTATTGTTAGTAGTGTCTGCTATCCGTATGCGGGCTGGCTCGAATAACTCAAAAGCTATATGATAAGGCAAGAATCAAGTCAGCTCTCAACAAAAAGACCGAAGAATTCTCACTAATAGTTATTGTCTCTTCACATTTAGAGTCAAAATCTCTCCACTTTGGACACAATGTATATTAATTCGTTTTCAAACCTTAAACCTAATTGCCCTATCTAGGAATCGAAGCCGAGACCTCTTGATTAAACGTTACATATCTCCAGGTGCAGCTGTCAGAGTTCCGCCGCCAGCTGGAGCTGTTCCGTACACGTCATGAACACCTGGCGCGACTCCTAGGATTGTGCCAGGAGGAACCGCACTACATGCTACTGGAACACACCGACTGGGTATACACCAGAACAAAACATATGTACATACATCAAAGAAGATTCTCGAACATCCTTTCACTGTTCCAGGGCGACCTCAAGACCTTCCTGATAGCGACACGCACGCAGGAAGAGAACGACGAGTACATAGCGCGCGTTGGACCCGCACACGGACTGCCGCCGAGAGAGAACACCATCGTGCCTCTCGCTCCCGCACACAGGCTGGCGCTAGCCGCGCATCTGGCGTCCGCCGCCGCCAGACTGGCCAATAAGAGACTTACACACAGGTGAGGAAGGGGGAGAGAGAAAGCTTTATCATGCTCGCAAACTCACTTGACTCTGGGAAATATTAACGTACAAGTGGGAAAGAGAGAGAGAGAGTGAGAGAAAAAAAGAGAAAGTATCATCGTACTACCCGCTTGCACACACGCCTACGATCACTACGTACCTGGCAACGAGAGGAAAATATTAACCTACAAGTAGGAGATAGAGACAGGGAAAGCTAAGGCAAGAAAGAGACAGAATGAAAGAAGCTTCGCATGCTACAGTAGGAACACGAGTATTACATTATAACTTTATATAAATATAACATTCCAGAGACATCGCGGCCCGAAATTGTCTCATCACATCATCCCTCCAGCTAAAGCTGTCTCTCCCAGCACTCACAAGAGGACCTCACTCACACGAGTACTACAAGATGCATGATACGGTAAGGAGAGGGGTAGAGGGTTAGTGACGTTATAGCGTAAATAATTATGGACTAATTGGATAATTATTTAAATGTATCATATATATATTATGTATTAATAAATACTTAGATTAGAAGTTTGTTTATTTTCTTAGCATTGAGTATATTTTTTTGTTAAAACAGTATAATATAGTATAAAAAGTATAGTTGTTTCACGAATACGTTGGTCTATGATTAGTGACGGACAAACCGACTTATATTATACACCAGGTGATTCCCCTGCGTTGGATGTCGGTGGAGGCGGTGGTGGAGGGAGAATACTCCACCAAGTCCGACGTGTACATGTACGCTGCCACTATATGGGAGGTAAGAACAAACACACACACACACACACACACACACACACACACACACACGCACACGCACACGCACGCACACACATTATAAAAACCGGTTTAAACTGGAATCTAACCAGTTTTTTTTTATTTATTATATAAGTCTCTTAATTATTTTTTTTTAATTCTTTTAACAACAATATAATTAGTTAAATATAATAATGTCTTCAGATCTACACTAAAGCTGAGCTCCCGTTCGCTAAACTGAACGACAACTCGGTGCTGGAGAGACTCAAGAACGACTCCCTGGAGTGGAACCTCCCGGGGTCAATGCCCGACAGACTGCAAGCCATACTGGTATATATTATACATTTTATTACCTGTATACATAATAATAAAACATAAAAATCTAATAATTTTGAGTCAACAACAAATATCCGCATAATTCGGATTGTCGAGTATTTTGTTGAAATCTAACGTTGCTGATAGACAAATTGCAGTCGCCATATTGAATTGAAATGTCACTGACACAGGACGCCATCTTCAATAAATTAAGACAATACACCCGTATCAGTAATACACAGTTCAAATAATAATAATTAATAATAATAATATGTTGTGTACTATGAGATGTACTCACATTTGTATAGAGATACCGAGCGAAGCTGGGCTTTTATTTAGTAAATATTAATAAACTAATATGAAAATTACAGAAACGCTGTTGGAGCAAGTCACCCACAGACAGACCGCAGTTCACTGAAATATGTGAAGAGATCAACTGCATTATAAAGGAGATGGCGGACAGCGCTTCCCAACATTCAGGGGACGTTGAGGCGTAAATTATAGAAACATTGGAGGCAGTGGTTCTCAAAGTCTAATGGACTTGAAATAATATTTGAATGATATGTAATTATAAAGGTGAAATTACTAAAATTTGTTTAAAAACTGGGTAGGTCGCTCTAAATTTTATTTAACAAACGTCAGTGTTTCTCAAATATTTGAAAAAAAATAGAGTAAGAAAAAAATAAAAACTTAAGTATGGGTAATATTTTTGGAGAAAAAAACAATTAATTTAAAATCTGTTATAACTGAACCAACATTTGTATTTATAAAAAAAAATCAAATAACTTCAAATCACAAAAAAAAGTATTCCAAAAGTGGTCTCAAATACATTTAAATGAAGTAAGTTAAGTTTCATTTTCAACATTTGACTAAAGTAAGAACATCGTTTGCATTTATTAAACTAAATTAGGTATTTTTAGATTTTATACGCCATAGCTGTAGATAGAATTAGTTAAATAGTAAAAATAAGTAATAATAATAATAATTTTGACTGATTTTAAATTCCATTTTAAGGTAAAACCGCGTTTAATTATATATAAAAACAGATAGAATGTTTTCCAAAATAATAATCGATATGTATTTGCCAAAAAAAAATCTTCCCTCTTTTATACAGAAAAGGATTATTCATAATTTAATTATATTATAATTAATGTTAAGATTTATTTGAAACTAAAGCTACTATTTTTTGACAGAATCGTAGATAAAAAAGCTTAAAAAAAAAATTAAATATTCATATCAGGTCCTCAAAAGTTAAACTTGAACTAGCTTCAATTTTAAGAATATATTTTTAATGATTTAATTATAAATGTAGGTTTCAGATTTTTTTTCCTTCAACTTGTAAGTACTATACAGCGATGTCACTTGACAAATTTCATTGTTTTACTATTTATTAGTTTTGCTTTCCTTGTGAGAGTTATAAAGTCTTTTTTGTGGTTAAAATGGTTTTTTAATGTTAGTTTCTAAGTTCTACTTTTTCAAAGCATCAAGGGGCTGTAGAATTAGTGTATAGTTTTATATTCAACTCGATATCTCCCCGCGTTCACGACACAGAGACAGACAGACGGACAACAAAATGATCATATAAATCTCTCTGTTCTTTCTTTTCCTTTTAAGGTACGAAACCCTAAAAATAATTGTCTGGAAAATGATAGTAGCTTTAGTTTTAAATAACGTAGATGTAAGTGAAGAACTCGAAGCTAAACGATACTGCCATTTGTAAATAATGAGATTAGAATAAGACTGAGTGTAGCCATTTTAAAATAACTTAGTGAATATTCGTCCGAAAAAAAACGATCGTCCTGATTGAATCGAAATTGTTAGTTTAGGATTAGGTATTTGTATTTATGATAGTGTTAACTGTAATTAATTAATTAATTAAATATATATTAAAAATATTTTTTATTTTATTTTTAATGGTACGTATGTATTATGTACGTTGCCTTTTTTTTAAATTACTTTAGAAAAAGAACAATGTCATTGTTTTCGGATTTTTTTTTCGTTTTAAATTGTACATTTTAATGATACCAGATAATGCATTTATAGAATATAAATAGAATTAGAAATTACTAGAATAGTTTATTTAACTTGAGCTGTTAGACATAAGTCGGTTTGATTCTCGAAGATCTTAACAAAATAGGTTATAATATTTTATGTTAATAATAAGGTACTATCTAATAAGGTTTTAATGTCTGTGTGCTTACAGCCAGTTTGTATTTATTTTTAATTCTTAATATAAGGTATTATTACTCGTGTAGTTGTTGGTTAAACTGACAGTTATAGGTTAGTTTTTGTACGCGTAGTGTCAGACAATAGGTCCAATACTAAACAATTATGTTTATTTCATAACAATCAAATTACTACAATTTTCTGTCAACGAGAACACACTTATTTGTTTGTTTTTTTATATATAATTAGATATTAAATTGTTTTAGAAGCGCTAGTTGTAATTGTAGCTTTATCGTTGTGTCAATTTCGTATTTAATATTAATGTATATTTATATTATATTATTTTTGTATAAAACTAAGTTCCTTTATTTTATAAATTGTCATTGGCGTTATATAGTTTAACCGTAATGGTGCTTTATTTCTTATTGTACGGTATTTTATTAACTTTTTAGTGTTTTATATTTGTGATGCGGTATCTTGTGTCATTTTTACTTTTGTATCTGTAGTTTTAAGGCATCTGTATTAATGGAAGGAATTTTTGCATTTGCGATTTTGAAATAAATTATAATTAATCCATGCTTTTGTTTTATTTTACTTTTACGATTTTATTTTTGTATAACTTGAAAATTAAAACATGTTATTTAAATATAAAAAACTGTACAAATATTTTATTTTAATAATAAATATTCCTGTTTTGAGAAAACACAGAAATAAATGTCCAAAGAATTGCTTAAAATAAGTCTTTAAGTGAAAAAGTATGATGCAGCAAGCATTTAATTATAAGATTCTATTACTGATGAGTATTCAAAGTAGGGTACGTCCATCATTGACGTACCACGTCCACAGTTAAGTCTTTCTTGAACATATAAATAAATATTATTATAACACTGATGGGTATTTAAAATATTATTAAATCCATTGTAATATTATAGTTGTTAAAAACACGGACTAAAATAATAAATAATATCGCGACTAACAATGTCCATACAAATGGTCTACGGAAATATAGAATCGATATAAAGGTAGAGAGAATTTACAAACATTACGTGAGAACTTTACAATGTAACTTACAATTTAATATTATTAGAGAATATCAATTCATAACCACGTGAGGTGAACGACGAATGTAGTAACATTATCTGTGGAAGCACTGAAGCTATTTTATAACGAATTTTATATCCAATTTTAAAACTTGATTTTAGTTATTCAATTAAAGTAGAGAATAAAACGAGGTTTTACATTTGTCTTTATTAAATGCTTATTCAAGTTTATTATTTTCCTTGTTTCTTATAATAATAATAACACAAATACATGATAAGAAAACGATATGAAACAATATTACAGAATAATAGAACCTGAATTATTGAAAACTAAAATAGAATTGAGTAAAATTAATTTAAAAAGTTAATAATAATATTTAATAAATAACTGACAGAATTTCTCACACAGACAAAAAAAACAAAATATATTATAACATATTATTTTATTTAATAATATTTATACAAATATCTAATTCCCGCTAAACACAGATAATACTTTAAATGCAAAATAAAACAGTCTTAAATAAAATACATTTTATTATTATTGTTGTTTAGAGAAATATTAATTATAGATAAAAAAAAATAATTAATACATTTATCAAAATCATTGAAACGAAGTTATTGGGTGGAATAAGTAACTTCTATGCCTGTAAGATTGTTTATAATAAATATGGTTTAATTTAACTCATTATATAACAGACGGTTCTAAATTGGAAATCTGATGAGAGTTAAGTATTGGAATATCTTAACATCATTAACTGGCTCGAGGTCCGAGCTTCCGCAGACATGAGATACCCTGGAAAAGTAAGTTAATAATACAGTTAGATAGAAAAATATAAATATTAATTATATATGTTTCATATTTTTTTTTGTGATTATTTTTTTGCTATTGTTCAACTGGTCTTTTTATTATAATGTAACACTTTGGAATCAACTTCGCTTACTTACTTTTTTCTTTTTAACTCTATACGAAGAATTGTTTAAGAATCAGTACATAGAGCCAATATTTTACACTACACTTACCTCGTAGAATTATAATATAAGAGTCAATGTAAATGTATTATGTTCTCGTTGTTATAGTGTAAAAGTCAATGTAAATGTGTCATGTTCTTGTTGTTATAGTGTAAGAGTCAATGTAAATGTGTCATGTTCTCGTTGTTATAGTGTGAAAGTCAATGTAAATGTGTCATCTTCTTGTTGTTATAGTGTAAGAGTCAATGTAAACTTGTTATGTTCTCGTTGTTATAGTGTAAGAGTCAATGTAAACGTGTTATGTTCTCGTTGTTATAGTGTAAGAGTCAATGTAAACGTGTTATGTTCTCGTTGTTATAGTGTAAGAGTCAATGTAAACGTGTTATGTTCTCGTTGTTATAGTGTAAGAGTCAATGTAAACGTGTTATGTTCTCGTTGTTATAGTGTAAGAGTCAATGTAAATGTGTCATGTTCTTGTTGTTATAGTGTAAGAGTCAATGTAAATGTGTCATGTTCTCGTTGTTATAGTGTGAAAGTCAATGTAAATGTGTCATCTTCTTGTTGTTATAGTGTAAGAGTCAATGTAAACTTGTTATGTTCTCGTTGTTATAGTGTAAGAGTCAATGTAAACGTGTTATGTTCTCGTTGTTATAGTGTAAGAGTCAATGTAAACGTGTTATGTTCTCGTTGTTATAGTGTAAGAGTCAATGTTAATGTGTTATGTTCTCGTTGTTATAGTACCTGTTCTTCGTAGTCGTTCCTCGTGAGCCAGAAGTTGTCTCTGTTCTTGCACACCTCCGCCAGCACGGCTCCTCCGATGAACACCATGTCCTTACGTCGCGGGGGGTCCTCGATACGAATCTTGAATTTCTGTGGAGATTGTTAGACATTTGTGGATTTGGTTATTGGCTATTTTTTTTAACATACATAAGTGGATTGTCAATGTTTTTTGGATATTTATTTCAATGTGTTTAAAAAGATGCACTAAATATAATGATTAATAAAGATTTACAACATTCATGAAACTTGTAAAATCTGTGACATCTGACAATAAAAATCATTTGTCGAATTATTGAAATATTTTTTGTTTCTTGCAGGCGATGTTCCATGAAATGGTATTATTATTTAAATATTGTAAGAGCAATTTAATTGAGATAAAAACTTTAGAATTTTACTCACGGCAAGTTTCTCAGAGTCGTTCCTAAGAACTCGCTCTAGATAGAGCTGCTTGATTTCTCTCTCGAGGCGGGAGGGGAGCCCCGGGTACATGGTGGAGCCCCCAGACAAGACTATGTGCTTGTAGAGCTCGTTACGCATGTCTATATCTGCAGCCTGGAATAAAAAATTGCATCTATTAGATTGTTTTTTTATTTCCACTTTGTCTTTTATTTATATCTTACAAAATAACATTCTTTTTTTGATTGAATTATAATAAATATAACTATATTATGAACCTGTATGGTGTTGAAGACCAGTTCAGCGATGCCCTGTCCCTCCACGTTGATGAGGTGCGGCTGGAACAGGGCTTCGGGGGCCTCGAAGCGCTCCCCGCCCACTTTGATCACGCGCCCGTCCGGTAACTAGAAGATATGATATTCAGTACTGTTTATATCAAGCTGTATATAATAAAATGTTAAATCTTAGTTATTTTTTCAAGTCTATATTATGAGTTATGTACAGATAAATAAAAACTGTTTCTGAAATTTTCATAAACCCTGTCACAGGCTATGGAAATTTTCATATACTATAATATAATTGTATAAACATATACAACTTATATACAACTACTATTATTATTATTATACAATTCAACTTATTTATATACAATTTCCCGGGGTTGTTCGGTAACCTGTAGAATGAAAGGGGTGCTTTTGAAGGGCGGTGAAATTTTAACTGAGCAAGCACACGTTTTGCAGCGGTGGGTGAAATTCTACAGGGAGATGTATGAACGTCCTCACGTTCATACATCTCCCTGTAGAATTCCGCCTCGCCTCGCGTCTCGGTCCTGACTACCAGCTAAATGCTGAGTCCAGATGTAGCCGATGGTGAAATCAGTTTGGAAGAAGTAGAGGTCGTGATTCGAAGTCTGAAAGTAGGAGCTGACATGTCACCCTGGTTTGACATCCAATCGGGTGTTCCAAGGTTGCGCTATGTCAGCTTGGTTGTTCAATTTGTATTTGGATAGTTGTCTCCAAGGCGTGAAAGACAATGACATGGTAGTGAAAGTAGGTGACCTTAAGGTAAATTGCTTGCTATATGCAGATGATGCAGTGCTCATTGCATCATCAGAATGCAATTTGCAGGCATTGGTATCCACTCTGAAAGATGGGTGTGAAATTAATGGTCTAAACCTGAATGTAGATAAGACGAAAGTTCTGATATTTGAAAGAAATGAAGAAAGAACAGAATGTAAGATCAACGTGAATGGTAAGATAATAGAACAAGTGAATGAAGTGGTATATTTGGGAAGTATGTTTAGCAGAGACGGAAGATACGAAATGGATGTGGAAAGGCATATTGCTGCCGGTAACAGAGTTAACGGTGCTCTAGCTGCATTGTTGAGACGTCAAAACGTCAGCATAGCTGCACGTGCCGCAATGAAGAGATCCACAGAATGGCAAGTACTAGCGAAGATGTCACGATGAGAATGAAGAAGAACGTGCTAAGGTGGTTTGGGCACGTCGAACGAATGAGTGATGAAAGAATGGTAAAAAAGATTTATATAGGAAAAGTGAACGGTAAGAGAGACAGGGGGAGGCCTCGAGTGACCTTCGAAAACACAGTATCTATGATACTGGAGGAAGGAAGTCACGTAAAAAGCACGAGGACCCCCCGGAGGGCATGTATGAAGAGGTTGATGTCTGTGGCCGAGGCGAAAGAGTTATGCAGGGACCGTAGCGTTTGGCGCTCCGTCGTCACTGGCTACCCCACAAGGGATATGGCGTGAAACTAAATAATAATAATAATAATAATAATTGTATATTATAAAGTTTATATCTAATTTTAAGATTTATAAAAAAATTATGTCATAAAAACATGTCCCATCCTTTCAATAATATACAATTATTTACTACATAGCGAACATTGTCAAAGGTTTATAATCACAAATTTATAACGAGGGCTACTATTATTAGTGTATAACCCACCACGTAGGGCTCGACGAGCACGGTGGTCTCCCAGGCCAGTCTCTGCTCCTGCTCCACGTTGTACCCGATGTAACACAGCCGCTCCTTCATCATGCGGACCGTCTCGAAGTCCGCCGAGTGGTTGAACGCGTACCCTCGCAAGAGGAGCAGCTGGGGGAGTATACATCAATATATATCACAATTATATGAAGTCCAATCCAATCCAATCTTTGAAATAATTGGTATTCTATTATTTATTTTTATTGCACACACTTTGATAGTAGAATACATTTTTTTTTTAATATGACAAGGTGGCAAAGGGGATAAACTAAAGTGATCTCTCCCAGACGACCTTGGCGAGAGATAATGAGATGGGGTTGGTGAAGCAAGTACTATAAAATAAACTACAAGACCTACACTCTAATAATACACATACATATATAAAATATATATGGTAATATATATCACAATTATATAAAATCCGCTATCTTTCAAATAATTGGTGTTCTTAGTTCTTTATCCGAATATAACACAACATTTGAGAAGATCATGTGATTTTATTCAAATATTATATAATAAAACATAGTTCCTTAAATTGCATACATATATATCTTTTGTGAAGTTTAGTTTTTATTCGGTAATTGTATAATCAATTTGGAATTTACAATTACCGAATAAAAACTAAACTTCAAAAACAATTAATAATACTAACAAACAGAAATATCATTAACTTATAGGAAAAAAGGTTTTTTTTCTTTTATTTGTTTCCATGTTGATGGAACTATCCATCAACACACACACACACCTTGATAAGGTACCGGGTGATGTCCCTCCCCGCTATGTCCAGTCTGCGGGTGAGGTGCGGGAGGGCGAACTCCTCGTACACCGGGCAGATGTGGGTGACGCCGTCCCCTGATAACAAAACACATGATGTAACTGTCTAATAGTCTCTTGTATAGCAACGCCAAAATAATATATTTACATTGACTCTTGTACTATATATAAACAATATTAAGACAGATAAAAAATAATACAATAATTATAAGTTGTGATCTAAAAAAGTTTTTAATTATTACATACTGAATTGGGACAGATAAAACATAAATTAAATAGTAATAAGCGATAATGTGAAAAAAGTTTTTAATTTATTATTATTATTGCTGCTCATAACATAAATATATTGGTAATAAATCCTAGACAGTCGTTTGACTACATTTTTACAAAAATACTTGACCTAGTACCATATTATACTTTCTTTTCACAGATTAGCCGTAAGTAGTTATTTAAGGCATATTTTGTAGTGACATAGAATGATGGAAGAATTTCTTACTATGAGTTTTACTCATTCACTTTCCATGAAATGCCTCAAGGGCATGGTTTAAACTTTCTGTAGTATGCAGCACTAATTCCCATTAGTTAGATCGTAAGGTCATGGCTACTCAATGCCATATAAAGGGCATCAATGATTTGGTATAAACAAACCTGAATCAACAACAACTCCTGAGATCAGTCCCTGAGCGTACAGGGTGAGCACGGCCTGTATCGCGATGTAGGCGCTGTCGAAGCCGTACTTCTCAAACATCACCTGCAAGATGTACAAATAACATAAGATCCTACACAAAACTCTATATATAAGAACATCTTTAAACGTTTTTTTGGGAAACAAATACCATTATATAATAATAATATACTGAATAAGTATATTATTATAATGCTGATGCAATGAGATACAATCATATCATCATATTATCAATCCCTTTATCAGTCTCTAAATTTTTATCAACAAAAGAGAGAGAAAAAAAGTATTTTTAAGGTCTGGATCATTAAAGAAAGAACTTACTTAATTTATCCATATATATTAATGTTAAATGCTTAGTTTCTTATATCATTAGTAATTTATTAAGTTTATGTATTTATTTATTATAAGGCATAAGTACATTAAATTTAAAATTTAAGATGCTGATCGTGATACATGTTAAATAACCCCAATAGCAATTATGCACAGCATGCAATAAGTAAAATATATAATAATAATTTGCTAGAAATAGAAAACCACTGGCTTACATTTCGGCAGATACACATTACAGAAATAAAAACATATTACATTTATATAAGTGAGAAAGAGATAGATACATACATAATACATAAGAGACAAACCTCGATCATCTTCTCTCTGTTCTTGGTGGGGTTCATGGGTGGTTCTGTGAGCAGTATCTTAGTGTCCTTGGGGTCCACGTTCATTTTGTTGGGACCGAACGTGTAATCCCACACGTGACACATGTCCTCCCAATTACGAACAACCTATACACACAATATGTATATAAATATTTGAAGGTATTGGTATGAGTTCTAGATGCATCTCTTATTAGTTACAGTTACAAAATTGTAATATTATTACAATACTGTTACGATAAGAACACATAATAAAAATATACTGCCATCTATACATACTGTAATTTTTTATTTATTTAGTTATTTCTTTTTGACTTTGTATCAATACCTGTGATAATTTGTGTACGTCAAATGGAAGTGCCAGGACTATTTTGATACCTTACTTATCAAAACATGCCCTGTAGACACCCTCCAACTTGAAATTAAATTAAGGCTACAAGGGTTTTAAATATGCCCCGGTCTAAGAAGAATTTAGATTTTCTGTATAAACTTTTTACATATGTTTTAAATAATACCAAAATTCTCTTTTTTTGTAAGCAATCAATAAGTCTTCTAGTCCAGTTAATCTCTAAAATGGCTAAATTAATTTATACTTGATTTTCAATGACATACGAAGACTCCAAAATTTATAAAAAAACTTGAACAAACTCAGAAGGAAATGTTAGTTCAAATAAAATTCTTAACTATAAATAACTTACTCCATTTTCCATGGGATAGCTAACTTCAAGCATGGATCTCAACTGAGAGGCTTCATCTCCTACCATTAAATCCTGTAATCAAAAACTTCAATTATATTAACAAATATTCACTAATATTCAAAACTTAAAAACACACAAAGTTATTGTCAGCAAAAATGACATAAGGCTATGTACACATTGTATAACTCTTAATAACTAAAGCTATAAAATAATGTTATGTATAATGTCGTTATAGTGTTGTGTGAAACCTACGTTGCTATATTAATGCAGGTTAAGTGATGTAAATAATAAATCAGCGAGGTGACTTCCTGGATCTATGCAAAGTAAGAAGAAAGCTAAAGTTTTAACGTTTTTTACCTTAACGACTTCGGGATCAAACATCTGGATCGCATGAAATATTATTGCTATGTTTATTTTTTAATATATATGTGTAAATTTAACAAACTATTATTATATTTTGTTTGCAGTTATATTTTTGGAGTTAATTATAGTTGCTGAACTGAGATAGTAAATAATCTTTTGAATATTGTTTACAAATTAATATAATTTTCTATGAAAATTATTGTTATAATTTTCATTTTATATAAAACCTATTTGAAGATTTGTAATTGTTTCCGTTTGGTCATTGTAAGTTAGCTCCGTCGCAAATATTATTAAGGTAATTTGGATTAAATATTTTCACACTATCACACTAAAACTGTTAGTAAGTCATATGTAGTAGTATATTTATTTTATATAAACAAGATCATATTAATTATAATGTTCACACACAGACATGCAGATATAGTAAATGACTTACTCCTATACATATATCCTGTAACATTAATCATTTAAGTTAAAATATATTTTGATTGTTCCTATTATCTATTGAACGCTTAATATGTGACACATAGTAAAAAATATTATAAATAAATAGTATACTAGAGAGGAAATGTATTTTTTTGGTTTTATTTCACCAATAGCCGATATTGTCCAAAAGAGAAATATAAAAATATTTATAAGTTTCACATACCTTAACGTCTATGTCGCCAATTTTATTTTCCGCTCTGATAATCGGTCGACCAACCATTGAAGGGAAAATAAAAGCAGGGAAGTTGCTGCCGGCGTATCCGCATTTTACGAACTGAAATATTGACAGCATTTAATGATGAATCAGACGCTTATCATCCTTTTGGAATTATTAAAAGTGCGGCGTTAATAACTAGCAAACTTACACCAGTACCGTTATCACACACAATAACTTTCCTTCCTTGATCATCCATTATAATATACAAGCACTTAAAATACTGATTTTAATGAAAATATTTATTTTAAATGTTCTTAAAACCTAATCAAACAGCTACACCCCACAGTAAGTTACGAAAAGCTACTATATATGTCACTGTCAACTTTCAACTGTCAAGAGTTTTTGGATACCAAGGACATATGGAGAGACAATTTTGTTTAACTAACAAGTACAAAATACATTATATTTATCATTATTATAAAATTCTCCACCATTTCATAATTGACGTTACAATTATGTTTTTTTTTACTTCGTCATCATTTTACATATCAGAAAATATACATTGTCTAGTATAATGTAGCGGAAAGAAATGTTGAGCAAGGCCAATTTATTTAGAAAAATTGGGAAAATCTTAATAAAATATATAATCATAGTACAATAAGTCGTTGCTGAAGAACTAGTGCCTACCGGTTTATGTTACGAATTTATAAGCTATAGAAGACAAGCTGAAGTATGACATATTAAATCTTAAGAGAGAGTGTTAACTCGGCGTATCATAGTGTTTTTCAAAAAGTACATCACTGTTCTACTCAGATATATTTCAAAGAAACAACGCACAACAACAGTAATTTCAATATTAGTTGGCGAATTAATTAGCTTATAAAATTTAAATTAATATTGAATACTAATGTCTAAAACATCTTCTTACAACTGTTTTGTGCCTATTTATTTAATTTGCAGCTACTAATTGCATACACTAACGGCTTCTGTGGCGGTGATTTATTAAACTGATATTTTGTCTTTTATTTGGTAATACATATGTGTACTTTATATATATGCCATTTTAAAAACGAAAACTTAATTTAGGTCTTTGCCTCTTCCCTTGGGAAGAATTTAAAAACAACAATTTAATTTGACATATGACATTTTGTGCAGTTCACGTGCTTCTATTTTGATATATATAAAATTGTTTAAAGTCATTAAAAAATATTAAAATAAAATGAAGCACAAAAGATTTGAAGAGAATATACTAGTCGATGAAGCGTATACAAATTACAGCAGAGCAGATAAAAATGCTGATGAAAAAAAAGGTTATGGTATAGCTAAACATTTCGCAGATACCTTAGAATATGCAGACAAAAAGAAATGGTTTCAACAGGTACAACCGCCTTAAAGTACTTTAAGTAATAAAGAATATATATTCATTATTACCCTTAACATTTATCTTTCCTTTATAATTATTTTCTAGCTGCCGGAAGAACCTTCGACAAAAGGTACAATAACACAGGAAAAAATAGATGAACTCCGTAAAGAAGCTAGCAGTGCTCTACATGGAGACACATTAGCGTATGAGACTAGTATGTTTTTTATTTACACAAATAATTTTTGCAAATCTTAAATTATCTTGCACTAAATTCCTGTCATAAAATTTATAATATATAAGTTTTTGATGTGTTGTATAGAATCAAGTAAAAATGGGTCATCTGATCAGCAATGGGCTCGGACACTATTATCCAAAGGTACAATTGGTGACAGAGTTGCAGCGGCCACAATATTAATACAAGTAATATATTAATAATAAATATTCAGACATATTAGTATAATATTGTAACATTTACTTATAAAACTTTGTTTGATACTTATGTGTATGTAATTTTATTATTTTAGGACAATCCACTTTATAATTTAACAGCACTAAGAAATTTAATAAACAATGTGAAACCAGCCAAGAAAAAGGATGGTATTGTTATAATAGGTAAGAATTTATATAGATATTTTAGCATAATATAAAGAAAATAAAGGCCTATTCATCTTTATTATAATAAAATTAAGAGCTATCATGTAGTATCCATTAACCCTTTCGCTACCAGGGCCTTAGGAGACAAATCGCCACCACAGCCCAGACGTTGTATAATTTTAATATTATATCAATTGTCATTAATTTTTCTGGGATGTATTTATAATGTTCTAAGTGAAATTAGCAATTTTACACCACTTATATCCTGTATCTATTTTATTGTTTTATAACATAACCCATCTATGTACGATCTGGGACAAACTATTGTCATAAACTGGTAATGAACGTCCGTCACATATATGTGATGCTGGTAGCGAAAGGGTTAAGCTTATGTCTATAAAAAATTACTTTACAGATGCCCTATCAGAGTTGTTAATATCAGAACTCCTGATACCTGACACAAAATTACGAACATTTGAACAACACTCTCTACATCACATAGATGAGATGTCATCTGGGAATAAACAGACTCGGAGAAATATATTAAAGTTGTGGTATTATGAAGATCAATTGAAAGAGTTGTACGGGAGTGAGTGATTACTTACTAATATTGTTTAATTATAATAAAGAACATTACAGGTGTTCATATTAGTTGTAAATATTAGATCTTGAAGAGATCTGCTAATTATACATAGTACTGTCGACTGCTCTGTGCATGTGTGAAATATCTTAAGTATTTCACCATTATGCTTTTTTGGCTGTATAGGATTTACATGTGTTATTTACTTTAATTTCCCAATGTTTTTATCAAAGTCCTCGTTACAAATGAATATTATTTTCCAGTGTATGTGGAGTCATTAAACAAATTTGCACACGACTCTGTGGATGCTAACAAGGAGAAATCTATCAGTGCTATGTCTTATTTATTGATGCACCATCCCGAGAGAGAAAAGGTATTCCCATTGTTGTTAAATATTTGTGAATCATATGCCAAAATTTTAATTAATCATTAGGTTTATCGAATTGGTTGTGAAGGTTCTAGCTATTGTTCACTAAATATTGTCGTTTGTGAAACAGTGATCACAAAAAAAACGTTTGTTTGTTGTGTGGTTCGTCTCAGAGCGGAGCACGTTTGGAACACTCGTAGCCTTATTTTAAGTTGGAGAGTGTCTACAGTAAGGCTTATTTTGATAAATATGATATGAAAATAGTTCCTCTTGACACTTCCATTTGATGTACTCAAGTGATCACTGGTATTGATTTAAAATGAAAGAGATTTAAAATGAAATAGATAAAAGAAGAATAAATAAATAATATTTAAATTGTATATTTAATACTGTTTGTATTTCAGATGTTACTAACAAATATAATAAACAAGTTGGGAGATCCCAGTCAGACTGTGGCGTCCAAAGTGATATACCATTTGTGTCAAATACTGTACAACCACCCCAATATGAAGGCTGTGGTTTTGGCTGAGATAGAGAAGATGTTGTTCAGGTAAACATCACTAGCCTGTACTGTTATAACATCTTATAGTTTGTATGGTTATTACTGGGAGTGAATCCTTTCAAACTTTAGAATGTTATATTTCACAGAAACAGCTTTTAAAAACACTGTTTCTGTGAAATATAACATATATTTCATTAAATTAAATTAAGAGATTAATACAGATTCCTATAGTTTCCAACTTCCAAAGGTTATTTTGATTAATAATGTAATAATATTAATAATTTCAGGACCAACATATCTCCGCGAGCTCAGTATTATGGGGTCTGTTTTTTGAATCAGTTCTATCTCGGCAAAGATGACAGTCGGATAGCGGAGAACTTGATACGTATTTACTTCTCATTCTTCAAGGCGTCTATTAAGAAGGTAGATTTTACATATTATTTTTTATATTCTGTTGTTGCTTGTACCTTTTTTAGTTTGGTTTAGAGGTAAGGAAAAAATAACAGTGTTTATAAGATTTTCCTTTCCATCCCTATAAGTATTAAAAGAAACATTGTTAACCGTTTTACAACCACTGAGCCATTCTATGATATTCTATTACAACAGCAGTATTCAATACTTAAAGAAGAAGTACATAAGTAAGAACAGTATCTAAAATACTAGTCGATATATTCTCTCATATACACCTATTTCAGGGTGACATAGACTCCCGCCTGATGTCTGCTATCCTGACGGGTGTGAAGCGCGCGTATCCGTTCTCGTCCAAGGAGCGTGCGTGCGAGGCGGCGGGTCACGTGTCAGCCGTGCACCGACTAGTGCACCTCGCACCGCCCGGCGTCGCCGTGCACGCGCTCGCACTGCTCTACCACACCAGCGACGACCACCCGCCCGCCGCGGACAGGTACACACACACTCACGCATAAACACACACGCACACGTATACATATAGACACACACGCAAACGTTTACATACACACACACACACACACACACGCAAACGTATACATATACAGGCACATGCAAACGTATACAACCACACACAAACACACACACACAGACACACGCACACACACGCACACACACGCACACGCACGCGCACACACACACACACGCACATGTATACACACGCACGCACACGCACTGCTCTATAATACCAGTGCACCAATATATATTTGTATGGAAATATAAGTAGTGGATTGATTGCATTTGAATTGTGCATACATATACATGACTTAGAAAAGGACATAACTTTTCACATAACTGAAGACAGCAACAAAATTTACTACTTCATATATAAATGACAAAATACACACAACAGTACTTAGCTTTTACGTATATTTCAGATATTATTCAGCCCTCTACCGCAAACTTACTACCACCGAAATATTCAACACGACCAACTCTGCACTACTGTTCTCTCTCATATACAAGTCGTTGAAAAGAGACAGTGATATACCGAGAGTGACTGCCTTTGTCAAGCGGCTACTGCAACTGTGCTGTTACTTGAACCCCGCACAGGCTTGTGGGATGCTGTTTCTGATATCACAAGTACTGAAGAGTAGTGATAAGAAGGGAGTTATTAAACTGACATTTACTGAAACGGATGTTAAAGAGGTTGGTGTTTTTGTTTGTAACTAACTATTCCGCTGGTCTTAAATGGGGTATAGTAGAAAAATGTACATACTGTAATTTACTTACTTAATTTAATATATAAATTAAAATGCCTAGGTGGTTTATTATACATATGCTGAGAAATAGTAGACCATAAATAATATGCTAACACTTATAATTATGTATCAGGAGATAAAAGAAGATAAAACTGAAGAACTAGAAGAAAGTCAAGAAAACTCTGAGTTAGAAGTTACTTTAAATGAAACGCAGGAAAAAGAGGAAGAGAAAGTGGAACAGAAGAAAGTTGATCTCTTAAAAGGAGATAAGAGAGATTTATTAATAGGTAAAAAATATATGAATCATAAATTACAATAACTATGCATATACAAATCGTATCAAATTAAATCAAAATCTTTATTGAAAATAAGCTCTGTACAATGCTACCACCAGATCAGTAAGTTATTTTCCACTGATTTGAAGAGAGTTGCAGACAAAAACTCATCTGGCTTGACTTGTTACTTTTTGAAGCAATACTTAAAACCTAAATAAATTACATTTATAATAAATCTTAAGGTAGCTTGGCAGTGCTTCATTTTTTATGTGAATAACTCTCTATATTTTGTTAAATCTTACAGATGATGGAGAAGAAACCTACATAGATCTTAAAATAGACGACGAAGGGAACATCAAGCCGAGGAAGAGAACACCCAAAACAGTGACCGGCTGGTTCCACGCAGCCGTCGATAAGAAGGAGGTCGAGGAGAAAGAGATTGAGAAGCAACTCAAGAAGACTATCAAAATGGATAAGGTTAGTATAATTATATAAATAAAGATAAATAATGCTGTCATAAGTGTATATATTGTATTATTTTCTTCACATGCAATAATATTTTTATATGGCTTAGGTAAACCACCATTTTGATTATTTTTGTACATCACATTCTGCCCTCTAATATTCTTTCTTTGTCATATGAATAGGGTTAGATTTTACTGTTTATGTATTAATTAGTCGTCCTCGTTACTGTTGGAAGGAAGTGGGTTCGATTCTCACTAGGGTCGAGACTTGATTTAATCCAGCAATTGTGTTTCTACTATTGCGTTATGGTCGTGAACGGGTGCTGCTTGCGGTGACTGGTCGTCTTGCTAGCAACGGATTTCTTTTTTCATATTATTAACTAATCATTAGGCTTATCGAATTGATTGCGATGGTTTAGTTGTTCGTATATTGCTCAATAAATATTGACGATTGGGAAACAGTGATCACAATTTAAAAAAAACCCGGCTGAATTTATTGTGTGGTTCGTTTGGAACACTCCTTAATTTAAGTTTTTATTTCGATGAGTATGGTATCATAGTCCTGCCACTCCCTTTTGATACACAAGTGATCGCTGGTATTGTTTCGAAATGGAAAAAATATAAATAAATATACTATACTAAATAAATACTACCTATTTTTTTGTAATTGTTTTTAAGGTTGCCTGGAAGAAATCGCCATTAGGCATAAAGGCCGCTAATTGAACATGAAATTTGTTTTTTTGTATTATATTTTGTGATGTATAAAGAATAAATAAATAAAAAAATATTCCAATATTGTCTCCAGCCGTCGACTGAGTACAACCCGTTGGCCCGTGATCCTCGTCACTCGTGTGCGTGTCTATCCGCCGCGGCCGAACTGGTGGTACTCACCACGCACCACCACCCCACTGTGGGATTGTTCGCGGGGAAGCTGCTCCATGGTGAGACCGACGAGATAAACCTGGAATTTCTATATATATATAGAAACAAAAATACTAAATTAGAATTAAAATAAATAAAAATTATTAATACTACATTTTATATAGCTCTAAATGTAAACATTAAAAAAAAAGTATATTTTATTCCTTTTTTTTTCCTTCCTTAAGAATAAAGCAACTATACATTTTAACTCAAATATGTATTTATGAGACAAACAACTCTAAATAATCTGTAACTAATACTAACTTCAAAATGCCGCAGATCAAATAATCCAATACAGCGGTGATCCACTGAAAGACTTCTCCGGAATACGGTTCCTGGACCGCTTCGTCTTCAAGAATCCCAAGAAACGTACCGAGGAACAGATAGACGGAGAGGTCAAGAAAGTTAAGGGTTCCCATCCCAAATTCGCTATCAGGAAGAATTATGCTGCTAAAGGTAAGTTAATATTTTTTTGGTAATTCCTATAATCTACAATAATCAACAGGCTATACTATGGACGACTTTATCCTCCTTTTCCATCCCACCAATATCCCAACTTATTCCCCAAAATCAGTATAACAAAAATACACAACTTTTTAAAACATACCATTAAAAAATTTTCTGAAATCTTATAGTAAATTTTTGTATTTTATTTTTATTAATATTTATTATAGAAGGTTGAGTTTACTTATTATAATTAATAAACATCAATTACTGTTTTCTTTATAATATATTGTTTTGAATATGTTAATAATAATAAATGTTGTCAGGTATCAAGAGTCTCCCGGTGAATTCAGCTTCATACCTCAATGAAGATGTGAAGAAGATACCCGTAGATGAGAGATTCTTATATGAGTAAGTTGCTGATATTATTTAATGTCTTTGATCTGATCTCACTCCAGCTCGTACTGGCTGTCTCGGATAGAGAAATACCACCATAAAAAAAATAGCACCACCATTAAAAAATAAACGTTCCAATTGGATTTTGTCGGTTGAATTTATTCATGTTTCCATCTTAACTATTTTCAATCGTCTCATAGAAAACCAAGGCGCCGAAACGAGTTTGACAGTTTCTAACAAGAAAGCAAGTTTTGTTTGAGTGAGAATTTCAACATTAAAAAGTGTCACATCAAAATCATAAGACAAGCAAGCCATTGCCATACTAAATATCATCAAAATCTGTCTAGCAATAGTTTGTGAAAGAACAAACAATTATATAAAACTATAATTGAATACCATATATATAACAAATACAAACATACATTAAGAGTAAGACTGCAGATTTCTTAATAATAAAGTTATAATTCCAACAGCTTCTTGAAGAAACGTCGTGAAGTTAAGGATTCTGATGAAGACAGTGATGATGACTCCGTCACCAGCGAGGACTTTGACACATACCTGGACTCACTCACAGGCACTAAACAACAAGGTGATTAATCATCAAACTATACTATACCACTACTTTAAAACATATATAAGTATATAGATACATACATACATATATATATATGTATATATATATATATAAACTACATGATATGTCATAAATTTGGTTTATATAGTTTTTAATTCTTTTTTTCATCTACTCTTAGTCAAATATTATTTTATAAAAAAAAATGTAATACATATTTATATATATATATATGTAAGTCAATAAACTAATAAGGTATTTGTTGTCTTTCTATATATTTATGTATATTTTTTTATGATTTATACATATAATAGAGGCTGTTCTCTATTTATTAAGTGTTCACTTGTTTAGAATGTTTGTATGTGTGCAAGATAATAATTAACATATATATATAAGAGAATATAATAATAAAATTATAATTATCAGAATCTGATGAGGAGTTGGATTTCATGGCGGATTTGGAATCATCTAAACAGAAGCGTCCGAAGAAAGATAATAAGGATGATGATGATGATGATGATGCAATCGATGAAGCGTCGGACGATGAAGATGATGATTTAAAAGGTAATATTATTTATTTCAAGAGATCACATATGGTATCAAAATCTTCCCTCCTGACGTACACAAGTTTGTACTGGCATTGCTTCAAAGATATAAATCCTCTCAATTAAAAGCCAAAAAAGCCAAATTTAAGTATTTTTTTTAATACAATTAATGGCTTACTTTTTAACTTTAATTGAAAAATATTATGTTTTTGTTTATTAGTTGATATAACTCCTTGTATGAACAAAAAAAACCTTATACTTTAATATTTTTTAGATGACGGCAGTGATGGTGATCTGGATATATCTGGTGATGAAGATGAACCAGTACTGTCTGGTGATGAAGACGGTAGGGTGCTACAATGGTTTAATACTTGTTGTTAATAATTAATATTGTAAAGTATTTCTGAATTGTATGTTTATAATTGGTTAATCTGACTGATTCATTGATTACACTATTAACATACACTAATAATGATTCTGAATATTATATTAAAACTAAATATTACAGACAGGCTATTATTCTTATTATGTATAAATATTACATACAGATAGACATAAATATTATTATATTATTATATGCTAAGAGAGTCAAGGGTTGATTTATAAGAAATTCTAACACATTATTTAAAATAAGTATTTTTTATTTACTTAAATGTTATGAAATTTATTTACCAGATATTTACTATTAATTTTTGTCTATTTCTAATAATAAGATTAAATAAATAATGGTTTTATATCAATACTTCTAGCGTCAAATATAAGTTTTAAATTAATTTATTATATTTTGATGTGCAGAGATGTTGCTGGATGACAGTGATGATGAAGAACAGATAGATGTTCCGGATAAGAAGTCCTCTAAAAATAAGAATGCTTTTAAATTAAAAGGTAAAATAATAAAATTTTAAATATAACTGTTTGTATGTTAACATTGTATTGGAAAGTGTTTGTTTCATTTCTTATTAGAGATTTTGTAAGAAACAAGGAAACACTTTAAAAAATATATATATATATTATATGTAATGTAAATGCTTTGTATAGGTAATGACGACTTGGGCTCCCTCTTCGCGTCTGCAGAAGAATTCTCTACGCTTCTAGAAGATACCGCCACAAACAAGAAGCAAGGTTCCAGCCAAGCAGTATCTAATACGGACAACTCGAGTACAAAACAACTGGCTTGGGAAGAAAAACGCGACAGATGGATCAAAGGATATAACAAGAAAATATTAGGTCATAAAGGCAAGAATAAAAAGTTTAGTAAGAATACCAGAAATATTCAAAGCAACAAAACGGCGGATAAAATTGGCGGGAAACGAAAAGGCGGTAAAATGAACGCAGGCGGAAAGAAAAAGAAATTAAAATAATCATTGTTATATTATGAATAAATAATAAATATACAATTTTTTTCTTTTTTTTATACCCTTTATTAATTAAATTTCATATAAGAATTTATTTAAATATACTTAAACGTAAATATAACGAGTAGTACGTCACTTTAAAAACAAAATACCTTTAGTTTATTATGAGTTAATATTACAATGCTGATTTTGGTATCTAAGCAAATGAAAATAGTAGGAAATTCGACAAATAGGGAAATGAAGGGTCGAAATAGATAGAGTACGAAAAATCTATCAATGTGACCTTGACATATAGACTTTCACAGGTGGCGCTGCTACTTCAAATTATTGCATGCAAAAGTAAACCTTAAGTTTATTAACATTAAAGTTCATTTTTCATAGCTCATGGTAGAGTTTGACAGTTGCGAGCTTGTACAGTGCACCCAACAGGTGTTGTTTCCAAATGTCAAATAACGTGCAAGCCACATTGATCCGGTAACGTGAATAAAATGATGTTAATCAAATAAATCGTTGCAAATATTTTTGTAACTTACACATTATTTCATACAGATACATTATTGTGAGAGCCACTGCTGGAATTTCCCATTATCACACTGTAATTCTGTTAATTTGCTACGAGATAACGCACAATAAGAACAGACTGGTTTGATGCCGATAGTTTGTTTGTTGACATTAGTACGTCATGCAGTTGTCTCGTGAAGCGCGGTAGAGCGCCGCTTCTCTTATTAGAAACGCAAAATTACTACATTTACATATAAAATAATCAGAGTTGTATCGTGAGAGTAATCTTAGGAGTTGTTGACACAATTGAACATATTTACGTATCGCGGTGTTAGTGAATGAACAAAAAGAGCGGGGAAAAATCAGTGCAAGTGACGATTGTAAAGCTATTTATAGCCGGACCTATGGCGCGATAAAGTTGTTTTACACGATTATGCTGTTTCTTTACAAGAATATTACAAAATAAGCATTCCATTTGGATTTTGTCGGTTGAATTTATTGTTTGTGTTTCCATCTTAACTCTTTTTCAATCGTTTCATAGAAAACTAAGGCGCCGAAACGAGTTTGACAGTTCTTAGACGCACACAAGCGAGAATCGCTTTGCGCATGTGTGCGTAAATTGAACAGTGATGTGAAATTCTTGCGCTTATCGATTAGCTAGATAATTTCAAGGACACCGTTCAATACGTCTTGTATTATGATAAGCTATTTATTGAAACTACCGCTAGCGTTGTTTTATTGATGACATAAACAAAACAAGTATGGAGACTTCGCAGATTCTAAAAGAGTCCGACGATACGAGGCGAAGCGCTTCAACTTCAAGCTCAAACCAGTTATTTATGTCTGAAAACCTGGATTTACCAGATGATACATTCCGCATGAGTTTAGATTACATATCCGTTATAGGCGAAAACGTAACGATAGGTGAAAGAGATTTGTCAGTCGACAGTGTAACGAGCAACTTAGTGATAGACACACTCACACCTTGCGACACACCGATAGACACTGACAAAGACCTCACACCTGTAGAACCGCCACTTCAGGAAACACCAAAACGCTTAGCTGATGACAATAAAACTAACAAAACGCCAACTCTATTAAAACTTTCCTTGACTAAAAACATAGATGATGGTTTTGTAAAACCATCGCCAGTCGCGGAGATCATGTCTCCAGCTAGAATGTTGCAATTCGAGGTGGACATAGCCAAAAGCGGCACACCGACCATGAAGAGGGCGGCGATCGACTTTAACTTTTTCGACGAAAATAAATTCGATGATTCCGACGATGAAGTAAAAACTAACGAAGATGTAAAATCTTACAAAGAGACGCCGGTTATTGTCAAAGCCGACACCGTCCGTCTGGAAATTGGATACGGTGAGTTATTGAATTCATTTTAATAATTAACTAACGAAAAATACAATAAATTCTCATGTATGTCGTTTGATAGAGACAAGCGATGTCTTCATTGCGTTATTTATTTACACTTATTGTTATTGTTTACAAAAAACGACTTTAACACCATTGTATTAGAGTTTGAATTTGAGTGAATATTTATTTTCAGTTGTATGCGTGTGTTTGTGACAACTTATTTTTGTGTCAAATGTGCCTGCCTATTAAATAATATTTTTGACAATTAAATATGAAAACATAATTAGTGATATTAATATCGTTATCAATTATCTAATTTTGTTATCATTATTAAATCATTGATATATTTTTTTAATCAGTAAATGTTTTACTATAATATATTGTTTTTATTGCTTCCTTCTTTCTATAGATATATATAAATATATATAAATATATAATATGGTTGTAAAGAGCTAGTTCAGCAGAGCGAGGTCTGGACCTTGACCACAATAGCTAGACCTACATAATGGGCGCGTTGTTGAATACTTATTTTTTCCTAATTACACTATTATTATTACTTAAATAAATGAGAAATTATATTTTAATGTATTTTGCGAGTAATCATTTTTTGACATCGGTAATTGAATACACAAATAATTATTATATTTTTTATATACACTGAATGATTCTTCCCTTATCTGTATCCTTAGTCCTCCTGTCCTTATCCATATCCTTATATACCTCAAAGGTATCTTACAGATTCAAGGTCGAGGTTACAATTACATTACAAACAAACTGACTGTTTTATGATTTATATATAATCTTTCAGACTTGAATCATATATATATTAATAAGACATGTCCGCGATAAATATATATTATTAATTATTAATATATAGTATTATTATTAATATATATAATACTGATAATTATCACTAATGTATTTTTGCGTCTGTGAAAAGATTCTGACAATAAGGAAAGAGATAATGGACAAGAATAAATATTTATTTTTCCTCTTACTCTTTCTATTTTGTATTTAATAATATAATTGAAATATTTATTTCTGATATTATTACAAATTTACAATTTTATAGTCATTTTGTAATCACGATCTGATAATATTAATAGATAGGTACGTGAGTTTTCTATATATGTAATATCTTGCACGTGTCGGCTCCAACTGTATCAATATCTAAGAAAATTTCATTTTTTACTTACATTATTATTATAATATCAGTTATTTTCATAACGTTATAACGGTACGTGATTTTTCTGTTTATACGAAGGTTAATATCGCTTCCGTGTCTTCGGTAAAGGAACAGAGATGATATCTTTATATTTATCTTCTTAATACAGTAGAATATTTTCCTTAGTTTTGTTTCTTTATATTATATCGTTATTTATTAATTACAATATATATATATATATATATATATATATATATATATATATATATATATATATATATATATATATATTGCACATATTTCAGCCATTTTATGATTTATAATTTAAGACTTCCGTATTTAACATATAAAATTAACATGTTAACAACCTTGAAAGCGATAAAATTATTTAAATAATAATAATCATCCAACCTTTATATCAAATCCATTGTTAATTTGTATGTGTGTTACATTCATATAAATATTTGCTTATTTTCTATACAACGTCCATGAGAACCTTGAATAAGGTAAATTTCACAAAACGAATGTAATTGTTGTTAATAGGTCCTTGATCTCAAATGGTTTGCAATTTGGAGTTATTGTATTCAAAATGGCGTTTGGCGTTTACCTACCACTTTTACTAATACATAATTTAGTAAACACACACACACATTTAAAAGAAATGTGTGTGTGTGTTTAGTGTCACTATCGCCGATCTAACTCGGTCACCTTATTATGCCCTAAATGGCAATATTTTTATATTTTAAGTCCAAATAATGATATTTAAAGTGATTCATATGAGGAATTAACTATAGTTTTATTGATGGATTATTAAAATAACATTGTTTGACACTAATACGCCTATGTAAGACTTAAAAGCTGTGTGTGTGTGTCTGTGTGTGTGTGTAAGCTGTGTTCGTCAAAAATTACAAAAAAAATTACCAAGTTCTTTAACTAATGTTGGATATGCCACATACAGATATATTTAAAAACTCAACTTTTCTTTTCTAATATATGCTTAATAAAAGTTAAAATTATGATTTTAATGATAAAATCTAATAAAGAAGTTCTAAAATCACTATCGAGTTTTGGATATGCAAGTTATAAAGAAAAAATGGTATCTTCGTCGCACTATTAAAAGTCGAGGTCTTCATAATTAACCTGTTTCATGCTATTTATTGAGTGATGGTGGGCGCTGTTCCCATTAACTCGCAAGAATCTGGAGTAAAGTTAACAATTCATTATATACACCCCACACATACGACATAACTAAAAACATCACGCCAGATGTCTCGTCTGTCTTCAAGACCTTCAAGCTTGGATGTTAAGATTACAAGAAAAATCACGAGAGAACTAAGGAGGTTGCATGTTACTCGTATAAGGTAGAAGGACTTTTATTTATTAATAAATAAATTAAGTTATAATTTTGTAATAGAGAGATTGCAATTCAAATCCAGCAATAATCTATAAGAGACGTTCCGTCTGTCTGATGTTCAGTGAATTTTGGAATCTGGAGAGCCAATAATATTTTAGACAGATAGCTAACATTATTGACAGTCCAAATAATATGAAACGCCAAACGGGATAAAGAGTCTTTATTCTCCGAAAGTATTTTTAACAATATATTTTAAAATCGTTCAACAATGCATATTATTTATTATAAATAGTATTTATGTTATTATTGTTATATAAGAGCAATAAAACAATAATAATATTACGTTGGCAAAAATTTTTTAGTTTTCAGTTTACCATCAATGGCCGCTTTACTAAAACGGTAATTTATCGATATTGAGAAATTAACATACCTAATGACGAAAGAAATTGATAGAACAAACAAGTCACCAACCAATGAGTTTTGTTTAAAAAAAGGTTTTTCCTCTTTGAACAACAATAAATATCACCTATTAAATTACCAGGGCAATAATATAGCAACAAGTTTATAAATAATTTACAATTATTACAATGATCATAGGTGATATTGAATACAATACTTCAATCCCTTTTTTAATTCGAACTCTTCAAAGAATCTAGAAAGAGATGTAAGTAGTTTGGACTTTCGTGCATCATCTATCTCATTCTACTCGATAGATAAGCGATACCTTTGTCTCGTTTTGTTTACGTCCATGAAATGGTGACTTTATAGTATATGTAAGAAAAAGAGATGGTTATTATGCGGGTTGTAAAAATGTTAATAATTTACATTTGTGTATTGTGTTTTTATTTTAAAACGTACTCGTTAACTAAAATTAATAAGATTTTATTTAACAAATTGAAGTTTCGTTAAAGAAAGAAGTATATTACCAGCAAAAAGAACGTGTATAACTTAATTTTAGTAAAATTAATATGCATAACAAATACTTTTATACTAAATCAACATTAAATAATTTGGGATAACAAAATAATAATATACTTTCAATGTGCTATAATAAAATAGGAATTGTTATTTTCTGTAAAGTATTTTTAAGGATATTTGATATATATTTTCACGGTTACATGTTTAACCTT
Source organism: Melinaea menophilus ssp. n. AW-2005 (assembly GCA_918358695.1). Lineage (NCBI taxonomy): Eukaryota > Metazoa > Arthropoda > Insecta > Lepidoptera > Nymphalidae > Melinaea > Melinaea menophilus. The sequence continues at coordinate 7,175,574 of OU911043.1, forward strand.
TTGTTTTATCTGTATTATTGTCATATACTGCCTGGCCTCGTAAATCGTATCGTAGTGGGGGCAGCGCCTCTCGCACGTCGCACGGTTTCTATTTTGCGTTTCTCGAATTCAGTTTAGTTACTTTATCGCGCCGAGTGAAGCGTCATTCGCGCAAGCATTTTTTAAGTTATATACATAGTGTTTAGGGTAGATTTTTTAGGCAAACCAAACATTTTAGTGCTAGTGAAAGATTATAATACGAACTGTTTTGTTTTGTGTAATGAACTGTACCAAAAGTGTAGTGAATTTTTTTATACAAAACAAGCATTTGGATTATTGTGAATGACACCGTGCGACATATGATGAACTAGGCTGTGATCTTTTTGAAACACAAGAAACCAACGTAATATAGTGAATTTAACTTTGACGTTCCACCGCTGCGAAAGTAGCCGCAAGTGACATTGACGTAGAATAATCACGTAGGCGCCTCCGTGCCCAAATACAGTACAGTTATATTGGATTTTTAAATCGGTCGGGTGTTATCTCAGTAGCGCCCTCTGCAAACTGGTATCACTTGAACTTTGCACGAGTTCACTGCAGGTTTGAGTATGGTCGCGAATTACATTACGTGTCGTGTTTACTTTCGATATATTTGAAATAGTTTCAAAGTGTAATATAACGGGTCTATCGCGAGTGACCAGTGCACTCGTGGATTTTCGGTGCTAGTCTACATGGTTTTGAAGGATTGAACCATGGCGACTGCAGAGATGAGTCTGCCTGACAAGAAGCCAGAGCACGAGTCGGGATATTACGAAGGCAGCGATCAGGAGGGCAGCATGGAGTGCGGGTGCCCTTCTCCCGTCAGTTCTAGAAATTCCTCACACTCCTCAAAGCTGAAGCATCGGCACAGTGCTAATAAGAAGAAGATCCCCACCAAAAAATTTAAATCTGAGCAGCCTATTAATGGTCACCTGCATATAGACAAAAGTGTTGAAATTGTGGAATATACAGTGAATGTGAAGGACAAGAAGACCGAGGAGGTGGCTCCCGTAGCTGGTCCAAGTAAGAGAAGTAGTTCTGTTGAATTAATCGGCAGTACAGTGCCACCTCCAGCAAGAGACTCAGTTGACTGGAACCTCGTTGAGGCTAGTAAAATTAGAAAAAGAGGGAAAGGTTAGTATATAACTTTATAATTGCTAAAACAATTATGTGAAAAGTTTAACAAAGTTTATAATAAATATATATTTATCGGGGTTAGATTATATTTCTTATATACACTTGATATAGTAGAATATTTTTAATTTTTTTTACAAAAAATGAATATATATTCTGTATATATATATCACTTTTGTAATTGGAAATTATAAATCACTTTTGGTGATCAGTGTCCATTTAGATGAATCACCAATCATACATCATCATCATCAAAGGAAATAATTTCCGATAACGTAATGAAAATTTATAAATTTAACTTCAATCTACACATCTGAAAAGTAAGGTTAATGAAGAGAAAGCAATTTAAATTTGTTCGTTTGTGACCTCATTATAATGCAATACATTAAACATTGAAAATATTTTTATCTTCAATTTGTTAATAATAACATAATATTGCAAACAAACAACTCAAGTGATTACCATTTTATTACTTTTAAAGATAATTATAAATAAATAATTATACTATAACATAAAATGTGGATTTTTGTGCAGTTTTGGATGGACGGATATATCTTGTACGATATGTATTATGTATTAAAGTTTTTCAGACGTTTTAAACATTCATACAAGTATAATTAAACAATGTCAGGCACAAATTGGTTTAAGGAAACAGAAACACAACAAGTTAACATTAAATTAATATGATTAAAATAAATTAGAGAATTAATCGTATAATAGTAAATAAGTTTCATAAATGCCACAGTAACCAATAGTAACTGTGCAATGTTATTTTGATAAGGTATCAGATAATTTATTATCAAGTTCATTTGTAAGCAAATATTTTATTATTATACCTAAAGTTATTCATTGTTTTACATTTAAGTTGTAAAGTTTTTCCTTTTACATTTTTTATGAAAATTGCAAATTATAAATTAATTTTGATGATCAGTGTCCATTCATTATCACCACCACCATCATCACCACCACCACCACCACCATCATCGTCATCATCATCATCAAAGGGAATAATTTCCGATGAAATAATGAAAGTAAAATCAAACTATATTTTAATATGCACTAATTCAACGAAGCATTAAGAAGTAATTTGAATATTAAAAGAAAGATGTACACTAAAATAATCTTATATCAAAATCTTGTAATTATTTTCAATTTTATTTAAGACTCAGACAAAGGACTTTGATGAAGCCGTAAAATAAATTATTAATATTCAAAGTTTCTGAAAGCTTTTAAATTAATTTGTCAATTAATCTATACAAACTAAATCTAAACATTTTGTTTTAAATACATATAGCTTGTAAGTGTATGTGTGTGTGTGTGTTTGTTGAAACAGGTTATATGAGTATACCTTAATCTACTCTAAAATAACTCTCACCGGCAGTTAAGTAATTTATGAATAATTAAAGTAATCTAAAAATGTTATTCAGGATATTGCAACTGGAACTTAACAGAGAGTATTATGTAATAAGAATTTTAAAGAAAAAATCTATTTCTCACAAAAATGTAATTGACAGAGGATGGCTTTTCAATCAAAATCTTCAATTTTTCTTTTTATTTGTTAACAATTTTTAAACTACCTCCCATTTTTATTATATATCTTACAATAATTTATTGTATAGGAATACAATTATTATATATTATATATATTCCAAAAGCAAAATTCAAAGATTCTATATATATGTAAATATTTATTTGTCCCTTATGTATATGTAATTAAAGCAAGATAAATTGTTCTCAATAATTAAGTGAAAAATATGAAGGTAGTTTACACTTCATATTTTTCACTTCATCCTATAACAGGCCAGTTATCGACTTCCCAACTTAACAATAGCATTGATTTTAGTGATGTGAAAGTATTGCTTTCTATATAATCTTGTAATTGTGTTGATGACGTTACATTCACAGTATTACTTATTTTGTATTGTCACTTTCATTTTTATTTCAATATAATAACATTTAACATATGTTAATTATTATTATTATTATTATTATTATTATTTATTATGTTAATAAAAAAGATAATACTTTTTGTAGGTAATTCTAGTATACGAGTGAAATTTCATTAAAATTTATTTATTACACTTTAATTAGCTTGAGTAAGCTAACTTTTGAAATATAAGTATAGAATAAATACTATAATACTTTGTGTGTATTCTACGATAATTAATATTCTTTATAATATTTATTATGGCAGGTAAGTTCTTTACTCGTTACTCATGTTAATATGATTCTCAAAGAAAATATTAATTTATAACAACAGTGTAACAATTTAATATATTTTAACATTAATCAATAACATTTTATACTATAATATGTTAATAAAACTTATTATTGTTCAGTTTGTTTGTCGCAATATTAATTTTAATAACATATTTTAAAATTAGATCAACATATTGAAGAGATATCTAGTACTGTGTGGGTACAAAGTTAGCAAATAGTATTTGACTACACACACACACACATACATACATACTTACACACATGCTCAAGTTTAAATGTCAAAATTTAATATTTTCATTAGTTGTTTTAATATTATTATAGTCATTGCATAGTGGTCAGTTTTAATAATAAATTTAATAGATAGTACTTTGATTGCAATCTGAGATAAAAGCGAGATTTTAATCCAACAATTTATATTCATATTATAAAACAGAAATATTTAAATAGACAGCAATATCTAGTAAGTGACTATTTCTTTTATGATTAAATTTAATTTAGATAAATAATTTAATTTAATAAGTATACAAGTAGCGTAAAGAAAATATCACATTGGCTCCTTAAAGAGAGTTTCCAGAATTGTTTTTTTTTTATGAAACTAGTAAATGGCAAAGGAACAAAGCTGTGTAATGTCAATGAACTTTTGACTTTGATATAATCAATTCTTTTATGTAAATTGTCCTTATCAGATACTGCATCTATAATAAAATTGTTTATTCAAACCAGCGTTTGATATATATATATATGTATATTCTTAATGTCAACGATAACCGAAATGTAACCATTAATTGTCACAAAATGATGGCTGAACCGCTTGTGATGAAACTTTTCTCATATATAAATAAAAAAATAAAACACAGCTACAAACTAACCAACATTATTATTACTGATAGTTATATGTATTATTACAATTACCATCATTTTCATCTTATAATTTACTAGTGAAAGAAAATGATCAAAGCAAAGTAAATTGTACATCACAACTGTTGTGTCCCTCCGTCAATTGAAGCTTACATCTAACTGTTTATATATAAATAGAATTTTGTATGTCCGTCTAACTGTTGAAACGGCTAAAGCGATTTTGATGGAACTTAACCATATTTAGTAGATGTGTATGAAAATGTAGACTATAAATATTATTTATTATTTTTTTCTTGTTTCTTCTTATAAGATAATTAATTATGATTGTTTTGTTTCAGTTAATTTAAACAGTGCCTCAAAAGTGGACATATCCCATTTCGACTTGCTCAAAGTACTTGGTACTGGTGGTGAGTAAATTACATATATTATATTATAGTTATATTTATGTCTGTCTGTTTTATATCAAAAATATTATATATATATAAATATGACAAATATCTTGAAGTATGACAAACACAAAGAATATGACAAATATCTCGGTGCTAAAGTGAAATTTGGTAATACATTTATATTATTTACAAATGCATTAAGAATTCGTCAAAGAATAATATTATTCAAACATTATTTTATAACGTAACCAGATAAAACTCAAGGTCGCCTTGATTGTGTACCTACTGATAAAGTTGTGTTGGTTTTAAAAATTTAAAATGAGATGAAAAAAAAAATTAAATAAGTGACTAATTTGAAAGTTTAAAATTTAATATATATTAAAGTAATATTGTATGTATGTATGAATATGTATGTGTGAGGTGAATTCACCTAACCTTTGTATGTGTGTTGTATATATACGTATTGACGGTAAAGCAATAATATTATATATAACAAAAAAAATTTAATACGTAATTAAAAACACAAACAAACAAACATTCCAAAGTCGACATTCCTAAACTATTTCATGTACCCGGTTAACGTTAACGCACTCGACCGCCGATGGGGTCATTGAACCACCACGTGCGTCTACCGGCGGGGAAATCCGGGAGGCATGGGGGATAGTTTTTTTTTGGTTGTTTAAGATATTTTTAAATACATTGTATCTATCTATCCGTTTGAGATGTATCCGGTGTAAGATGATCCTAAGTGACGAGTGTTTATAGAATTAATCCTTGATAAGAATTAAGTTATTTTAATTTGAATTTGGAATCCGTATAAAAAAACGGTTACGAAACTTGAAACGGAAACTTTTAAAGAAACCTTCCAAAAAAAAAAAAAAGTCACGTCAGTTACCGCGACTTCAACCCTAAAATAATCTTTGATTATATATTTTTTTTAATTCACGTGACTTTGAAATAAATATTTTAAATTATTTTTATTTATATTATACATAATCTTGTTTCACTATTGTCCTGTTCGTTCAATTTAACATGGACTATATGACATTCGAATAAATGTATATTTTTTTTAATTAAAAATTATTTGTTGGTTACTTATAGTTTATAACACTCAACATTGTAAGAATCTTGTGTTGATATTCTTTGAATGTGCTCGCAATACACAGTTTAAACGGTATTTTATTTTATTATAAGTAAAATGTTAAAAATAATAATATGTACTACGGAATTGACCTTTATTTGAGATTAAAAAAAAAACCTGTAATACTGAAAGTTAGTAAGGATCAAGTGTCTTGCGTAATGCTATATATATATTAGGGCGTTTCAAAAAAAAAAAAAATTTTTTTTTTTTCTCGGATCCAGGCTCAAAAGTTTCGTTTAGATGCCAAAATAGGCCTGTGAAAATATGAGCCCTTAATATTAATATTAAGGTAGTCCGCATCGCACTTTTCGATTTCCCATAAGAATAACACAGGAAATTTTTTTTTTTTTCTTTTGATTTTTATAACTAATGAACGATATATTGTATTGCAATACCCATTCATTATTTTTGTAGAGAATTTAACGCTCTACAAAAATGGTTTGAAGTCAATTTTTGATAAATCAACTCAGTCAAAAGTTATTCAAGATCAAAGTTTAAGTTACTCTCAATTCAGCTGTTTTTTAGTAGATTTCATTCAATGAATATATATATATATATATATATATATATATATATATACATACATATATAAACTTTTGAACCATATATATTTTCTTAATCAGCTCGCCGAGCTGAGTAAGGAAATGACAATTTTTTTCAAAAGTTCCGTCATGAGGACCAATGCAATAGTTAGATTTCTATGAAATCTACTAAAAAACAGCTGAATTGAGAGTAACTTAAACTTTGATCTTGAATAACTTTTGACTGAGTTGATTTATCAAAAATTGACTTCAAACCATTTTTGTAGAGCGTTAAATTCTCTACAAAAATAATGAATGGGTATTGCAATACAATATATCGTTCATTAGTTATAAAAATCAAAAGAAAAAAAAAAAATTTTCCTGTGTTATTCTTATGGGAAATCGAAAAGTGCGATGCGGACTACCTTAATATTAATATTAAGGGCTCATATTTTCACAGGCCTATTTTGGCATCTAAACGAAACTTTTGAGCCTGGTTCCGAGAAAAAAAAAAATTTTTTTTTTTTTTTGAAACGCCCTAATATATATATATATTATTAAGATGAAAATTTTGTTTGTTTGTTTGTAACGAAAATAACTAGTGATTCGATTTTTAAAATTAGTTCACTTTTCCAAAGCTTTATACTTTATAAGCTTTAATTACAAATGAATGGTGTATAAACATTAGGATAGTTGGCTTATTTTTCGAAGCAGACGGAGTCGTTAGCTACCGCTAGTATGTTACAATATCATTTAATAAGAATCAGTAATTTAAAGATTTAGAAAAAAAACGAAAAATTTTACTTACAATAGAGAATAATTGTGGATATTAATTAATATATGTATTACCCGTGGCTTTGCCTACATTAAAAAAAAATGTTAGATTTTTTCTTGTTAACTTGTTTAAACCATCGAATACAGGAAGTAGTAGATCGATTAAAAACTTGGAGATAATAATGCTTCACGCCGTACCTACAGTAACGGTGCGTTCTTTGAACCTATTTTTTTATATTGCAGTTTTTAAACACCGGGTAGGGTGGTCAGGAACTGTGACGTTATGGGATATATGCTATGTGAAACTGTTAATTAATTAACGGATACTATTAATTAATAAATTAAAAATATATTTATAATATAGTAGGTACCCATTCGACACTTTTAACACTAAACCTACCGACAATTCTTGTATACCTGTTCCTACCGCACGCCGTCAAATTGACCGGTAATTAAAAGTTATTTTATTATATAATGCATTTAATAATTTAAATAACTAGAAGTAAAGAGTAGAAAATATTATATGCATATTCTAAGAATTGTCATGTAGTTTGAAAATATGTAAGTTTTATAAAAGTTTAAGAACGGTCAATTTGACCGGTACTTGGTAGGTTTAGTGTTAAATTATCAAATTTTCACTTCATGTATTTAAATTTTGCATAATTCATTTGCTTCCTAAAACAGCTGAGTCCGGTGGTTTCCGTCCAACGTGGTGAGCACACGTAAACGTATTTCACACGTATGTATGTATACGCATACATGTGTATGTATGTATGTATGTGTGTGTGTATCAAAACCCGTTATCTTCCGTGTTTGGTCGTTCATTATATTATAGTATATTATTCACTAGCTTTTGCATTCGGCTTCGTCCGAATGGATAACCGATTTTGATTTAAATGTTTCTTTTATCTTTCTTATTACCCTCTCATATTGTGCATTACCGAAAGATTATAATATAGAAATTTCTAATCCAAATAATTTGTTCTCGGTGATAATACCGCCGGATAGGACAACTTTCTCCATAACTATATTTATTATCGGCTCGGCGTATCGACTTTGGTTGGTAGGACATGTATATTATATAATATTTAAGGGTAAATTTATTAAAATCAAAGAGCGGGATTCTAATCTACGACCTCTAGGAGTGCTGTTACCGGTGCTACATCAACTGAGCTATAGTGTCTTAACTCGTCATGATGTTTCTTTTTGATATATATATATATATATATATTTGGGTTATAATAATTTTTAATATTATAAGTGATTTATATTACATTAAAAATTACAGTCCAATGGAAAATTTTTATTTATTTATACATTAAATTGTCATATTTCGTGAACATATCAAATAAAGTGTACAATTTAGGTGTAAATATTTATCTATTGTAAATTTTTATTACATTATTATATATTATATAACTGAAATCCGATATAAGTTGTTTTAAAAAATATTTTACGAACATTTTCTACTTACAACAACTTCCTTACGAGAGACCTTGCTGTTTTGGAACTCGGATGAACGGACAAAAAACATGACCATCTAATTTAATTATATAGTAATTAGGTTAAAAGCAATGAATGTTGCTGCTATATGAATATTTTTTTATAATAATAATTTACCCGACATTTAATTAAATTTCGGCGAATCTTCTAGCTGTGTAATAAATTAATAAATCAGTATTAAATTTTTGTATGTAAAGAAATAATTTTATTGTTGACGATAAAGTAGGTATTATAGTAGAGATTTTTAATAATAAAAAATATATATATATATTTATATTTTATACTTTGGTTTTGGAATGGTCTTAGGTAATTTTGGGTTTAAAGTGACGTGAACTTTGACCTTTCCGCAAGTTAACAGATTAGATCACAGCAAGGTTTAATATTTGATAATATTTGTATAAAATTAACGTAAGCAAAATAAACGAATAAAATTGTGCATTCATATAGAGAAAGGAACCTTCGAACAGCTATTTTATTTTTTTAATATTTAGTTTTTAAAAATATTATATGTACCTAAAGTAAATGTTAATAAAGATGGCCATAAATATTAAGTATTGATTTAGATTCTCATAAGATTTTTAATTCTGCTCTCTAAGTGTATATATTTTTTTATAATTTCCGTCGGTATAAGAAGGATATCCGGTCAGCTGTTTAAATGTTCACCATATTTTGTTCAGACCGTATTGACAAATCTCGTGGGATCTTGATGATGTTATATAAAAAGGTAATTTATTATTTATGTATGTACTTAACAATAATAGTGATTTATTTAATTATAATTAATTTTATATACGAAAAAAAAAGTAAAAGAATCCGTCCGGGGTACTAGGGCATCATGGCTATGTAGGAGTACGAGTATCCGTCGCGCCGGTTCGTCGACCCCCGAAACTGGCGCGTAGCGGTCCCGGGTCGTTACCCGTCCTTATACCTTATGGTCGCCTGGTACTTTATATCGATAGTTTGATCGCTTTCTTTTTTAATCACTCTCTATTATATATATATATATATATATATATATATATATATATATATATATATATATATATATATAATATGTTATTTATTATTTCGTATATAACAAAAATCACAAATAAATGTAGATATTATTTGATAGCCTTGATAATGTGACCGTTCATTGATCTCTCGTAATACTGCGTATTGTTGACATTGAATGATTTGTAGAAGGTTCATATAATAAATGTTTAATTGTAATTTCGGTGTCTCCTTTAAGACCAAAAGCAAACGAGGCCTGAATATATAGTTGTACTAAGATACTTATCATAGGTACTTCTATCTGCTAGTCAGTATTCTCTTTAATGTTTTTTTTTAACCTTCCTTAGTATTTTATTCGTAATTGTCATGTAAATTTATCCTCACGGCCGCTATTATAAAATTCGTTTATAAAACTAGCTGTATCCACGACTTCGTTCGATTTTTTTTTTTATATAAAATCGGTTCCGTCGTTTCAGAGTTTTGTCAGAACAAACAAACAGAGATAAATTTTAAAAATTGTTCTCTAACCAAGTACCGTATATACTCTCGTATGCGTTTATTGAATAGCCGTTATTTGGAATTACGAACAGACACTTAAATTTTATTATTATATGTATAAAATTACAAAATAAAAAGTGAAAATCATATTTTTGTATACTCGTATTATGGACACGTTTTAAACGCCGGCTCCCGACTCTTGCCGAAGTTTCACGAAAATAGCCGAACATTGAAGTAGGGGTGTGCACGGTGTGTAAGTAAACAGTTCTCCACTTATCTCATTTTATTTATAAATTATGACGAAATATTAACGATAGTTGCCATATAGTGGATATTATAAATATTTTTTATTTTTTAAATTATTTATCATTAAATCGACATTGGTTCGAACACTGTTTTTTTTTTTGCAACATAATTGTTATAATAGCTCCTCACTCGTGTTGAAACACACATTAAATATATTATTTTACGGTATTTATATAAAATTTAATATATATATTTCTTGTTTTTTTTTATTTATTTAAATTTATATATGTAAATAAAACCCAACCGGTTTATTGTTAAATTTAAACAACTATTAGTGTTTGATATTTTTACAACGGAAGTTTTTATGGGAGTTTTAATTTTTTTTTATATTTCTTTTAGACCTTAGTTATTCATATTATCGGACCCGCTGGCGAAAGTCGTCAGTATATAACTTGAATGGTCTGTGTGTGTGTCTGTCTGTACCATAAATTCACTAATTTGTTTCAATAGATACGGAGAGTATGTATATTTTTGTTAATATATTAATTTTCATTATATAGATAATTTATAACCGAACCAAGGGACTGCAATAAAGAAACATTTCATCCTATCATGTTACAAATTGTATCTCCGATCCTGTTATTAACACCATACTGCCTTTTGGCTTCACACTTATCATAAAAGTTATATACGGGTCATATTTTCCCCTATTAACATTCAGAGCAATGTGAATATTTAAAAAAAAACGTTTTTGGGTAATGACTATTCAACCATTACAACAAACAACAACATCTCTACAGCATTGTATATATATGTATATATATATATATATATATATATATATATATATATATATATATATATTGTTTTTTATCCTATCACTCAACACTCAACAGTTCTTTGCCACTATTTGACACTGACTGACATTGACAATGTAAAATTATTCAATAAATTTATTTCACAGCAGTGTGTGTAATATTTTCATTTATTTATTAAATGTATTTATTTCTAAAGCATTATTATTTTATCTTTTTTAAAATTAACTGTAATCAGATTATATATTCCACAGTTTTCATGTAATTTTTCTAAAAAAAGTCTACAATATTTAGTTTCACGTAGTAACTAAATTCCAATATGTCTAGGTCTAGATTTAGGTCTACGCCGTTATCCTTCAGAGTTCACTCTTCAGTTGTTAAAATTTGGGGGTCGAGAGTGCGTTGACGTTACTTTGAGGGCACTCTTTTATTTAAAATCAAAGATTTACATGAGGGGTGAATAAAAATATAATATGTCTTAATATTAATGGAATTACATAAAATTGATATTTGCTTAAGTTTCGAAAATAAAATATATATTAATGAATATATATTTTTTATATTTTCGAATTATTATTTAGTTTTTTTTATAAGAATACTAGCTGACCCGGCGAACTCTGTACCGCCTTTCCAGTCAATTTTTTTACCATACTTAACTAAAGACAAAATTAAGTTTTACCTGTCATTTACGTTTTGTTATTCCACTGTCATTTGCGTTTTGTTATTCCATGTCAGATGCGTTTTTGTTATACCACGTTTTATAGTGACTTGACGGAAACGTGGTCGAACGGGATAAAAAGTATCCTATGTCCGTCTCCTGGTTCTAAGCAACCTCTCCACCAATTATCAGCCAAATTGGTTCATCCGTTCTTGAGTTATAAATAGTGTAACTAACACCACTTTCTTTTATATATATATATATATATATATATATATATATATATATATATATATAGATTTTTTTACGTAAACCGACTTAATATCTCATACAATTATACTAATTAGTTACAATTATATTAAAAATATGAATTGTTTGAGATCATTCCCAATGTCCCCATCGCTCCTTAGTAACATTTACTAAATGTATGTATGTAAAATGAACTAAAGAACTAAAAGGACATTACAAATATATTATAATTATTATTATTGTATACAACCTTATCAGTTAATCTTGAAAGTTCATATTTAAATATATATTTAAAATCGTCCCTTGATCTTAGGGGTTAAGTTGATTCTTTACACGAAACCGTATTTACAATAGAGGTCACATTAACTAAAGATAACATAAATATATTTGAGATTTTATCGATGTTATTCTAAAATGAACCTTATGTGCTAATTTATATTAGCATTATTATATTAGATATAATGTGATATGTAAAGTTGGATATTATTTACTATTTTTTGTACGTGGGAAAGACCTATTTGTAATTGAGCGATAAGGTTCAATTTTCCTCAAAAATTTACCTGGTGGTGACTATAGATGTTAATATTACCTAATTTTGCAAAATTTTGTTTAAAAGTAAATAATTTTGATAGTTCTAAACATTTGTAAAATAATATTTGATGTTTTCAAGATACATACATACATACATACAAACATACAAGTTGTAATACTAATGATAAATGCATAGTATCTCTCTAACAGAATCTATGACCACGCGGCGCCAGGTGTTAACGCTAAGGGCAGATGTTCGGTCGGGGTTGTTTACCTCGCCCTTAGCGTCTGCACCGCTGGCTGGTGTTTTACACTTTTTTTTTATTTTTTAAATACAATCGCGTGCGATTTTGTATGAACTTTTTTATTTATATATTGCTATATAACCGAATTAACGATATATATATATATATATATAAATTTTATAATAAGTAACTTAGGCTAAGTTGCTCCTTATAACATCAGCTATACGCCAGTGAAAGTCCTTTTAAAATCGGTCCACCCGTTTGAGATATTAGCCGGAACAAAAAGATAGTCAGATATATAACATATATAGGTTCATATGCATTAAGTGTGAAGCTGTTAATACGGAATTACGAACCAACACTTGCATATTATAAAAAATTAATACAATCTACATTTTTAATTGTGTCTTTAATGTCGTTGTTTAATAATATTTACTGCGATACAAGAACGGACAGACTTGTCTAGTTGTGTTTCGTATTATGCGGTTTTTCAATTTATACGACTATTCCACTGTTATATGATTTTGGACTTTACCTTTATAGACTTATAGCACATTTTCCTTTGCAAGTATACTAATGCAAGAAACCCGTGTTTCAATTATTTCGTTCTCCACGAGAGAGGAATAAAAACTGACTATTTCCTTGTTTGATTATAGTAATATTTTAAAATTATAATGTAGTATCTAGAGGCGTTTAATGTCTATATAGAGATGGCTATGTAAGGAATGCACGTCGTTCAATATATTAATATTTGTACATATATACGATATATATTTTAAAATTTTCTTCGGTTTCTTCGTAAAACACGCGAAAGAAATATGTTTTACTTTCTGTATTCTGTATTGTTTTACCGCAAATTTTGTATTTCTAGAAAAAAAATTAAATGATGTAAAATTTTTATTTATTACACATTTTATATGATCGCTTATATGAGGTGCAGTGGTGGAGGGTTGAGGTGGGGGGTGAAGTTTATTAGCCCTCCCCTATACACGAATAAAAAATGTCCATAGGCGTCCGACCCACAGGACAATTATTTGACCTTGAACCGATACTTCCCGGGTTCGATACCCGGGATTCGTTTTATTATCATTATAATAATTTATCGAAATGGTGCAACGATAAGATATTAATGTGCATAATATTGTGCAATACTTTATCGTTTGGATTGATCGGTTGTTTTGTAGTGTTGTTGTTTTAATGGGCTGGAGGTTTTCTGTCTTTCATTCATTCATTCATTTCATTCTATTCGTTCGTTTCATTCGTTTTCAATCATCCTCTCATTGAATATCCATCCGCCAATAACATTTCTGCGTTCATTTGTCAATAAAAAATATTTTATTTTGCAAAGGAAATATTTTTTTTTTACTGTTTTATTAAAAATTCAGCTCTAGTATTATTAATCTCCTAAAATGTTTTTGGCAAGTTTAATGTTTTTATTATTTTATAAATGTGAAGTTTGAAAATTTCATTTCTTTTTATTTGTCCCAATTTCGGTTGATGTTAATTAAACTGGAATATAAACATTGTCCCGGGAATCTTTCTGTCTTCATAATATCAAAAAAAAACATAAGTAAAATTTTCATGGCAAGTCTACTAGTCACGTGCTCTGTTAAGTTTCTTTGAATTCTAATCAATTGCTATTAAACTGTTATAAATTTCCGAGTGGTATTTTTAAATACAATGAAACACCTACCGTTTAAGTATAACGTATCTATTACTTACTAGGACTATTGGAATAATTTACCAGGTTTTAAATTTAAATTAGTTCTATTAGTCTCGAACTATATGGATAGAGATAATAGTTTCTATGCAAAAAAATATAGTCAAAAATACATTACTACCTTAAAACTATGCTGTATTTTCTGACAGTGTAGAATCGGCTTAAGAAAATATTAAGGGAGATATACACGTCGTATTCTTAAACAAGATTCCCGCGTCTACAAGTTCAAGAAACTTGAAGAATTTTGTTATAAATATTATATAATAGATATAGAGAAAAGACGTCCGTCCTTGATAGGTCGCGCAGTGGTTCAATATACCGCGCGACCTGTATCTGTATCTGGAGTTCATCTTAGGGTTAAGGAGTAATTGTATATATATATATATATATATATATATATATATATATTGATGTTGGTGTGTCTGTCTGTCAATACATCGGTATTTATCGATAGATACACTATATATATATATATATATATATATATAAATTTTTGGATTCTTCCCTATTGTTGTAGACACGATTCCGTTAATGACAAGAGTGAATGATTGAAGCGAATGAGTCATTATGAACGAGGGAATGGGAGCGGATGTGCTGACTTGTGTATTAACCTGTAGCGAATGATTGTGAATGATTTAATTTGTTTTATAATTTGATAATATTTTATATTCTTTTATAATTCAATACATTGAAATAATAAACATAATTTATTTAATGCTATAAAAATCCCGACACACGATGTTCGTTTTGACTAATCTCCGAAACCGCTGAACCGATTTCGATGAAATTTGGTCAAACTTAACAAAGGATAGCTTTTAACGCGATTATTTTTTTATTGCCATTTTTAACTTGTTTATACATAAACTGTCTTATTTAAGTATTAGTTTTTAATTTATTTATTTATAATAATAACATTTTAATTGTTGTAAAATAGTCGAAGGCACAGACAGACGAAGTAGCTGTCAACAGCTAGTACGTATATATAGTTTTTGTAGGTCCTTGCTACTCGTCTAGGTTCAATATTCCGACGACCGAAGTCCTTAATCGTTGTTTGTGATAGGCCTCGGGTCGCATTTTAACCTTTGGGGGTCGTTTACATGAAAAATATATAATTTGATATATATGTACACGTATGTATATGTCTATATATATATATGTATATATATACACATATACATACGTGTCTGTAGTGTAATATTTTATACGCCTTTGTGATGTGTTGGTATAGATACTGAACAAACAAACATACTCAAAGACAAGGTGTTTATATATATATATACCTGTTTTAGATATTACTTGTACATGTTATTAAATATTTTGTGTTTATTTTTGTTTGATTTTTTTTTCTTTGCACTGTACTAAAAAAGAAAACCTTATAGGATTCTTTTCTCTCGGATCAAAGACATTAAAACACTCGCGTGAACTTTTCAGCGACCTTTAACACGACACATCGCTGACCTTTAAGATCATATGAGAATATATTATATTGCCGTTTTGACTGTTTGTTCATATGTATTAAAATTATGTAAGATTTAAAAAATCATCCGTTTTTCTTTAGGGAAATATTATATGTTAATAGTTTATTTACTTTCTTCGTAATTAATACGATATAAAAGGTCAAAATAATATGTATTATAAATTATTCTAAACTTTATAATACAAATATAATTAAGTAAAAATACTCTTAATCTTCTTCTTAATCGAATCTTAATAAATTAATAGTTAACTTTTTAACAAATCATTGTTTATTTTCAAGTATCAAAATTGTCTTATCCCAGTTTATATCTATTTAAACTAATTAAATTAATTTTATTCTCAGTCGCGCGTCAGAGTTTCAAGTGTCGTACTCGCTTTGATATGTAAAGTATTCTTGCGCATTATAGTCTGTATGAAGAATATATATATATATAATTAAATTAAGAGAATAACATACAGTTAATATTATTATTAACATCTATAGCCATTTCTTTAGAGCTAATTTTATTACCCAATTTTAAGTGCACTATTTGACCCCCAAAAAAATCGAGTAAAATTCCACCAATCACAAGCACACTAACATTCTTTACACTGTACGATATTAGCGTGCTAGATGACTTAGCGTCCGATAGATCGTACACCATAACGGCGACACCACATAGAATACAGTTTAAAATTCTATTAGTTTAATATTTCGATTTCCTTGAGTCGATGTTCGGTGTCATCGACCCGCCAATATAATATTTGCATTTTATCAGTTTGCATTTTCAATTGGGTCGCGTATAGATTGTAACAGGTACGTATAGAATGGAATATTTGATAGGTTTTTTTTTTCATACTTATATTTAATTAAATAAATATGAGCCAACAATTTGACGAATCAGATGTTGTTGTTGTTTATATGGGATTATTTTTCTATATATAGAAGGGTGAATAGTAAGTGAACAAGACGCAAAATATTGCCTGAAAAACATTTATTTAACATTAAGGTTTATTGAACTTGTCGTTTAATCAAATAAATGTTTATTGATATCGAATTTGTTTAACATTATATTATAATATGTAATTGTTGTGTAGATGTTTGTGTGTTTTCTTTGTTTATTAGTTGCGATACTTTTGTTCTTAATGCGTTATATGTAAACTTGGCAGGGTATTAAGGAAACGTTTATAATTAAAACTAGCTGCGCCCACGACTTTCGCTCGGAATTTGTTTTTTTTTTTTTTTTTCGAAAAATGTAGCGTCATAACCTCAGCTATCCGCCTGTGATAGTTATGTCAAAATCCGTCAAGCCGTTTCGGAGATTAGCCGCCAGAAACTTTTTTTTTTTCGTTTAGTGAATAGCTGTTTTGAGATTTGCAAGAAACGGACGGAATAACTTTTTTTTTTTAAATATGCGTTTATTGAAAAGCTGTTTTGAAATTTGTAATGACAAAAGGACACTTCAATATAATTTTTTATATAGATATAATATTTTTGCAAAAACATTGCAAGATTACTACTAAATGAGATATGACACACGCTTACAGAAATGTATCCTCGACCTTCAAGTGTTTGGAGTCTTTCTTAGAAGTGAGAACGGCCGGTGTACGTACGGACGTAACCGACTCTACTATACTCGGAAGTATAGTTACGTTGTTGGGTTTGAGGAAGCGTGGATGATGTTCATAAATTAATAGTATTGAGAAATTGCCTTAATATGTACTGGTATTATATACATATATAAAAAAAGTTTGATTTTATGTTTGTATGTAGTTTTAAAACTTCGATCGGTTTTTTTTCAAAATTCTTTCACCTGTCGGAAGCTAATTTTTATCGGGATCCGAATCTATGTGAATGGTAATTGGAATGGGTATAAGGAGAACGCCTCCAACCATTCCTTTATGTTATACCTACAGACGAAGTCACGGTCAATAGCTAGTTACAGTAAAACTTTCATTACCACCAATACGTATGACATCATCTACGTCCGTTGATAACTAACTTGACACCTTGGCGTCAAGGCGTAATAATATTTTGGGCGCGG
Organism: Melinaea menophilus ssp. n. AW-2005; assembly: GCA_918358695.1. Taxonomy (NCBI): domain Eukaryota; kingdom Metazoa; phylum Arthropoda; class Insecta; order Lepidoptera; family Nymphalidae; genus Melinaea; species Melinaea menophilus. Next base: position 7,193,587 of record OU911043.1, read on the forward strand.
GTGCGTTGGTACGTTGACCTCCCTAGGATGCTGGCTAGGTCGCCGCTGCCAATGCATTTATTGTCTCTTGAGTTGAGTTTGATGCACTCGCGTTTTTAAAAGTATAATTATTATTGTTGTTGGTAGGTACAGTTGTAGGTGACTCGTATATTGACCCGCTGCCCGTATACGCGTAATTACTTAACAAAATATTAAAATTTTCACATATAGTTTTATATTATTGATAGAAACAATGTATTTGATTAGTATTAATAACTTTATGGTTGTGTGTGTGTGTGTGTGTGTGTGTGTGTGTGTGTGTTGTGTATAAGTCATTCAGTTCATAAAAATATGTTTGGGATGACATTTTTAATTAGAGGTCGGGCAATGTCACAGGAAAGAGTATAACTGTCACACGTACATGTATACTCAAACATAAAAAGATATACATGTATAACACACTAAAAATGTGTGTGTAATAAAAGTATAAAAATGTAAAAAAAAGAAGAAAAAAGAATTGAGAAGCTTGACCCTTGACTAAATAGAGTTACGATATGTTTGTTATCCATCTTTTTGCTTTAGCTCATACACGTGTAGCGGGAGGGGGTTGGAAGGGGATGGGGGGGGGGGGGCGTATTTTACGCAAAATATTCAAACTGTTTCAATTAAATGCTATTAAAATGTTAAATAAAAGAAAATAAAAATCACGCAAAAAAACCCACTGCCATTATCTATCTATACAATAGAAAATTTTTAAAATTTTATCGATTCATTATAATCAATGAACTTCGCTCAGTGAGTAATGTACATCACTAACAAAAAAAAAGTAAGACCCACCCGGTATGAACCGGTTAAAACCGGATGTATCCGCTTACAGCTACTTAGCAGCTGTTGACGTGTTGGGCATGTTCACTGGAGATGTTATGCTTATTTACCTTACCAAAAACCAAGTACCAAAAACTTACCATATCAATGGTAAGTTTTTGGTACTTACCTCTTACCCTATACTATATATTGTTTTGAATTTTGTGTTAAGAAATATTAGAGTCTATGAGGGATTTAACAAATAAATATTATACATTAAATGTATTTTATTATAACTGTTGTAGACGACAAAAAATAATATTATTCTATTGTTTTTTTTTGTTTTACAGTTAATAATATGTTAATGAAGAATGACTTGGTCTTTATGTATTATTTTTAATATATATATATATATATATAAAGAATTTCAATCAGACTAAAAGGTTTGAAGCGATTTTAGTTTGAGTTTAAAGATATTTTAAATAATATTATGATATCAAAATTAAAAAAAAAACCAAAACCCTATTATAAGACTCTGACACTAAATATCTTGATCAGTCTACAATTAAATGTTAAAAATAAAATAATTACATAATCAATCAAACTGTCATTTAGTAAAAAAATATATATATAGATTATAAAACATATATAACAAAAAGGTTCGTCTGTACGTCTGTTGATCGAATTAATACACGGTACCGTGTAACAACCGAAATATTAAACATAATATAGAAATATTCGATTATCATATTATTTTAACTTAATAAATATTTAGAATAAGAAATGAGTAGGTATATAAGGGGAAGCTTAGGAGTAGCGGCATTGACAGAAAAAATTAGAGCCGTCTGTCATGGTGTGGGCATGTTATGAGGAGGGATGAAAGGCACGTGACCAAAAGAGTGCTGGGTATGGTAGTGGAGGGATAGACAGTTAGAGGACGGCCGAAGATAAGATGAATGGAATGCGTGAAAGACGATATGGAGAAGAAGGGAGTGTGTATGGAGATGACGAGTAACAGGAGAGTATGGAAGGATAAAACATAGTGCGCCGATCCCAAAACAGGATAAGGGTATGATGGATGATAGATATGTATTTATCTTAATACATATTTGTTTATTTATTTATTTATGTAATATGTTAAGTCTTTATATTTATTTAATTACAAAAATGCGTTATATAAAACTATTATGTTTATGGATGGTCATAATAAAGTACAATTAAATTTTATATTTTTATCTACATATATAGATAGATAGATAGATATCTATAGATAAAAATTGACGATATTAAAGATGTTCCATTTCTGTTTCAGCGTACGGCAAAGTGTTCTTAGTTAGAAAAAGATGTGGAGTCGACGAAGGAAAGTTATACGCAATGAAAGTATTGAAGAAAGCGTCAATAGTACAGAAGTTAAAAACGGCGGAACACACGCGGACGGAGAGACAGGTGAGGACACATAAGTTATATATAAGAATAGATTTAAAAAAGTAAAAAAATTTTTTTTTAATAAAGTCACCCGTTTGGAAATGAAAAAAAATGTATGTAATTTTTTACATTTACAAAATTTGACTTTGAAGTCATTTGGACGTTAGTTCGATTCCCGCGTAAAACTTTTTTCTACAACTCATATTGAACGATAAAATTATCGTAAGTGTAATTATTTCAAGAAATTGTATGTTACCCACCATCGCCAGTACCTACATCAGGGCAGCGGGTTATTCTCCGCACCCCTCATCCAACTCGCAGTCAGACATGTAAATGATAATGATAATATTTAAACATAAATTTAGCATAAAAATGTTTATTAATGGAGAAGAGATTGAGTTAACAACTGACTGTCTTATTACAACTGCGTCATACTATTCTACTTACAATGTTAGATATCACCTATATATATATATATATATATATATATATATATATATATATATATAGACATATAATGGTCTGTTTGTAATTCCCAATTATTATATTCTTTTCTATGTCTATCTGTCTGTTTGTTTCGGCTTATCTCTGAAACGATTTGATCTCAACAAGACTTTACTGGCGGATAGCTTATGTTATAAGGAGTAACACACTACTTTTATTTTAAAAGACTAGTTCCGGACGAAGTCGTGGGCACAGCTAGTATGTATATATATATATATATATAAAGTGAACTTGATATGTGCATAATTGGATGACATTAGCAAGTACTAATCCGTGCCACGTGATTTATAAATTGTATTTACCCCTTACGGTTTTATTTAAATGTATTAATGCAATCAATGGCTATCATTGGCTTGTTTAGAGACAGAGATGGATAAAGAGAGACAGAGACAGAGAAACCATAGTAGCTGAATCCCCTCCTTGTCTGTATACTTTGTACGATGTTCTTAGATTAAATAATGATATGTACATACAATGTTGCATTGCCACTACTGCCACTATGTATTATTTTATACATAAGATACTAGCATCCACTCCTGGCTTTTCTCGCATATAGTTATTTTCTATGCCTTCTCGGCTCCACGGTAAGTGTCGATCCAATATCCCGTAGCAACAAAGACATGCAAATCCACTCTTAGATTACATGTGTTTATTATATACAAGTTGTATACGGACAGCAATCTCCTTAATTTTTATATCGATCTAAATATAAGATGCTGATCTACAGAAATATGTGATGAGAGAAAAAAAAATAGTGAAAGTGTATCCTTAAACGACTTTACCGATTATGATGAAATTTAGACGATACGAATAGATTGAATTGCAATTATTATGTGGACGGAGACACAGGATAAAGCTAGTATAATACATACTACAAAAACTACAAACATACTTCAAATATATATGTATATATATGTATATAAATATATTATATTGTAACGTGCTAGTAATTATCTTACAATGTTACATAGGATATCTGTTACTGGGATATAAGGATACTACTTATGTTACTAAGTTCCAGCGTTAGTACTTACTTTTGCCTTAAATATCATGTAATATATACCACTAATATTATATATGCGAAAATCTCTGTCTCCGTCTGTCTGTTACACTGTCACGTCTAAACAATTACACCGATTTTAATGAAAATTGGCACAGTGATAAACTATTTGTTTTTGGAAAAAGACATGGCCTACCTACCTTATAATGTGAAAAAAGTGTTGAGAAGATTAAAAAATGAGGTTAAAATTTGAAGATTAAATGACCGAACTGTATTTAGGCTAGGGTTAAAGTTTGTATGAAAAACTATCATAACAACATATCTAATAGCGGGCGGAGCAGCGAGAAAAACCGATGTACTAATTAATATATATGTCTCATTAAAAATACATTGGGCATCCCTACTTTAAGTAAAACCTATGTTAGGGTTGTCGAAATGTTATATATTTAAAATTATTTTATTGGTCAGAATTTTTATGAATTTTCTATTATATAAAAATTTTTAAATGTTTATAGAAACGTTACATTTTGATGATTTTTTATTACATTGTAGGTACTGGAGGCGGTTAGGGCGTGTCCATTTCTCGTCACTCTTCACTACGCCTTCCAGACCGACTCCAAACTACACCTCATACTCGGTAAGTTCATTCAAAACTAATGTAGGTCATGTAAGTATTTCTTTATATTTCACTATATTATCCAGTTTACTTAATTGTCTAACTCTCTCTTAGATATATAAAAGTTACATGCAATATTTAAGCGAAGGTCAACTTTCAAATGATATATATATATATATATATATATATATATATATATATATATATATATATATATACAGTTGTCTATCAGTTAATAAGGTCGCGATGCTTACAAATCTATATCAACTATTTATATGAATCATAAACATATTTTATTCTAATAATATAATAATCTAAAAGGTGGTCTGTATGTCACAAGTGATACGATATTACATATAGTGAAATAATTAATAATACAACGATTTTTTTGTTTTTATTTAAATATATATATTTCTTAACTAAGCGTCTTACGAAATTGACGTCCCAAGATTAATTAAACAATTTATGTATTACAATATTTTAGTTAAAAAAAAAAATAGTAAAAATATACGTATACTGTTATTAAAAAATATCCTCCAAAGCTTACAAAACAGAAGAAAAAACAAAAATGATTGTTAACGGTGCGGCGGTGGTGCAAGCGTTGCCCAACTCGAGACCCAATTGGCCCAATTCACTCGACCTTGGTACACTGCGATATGCACCTTCGTGCCGTTTATTATTTATTTATTTATTTGTTTATTTGTTTACGTTACTATTTTTTTTTTTTAATTTTTATTATGTGCCAGTATTTGTGTTTGTTTTTTTTTGTTGGTTAAATAGTTTTTAATTGAGTATCAGAATTGAATTTTAAATTTTGTTTTTTTTTGTATCAAATTATATTCTCTATGGAACCTTGTTGTATTCTGTTGGATGGATGGATGAATTCTTTGGTAGCGTAATATATTCTCTTTGTAACCTTCTTATATTCTTTTACATGGCTGGATGGTAGTTGGATAGATGGATGCATGAATTCTTCGGTAGCGTAATATATTCTCTATGGAACCTCCTTATATTCTTTTGGATGGCTCTGGGTGGGTAGTTGGATAAATAGGTGGATGGATGGATGGATTCTTCGGTACCTTAATATATTCTTTATGAAACCTTTTGTTTGGATAGCTGGATGGATTGATTGAATAGATGAATGGATGTATCATAATATATTCTTTGCTCAAACTGTAATGTAATTTTTTTGTTGGATATGTTTTTTTTTAATTCTTGTCTTGAATTTTTAATGAAAATTCTAGACAAAATTTCAAAAATTTTTAGACTCAGTAACCCTGTCCGTTTGACCTCGACGGCCTTTTTTTTCTATATTAGTATTTGGTAAGTGAGTAGGTACGCTCGTCATGACTCTCACACCCTTGACATGTAAGCATTTTTGTATTGCCTCATCGGTTTTTTTATTTTATTATTATCCGACATTATATTATATAAAGATAAAGATAGATAAAGATTAATGTGTCATTTTATATTTATGATACTCGTTTAACATATTCATGTATTGAATATATATATTTTTTTATTTTTATATAACATAAATGTTAAGCTTAGTACACAAGTTCAGTTAAATCGACTGTCTATTACCTGTAACACATTACTCAAGTATCCTTGACCCGACGCTCTTTCTTTTAAACCGTTTGTACGTACGTACGTTTGTGTGTTTATGGCTTTATAATAATTATATTATAAATGTGTTGCCGTCTTTACAGTATTATATGAATAACCTTTAGATATTTTTTTTACTAACTATCCGTGATGAGATGATGTTATATTGATTTATTTGAGTGGTGGATGTTTGAAGTGAATTTTATTATATATATATATATATTGATTGGAGTGAAAGGACATTAAAATAAATATATTAATTATCGTTTATTTAAAATCGTAATATTCTCAAGAAACAATATCTTATAGCATCTTATGGAATAGATTCGAATTACTTAGATCTGTAGTGACATTAAAAAAAAAGTAACCCTTGATGAGTGAGTGAGTCGATTCTCGCTCGGTCGGTTTTGAAGTCCAAGGATAATTTGACTTTGAATATTCATTATTATTCTTGCAATTAAAATATACAAAAATAAATGAAATTAAATATATGTTTAAATATAATTATTAATAAATTACAGTTAATATTAATAATACAGTTTAATAAATCGATTAACACTAAACCTACCTTGTGTACCTGTTCCTACCGCACGCCGTCAAATTGACCTTTAATTAAAAATTATTTTATTATATAACGCAGGTAATAATGGAAATAACTAAAAGTAAAGAGTTTCGAAAATATTATATGCATATTCTAAGAATTGTCATGTAGTTTGATAATGATATATATTATAACGTTTAAAAATGTGTAAGTTTTACAAAAGTTTAAGAACGGTCAATTTGACCGGTACTTGGTAGGTTTAGTGTTCATATTAAGATTAATCGATTTATTAATTTATGATTTGCAAATAAAAACATTTTAAATATTCATACGTTATAATTGCCTTTCAAAATATGTATAAGAAAATTGCAAGGTTTCTAGCTGTAATACCAAGGAGTAGAATCCACAGGATACTCCCTTGATACTCCCCAGACACACCCTTAACTAATGTGTCAGTCATGATTTGTATGTTGAACACAAGTAAATCATGGTGCTAATAGTAGTCGTATGATACACTCACACACAAAAAATTAAACTTTAAATATTCCAAATAATAATTATATTCCGTATCTATAGAAATGAAATGAACGAAAAAAAAATAGTCCTAGATAGCTTATTTTTGGGTTGCATACAATCTAATCTATAGATGTCGTTGAGATGTATCTATTTTGACGTAATCTAATAAAATATATTTACATTTCAATATAATTATTTAAATAAAATGTTACAATATTCTATTTGTATGATGGTTTTGATTTCCCTCTCCTTTCTTTAAACAGTTGCAAGCTATTGTTCGAGTGTACTTACACGTGCATTTGCTGTGAATCAAGCACACGGCACGGGCGACCAGCGATTTTATATTCTTTTACATATATAATAATAACTAAGTGCGCCAATAGACTCTCAATTTCGATTCGCTTCGCTCGCGAGATATCGATCGGGTCCCGTTTGCATATTGAGCGAAGCGAGCCCAGTGTAGTGTCTCATCGATTCCCATTGACTTCAATGGTATATCAGTTTTTGGACGATTATTCAAGTAGTTTTCGAGTCTATTCGTGATAAAGAATGTGAAAAAGTCTCCAATGAAACGCTCCGCTCAATTACTGTAATATGACTTATTAGTGTATGTATGGCTTATTAGTTGATTTTCGTATCGATTGGTCTCGGCTTCGAATTTAGATATATCAAATCTTTCCTGATCTAGTCTGTGAAGGTAAAAACTCAACAGAGATGTGGCATACATTTAAAAGAAATTCAATAATAATTAACCCAACAACAAAAATCCATCAGCGTGTTCAGTTAAGCCCTTCATCCTATCCATAATTAAAGACAAGGTCTCCGCCCATCGGTGGGATAGAAATCTAGATATCAAAGTCAAATACATTTATAATACAATTGAATTAATTATCTATTGAAATATTATTTTCTAGTTACAAAGTATATTATACTATATGTGTCTTGGGTAAATACAAAGGCGGGTAGAAATCTAGAAAGTCAAAGTTATATTTATAATACAATTGAATTAATTATCTATTGAAATATTATTTTCTATTTCCTACTTCCAAAGTATATACTATATATGTCTTAGGTAAATACAAAGGCGGGCGGTCTCTCTCTCCTTGCGCCGCACGCCCAGTAGTGGTGGTTGGGTAATAGCACAATCTCATAATGGCGATGTATTGACCGTGTCTGTGTTATAATACAATGTTTCTATTGTTTCATCCGTATTCGTTATGCGATTTTAACTAACTAATAATATAATATCACACGATTATTACTGATCTAGATTATAATTTGAAGCAAATTGGGTTAATATATGGTTACTGTATATATATATATATATATATATATATTTTGTACGTATTATATTACACTTGATAATTATATATTAGTATAATCCCTTCTATATATATAATATATAATAAAAAAAGAATATAATGCACATAAAAATTATATGTAATATTGATAATTTTTTCTGTTATACAAATTGTTCCAATAATTATAATAGACTAGGGATTAAAAAATATTTTCACACACACACACACACATACACACGCACACACACGCAAATAGAAACATATACAATGATTAGTTAAATAAATATCACATGTATGCTAACATACATTCAATCAACTTAAATCCCACAATATAAAACATATTTTATATAGAACTCCCCCCCTCCCCCTCCCTTCCTCTATTATCCATGTAGACAAATACTATGACTGGCATATCAAGGTCGTTCCTCGTCTGCGCCAATATTAATATATAACACTATAATGTCTGTACGTACGTCTGCAATGTTTTTTATTCTTCATTTTTAAAAATTAAATTAAATTCTACATATCATTGATTCTATAAAGGAAATGGTTTTTTTTTTTTTAATTTTTTTTTATTGTACCGTATTTTTATCCGCATTCTGACAATTTAAATTTAACAAACAGGAAATTTCTGAATAATAAATTTAATAAATAAATTGAAAAATATTATTATGATACCCGTCTACCATTTGTTAAAACAAACTGTATAAACTTTAAACATAACATAATATAATATAATAATAAAAATATATAATTTTTATTATTCAAGGATAAATGTAGGTTAAAATAAAATATCTAAATATATAATTTAGTATTATTTTTGTAATATTATCTGTAAAACGGTTGTAATATTTCATATTTCGAATATTGTTTGTTCTTCATTTAAAACTGAATATAGAATATTTATAACGAAACTAGTTATAAGCGGTTCAAACCGGTTTTTTTGTGAACATTTTTCGTATGTTATGTATTAATTGTCGACTGTAATGTTTGTTACAAGGGAAGAATATTTTGTTTATTACCTTATATGACGGTTTTATGAATATTGATTTAGATTATTGTATTATTGTATTATAGATTATAGTTAGTAGTAAAAGATCAACTCAGGTCGTATTCAGTAATAACACAGAACAAGATTTAACTATTGTTTTATTATTCACTGTTCATTATTCACTGTTCATAATTCACTTATTTACTCACTTTAATGTTTGTATTCACAATTCAACGATTCCATCCTTAATGACACTATATTTGTATATCAAATTTTTACCAGACCACAAAACGTTTTTCCCCTTTCACAATGCACTCTCCAGTTGCCATATACAATAATTTACTTTATGGTGTGTATCACAGTATTACAATAATAACATATTTGAATAATGTACTACAATAAAAATACTATAAATCATATCATCAAATAATTATCTTACAGTAGTATACAATCTATCAAGCGCTAGGTGAATTAGCGCGCTAACATCGCGTAGTGAAAAGACTGTTAGTGAGCCGTTAGAGAGCTTGTGATTGGTGGATTTCTTTTGGGGTCAAATAGTGCTCTTGAAATTGGACTAGGAAATGGTATCATTAGGATTATCAGTCGTAGGGATTTGGTCGGACACGTTTGACCCTTTACGGTATGTATGTATGAGTATTGTATGTGTGATTAGGTTTTAGATTAGTGCAACACATTGCACTAAATATAGCAGGCATTTAAATTAATTAAATTTCATTAATAAAATATAAGGTTTGGTGTTTTGTATGTCCGATCTTTATTTTTATATTTTGGTCTTAATCAATGTAATGCCTGTCTGCCCCCCCTCCCCCCTTTATTATATAACTTAAGTGAAATCTTATATGTTAAGTTTAGGTTTTTTTTTCACAAACACCGTCTATGGCTAAGTTTTCTTTATATGTGTGTGTTTCTCTATGTGTGTGTGTGTGTCGCCCCAATGTTCGCCAAGTTTAAAGTGCACTCCACGGCTTCCCTTGTATAAGCCCTTTTAAATCGATGAAGTTTTGTACGGACGGCAAATAAATGTAAGGTTTTTTTTATATGATAATTGTATAAAATATAATTCAAAAAGAAACTTTGTTTCCAGGAATATAAAAAATTGTCAAATTTTGTCAAAAAGGCAACTCTAAAATTTTTTTTTTATTTATACACAAAAATTAATATTTTGAATGTTTCTGTTTTTGCTGATCGTACTTACCCCGTTCCAGTGACGAGTGAACAATTATAAGAAGCGAATAATTCGCGTGTCTTATTTTAAATTCAGACGATTGGGGTGGGGGGGGGGGTCGTATTAAAAATGTCGGGGTTTCAGCTTTTAGTAATTGCTAAAATCTTTGCATGAAATATGAATTGTTATAAAAAAATGGATACCATATAAAAGGAAGTGTTATATTTTAGTTGTTAATTAATGATTTCCAAGAATTATTACAATCATAAAATATAATATAACTTTATATTACTTAAAATAATAAATTTTAAACATATATGTATATATATAGATTGATATGATAAGATATGTTTATCGTGTTTGATAATTCTTTAGTTTTTTTTTTTTTTTGTAAATCGATATTATCTGTCACGAGAAATCTTTAAATCGGATAATTTAATAAATAACGTGATTTAAGAGAAATATTAAATATATTAATTAATAATAATAATAATAATACTTATCTTCACGCCATACCCCTTGCGGGGTGGCCGGAGACGGCGGAGCGCCAAACGCTACGGTATAATATATAAGGAATTTTCGAGAGTATAATACAAAAAATGCGCTCAGTCGTGTGTCTGTTCATACAAATAATTGGTTAATTGGTTGTTGTTCATATAAAAATAAATCATTAAATATTTGTCTTCGGCTTTCGTTTACATTCGTCACGCAATAGACGGACTTTGTATATATATATATAATATTATATAGCTTCTTTTAAATAATTCTTCTGATTACTTATATCTGTGGTGTCGGGAATCGAACCTACGTTGACTATGCAATAGAGAAATTGACACTAGTATATTTGCCCCCAGACTACGTGGCCGGCGGCGAGCTGTTCACCCACCTCTACCAACGGGAACACTTCCACGAGAACGAAGTCAGGATATACATAGCGGAGATAATACTCGCCTTGGAGCAGCTCCATAAGGTTAGAAATTTTATTTTTATCATTTTTTTTTTAAGATAAGTTTTAATCTTTATCATTTCCTTTTATCTTAAATATATATAAACGATTCCAGCTCGGTATAATATATCGCGATATAAAGCTCGAGAACATCCTCCTCGACGCGGAGGGTCACATCGTGCTGACTGACTTCGGTCTGTCGAAGGAGTTCTGCGGGGGGGAGAGCAGGGCGTACAGCTTCTGCGGCACCATCGAGTATATGGCGCCGGAGGTTGTGAGGAGCGGGAATCAGGGACATGATATCGTGAGTACTGTTTTATATATATACATGTATAGCGTGACGTTTGTCCGTTTGGGCTCTTTGAAACAAGTGAACCGATTTCGATAAAATTTTGTTGATGTCTATTGTTTTGTCCAACTAGCTAGTATATATATATATATATATATATATATATATATATATATATTATTTGACTATTCAATCTAGATGAGATTATACCGACGTTAATTTTATTTAAATACCCCTTTGAAATTTACCGGCATTTCGATTTTGTACGATTTGCTCCAAGAGACTTACTTGATTTATTGTGAGATTTTCTTAAAAACATCACTTAGACTCCAACCCCTCCCCCGGGTCGCTAAGCTTCCTCTATCCCCCCCCCTACCACTATGGCAAGATATACATCTATCGTTGTATTATCGTTATATTTGTTTAATAGTGTTACTGTTAATATAATCTATTGACCTTATTAATTTATTTAGTTCATTATATTTATTTGTTTGTTCTAATACGATTTAAATTTAATATTTAATTTTATATGTGAAATTAATTTTGATTATCTCGTCTTTGTCGGCGTTTTAATAGATTTTAAAAAGACAGTTGTTTTAATATTAAAGTATTTGTTTTGTGAATTGGTTCAGTAGTATCGGTATGATTGGATATACATACAAAATTTTATTTTTGTGAATTAGAATTCTATAAAATTAAAATTATTTTCTTTGACTTATAATGTGGAAAACGTAAGCTATTAGCGTTATTGAATAGTTACTGTTATGAAGTAAATATAAAAAATATATAATATTTTAATAATAACAACTCTTAATATAACACTTAAAATATAATGGACAAGTCAAAAATAAAAACGTTCCGTTCGAATATTTTGTTTTTTATTCAAAACTGTATATAGAAGATCTTAAATAAATTAATAGTGAAACAGTCTTTACGCCTACACATAAATCATAGTTTGGTGTACAGTCGCGTTAAACAGTTTTACGATTTAATAATGGGATATTAAAAATTTACTATCGCTATCACTGAACCTGAATTTAATTTGTAACAAAATATTGAATATAGAAAGATATTTTTGAGCGAAGTGAGTGGAGCGCTCTACTGGAGACGTTTTCGTATTCTTTGTCACGAATGGGCTTGAAAACGATGATGACTTGAAAATTATGATTTTTTTTTTAAATATGTCATGTCGTTGAGGAATAATCGTCAAAAAACTGATATCCCATTGAAATCAATGGGAAACGATTATACGGGGCTCGCTTCGCTCAATATGCAAACGGCACCCGAGATTTCGAGAGCGCAGCGAGTCGAATTTGAGGATCTGTTGGCGCCCCTAAAACATATATCCTAAACGAAACGTTAAGGAGTCAAAATAATTAATATTCATCTAAAAAGACATGATTGAAGTGAACAGTTTAAAAAGTTATACATCTTAACGTAACTAACCACTTTGACGCAAGTAATTCTGACATTAAAAGATTGATCCATCGCCTTTTAAACTATTTTAGTTAAACCATGTCGAAATGAGAGAGGAGTTGGAATTGTTAGAATTAGTCGTTAAATCTGTGTTGACAGGTGATTTGTTATGTCGCTGTGAAAGTTTATTATTTATATGTGTGGATCTGTTTGTTTTTAAAAGATTAATTGTATGTGATTTTTCTCTCTATAATAATAATGATTTAAAATTAATTCAGAATAAAATCTCTTATTAATTGCGGCTCATATTAATAATGTTGTAAAGCGAACAGTAAATAAACGCGTAACAGCTGTTTGATACATAAATATGAACGGTGAAAGTCGTGCCGTCCGTCCGTTTGCTCTGTACGTACTATTAAAATATTTATATATTTATTAGATAACGCTTTTGTCGCTAATTGTACATAATGAATTCTATTCTTAATTTAAATGTTTTCGTGTTCTAAATATAAAAATATTTCAAATAGTCCATCTGATATAAGAATGTTCGATTCTTAATTAGAATGTTTTCGTGTTCTAAATATTCGAATATCGAATGTCTTTTCATTTCTTTATAAATATACATATATTGAAATAAATGAATACTTTTATTGAGTCATTCTCGATACTAATCGCTCTTAAGTGGATCATATAAAAATACCTGATGTTCTGTATGTTTACTTGTCCCAGATACCGATTTATCAATTAATGAGTGCTAATGACTCAATGTTTATATTATTTGAGTTAGCATTGTTTGCAGTTGAGTTCGAATGAAATAAAAACGATCAACTATTCTTCATAGTTTTATCACAATCCGTTTATTGCTGCAAAATATTGTTGTGTAGAAATTTTAGTTTGTTTTTAACCTTCAGTTTTTTTTTTCGTTTATACGAATAACGATTTTGCAAAAGAATCCAGTTAAAATTTCGCAGCCGCTCTAGTTTCTTAGAACATCGCCCCTCTCTCTCTCTCTCGCACGTTGTATATTATATCTGGCGTCTCGCTCGTGGACCGTGACCTACATGTTCGCTGTGACGCCAATTCGGGTATAACACGAATAAATTATGTTAGTTTGTATAATGTAATAATTTATAACTTTTTAAGTGCTATTAAAATTCGGTCGGTTATCCAGTAATACGGTTAAATTATAGATACTGAGACTTTCAAGTCATTAATATATAATTATTAGTGTTTTTAATTTGTATGTATTTTAGAAACTTAATGGTAAAATAGTTTGTTATTATATTATCGAGTTGATAACTGTAGTATAAAATTAATTTACTATATATTATAATTACAAATGTCCGTCTGTGTATAAACAATGCAGACAAATTCTTATTATGAAGTATTTATATGACAAATGCATTCGGAATTCCGAAGTAAATACGGCGTCGATGACCGTCTGAATAAATCTCGGACTTCTGGGCTATCTTATTATAGTGCAATATGGTTCACATTCGCCTGGCAACTGCCGCCCAATAATAGCTCGTATTGCGTTCCAATAAGATTGTATATCGAGAATCACTTGCAATATTTTAGTTAATCTGTAATTATATGAGCCATCTTTTTATATTAAGGTGAAAGTTGTTTGAAGTTTCTGTTGTTGTTAATAAATAATATTAAATATTATCTTTAACTTTATTAAAGATATAACATCTAATGTTACGAAAGTGATATTCCAAATTTAAATTGAGCGTTTAAAAAATAATGCTTATATTAATTATTATAACGGCCACAATCTGGAATGATCTTTAAATTATTTGACGGTTATTTGCCGTCACGCCATCGACCAATCAGAAAGGTTAATAGTAGTTTACATGGAAAAAACTTTTTTTTTTATATTATAATATATATAATAAGCTTTATTTACAGTATATATATTTATTTACAGTTCGAATGTGAAATGTGTCGTTTAAATATTTTATGTTTTTTTGTTTGTTTTTAATGTCCTTAATTAAATCTAAAGTATTCGCTATCACGAACAATATCATAATGTCACCTTCGAGCTGAAAATAGAGCGAGATGCTATTATTAGATCCGCGGCGTGCGAGCGAGATAGCAAGATATTGCCGGTCGGTCGCTTATTAACATAAGTTACCATAGTGATTAAATATGAATAGAAGTTTACTTTTCTTTTTATATTTTTTAATAAAAAAAACCTTTATTGTTATTCATTGACTTAATATCTTTATTAAGATCCATAATGAATAATCATTGCTTAATGTTTACACGTGTGAGATGTATCTGTGTGTGTGTGTGTATGTGTGTGTGTGTGTGTAGGTACGCAAATTACATACCCACGGGATGCGTCTGCGCGTATCTTATCGTGTTTTAATTGTATGTTTGTACGTGTATGTGTGTGTGTGTATGTGTGTGTCTGTGTTTTGGTATTTCTCGTTGTTATCGACTATTTTATTTAGTGTTATGTATTGTTTGTGTACTCGTATAATTGGTAAATATTAAACAATTGTATTTTTTTTTATATGAGCGATAAATCTCCGAGTGTGATAATGTAATCGCGTATCGGCGAAAGTGAACCTCGTTTCCCTTCGCGTTTCACGACCTTCGGCGATTATGATAGATGTATTGATTCAGTTATTATATATATATATATATATATATATATATATATATATATATATATATATATATATATATATATATATATATATATATGAATTTCTTAATATTGGAGTACTTTTTTAGTCGGGCATAGTTTTTTTTTTTTTTATAGAACATACCCTCGATTTGTTATTGTTTAATAATTAATAGTTTTATGTAACTCTTATTAAAGATATGTTGATCTATTTGCTTTATTTATTATAATATAATTTCACGCGAAGGTGAATTAATATAATCTGTGTGAAATGGCCGAGCTGCGCGGGCGCACCAAAATGGCGGCCGGGAAGTGGGTCACGGTGACTGTCTACTTACGAATTAACATCCCGATTTGTTTATCTGTTTGTTTATTTAATTATTTATATGTTAGTATAATTTTAAATAAATTCAGTGTTTTTACGTGTTTTTGTCGTGAGATGTTTTTCTTAAAGTAAATGTGTAATTAATAACAATTTAAATTGTTGTATGTTCCTTTTTTTATCTGTCAGTTTGTGAGTTTTTAAATGTTTTATAGTTTCTTTAATATTTATTGACGTCGTACTTTTTTTTTTTTTTTTTTTTTTTTAATTTTTAAGTGCCATTTTTGTTTATTTGTAATTTATTTTCTGTGTGACGTTGTCATGGATAGATAGTTACATGTCATTTTCTTATATAGTTAAATTTTGAAACCTTCATAGTATCGTCAATTTGTAACAAATTGTTAATTTGTATAATATTGTAAATTAACAGTTCGGTTAACTTACTTCGTAAGCGGTTAACTTAAATAGTTTAAAAATGTTTTAAACATTGTCGTTGTTAAAAGACATTGAATTATATGTATATTGTTATATTTGTTTTGATATAGTAATTAGCGTTGCGTGTGGCCTTTGAAATCTATTTATGCTGTGGTAATATTATAAACTTGTGTTTATTTTAAATATGAACTTCACCACAATTGCTATATCGAGATTAAAAATAGTATTGAGCAAAATAATTTACACACACACACACATATATATATATATATATATATATATATATATATATATATATATATATATATATATATATAAATCGTTCACGATTTTTGTATGCGCTGATCTTTGAAACCACTGAACCGATTTCAATATAATTTTGTAGATATTAACAGTTTGGTCCGTCTTAAAATATAGGATAGTTTTCCATCTATCTCAATTAAACAACACTTACAACAATATATATATATATATATATATATATATATATATATATTATAAAATAATATTCAATTCATCCTTTAAATAAACAGTTAGTAGGTAGGTATCGCGCTGAATAGGTACCGAGTTGGGTCCGCGACGAATTCTTCATAGTGAAAGTTTTACCGTTCACTTTTACTTGACGTTTTTTTTTTGGGTTTTTTTTGTTTGGTCCGTTACAAAAAAAATTTTATATCACTATCTTCTTAGTTATGACCTTAAAATGGGATGAATTTTCTCTGATAATATAATCTATATCACATCGTGTGTGTGTGTGTGTTTGTTTAAGTACTTACTCGTAGGAAGTACCTTGGTGGGTGTTAAATGTGATCAGCTTCCGCCGTACATCAACCTGAAGGTTCACATCAACCTGTTTTATTAACGCTCTCGTTTCACGGAGGTCGTTTAATTATGAAATAACTAATTTTACCCTCAAAAATTGTTTTAAACCTTTCCGATTGGTCGATGTCGTGATCGATAGCCAATGGGAACTCTCGAAAGTGTTGTCATTTTTAATTTAATTATACTATAACAAAATGGCCGTTTCTTTTTCTTTCTAACGTTTGATTATTTAGTTGAAATATTTATTAAAATAGAATGTAATATTGTTATTTACTATAATTATATTTTATTATTAATCATATCTAATATCTAGAAACCTTCAAAAGAAGACTTCACCTATATTTTGTTAACAAAGCAATTAAACGAATTTAATTAGTTCTCATTCAAGAAAACAAGACAACTAGAATATTCTCTTAGCGTCCATCGGATTCCTTTCGAAGTGAAAGCAAACTAAATAATTTATTTATTTAACAGAGCGTAAAGTCATTAAAAGAATACGCACATTGACAACACTATTGTCTAAACGCAAAGTTTGTGTGAATTAATACCTAATTAATGATCATTTAAAATAATTCTATTCTATACATTGAAAAGATTTTTCGCACACGTCCGCCCGATTGCGACATCCGACACGGAATGAGGTTACAGGTTGGTGCGTTCCAATTTTGAATTTTAGTCTGGGGGATACTTTCACTATCATTTTTTATAGCCATTCTATTGGTTACTGTTTTCTTTTTTTTTTTTTTTCTTTTTTTTTAATTTTTGTTTCATATCCGGTCCACGGTATCGAGAGTTCTGTTTCGTTTGATTAATTGCAATTACTTTCGATACAAGATATCGCGCTTCTATCTCGTATCAGCCTCGTTTTCTCTTTACATAACTGAATTACATTTAGTTAATACTTGTTTATTATACTTCCTTATGACGCCCGGATAATTATTTAGTTTCTGGTAATATTTAACCCGTCACCCCAATGTGGAGACTGGTGGGTTAAGCTCTTCACCCATTTCGTAATTAGTATTTATTGTGATGTTTTTTTTTTCTGTATTCTAATTTTAAATCTAGTATTTCTTTATCCTGTTATAACATCTATCTGCTCAATTATAAATAGTTTTCTACCGTTACAATCTATCTACACATTCGCTATCTCCTTCTAACCTGTAGATTATGTCATCAAGCTGGTTCGCTGTCTCGCTCTCGCGCTTTGATAGTATAACTAGGATGAGATAGATAAAGATCCCGTAAGTTCAGAGTTCTTTGTTGTCAATGAAAAATGAATTTTATTTTTATTGAACTAAAGTTAAGATTCGATTCTCTTGTAGGTCTCTATGTAGTTATTCAAGCAAACCTTATTTTTTTAATATTTTTTTGAAGACATTTTTTTTATCATACACAAATTTTATTTGTCATATTCGTTTACTGGCGACAAAGAGGTAATGTAAAAAAAAAATATGCCAAAAAAGTTAAATCATGTACGTTATAAATATAAAGAAGTTGTTTTGATTAATCTCATATGATTAACAAAGCATTAATCATTCCGGTTAATGTGAGTGTGTGTGTGTGTGTGTAGGCAGTGTTTATTTTTTTTTCTTAACATTTTCATGTTTAATTATACCCATCAGAGTTGTGCTAGTTTTGGCGAAACTTTTATAATTATATGATTTATCATTTTGGCAAAGAAAGTATTTTCTGGGTCAGGATCGTTATTTTTGATAAAATGTTGCTATAGTTTAAAAAAAACAACATTAATATTAATTAATTATATTAGAAAAAAAAATACTTTGATTCATAGAATACAAAATGGCTTGTACGTTTAACTTTTACTAATTACGTTATTAGTAATAATATTATAAGATAATTTAAGCCATTTTGATCTCAAACGACATAACTCGTGATCACTATCGCCTCTGCAAAGTCGTCACTTTAAGGTCGTTTATTTTTGTTTTTAAGGAATAATAACATTTATTTTTTCATTATTATAATTGACAGCTTCTTAAACTTAACGTAAAGAAAATGTCATTTTTTTTGGTGATACTTGTTATCTTTGAAATCAATGAAAAATTTTTCAGGTTACAACCTGTCCCAAGTTTGCAGGACAGTCTCGATTTTAAGGGTACCATTCCTTTTTCTAATTAACTAATTTTGGTGTTTTCGGACCATGTCAAATATTATTGCTGTAAAATATATATATATATATATATTTTGTAAATTTTACTATTTTTCTCATCTTGCATACATGGCCAATATTAATAAATTAATATAAATTGACGCAGGATGAATGAAATAGGTTCATGGCAATAAAAAATACCCGTGAAAAAAATAAACAGATACATAAAAACTATTTTTAATCTTTTCCATTAATTGGAATCAGTACAGATATTTTATTCCTTTTTATGACTTACCGTCTTGATACTTAAAAAAAAGTCGATGTCAAAAAAAATAATTATATAAAATTTTAAGTGACATTCTTAATTAAAAAAAACTTTTCAATACAATATATCTTCATCCACTGAAACTGTAAAAGTATCAAGATTGAATGGAACGCAATACCAAATTTTTGTATTCCCGTTCCCGTTGATAGCCGACATTTTTATTTTGGTTTATCTGGATCGTATCCAAATGCAACACGGTGCGAATATTAGGTTTTTTATTTTGAAAAAAAACATACACACATGCATGGCTTACATTAATTATAATTTCTTTGTTAGTATTTTTTTTTGCTGTCCGTACATTTATTTTATTATATATATATATATATATATATATATATATATATATATAATAAAATAAACGTAACATAGCGGCTCGTAATAAGTTTCACCGGCCGTAGCGGATGACACAAGATTACGGTACACTTACCAACTCACGCGCACGTCCATCACGAGAAGGTGAAATGAACCTTACTACATATAAAATAGGGTTCATTTTAAAATGTATAATCGAGTTACGAATTCTTGATCAGTGTGCGTGTATCATTTACATACATACATACATACATATAAGTGTATAAAATAGGAAGTATTATAATTCTGAATTTTTGCTCGTTTCGCGATGTTAATATTTCACTCGGCACCCCCCTCCCCCCCACCTCCCCCCATCCGCTGTAGCAGTGAACTGTGAAGTGAGCGCTATGGCGTATGTACCGTTAGCAGTGAAAGTAGTAGCAAAAGTGAGACGATAGATGTTGCAACTCGAGAACGACGTTGTTGGGAACGGTAAAAAGTGGATATTTACGTTTTAGAGGGGAGGGGGGGGGGGGTTAGGGGGGCATGACTTGAATGATTTTTTTTTTACTTTTTTGATCATTTAGTGTCTATTGTATTATTATAAACTATCTGGTAATAAAAGTACTGCTAATATACCAATAAAAGTATTTATACAAGGAAATAAACAATATTGTAGATAATAAGTAACAAAATAACCAATTAACAAACAAGACAATAACAAAATTAACGTGTGTATATATATATATATATATATATATATATATATATATATATATATATATTGTATTAATTACAACAATAAAAGTAATTAATACGTTTGATCTAATTCTTTTAACAATAATACACAACCTCAATACAAACAGACGGACGTGTCATATATAACCTTATACGTGTCAACGTATTTCAAGATCTTTTATATATATGACATATATATATATATATATATATAGTGCATGTAATATTTTATTAACACCCAGCTATGACCTTCGTCGAGTAAATTATAGACTGTAGCTTGTAACGCGATGTTGACTTTTACACTCTTGGACTCTTCAATGTTTCCTGACATATATACTGACATATATATATATATATATATATATATATATATGTATAATATCATCCATATACTCGTAGCGATATCTCTGGAACTATTAAGCTGACAAACATGAAAATTGATAAGAATATTATTTTCGACGAGTAGAAGTCAGCTAATAATGGTTGTCACGAAATTTCACCCGCGGCGGGAAGGGGGGGGGAGGGCCGTTAATTAGTAAAAGAAAATCACATTTTCAATATATAATCTCTCATAAGTATAAAACTTATCCTAAATATCCTCCACTCGAATTGGGGTAATATATATACATATTATATATTATATTATATATGCGTTTTTTTGTAAATACGTACAATAAATTATTATTATTCATAGATATTATATAAGTCATTAATAATATAATTAACTCGTCCTTTCGTAACAATAACGTAAACACACGGACGTCAGCGCGGACTGTGCCTACGCTGTGTTTGTGACATGTGATACGTGCATTTGACGTAATATATTTACGTATATATCTACGTGTTTTGTTATACGTAAAATACGTATTTACATACGTAACTAGTGGTTTACGTGTTCATTTTATAAATTTCCATAGATAAAATTATTTATCTATTATACCAAGTTTTTTATTGTTGGAATGATATTTAAACCACCATCTTTGATTGGCATTGTAATCACTTTTTTTATTAAAAAAAAAGACCAATGTATGTATGTTATATACATCTCGTTAAGTATTGATAATATTTTTCTGAAGAGACCGTAATACAAAAATAACTGAAAACAAGTCAACAGTGTCAAAGCGACGGACGGACGCCGCGCAATTTTAGTTATATAAATAGACGGCACGTTTGGCTCGCTTATTACATATATATATATATATATATATATATATATATATATGACTGTTTATACAATTTGGAATATCATAACATATTATTTTCTCTTCACTTCAATTAGGAGTTCTTTCAATCTTCTCATACACATACTAGCTTGGACAGCGACTCTGCTTGCGAATTAACATAATCAAAGTAGATTTCTCCAGATAAATCATACAATTCCCAATTTCAAACAGACAAATAGACACTCCGTTTTGTAATATCTACTAACAGGGCTGTCTGTAATACTATACAACGGTCAGTCACTACCGAGAAATGAGTGTTGTAAAAACAGATTTAGTTTTTTTTGACGTGTAATTTATTATACGTAAATTTTAGAAGATTTATCCCAATGTTATATTATGATTCTCTGTTAAGTCTATCATTTGTTAGATAAAACTGTTTCAAATGTTTTATATTATTTGTCACTAGAGGGGACAGTTGCGTTTGTCTGTTTTATGTTTAGTAGAAATATTTAGAATTGTTATCACTATAATATGAGTTTTTATAGCATTTCAAAAGTAAAAATGCTATTAATTTGATTTAAAAGAACTATTTACTATATATAATAGACTATTGCTATTGCTGCATTTATTGCTATTTACGTCTTTGTAATCTTAAATCTAACCTTTTAATAATCTTTATCTTTTTACTCAAATACAAAATATCACAATTAAAAACTCGTAAAAAATATCTTCATTGATAATAAATTTTTCATTGTCAAAGCTGCCAACGCACCAGAGACAAGGAGAATAGGGGTCAGGTAATAACGAATGGCTCATTAATCAAAATGTGTCTACCGTCCGCGCGGAGGAGTCTTGATTGGATCCGCTGGACCTGTTAGCTATGAGAATATCTGTTTTATAGTTTATCTGTCGTTTAGTTTTTCATAAACTTTAGTTATTAACAAGTTTATTGATTAAACAGATTTGATACATTTAAAAATTAATTTATGAAGCCTCTGTTGCTACTCGGATTTAGTACTATCAATGGGACATATTTTTCTGATGATGGTACCAGTAAATGGATTACATATATATAGAACTTGAGGGAACAAGAAAACTCTGTTTTAAATATGGTAATTTGTATTGATTATTAAGAGACATATTAACATAAAAATACTTTACTACCAATAGAAATATAATAATGCTTGGGGAATAACCGAAGTTATTAATATATTACATAAACAAGTCTCCAAGAAAAGAATAAATAATAATAGTCAATGACAAGTTATGTTAAAACTAAGTTAGTTATGTAATAAATATAAATGTTACGTTTATACAAATACATCAAATGTCAGCGAAAAAGTGGAACAAAATACTGATAGGACATCAGATATTACGATAAGTATTCGCCAGCTTCGAAGCTAACATCTCATCAACTGACAATTCATGAACGATGAAACGAATCTCTTAACAAAATATCTTGTTAACAAAACAATATATGGCAGATGAACAAAAAGATGGAGAGAAACAGTGAGAAAACTATTATAATAAATTATATTTTGATAAAATAAAATATAAAATAATAGTAGATGAAATTCCTTTATAGTTTAGTTTGATTTGTATAACGACAATAAATTAGAGATGTATATGATACTTTGGAGTCATAAATCAATATGGTTTATTTCTTTACTTCAATTAAATAATAAATTATAAATACTTGCTATTATTACACCAACTGAGATTATAGCATATAAATAAATAATAAGTCTTCAATCACCCATTGAAAGTTACGGTTATTTGTTTTGTGAATAGAATATTCACCAGTCCGTAATAGAAGCGAACGATTTTAATAAAGCATTCGATAAAGTTAATCATGTTAAAGTAATAGACTTTACAAAAAAATACAGTATTTATTTGTATTCAAATAATAAACTTTGAAACTCCTCAGATATATGTTGAACGTATCGTACTAAAACAAATAAATAAATAAACAAATGTGTTTACCATTCTTATCTATTTTGGGAGTTCCACAAGGCTCATGTCTTGGACCGATTGCTTTTAATTATTATCGATTTGATGTGTCATTCATATTTGGGATTTTACGCTTGCGATTGCGAAAACAACGTCGCGGGCATTATGAAGGTAGGTATAGTAGGTATGTGATTTCAAGTAAGGAACGAACAATAGCAATCAAACTAAAAAAAGCTATAATTAGCTAAATCGTTGTGTTATTTGTTCCTCCTAACAAAAATCATGAAGGTCTTTGAATCTTTTGCTACATCTTTAAGCTGTATATTCTACTCGGACATGTCTAAGGACATTAGGTCTACCCTACGGTTCTGGAATGTTCCCCTTCCCCCTATCCCCCCTCAAAGAGAAGACAAGCTGGAAATTTATTTTAATACGTAATTGTCATAACGACACTGCTAAAATATCATTTTAATATATTAAAATATATCAATTATTACTATTTACTTAATAATTATTGTGTATTGTTATTAGTTTCAGTTTTGCCTTTCTATTAAACATTTTTTATTATATTATTTATAGATAGTAATAAAATATATTACGCAATTATAATAACTAACTATATATCTAATCTTTGTACTATTTCTTTTTTTAAAGTATATTCTTGATATCAACATTCAAGTCTTAGGTATAATTCTAGTATTTTTCAATTAAAGTATTTTGGTGATTACTCCAGTTACCTAGCAACTACAATTGGGACACGCACACAGACATTGTTTAAATTATTCATACACATTTGTTGTGTGTCAATTACTTTAACGTCGTTAACTTTATTAATTGAATGTGTATTGTCTTTTTTTTAATTTTTTTTTTTTTTGTGTTATACGTTATGAAATACTTGACGGTATAACTAAAACATTTTCCTAGGATGATTTGTTCGTAGGATATATTAATACAGTTATTAGGAATATTAGTGTTACATTCTTTTCCTAGGTGAGAAACATAAAGGGAAACGTGATTATGTTACAAGTGATTTCTTTCTCAAAGATTTCATATATTATTAGTCAACTTAAAAAGTTAAGCCAAAAACCACCAAACCCAAAGGTCACGTTATACAGACCAAAGTCGTACCTTTATTTATGTACGTAGAGTATAAATTGGCGTGACCCGCGATCGGTGTACGTGCAACGGAGGTCGCATATCGGGGTCAGTAGGCCGGCTAAGTAGGACGGATCTAACCGGTCCGTCAGCCCTGAACTTGTATCGGGATTTGCAGTTATGTCATGTATGACATACGAAAATTGATAAATTATTTATTGTCCGTATGTAACTGTCACTGGCCAATTACATATATATATTTTTTTATATTTTTTAATATTTGGAACACGGTCAATTTGAAATTGGAATTCCGTTGCTGTTAATAATTTCGATAAATGTAGTTGGTGTCAGCTTTGCATATCGTTTAATCTGTATAACCAGTGAATGTTCCAATTTCGAATACTTTTAAATAAAAGTTGCCTTCCTTTTTTATATATGAAACGGAGAAAATTTGAATTTGGAATTGCGTTGATATTAATGATTGGGTGTAGTCAGTTTTGAATTTCCTTTAATTACTAGGTTTTCCACAATAGAAAAATAATTACGAGATATTTTATGGGCAGTTAAGTATTTTAAACCCTACTGTCATCGTAAAAGAGCTTGGGTTCTTAGAATTAGAATTGGTTCTAATTTACTACGTTGTCGTTTAAAATAAGCAGAATATGATTACTAATAATTTATAAAAAAGAAAGTCAAAATAAAATGCACACACGTTATATAGAATTAAAGTTTTTCATAATAGAATATAGTATAAGCAGTATACTTTGATGACAACAATGATGATAAAATTATAGATAGGATATTTGATAATAAAAATAAAATTAGGGGCGCCAACAGACCCTCAATTTCGACTCGCTGCGCTCGCGAAATCTCGGGTGCCGTTTGCATATTGAGCGAAGCGAGCTCAGTGTATTGACTCATCGTTTCCCATTGACTTCAAAGGGATATCAGTTTTTTGACATGATAGTAAAAAAAAATATTTTTTTTTTGAGTACATTTTTTAATTTTTTTTTTCTAAAAACCATCACCTAATGTGTGTCTTTTTGATTGCAAAGTTTCATAATTTTCCGTCAAGTAATTTTCGAGCCAATTCGTGACAAAGAATGTAAAAAGTCTCCAGTAAAACGCTCCGCTCACTTCGTTCGCTTCGCTCAATAAAATCTGTATGACCAGTAAATGTTCCAATTTCGAACGAATACTTTTAAAGGTAAAATTTGCTTTATTATTTTGTATTTGGAACGACGCTGTGAATTTTAATCGTATTGCCGTTAATAACTTCAAAGAGATTATACGTGTCAAATTTTGAAATTCTATTTTAATTATAAAATCTGTACAAGTTCTAATTTTAAATATCTTTAAAGGAAAGCTGTCTTCTGTATCTTTTATTATTATTATTTATATTCAAAGTTACCAAATAATATTAGAAATAACGTTTAATGAGACGTATTATTCAAGTGCCAATAATAATAATAATAATAAATGTCGATTGCATAAAAAGTAAAATTTGTTACGGCTATTGTGTCCCAAGTGTTGCGATATTATATCGATATGTGATTGTCGAATATAATGTCGACATGTCACGAAGTGTGTGCAACCATCTGCGTGCGATTGGGGGTAGGTGTGGATATGTTCTAATTGTACTTTAGTATGAGTGTGTTTTTTTTTTCTTTTTTTTTTTCTCTCTCGATATGTAAAAGGTAAATTTATATTCAGTACGATACTATGACCCAAATGATAATTTTATATTGTTATTATCGTACATTTCGTTTTGTAATAGTATTTAATTGTATTTTTAGTTTGTGCCGATAAGAGTTTTTTTTTTCGTTTAAGTCGTGTGTGTGTTTGTATATGTGTGTGTGTGTGTGTGTGTGTGTGTGTGTGTATGTATGTATGTATGCAATAATAAAGATATTAAAAATTAATACAACACCTAAAACCGTATTAACTTTGTACGTACTCGGTACGTGACTTAATGCACCTATAAATCTGAAGTTTGAAGCCGTCGTATCTAGTTGTATCTAGTTTAAACTAGTTTATTTAATTTACTAACTAACTAGTCTATTCGACGAAATTGTTGTAAATGTTAAAAGCTAAAATCGACTTTGATTTTTTGTAGGTCAATGATGAATCGTTTAGTTGTTTTTTTTTTTTTTTTCATCAGAATGAAGTCTGAAATACGGAGTGTTGGTAAATTTGTTAAATATCTACATATATATATTTTTTCGAAATCAGTGCTTCATTCAATATTTTGGAATATAATATATATATATATGTATATATTGCAAAAAACTAGTTGATATTACCTCTTAAATGTACTTGTTCCGTAAAAAGTAGTCTTTAAAAAAACGTATTATGAATAATATCTGACTGTATTAATAGTATTAAATATATAAACATTCACACTTACTATAAATAATACTTAAAAAATTATATATGTAGAACGTGTCTCAGAAAAAAATTAATAATATATGCACTTATAAAAACAATTATATGTATTAATTGATCTCTATTAAGTATTATTAATACTAGGGATGTACCTACTGTGAAGTGTTCGGTGGTTAGTGGTGTTCACGTGACGGCTGCGGCTGAGCGACGAACACGTGACGACAACGACTAATAATAAAATATCGATAGCTTATACTTATATAAATATTCATCTTTTCATAATTAACGTGACAACCCTGAAGGTGATAACGGAAAAGTTTTAAAATTTTACAAAAATATATTTTAGAATTTCGATGTTATTTCTTTTTTTATTGAGCGAAGCGAACGAAGTGAGCGGTGCGTTTTACTGGAGACTTTTTGCATTCTTTGTCACGAATTGGCTCAAAAACTACTTGACGGAAAATTATGAAACTTTGCAAACAAAAAGACACACTTTAGGTGATGGTTTTAAAAAAAAATTTTGAAAAACGAAAAAAAAAAAATTTTTTTTATATCATGTTAAAGTTGAAGTCAATGGGAAACGATGAGTCAATACACTGTGCTCGCTTCGATATGCAAACGGAACCCGAGATTTCGCCAGCTCAGCGAGTTGAAATTGAGGATTTGTTGGCGCCCCTAGTATTTTTCTGTTGACTATGACTAATATTCAATGTAACGTAAAATATGTGATTTGAGGTAGCAGTGCCCATTTGTAGACATTAAACTGTATCTCGTATGCGGGCTGACCCGACCGGTGTAGTAGATTTTTTTTTTCAACCTAATATAAATATAAATTTATTTATATTTAATCGTCTTCTATTCGTACGAAGCGAAATATATATATTACGAAAATGTAAGCGATTCTAACTTTACAGCATAAAGTAGGTAAGGTTAAAAACATGTCACAACAGGAATTAATATCTGGTATTATCTATAAACATGTTTAGCCATGTTAATTTAAATATATATATTGAAAAATACACAAAGGTCAGGACAGGACAGGACTCTGTCTGTATGTCTCTCACTATATATATTATATATATAATGAGAATTAAAATATCTAACAATATTGACAAATAAAGTACCAAATATATTTATATATATATATATTATATGAAATGAGAACAGGTGAGTCAATTCTTCTATATATACATACACACATATATACATTGATGATACAATTGTTCCACATTATATAAATATGTATATTCAAGTAACACTTAATTAATTCAAAAGATATCAATAGGTATCGGTACCGAGTAACGAGTTAGAAGCGACGCAGACCTACATACATATGATAAATAGATACTAACAAAAATAATATATATAATATTAATATATTATATATGTAATTTTTTCTTTTCTTTTCTTTTCTTCTTTTCTTTTTTCATATACGTGTGTTATATATATTTTAATATGTGCTTTTATAAATTTAATAATAAAAATATATAGATATTCGGTAATGATAACACGTAGTAATAGATAGAATATTCTTTATAAATTAGTTATCCCCCACTTCCATGGCACCTGATTTAGTCATTACTCGACTCGCCTTGAGGGCGAATCTGTGAAATCTTCAATGTCTTGCAAATTGTTTTTTTCATCTAAATATATCTGTTTTAAAGATAATTTATAAAAAAAAAATACCAGTTAAAATACCTATAGTATATTTAGTTTAGTCATGCTGAATAAAAGAAAATCAAAGCGGAGTAAGTAAGTGTCACTTTGAGGATCCCAGGTTTTATGTAACATTCTCAAAGGAAAGAAATAAATTAACTTTGAGAATCTGTTGTTTTTGTTGATGATGTACTATAAATATATTATCTTCAAGGTTTTTTTTACTTAGGATTCGTAAAACATCCTCGGTAATAAGATTAAATAATTACTGAGGGACCTTCCCTTGAGTGAGGTGGATTGCGAACATTTCTTATCTATCTTGTAGTATACGTAGAATACTATTATAATACAACTATTTAGTTATAATAATAGTTTATAAGGTATTCTGTAATATATATCAAACATACATATTATTAATACTTCCTTCCTTATATAAGAGTATTCTTATATATCAATACTTACTATACATTACCGAATGTTTTGTAACTCAATAGTTATATATCTTATATATATAGTTATAAAGTTTATTTTTCATTGACATTATTATCGTATAACCTTCCGAAGTTTCAACCTCGCGTCTATCACGTTCAAGGTTCGATTCCGAGGTGACTTTATTTTTATTTTTTATTTTTTGCAAAATTAACTTTATTTTCATCGCAATAAGATATATTTTACGTTTGACACGTTTAATATTTGTTAATAAATCTTCTTGTTGGTAGAAAGTTATATATATATATATATATATATATATTAATAGTGGATGCTGTTTATTATATAAGATGTCGGTAACGTTGTATCGATATCTCAAGGTTGTTAACGCGGAAATCGCTATTGTATATATCTCTTCAACGGTCGGTCGGGGGTGTTCGGATGTCTTCGTGTATTGTTTGGTACATCTTTTACGTTATATACTTTGCTTTGTACACGACTTTGTTTGTTTTAATAAATGTAGCCCAAGTAACTCCTTGTAATATCGGCTATCCGTCAGTTGAAGTCACGTGAAAATCGGTTCAGCCGTTTCAGAGATTAACCTGTACAAATAGACGGACAGACAAAAATTTAAAATATTGTTTTTTTTTACGTAATTTTATATTAATTTGGAATTACAAACAGTGAACATATATGTTCGCTGAATTATATTTAGCGGAAGTATGATCAATATTATGGTATATTAAATATGTTTTGTATAGTTACACATGAAATTTTGTCTTCCTTTTCCAGGCAGTGGACTGGTGGTCGGTGGGAGTCTTGACTTACGAGCTCCTCACGGGTGCTTCGCCCTTCACAGTGGAGGGCGAGAAGAACACCCAACAGGAGATCACCAAGCGCATAGTGCGGTGCAGCTACCCCGTGCCCAACGACGTCAGCCCCGGAGTACAGGACTTCATCAAAAAGTTAGTATACTATGTAGTATTGTAGTATGTGTAACTGTTGAGTTTCTGTCCGGTTTTCAACAGAGCAGCATTCCGAGCCGGTGGTAGCTTACTCACGGACTGACTACATTGACTTATTTTATTATAAAAATTGACGATTCAAATACGTGTATATGCCTATTTGAATAAAGTTATTTTGAATATATAGAATATATATAATTGTATAAGAAAAGTGACAAATTCAAGGGTACATTTGACCGGGATATTACACCCTCGACAGATTGCTCAGAATGTAATAGTTATGAAAGATTGAGACAGCAAGTGTATGTATCTCTCTGCATACATTTCAGTATCCAATCTATCAAACACTAGGTCAACTAGCGCACTAACATCGCACAGTGAAAAGTCTTGTGAGCTTATTATTTGTTTAATTATATTTTGGGGTCAAATAGTGCGCTTAGAATTAGATACCGAAGTGGGACGGACCTATTAGTTTATACTAGTTTTCTATAATTGGTGTAGTCCTTTTTTACTAATTGATACAGAAATGATATTATTTTATCAAATTTACAGGAATTTTGTGTAGTACGATCTTTTGTAATATAAATCACAATATATATATATATATAATGTATATATATATAATTAGCGTTAGCATAAACTAGTTAACGAATAATAATATTTTGTTCCCTATCATCAGGTTACTAGTTAAGGATCCCAGGCGTCGTCTGGGCGGCGGTGAGGGAGACGCCGAGGAGCTGAAGAGACATCAGTTTTTCCAGGTTGGTTATATTATTTTATCGTAACTTTTACCTGTAAAGTTATTAAGGGGTTGGGGGGGGGGGGGCGTTTAATATATTGGTAATATTTAGATATAGTACACATTACCCTCTGATTTATAGATAAAAACCTAAAATAGACTAAAATAGACCTTATCACGTGGTCGAGTGCGATTGTAATTGTGGTTAGATAAGAATCCCCCATTGTGGGAAAATTATTTATACTTTTCTGGGTATTGATAACGTGCTGATAAAAAAGTTGAATTATTGAACGGTAAACAATGTTAATTTAAAGTATTCTTTAATTTAAAGCTCTTTTGAGCTATTATAAACTGTATATAATTATTTATATATGGCGGAGTTTAGGATGTGGTTCCTACATGTTCCTAGCTCGTGAGTGAGGACTAAGGTCCCTGGATCGGTTCGAAATAAATCCGATATAATGAACACGAGCACAGCCGGATTGCATACTTATCATAGTAATTGTAGTTTATGAAAGTTTAAATACAAAAAAGGTCAACAATATTTTTCAGCAGTTAACTGTAACACAATATAATATATATTCACTTGTTCAGTACCTAGACTGGGATGCTGTGTCTCGTCGTGAGATCTCCACCCCCTTCGTCCCTCAGCTGTCTCACGCGGCCGACACCTGCAACTTCGCGGACGAGTTCACTAGGATGCCCCCCACGGACTCGCCCGCACAGGCTCCTAAACATCACGACAAACTGTTCCTGGGTGAGTTGGATGGTTGATTTGTCTGGAAGTCCAGTTCCAGGTTTCTGCAAAACTCCTTGTTAAATGGATTAAATAGATTCCTTTTTCTCTTATTTTGACGATTGTGACTTGCAAAATAATTCAGTTTTACTCAAAAAAGCATTTTTTGCGAGATTATTACGTTACCAAATATATATATTTAAACACAATCAAATACATTTATCATATAATTAATTACAATATATCCTCCAGGGTACTCCTACGTGGCTCCCAGTATAATGTTCTCTGAGAACATAATATCCGACCAGATATGGATGCAGGCGACGGGACAGAAACACGACAAACTGAAGGGATGGGTCGCCAAGGTGAGAATACTATATTATAAACTAGCTGATTCCCGCCCGCTTTGCTGGGCAAATAATAACAAAGAATCGCAAACTATATGTGGGTTAATTGAAAATAATCACAAACTGTATGTGAGTAACGGAACTCTAATCCTATGATAAACATAGTGAGAGGCCAAATAATTTTAATTTCTACTGCAATGGAATGCGAGAAGGGAGGGAGCGGGGGGTAAACTTTGCAGTTTTTTAGCTGTAACTTTGGAACTGTTTGGACCTTTGCAAAATCCTTTCTTATTGCACCTATTCAATATGTCAGGAGTATTGTGTCCAAATTTCAGCTTTCTGGGTATTACGGTTTGGACTGTAGAGCGATGAATGAGTCAGTGAGTGAGTGTCTTTGTGCTTTATATATTAAGATGTGAAAGTTTGTGAGGATGTTACACATGTTTGTCGTTCTTTCACCCAAAAACCACTGAACGGATTTAGATAAATTACCTAAATTTCTTAATCACGCGATCAAACAAAATCGCGAGTAAAGTTGAAATTTTATCACCCGATATAGAACAAAGCTGCGGGCAAAAGCTATTGACCAATAATTTCAATTTCCTCAAAGTTCTTAATTCTTTCAGATTTCTAATTATTTCTATCCTTCCAGGATTCTCCATTCTTCCAGAAGTACTCGGTGGATCTCAGCACTCCGTTGCTAGGGGACGGCTCGTACGCAGTGTGTCGCAAGTGTATACACAGACAGACCGGGAAGGAATACGCCGTCAAGGTATATATATATGTATATAATTTAACTTGAACCTGGTTTTTTTAATCCCCAAATAGCTCTTAAACAGAGTGTATTTTGTACTTTGAAGTATATTAAAACAATAAAACTATTATTTATGGGATATTTAACGCTTTTTGCTTTTGGCAGACTATTGTGTTACTCAAAGTTGTATAAAATCGAGAGATATACTACCACTTAGTATAAAAAAATATGTATCATTAATATTCTTATAAAATATTATTTAAATGTGGAAAAACCGTTCCTTAATTAATTTTAAGGGTAAACAGACAGATAAATATTATATTGATGTTTCTTTCTTTAAAGATAATATCGACACAGAAGAAGGACGTGAAGCAGGAGATAGAGCTGCTGAAGGCGTGCCAGGGCTGTCCCTACATCATCACACTGCACGAAGTGTTTCACGACTCCGTGAGTTTAATTAATTAAATAAAATAAAATGAAATTTACAGCCCTTGTTTAGAATTAATTTATGTACTAAATATTTATGTACTAAAACCATCATACAACACTTCAGACTTAAAAAAATTGTAATTCCAATATTTCATGATTGTACAGCGAAAGTATTTACAATTATATAAATTAGGTAAATAGATATATAGATTAGATAGATAGTTTAAGTTTAGGGTAAGATTGGTTCAATATCTTAAATCCTCCCAGGTCTCATACAAGTGTATCTGAAACCGTTGAACATATGTTATTATGTAAATATATAAAGAAGGTATTTTTACTTGAAGAGTGATATCTAACTTGAAAGCGTTCGACTTCACTGAGTTAGAGCATTATAATAATTATATATATGAGTAAATTGATTAATGCAATATGTAATTATTATGAATAAATAATTGTTAAGAAATCTATGTATGTATGTATAACTGAAATAAATAAATAATATTACATATACACTTATATAACGCATTATATATTATAATATGTGCTAGTAATGAATTGGTTTTAAAGTTATCGCTAAGTATTATGTTCTCGATGCAGTCCTCCTAAAGGGGTTTCAAATTCCGTCTGTTTGTGCATAATTGTAGATTTTTTATTTATTGAACTTATAAATTTTCATTACAAACAAAATTGTACATCATAAATACACCCATATGTTGATGATGATGATGATGACGGTTCCTGTGTCGCAGGCGTTCACGTACATAGTGACGGAGCTGGCGAGCGGGGGCGAGGTGTCGTCTCTGCTGGGCGCGGTGAGCGAGCGCGTGGCGCGCCGCCTGCTGGTGCAGCTGGCGCTGGCCGTGCGGCACATGCACGCGAGGAGCGTCGTGCACAGGGACCTCAAGCCGGAGGTTAGTTACCTATCATATACACCGACAGACACACCCAAACGCACACGCTGCCAATCACACAAGCACACGTCCATGGTCGTGGTGGGTATGTGTGCGTAAATGACGCATCCATTTAGTGCATAGGTTCGTAATCTTTTATGGTAATCCATACCATACCGCCTTCTTCACAAGAAAAAAAATCCAATCCATAATAATAATAGAATAAACATTTAGACTACTAACGCCCAAAAGTTACCGTCGTGTCGATCAATGTCATGGTGTTATTAAGTAGAGGGTGATACAGCCCTCCTCCCTCCCTCTGTCCCCTGACTGTACTAACTAGCGCTATGTTGATAATTATCGTTGAGTTTACTATCTTAGCTTATTTGCCAATCAGGTTGTCTAGTGAAAGTGGTTGATTTTAGTGTAATATATAAAATTAAAATGTTTACAGAACATCCTACTGAGCAGTTCCCGACTGCACGAGGCCAAGGTGAAGGTTGTGGATTTTGGATTCGCGAGACGGATGCCGGACTGCGACGAGGAGCGACAGAGAATGATGACGCCCTGTTTTAGGTGGTTATCTCATTCATTGAATATTAAATTCGTAAACAGAACTTGGGACACGATAGCTCAGTTTGTATCCATTATATCGGAAGTTCGCAATTCGAGTCTTGGTGTTAATTTTTGTTAATATGTATATTAATGTCTCAATTCTCCCAGTCTCCCCTACGCCGCTCCAGAGGTGGTGTCGTGCGCTAGGGGCGCGTCCACGGGATACGGACCCGGCTGCGACCTTTGGAGTTTGGGAGTCATATTTGTAAGTATCGTATCATATATCATATTAAATATGTTATTTGTATTTGTATTTAGAATGCATATTAATGTATAATAAGTGTGGGGGTTCCTCAGGGTACCGTTCTTGGTACTTTAGACAAGTAACGTTTTCAATGTATCACCAAAAATATGACAATTGCAAAATCTTTATCTATTACCAGGTTGAACCAACAGTTTGTAACTAATATTTCAAATATGAAGCATCCTTATAGTCAACAGTGGCCAAATAACAAGTATTTGTATATATATAATATTAATATGTTGTATATGACAGTACTGCCTGGTGTCCGGTCGGGCGCCGTTCTCCCCGGGCGGCCGCGAGCCCGTGGCGGCGCTCGTGCAGCGCATACGCTCCGGGAGCTTCACTATGGACGGTGCGTACACATACTGTGTTGTTGTTGGATATTTTGCAATTAATTCTGTATTGTGGACAACTAATTAAATAATTTTAAGAGAAGCCCCTAATTAACTTTCTGAAGCTTGGATCATTCTGTATCAAGTAATTTCTCAAAAAAAAAAGATTAAATGGGTTTATTCGTTTGGTAGCTTGATTCCACAGACACAAATGGAAACCGTCTCTTTAAAACTTCTTAATTGTACAATCTGTGACAAAAAAAAATAGAAAGAGATAGTAATTAGAAGTATATGAAGGTGGCGTTTTTGTACTGACATAAAATTTTTATCAAATTAAACAATGACATTGCCATTATTGTTTTATCATGTGTTTACTGAATTTCTGGGGCAGCATAAATTATAAAAAATTATAATTACAGGGCCAGTTTGGGACAACATATCAGCAGACAGCCAGCGTCTCATCTCCGGCCTTCTTGCGGTGGAACCCTCCGAGAGACTATCCATCACACAGGTGTTGCAGGAGTTGGGGGTAAACACTAATGATGGCGCCAGTTTCAAACTACAGGTTAATATCTATCAAACATTATTATTAGTATTTTTTAATATCTATCTATTCTAAATGAAATATTGCTTTCTCAGGATATGACCAAAGCTGATCTGTACAAGCGTAGAAATAAGAACAAGCAGCGAACATACAGCAACACGGAACAAAATTCTTTGCAACCCACAGACGAAAAGGAGACTTCGCTCATAGAAACCATCAACAACATTAACAGAATGAAAAAGAACTCAATAGAACAAGACGTGGAACTTATCAAAGCTAACACTTTGGATACTCCCGTGAACGAAGATGAACCGACTTTCGCCGATAACGACGACGTGCCCTCAGTGAAGCCGGTGGAAAAGACATATTCTAAATCTAGGTCCAAATTAGACGAGTATATTTATATAGAAAGTAGCCAAGGCTTGGAAGGCACCGAGGTCGCGTTCCCGAAGACTAGTCGGAAGAAGAAAGAATCGCAATCCCCCGTACCGGCGAAACGCAGGAAAATAGACACTCGCTCCGCCAAGAAAGACGCCAACGGTATGGAGTTACGAAGCAGGACGCCCGATAAGAGAGGGAGAGGTCGGCCCAAGAAAAACCAGGAGCCGGAAGATACTAAAAGCACCGAAAAGAAGTCTAGAACTACCAAAGAGTCTATCGAAAATGATAAAACTATTGTCACGAGAGCGACGCGTAAACGACGATATGAAGAAATAGCCAAACCTGTGTTACGAGAGAAGGGACAGAACGGCAGACAGTCCAAGAATAGCGAAACGAAAACAGAAACCAGAAAGATCGCTAGACCGAAACGAAATTTAGCGCCTCTGAAATTAGAGCCGGAAACCGACGTTAGAATGACGCGCTCTAGAAGGAGACGCCTAGAGATAAGTCTATCTCCCTCTGAAGTTAAAAGCGTTATACCAACCTTTTCCTTCGAATCTGACCGTAGAGTTAACTCCATAGAAAGCAATCGCTCCTCCAATGCCAAAGGGAAGAAGAATGGAAAGGGAAAAGCGAAAAGTAGCAATGTAAAAAAGGCGCCAAACCGTTCGACACGAACGCGCGCCAACCGCAGGTGAAAATCGTAAGAAACGAGCGCCATCTATTATCAAAATACAAAATGGCGTCTAAATTCCAAAAATGGCGGACGCTTGCTCACGCGTAGTATAAAGGATGGAAATTATTTATTCAACAGAGTAAGTTAGCTGCTCCTAGTTCGAAATGTTTTTTTTTTATTTTAATCCCTTTATTTAATGTTACTATTACTTTTAAGCCACCTTTTCCCTATTACCATTAGAGTTAATTCCTTGATGTTGGTTATTATGTATTTTGAATAGATAATTAATAATTAATTATTAGGTAATTTGAACGGGTGGTCGAGCACTTCATCTGATAGCAAAATTTTATAAATCGATTATAGTTATTTGATTTAATGTCATTCTCCGCTAAGTTTTCTAATTTAATATAAAACTTTCTTATCGATTCTAATTAATTTGGTATTAATGAAGTCTTAAGATTCTTAATTGGACAGCGTCAAAATGATTTGAATAGATCTCTTTGATTTGAAATGTCAGTTTTGTGTGTGTATATCTGTTTGTTAGTTTATAATAGGTTAAATTTGTAAATTATCATTAATTAATAATGATGTTTCTTCATTAACTTCCATCTTCATTATCCAAATTATATAATTTTGTGTACGGTGAGAGTGCCAAAGCATGCTTTTAGTGAATTATAATATCAATACTTTCTCTCAATATTTTATTAAATCTAAAATTTGTTTGCTTCCATTGTTGTAAGCGCTTTACCAAATAACAATTATTGTTTCATTCACTGTATATAAATTAGTATTTAGTACAAATTTGGTGGAAGATAATATTTATGCGGACATCTCAAACCACACGATATCTCATATCATTTGTATGGAAAAAAAATATAATGATTTGCATATAACTTAGTATCTGACTTGTGCGGCTTAAATGTGTTCAAATAAATATATCATATATATATTTAAAAATTTTATAATGACAATACGTATGTCATTAAATGTTACAGATTAAAAGCAATAAGAAATAATTCATTTATATAAATTGTTACATCTGCGAAATATATAGATATTCTGTTGTAATGCAAACTATGTTGGTACATTGCGTATCAGCGGTCAATATGAATTGAATGTTGTAATTCTTTAAAGATACATTTCAACGTTTATCGGCTGTGCCATTAAAATATGATTCTTTCACGTTTTGCTGTTGTAATTTCACTAAACTCCGTTTAATCTATAATTAATATATTCTAATTATTTTTTAATTCTACATTTCTTAATGTTAAATATTTTTTAATGTCACAGCCGGTAACAGATACAGCAAATCAAGTCAGTAATGTATGAAATTGGTAGGAAATTTAAAATTTCCCGTCGCTTGATGTAAGTCTACGTCACAACGTCGTAACGTATGTAAAAGTGCACTTATAATGGATTGAACCAAAAGATTATATAATTTTATAATAAAGTGTTAGAAGTTATTATTGTAGTGTCGGCGATAAACAAATTTTGTAACACGTTACACGAATGCCGGCCGAGATATTGGATTGTAATAAATATACCATTTTAACATTTGTTTATTGTTTTATTTTAAAATTTCTCGATCCCGCTACTTGCTGTATTTGTATTGCTAAAATTTAACACAGGCAGTTCTAAGTTTGACAGATAAATTTACTAGAAAAAAAAAACTAAACTAAAATATAACTTTACTTTAGCATGGTCGCAGCTGGAACAGATATTATTTAAGATTGCAGCTCCAGATGTGTTATTTAATATTTTCAGTAATTATGAAAAGTTTTACCCAGATAAGTGATATATCATATCAATGATATCAGTATGCATTTTTAATTATAAAAGTATTGAAGAATGGCGATTTAAGCTGATAACGATGTAACTATCAGGCCTGTCTTTGTTGTTTGTTATTGTATATTTGTTTATTTATTTATATATATATATATATAAATATATATGTATATAATCTACTTTTATTTCTTTCTGAACGAATTAGACATAAGTCTTATTTTTGACAACTATTTAATGACAGTTTGGCACTTGACGTATAGGTTTAAGATTTTGCAATTCGCAAATTTTAATTCTCATTAATTGGTAATATTTAATTAAAATTAAACACCTAATTACTTGAACATATTTTAAAATTGCGAAATAATTATGTAACAAACAATCTCGGTCTTAGTATACACTATCTTGCAAATTTAGACAAAACTTTTAGAACACAATATTTACGTCAAATAAAATATCAACATTGAGTTGTGTCGTAAACAGTGAAATGTCTGCAACAAGTGCGTTAGAAAATAACGAAGATCTAGAAAATATTCCACTTGTTAGAATGGCGGATGTGCAACCTGACAGAAGTTCGGAGATGTATCTAATTAATAAAAAAAAGTTAGTCACTAGCTTCCCGGGCGGAGATGATGAGGACTGCAATATCGGTAGTATGGTCTCTATACAGACGGAGGAGGTTGTAGAGGACGACTGTAATGAAACAGAGTTGACATTATCAGAGCATGTGGACTCACCTTCTGCAGATGTGGTTTGTATGTTTTTTATGAAGCAATTAGAAAGTTAATACATATAATTTATTCTATTATACCTTTATATAGAAGTTAAGTAATAATATATGTAGTTTATAATTACCTAGTAAGTCAAACATATTCTATATTATTTTATCATTTTTAGAAATGAATTTAAATTATTTCAGACAGAAACAGTAGAGAAAGTACAAACAATACCAAATCCAGAACAGTGGCCAACATTAGAAATATTACCGGGGGGAGTTATAAAGTATGCAGACAAATGTGAGGAGGATTTGACTTGCTGTCAGAATGAAGTGGACCCTGATTGTCCAGACATGATGTATGCCTGTGCAAAATGTCCACAGAGATTTAACTCTCTCTTCAGTCTCGTAAAACACGTAAAACTGCATGAGATACAGAAGAAGAAAGAACAGGAAATAGAGTTAATTGCAATAAGTAAGTCCAAAATTATAGTGAAATATAATTATTTATACAAAGTATTTGAAAACATAGGTTTAATATGATTTTTTTATTATTGTTATTAATAGTACTGATATATATTGTAATAAAATTCCTTTTCAAACTACATTTCATATTATCAAAAATTGAAAATTTATTGAATACATATTATTAAGTTTTCCTTCCCTCAGGTCTGGACGCCAGTTCCACTCAAAAATCAATTCCACCACAAATGAGTAAGTTGAGATATTTTTTGCATAATTATTTGAAAATACAATACATTATAATTATTTTTTTTTAAACAATTTTCAGAAATCAAAAAACAAGTATGTCTGCA
This sequence comes from Melinaea menophilus ssp. n. AW-2005, assembly GCA_918358695.1. Lineage (NCBI taxonomy): Eukaryota > Metazoa > Arthropoda > Insecta > Lepidoptera > Nymphalidae > Melinaea > Melinaea menophilus. Next base: position 7,234,023 of record OU911043.1, read on the forward strand.
CAAAAACAAGAAAAAAGGCATATCAAAACTAAAAGCAAAGTGTAAAATTCCAAAGAGATCTTAGTATAGTGTTCTGTATGTGTTATAATTATGAACATTTTATATAATAATATGTTCTATTGTTTTAGTTATTTTTAATAATATATATATATATATATATATATTGGTAATAGTTTAAATTTAAAGTCTTTTTTTTTGTTGGTTGCCGACCTTATATTCACCTTGATATTAATTTTTAACACATTATTAGGAGATTAATACTTTTTTTTATCAGTTGACAATCTTATATGTATATTAGAATTGTTTTCAATTGAAAGTTTTAATTTGATAATTTATTTTTGTATAATAGTTAAAATGAGATGTAGTTTAATAGGTTTGTAGAATAATAATAAGGTGTAAATAGTTTTCGAATATAATTTTAATATTATATGTATGTTTTACAATATTTTGTTGTTGATTTTTTGTTTGATTCAATTTAATGTTGAATGCACAAATTAAATATGTTGAAGTGAATAAGATCTTTGTAATATTATCGAGTGAATAATTAGTTAATATATTTTAATTTTGTTTTAAAGGTTGTATCCAAATGTCAAATAGTTATTAATTTCTAATTTTATAATAAATGTTATATTCTTTATGTTGAAATTAAATTTGTAATGCAGTACATATATTATATTAAGAATTTCAGCAATAATTATCTATTAGTTGTGTTTGCCAAATGAGTTTATAAACTTTTTGTAATTTAAATTACCTTGACGAGGCCTTATGTTTGATGCTTTTAATTGCAACAATAGTTTTTACTTTACATTTTTGAGCTTAATATAGATGACTTAAATTACGTTTGTGACGTCACATTCAGGCACAACGAAATCAATGTTCAAACGTAACTATGTGGATGCAAGATGGCGTTTCTAGTATTCTCGAAGGTACCATCAATACAAGTGACGTATTCCAGCGTACAAATGTAAATGACGGTATTCCATATATACAGTATACTTATGTAGATAAAACTTGTCTATAGATACATTTGTACATTTTTAAAATAAATATAGATGAAAACAGCACATTTAACAGAACTACCATTTTGTTACTCGCCCAATTAAGGTTTTTTATATATTTATATAGAAACAGGCGCCATCTATTGGATTTATTTTGAAACTAATGTTTCTAAATTAAAACTACGTATCGGATTACATCGAAATGTCGCCACAATAGAAATTGTATTAATAAATCATTGTTTTATTATTATTAATTATTTAGATATTGTATATTTAGTTAGTTTATCTCGAATTTTTGTTCTGTTGTTAGAGTTTAGTTACAGATTGTTTTAATATTACTAATATGATTTATGATTGACAACCTGTCTGTCTGTCTGTCTGTCTGTGTGTGTGTTGTTAGTCAATTAAATAAAGTCATATATTGATTGTTGTAAATATTTATTTATAATTATATTAATCTCTGCATGCGTTTTAGTTCCTCCTTTTGTAAATTGAGTTTCTGCCTATCTATCATTTGTGTGTGTTCCGGCACTGAATTTATATAATTATTGCTTGATATTTTAAATTCTAATTTTGATAAACTCTCTTCTAATTTTCTAACTCTCTTTTGTAATTTTTCTCTCGCAGCTGATATGGTATTTTCTATATTGTCACTAATTTCAACACTCACTTCCGTTTTGCTGTCCATGTAACTGTTGACGACTGCTTTATTCATATTTTGGTTAATTTGAAGATTTTTAATTCTAGATAGATTTAATATTATCTGTCGATTACTCTCCATGTCTTCGATGAGGGTTTCATCTGTTGTTTTAACATATACTGTAGGTTTCAATTTATTTGATATGTTATAAAATCCTTTCAGTTCGCGTATCAAATAAATGACGCTTAGAACTTTATCTATACGATTTTCTATATCTTTATTCTTCCAAATATTAAAATCATCAGATTTAGGAAAATCAAAGTATTCTTTATTAGTATCATTAAAATTATGGATTATATTAGTTTGAAAATCTGGTATCTTTGGTATTAATTCATCTGTAAGGTATATCATGAACGGCGCCAAACATCGCAAAGATGTATTCAAAATGGCGGACAAAGTATGCGCATGAGCATAACCTATTTTTGCATTCTCACTCTCAAAACCTGGTTTAGTACTCTCCAAATACACATCGCAAAATTCATGATAGATTAAAGTTTTTAATGCCTTCGTCGCCACGTGAAAGTTATAATTATCAATTGCAATATTAACACTATCTACCATGTGCGATAGTTTGCTCAAAATCCATCTATCAAATGAAGTTAGATCATCTATAACTATTTCATCGTTAATTTCTTTCAATTTATCATACGATAGTTTCACATATTTAATACTTTGCCATATTTTATTGCAGAATAATTTGTTTGAGAAGCATTGGGTCACGTCGAAATTGACGTAATGTGATTTGATATCTTGTGTTAGTAGAGTGAAACGTAGCGCGTCCACTCCGCATTCAGGAATGCCGTTTGTATTAGAAAAGTTGGATTTATGATAGGCTTTTGCTCTGTTAACTTCTTCTTTGCTGAGAAGTCCATCACTATGCATGTTTTCTGTTTTCTCTCGCAAACCTTCCATGGATATTCCATTTATAACGTCCATCGGGTCGATGACATTGCCCTTACTTTTGGACATTTTCGCGCCCTTACTATCACAGATTATACCATGTAAGAGAACATTGTGAAAAGGCAATCTATTTGTGAGTTCCAATCCTAGAATAACCATCCTGTGAACCCAAAATCCAAGAATATCATGGCCGGTGACCATCAAATTCAGAGGATAGAAGTTCTTGAAGTCTCCCTCGCAATCCGGCCAGCCTAAGGCTGCGAATGGATAAATTCCAGATGAAAACCAAGTATCTAGAACGTCTGTGTCCCTTTCCACAATAACTTCATCTGGTACGACCCTAAGGTATTTGGAGGCTTCTATTCTAGCATTATCATCATCTGTAGCCGCTATCCATACTATATCTTTGTTAACTTTACATTTATATGCCGGTATCTGATGTCCCCACCACAACTGTCTCGAGATGCACCAATCTTTGTCATCTCCTGTCCAATTTAACCAGTTTTTAACAAACTTTTCCGGTTCTATATTCAATTGATTTTCATTAACCACTCGGATTGCCATTTCATTTAATTTGCTGCAAGACAAAAACCACTGTTCTTTAGGAATATATTCGATAACATCGCCCGTTCTACCGCACACTGGTAATACCATTTGGTGGGAGTTTACAGACTTCAAAAGTCCCAGATCCTTTAAAGCCGTGATCATTTTCTCCCGAGCCTTATACTTCTTCAGGCCGTTAAAAACACCAGCGTTCTCTATGATTCCTTCTTCATTTATAACTTGATGTATGTTTAGGTTGTGGTGTTTCGCTACTTCATAATCGACTTTACTATGAGCTGGTGTTATTTTCACAACCCCTGTACCGAACTCCATATCGACAAATTGATCAAAAATTATCGGTATCGTTGTTTGTCTGAACGGATGTATTACTCTTTTACCTTTCAAGTGACTGTATCTGAAATATAATAAATTAATCTGAAATATAAGAAAAGCCTGCAAACGCGCATTGAAATGTGCCTGTTTATGGATTTTTACAAACAGAAAGATGGACAGTTGATCCTTATTTACTATATATATAAATCATGTTTACCGAATATCATCTGGATGTACAGCAACAGCAGTGTCCCCTAACATCGTCTCCGGCATTGTTGTAGAGACAATTAATTCCTCGTTACTATCAACTATTTTATATGCAAAATTGTAAATTAATCCAAACTTGACTGGCTCTTCATAATTTGGTAGATTAAAATCAGTTGATCCATTCACACTTATATAATCCACTTCGATATCAGATACGGTAGACTTCAAGGCATTACACCAGTTAATGAGTGCCTTTTTACGATAAATCAAGCCTTTGTTAAATAATTTTATGAATGCAGTGTTGACAGCATGTATGTGTTTTTTGTCCATTGTAAATATCTCACGAGACCAGTCCAGAGAGCAGCCCAACGTTCTTAGCTGTTCACATATAGTGTTGCCGTGTTTCTCTTTCCACCTCCACACTTCTTTATTAAATTCTTCCCTACCAATATCATGACGGTTAATATTTTTCTTTTTCTTTAGATATTTCTCAACAACTCCCTTAAACATAAAAATATTTTAACACAAAAAAAAGATTACAAATCAGAGCAATTCATAATTCATACCAGAGTATTTATACACATAAGTGACAGTAATATGTTAGTATTTGTAATACTCACTTGTGTAGCAATACCTGCATGGTCAGTACCAGGAAGCCATAGCACATTGAAGCCCTGGGACCTCTTTCTTCTGACTATCACATCCTGGATTGTACTTGAAAGTGCATGACCTGGAATTATTACAAGTATTTTTTAACAATATTTTTATTAAAATACTGCAACCCAATGTGTGAGTAAATATTAGATAAAAATTTGATATATTGTTACTTCTATTTCAAGGTTACTTTGTATTATATATACTTTATGTATGGAAGGAGGGTTGAGGAAAGAGACATTTACAGAATTTAACTAAATGATTTATAATTAAGATTATTTATAAGATAAAGGGAATATTTACATTTCTTTCAAACTTAAATACACTAGACATTTGTAATTTGTTTTTTTTTGTGGATATTGACTGAAACTATGAAACTAAATTACATGTTGTTTATTAATTCACTCTCAAAATTATGTAACAAAACTTTTTTATTTTTTTTATTAGATATCAATATTGATCTGTGGGAAGCATACAAGGACTACAGTAGATACATATAAAATATAATAAATTATAAAATAGTGGGGAGCGAGAATTTATTACAAATTAAGAAGCCAAATTATAGAAATAATAACTGAATAGAAATCCAGCTTTTATAACGATTGCCTGTCTTTGGGTGAATATAAAGTATGTCTTAACTTAGCTACATTATATGATAAGATAAACAAGCAGACTCATATTTTTAGTGTTATTCTTAGATACTACTAACCTAAATGTAATTTGCCAGTTACATTAGGTGGTGGTAACGCTATGCTATATGTCTTATTTGCGCTGTCACTATTTGCTTTAAATAGCCCTTTCGTGTCCCATTTATCATACGTATTATTTTCTACAATATTCGGCTTGTACGCGGAAGCAGGCAAATTATTTTTATGAATAATTTTAGTTGTTTTTGTAATAAATCTTTTAGATAAATCTTGCCCTGATCTTAACATTTTATTTGCATAGTTAGTTTTATAAATAAATAAATAATATAAATATGGTAAACAAATAAAGTTTCAACTCTCAATATTTTGAGACCTATTTTCTGGTATAAAGAATAAACGTCACTCACAAAATTTCAATGCTACTGACAATTGTTATACAGTTTGGAAATAATACTATAATAATAAGATCTTGAATTCAAATAGTATTATATAGCTAAAATATTTTATTTAATTTTATCTGTTTAAATAATGAATTATGTAATAAATTGTTATATTATTTTTTCTTTAAAAACTTTTTTTTCTTTAATAAATCTGACAGTTGACAATCATATGGTGGTGTGACATTGACAACAAAATATATTAAAATTTAATTCATTTTGTATTTTGTAAACAGAAAATATTCTTCATGTAATAAAATGTAATTTTAATTTCACTCAACATTTCAATGATATGTAATCAAGTTACTAGTGGCGTAATATAATAATAAAAAAAACCTTCTTATCTCGTGACCTTTTCGATATATTGAAAAGATTTAATCTCGGTAAACTTAATCGCATTATTATCGTGTTATCTACCCCATAATGTTGGGTCCGTTTCCTTGACCGCTTCATGAATTGTGATAAGAGCATTAGTTTAAATAAATGGTGCGTGGTATAAAGTATAATGGCTTTCTTGGCTTATATTAACCCATTTAAAGTATATCGTGATTTTGTGCGTCGTCCCATCGAAAGTTTTGTTACTGAACAGTACATCGGGTACAAAAAGAAAACAAATGATAGTATAACCAGTGTTAAAGAGTTACTGTACAGAGCGGGTGTAATATTAGTGTTCTTTTCGGCTATATTATGGATATCAATATTTATGTACGTTATTTTCTACTACACGTACATGCCAAATGTGACGCACGTACGACCTGTGCATTTACAGTTCAAGTATGTATCGTTTAATAAATAGTTGCATCTTATCTAAACTACTATATAGTATAGTACCCTACGTAAAATCAGTTCATTTGTTGCTAGGGGAAGTAACTGAGTTCCCTGTTTTACATTTTAAAATAACTCTTTAAAATCTTAGTTTTTTTGTTTTGATTTTTGACCTTCGTGCTCATTTTCCTCTTACAGAATATTTAATTAGTAACAACGTTAATATTCAACATATTTTTATTGTATGTAAAATTACAATATCAGATCGTGTGATGAGAACATGGGCGTGTGTTCGTTTCCATCCGCCCACGTGCAGCTGACGAGGCGCAGTCAGATGCTCATGTCCTCACAGCCGTACCGCGTAAAGCTGGTGCTGGAAGTTCCAGAGACACAGATTAATAAGGATTTGGGTAACCATTTAAGTTTTATGTAGTTGGTAAATTGTAGATGCAATAAATTTAATGATTTACATTCACCGACTGGCTCGTCGAATAGTACGATTATCTAACAAAAGAACGCCGTGAAATAACCATTAGAATAATTTTTATAATATAGTGTAAATATAAGTATCTTGCTCGCCATTTTTACTTCTTGCTCAGCATATCCTCAACCAAAGGTCGCCTAGAGATCGCTTGTTAGCGATATGGCTGCGTTTTTTGCCGTGTGCAACATTAGATTAATGCACATGATTTCTGTGTGTGTATAGGAGATCGCAACGGCAATCAGCCTCATTCATCATATATAATCCTCAACGTCATAATCCTCTTTGTATTGACTGCTCGACATTGGTGATAACTAGAAATGAAATGGGTATCTATTTGACTAGTACTTGGTACTGTATACCGGGACAACATTAAGACTGGATAGTGTATGTAGTCTGGTATTCGCAACAATGATATTTACACGATCGCAATGTTTATACCTATTTTGATGGAACATATTTGGATATCAACATGAATTACTGCAGAAGAGTATTAACTATACAGGTACGGTGTCCTATTGATTTACACTTAGGTTGGTTATAGGCACTGATATCTCGTTTCTAAATTATCAGTCGCTACTGAAGAACGCAATTTCAATCCTTAGTATCAATAATTGGATGAACATAAAAAAAGCTCCTATTGAAATATATTTTGCCATTAACATTGTTTCTAAGTATCCGTTAATGACTAAAATACTAAATAAGGATAGATAGTTACCAACCAAACCAGCGGCATTTAATTTTAGGTATTCATTTGCTTTTATCCATATTTACAGATATATGAACTATTTACGTTTAGGGAGAGAGCAATCGTATTTTTATGTATTTTTTGTCTTCTTGTTTGTTCGTAAATCACGCATAATTTCTTGGAGGGATTTTAAACAATATGATTTAAAGAAAAGCTCGTAGTTTGATTGATTATCAACGATATTGTTAACTACTCCATGCTCATGGAAAACTGAATAACTGGTCAGAGGTGAATTGAAACTACAACTATATCGATTCTTTTCAATTTGTATATGATGATAGATAGCTATAACTTGGTGTCGTATATTGAGTCGTTTTATTGAGCTGAGCGTAACTTAAGCGAAGCTCTTAACCGTTTAGGAAACTTCTTTTTGAGGCAAAATCATATAAAAACTACTGAACCGATTTGAATGAAAATTGGCAGAGCTGTAGAGCTTAGGAATAGGCATGTTTAAAAAAAAAACAGAATTAAAGTATCTCATTCTGTTTCTCCCAAAGACTTAACTTTATCAAAACCTCCGCGTGGTTGCCGATTATCAATCTAGAAATACGCTTATAGACAACATCACATTACAGCAAATTACTAAATAAAAAAACAATATATTACATTTTATTTCAAAGGGGAGGGCGCTCAGCTCAACTCTCGCAGCGCACGGCAGTGGGTCCTAGTAGATAGCTATAACTTTGTGTCGTAGATTGTGTCGTTTTACAATATAATATTATTCTAGGTATGTTCATGGTGTGTGCTCAGATGCGGGCGTCGGGAGGCGCGCTCGTGTCGTCGTCGTGTCGTTCCGCCATGTTGAGACACAGGTATTATTTGTCTTGAGAGTCAAATTATATCAAAAGAAATATATGATGGAAAACATTTTGAGTAAACTAGAGGCAATTCAGTGATATACGTAACTTAAAGATTAGTTAGCTATTGAATGATTTATCTCTATCGTTTCGAAAATAAATAAATAAAAATACAAAGACCACAATGAAATAGTTTATTGGATGGGTTAGATTCAAAGCAGCTAAAGATTAAAAGATGTATTAAATTTAAAAGAAAATCATATCAAGATATTAACGCATATTGCAATTTGATTCCAGGTCCAAGCTACATCACGTTATGCGTACTTTGGTGTTTGCGCCGTTACTTGTCTCTGGTTTTAATGAAGAGAAACAGGTTATACAAGTGGAGTTGTTCAGTGACTTTGAGGATGATCAGGTGAGGAGGTGTTTTAGAGGTCTGATAAATCAGTTATTACCGAATCTGTATTAATTATACATACCTACACCAGGACTGAGATACGTATCACAACCAATATAATACTATATATACATAAAATTTGGAGAGATGACGTATTTTTACAATAAAAAATAATGTAAATTGTCACATTAGTTTTGAAGATGTAAGCTCATTTATAAACAGACGGATAGACAATGAATTATTGTAGCTTATATGCTTGTGATATCAAATTATTGACTTTCGAAATAAAATGTAACTTAAATAACAATGTAACATAAACAATACAACACCGCAACTTACATTGCCTGTAAATAAAATACTTAATAAAACGGGAATCAAACCCGCTACCAATGAACAAGTAATCCAAATGCACTACATATTTCAGACACATCCAGTAACAGACGCATATGTGGAACTGCAGTCCAGATTTGTCCAAGTGCTATCATGTGAGTTGCACATTGAAGCACACTTCACAGGCCTGCGATATGTGATGTACTACTGGCCGAAGATATCCGCACTCATTGGTGAGAATCAGTAGTAAGCATGCTTAAATCATTATTCATTGATTACTTTAAGATTTAATAACATTTTCATTACATCCTTACGGTATATATTTGAATCATTATTCATTAATTAGTTGAATATTTGTTGATACTTTCATTATTAGAATATCTAGTCTTGTGAATCATAATGATTAATCTAGGATTTATGGACGTATCAAATAAATTATTACAGTATGTACATATGAATCATTATTTATTGATTAGATTAAGATTTATTTATACTTTCATGGAGTAAAAGTAATTAATAAATCATTATTTATTGATTAGTGACAAGATTTATTCACACTATCATTAACCTATTACATCAATTAATTAATGATAATAAGTATCTATAGATACATTTTGCATCAAAAATTTGAACTTTGGATAAATAATATAATGAAAATGTTAATTTATAGAATTTTGTGGGTGTGCTTTATTCATTATTCATTGATTATTCAATAGGTTTAAAATAATATCAATAACATTTTATATATCGACTGAAAGTTATTTGTCGGTGAGTTAGAATGGCAAGCATGCATCATTCATTATTCATTGATTACTTAAATATATCATCTACTTATAAATAAACATTTATTGGAGGGAATAATGAAAATAGTATTAAAAAATTCATTTACATTGTTTAATGAAAAAGGTTTTTACATTTTCTTAAAAATAAGTGTTTAATTAAATTATTTATTATTAATAATATTTTGAAAGAAGTATATTGCACAATATTTCAATATAGAATTATAAATTAGAATAATTGTAAAATAATATATTGCAGTAACAGTTAATAATTAAAATTATATTATTTATTGGTAAATTATAAAATAAATAAATAAATAAATATTTCCAGGTATTTGTTCCAATTTGTTCTTCGTGTCGTTAATGTTTATCCTGAGTTGGTATCACTTACAAGACGGCTTGCCGGATTACATCAAGGTATGTATCAAATTAATATAGTGACACGATAGCTCATTTTCTACATCTCCAAACCTTAACCTGAAGATAGCGAGTTCAATGCCTGTTTGTATTGATTTTTAATGTATTGAACATTTTCAGATAAAACTCGGAATTGAAATTAAAAACGAGAATAGTGAAGATGATAAAAAATTTAGTGGAAAAGTGAAGTTGGAACGACAAGGTAATGTTATGTTTATATAATTCTATAGATATATGTGTATGTTTATTATATATATAATTATATAGAATGTGTTACCGATGTGAGAAGAATGAGCGATAAATTAATTGCTTTGAAAATGGTATGGACCGATTTGTTTAAAATGTATTTAGTGTGTGTGAGTGTATGTATGAAGTGTGATGACCCTACGGACCTTAGCTTTAGCATCCGCTCTGGCCAAAATAAACTATTATTGTGAGAAAAAATGAAAACCTTACCACTTTCATACTTGGCCACTACCAGGCATAAATTGAAAATTTTCTTACATAAAGGAAAAAAGCAACTGTATCTGTTTTGCCCTTTGAAGACCTTGTCTAGTAGCATAGTAAACTTTGTACTCATACGTCTGGAAACAAAAAAAAAATAAACGCCCTGCCACTATCAAGTGGATCTGAGAAAGTAAGTATTCGAGTGTGTAAGAGTAAGAGTTCTTAAGAAAGTTTATTAAATAGATGTGGGAATGAGATGACAAATTATAGTAACAAATGAAATATTTGTCAAATGGAAAGGTAAGGGTGTGATAGCGGAGGTGTTGTATTGTATGGTATAGTTAGACATGGTGGTAAAGTGAAATGGTACAAATTGTACTAAAAGAAAAGAAAGAAAGTGTCAGAATACCGACTAAAGTGTGAAGGAGGAAAAAAGAAGAATGGAAGAAGAGAACGAAAGAGCAGCAATCGTCTGAACTAGAACACATAGTAAGTTGTGCAACACAAAGATGTTCTAAAAAGAAAAGATATCTCTATCGAATGACGAAATAGAAAGAAAAGATAATGAAGGATAATTTGATGATGGAATAATTCTGACAAGGGATGAAAAAATAAGGTGATAAGGATGAAGGAAACTGAAAGGTTGATTAATGAGAAGAATTAATGGACGGTGAAATATATAAAATCAAAATCTGGTGAGTAAAATTACTACAGCTAAAGTAAAATAGTTAAATAGTCAAAAAGTGAATTACTGTGGTAGAACAGTAGAAGTATAAAAACTAAAGAGGAGACGATCAAAGTAAGAATCGTACACTAATATATTGGTGACCAACTTTAAACGTAAGGATGATGTACAAAATTAAAAAAACTACCCAGAATTAAAGCTTATGTCATACAGTATTCATTAAAAGGGATAATAAATGGAAAGAGATTATATTTCTAAAAGCCATACAACAAAGTGCGGTATTAAGTATGTGGAGTTGATTCGTGCTATGTGCAGTTCGTCTAATACCCACATCAGAACAGTCTCCGATAACATAGACTGTCTCAGTGTGTCAGTGGGCAGCATCAGCAGCGGTTTTATGGGCTACTTTTTCCTATCGATAATGGATGTTTCGATAACGGAATACAGAGTATACAAGAGGATATTCTGGCGCTTTTTTTTGTTGATCTAAGTGCTCTTGTCAGTGAGGACGGCTTTAATGTCCAGCAGCAATACAAAAGTGGCAACAAAAGTTGTATAGTCATAAAAGTCCTTAAGAGTGTTCCAAACGTTCAAATGATCAGGAAAGCAAAAATCCGACTGCCCTCTGCATATAAACTGAAAGAGAATAGCTCTAAAATACTTTTAAACGACACGTTGTGTTTTATGAAAGAAAAGTGCATGCGGTTGAAATACAAATGTTGAGATGGACCCCCGTCAAGAATGAACTATAGAAATGAATATGTATGAGTGAGTAGAAGTAGTTTGAAAGTATGTAATGTTTGTAATTATTTATCGTGTTGTGATACAATCTCACCCTTTTTCTATGTAATGAAAAGAGTTCTAAGTATAAATATAAATTGTTATGACACAAAAAGGAAAAAAATGAAGGAACCAAAGAAACATGATGGAAGTACAATTGAAGTTCGTGAAAAATAGCGAAGAAGAATGTTTCCATTGAGACGATGTATGATATAATAATTTATTTGTTATATCTTTCTCTACCTCCCTCTATCTCTCTCTTTCTCTCTTTGTGTGCAAATCTTCTTTCCTTTTCTGAGAACCCTAAAAACACCATTTACTATGTGATTTTTTAACTTTACCTATTATATCTATTTATTAAAATATCTGTCATATTACAATAATTATTATTTTTATTAAATATATTTTAACATATTTTTAAGATTTTTTTTAATTTAGCAAGAAATCGTGTTAAAATTAAATTAAATTAAATCTTTATTATGTTTTTCAGACTCTTTTCCGTTCATCGAAGAAGAGTCACTTCTAGAAGAGTTCCAAAAGCTGGAGAAAAAGAAGAGTAGGGACTGATAATAATAATAATTATACAAATGGGCCATAATTATATTATATTATTATAGGTTGTTGTGATTGAAATTATTTTTTTTATGTTTTGTATAAAATTAATAATATTCGTTAACCAAAAAACAATACAATTTATAACCAAAGCATATTATGTATTTTTAAATAAAGTGTTAGTAACGTGATGATGTTTTTTTTAATTGAGCGAAACGAGCGAAGCGAGCAGAGCGCTCTACTGGAGACTTTCACTGACTTTGTCACGAATAGGCTCGTAAAGTACTTGACGGAAAATTATGAAAATTTTGCAATCAAAAAGACACACATTAAATTATGGTTTTAAAAAAAATTATAAATGTCATGTCGTGAGGAATAATCGACAAAAAAAAACACACATACGATGAGTCATTACACTCGGCTCGCTTCGCTCAATATGCAAACGGCATCCGAGATTTCCGAGTCGAAATTGAGGGTCTGTTGGCGACCCTAATTTAGTTGTAATCTATGATTTTAAGTAAAAAAATAATAATTAATCTCAATGGTAGCTTCTTAAAACGGTTAGGCCTTACAACAGTCGTATGAGGTGTAACATTTGATATTTCAACTAGGTCAAATATTATAATAAGGCATACTTAAGTCATTATATGAAATATTTTTTTTGTATTAAAGAATATAACTAAAATTATATTCATATTGCTTTATGCATATTGTAATTTATTTCATTATTAACTGGAGAGATGCTTTATTATTGAAGACGGCTTTTTTAATTAAAAGTATAAATATAAATTGAATTAATCATAACAGCAACGGAAATTAACCTCAAAATTATAAAAGCCGAATAGAGAGATATAATTTTTAGTTTAATGAAAGCGATGAGAAGGGGGATAGAAGGGTTTGGGGTATTAGTGAACGAAACCAAGCATTATTTAATAGTTTTTTTTATATAAGAAAAGTGCATGGGGTTTGGGAGTTTGTTAACAGAAACCGGGCAGCAGATAATACATTTTTTGGAATAAGATCAATCAATAGCAGTAAACATAATAATCTATACTTTCAAATACGCGAATAGAATCTGAATTTCTGTTAAAAAAGTTAAGGACTAAAGATAAAATCATAACAGAGGAGGAATGGAACAGAAGATGAATGAATTATTAGATGTGATGGATGACAAAGATCTGGATCTTATTTGTGTGTCTGAGACCAAGCGAAAAGGCAATGATGCGACCGATTTGCCTGGCAACCGGGTCGCTTTCTGGGCTGGGGTTCCAGAGGGTGAGCGAGGTTGCCAAGGTGTAGGCGTGTTGTTGTCCTCTCGAATGGTTAATGCAATGGTAGAATACAAGGCTATCAACCCGAGGCTTCTTTGGGTTCACTTCAAGCTGGGGATAACAAGAGTATTCTTGTTGGCCATTTATGCGCCAGTATCCTCAGCTCCAGTGAGCGAGCTCGAGGAGTTTTGGGAGAGTGTCAGGGATGTTCTAAATAGTGTCAGAGATAATGAAAAGTTGATAGTATGTGGAGATATGAATGGATGGGTTGGAACCGCACGAAGTGGTTACGAAAGCGTGCTAGGCAAGTACGGTGATAAGAGAGTAAATGAGGCTGGGAAGCTTATTTTGGAATTTTGTAAGGAGAGAAATTTGTTTGTGGCAAACACGATGTTTGATCACAAACAAATTCACATGTACCCATGGGAGCGAGCGGAAGAAAGAAGTATAATTGATTTATTCCTAGTGGATCAGCGTATTCGAAGCCAAGTTATGGACACGAGAGTGTTTAGGGGTGCTGATCTGGGAACGGACCATTATCTAGTCGTTACTAGAATAAGAGGTCTGTTTGCAGGTTGGCGCAGCCTCACGACGTGCCATAGCTTGGAGTCGAATTATCGCATAAGAAGCTGGAAGCTTCAAGATCCACCAATCAGAGAGAAATATCAAGAAAGGGTTTGCAAGAAGCTTGAAAGCTGTGACTCTGGAAGTGAAAGTGCTGAAGTATGCTGGCAGAACCTTAGGAATGGTATGGTGAAAGTAGCGACAGAGGTTTGTGGTAAAAGGAAAAGAGGTTTTAGTAAGAAGCGCGATGAATGGTGGGATGATGAAGTGAAAGACGCTGTGGAGTTAAAGAAGAAAGCATGGTTGGATTATAAAGCCTCGGGTAAGGATAAAAGTATGAGAGAGATAAGAAAAAGAGAGTACAAGCTGCAAAAGCACAAAACGAAAGCACTTATATGGATGAAGCGTGAAAGAAAGGGATGAAAGGTTGACAAACAACTTCCGGGAAAACACGAAGCTTTTCTAGCGAGAAGTTAGTGATTCCCGGGGTTGTTCGGTAACCTGTAGAATGAAAGGAATGCTTTCGAAGAACGGTGAAGTCTTAACAGAGCAAGCACACGTTTTGCAGCGGTGGGCGGAATTCTACAAGGAGACGTATGAATGTGAGGACGCCTCGGCCTCGAATAAATGCTGAGTCCCGATATAGCCGATGGTGAAATCAGTTTGGAAGAAGTGGAGAGCGCGATTTGAAGTCTGAAATGTGGTAAGGCTGCGGGAGCAGATGGAGTTACTGCCGAGATGATCGAATATGGTGGGCCACGCGTCTTGGACTTGTTCTGGCTTTTGTGCAATTTATGCTGGAAATCAGGAGAGGTCCCAGACGATTGGCGAGGTGCAGTCATCGTACCTTTGTATAAAGGCAAAGGTTCACAGATAGACTGTGCAAGCTATAGGGCTATCAGTTTGATTAGCTTGGGCGGTAAAGTTTATGCAAAAATATTAACGAGAAGAATGCAACAGAGATCTGAAAGGCTGTTGTGGGAGGCCCAAGGAGGTTTTAGACCTGAAAAGGGTGTATAGATCAAATCTTTTCCCTCCGCATGATCACGGAAAAGTTTTTGGCCCTAAACCAAAAGGTTTTCTGTGCTTTTGTGGATTTGGAAAAGGCGTTTGACAGGGTTGTGAGAAAGAAGTTATGGGAGATACTGCCCCGATACAATGTGAACGGACCCTTGCTACAGGCTGTAAAATCTCTTTACAGAGATCACTCAGCCTGTGTGCGAGTAGGAGCTGGCATGTCGCCCTGGTTTGACATCCAATCGGGTGTTAAGCAAGGTTGCGCTATGTTAGCTTGGTTGTTCAATTTGTTTTTGGATAGTTGTCTCCAAGGCGTGAAAGACAGTGACATGGGAGTGAAAGTAGGTGACCTTAAAGTCAATTGCTTGCTATACGCAGATGATGCAGTGCTCATTGCATCATCAGAATGCGATCTGCAGGCATTGGTCACCACTCTGAAAGATGGGTGTGAAATTAATGATCTAAAGCTGAATGTAGATAAGACGAAGGTTGTTATATTTGAAAGAAATGAAGAAAGAACAGAATGTAAGATCAACGTGAATGGTAAGATAATAGAACAAGTGAATGAAGTGGTATATTTGGGAAGTTTGTTTAGCAGAGACGGAAGATACGAAATGGACGTGGAAAGGCGTATTGCTGCCGGTAACAGAGTCAACGGTGCCCTGGCTGCATTGTTGAGACGGCAAAACGTCAGCATAGCTGCACGTTTGGCTGTACACAATGCGGTTTTGCTACCGACGCTGTTATACGGCAGCCAAACGTGGGTAACACAGAAGAAGAATGTAAGAAAGATTAATGCTGTGGAGATGCGATCTCTTCGCAGAATATGCGGAGTCAGCCTAGCTGACCGAATCCGCAATGAAGAGATCCACAGAATGGCAGGTACGAGTGAAGATGTTACAGTGAGAATGAAAAAGAACGTGCTCAGGTGGTTTGGGCACGTCGAACGAATGAGTGATGAAAGAATGGTAAAAAAGATTTATACAGGAAAAGTGAGTGGTAAGACAGAAAGGGGGAGGCCTCAAGTGACCTTCGAAAACACTGTATCTATAATACTGGAGGAAGGTCACATAAAAAGCATGAAGACCCCCCGGAGGGCATGTATGAAGAGGTTGATGTCTGTGGCCGAGGCGAAAGAGGTATGCAGGGACCGTAGCGTTTGGCGCTTCGTCGTCTCTGACTACCCCGTAATGGATATGGCGTGAAGCTAAATAAATAAATAAATAAATATAAAATCATAACCTAACCTAATAGTGCCACAAGACAGGTTATTTCTACTAGATGTCAAACTCACAGTAATCTTAAGTATAAGTCATAGCCTTCGCATAAAATTATACCCTAATGGGTAATTGCAAACAATCTCTATATATGTATATGAAACAAAATCGGGTTTGTTACACCATTTATAACTCGAAAACTGCTGGACTGATTTTCACATTGTGACTTGTTGGATTTGCTTCGAATAATTAAATAAATATACGGAAAAAATATTTTATATAAAAAAAAATAAAGAAAATTTTATTTTTACAAGCAGTTTTAGGGTCACACAACCATTTTTAGGGTCCTCTATAATCATCTCGGCATGACAAAAGTCAGTGCAAGTTGGATGCGTATAACGCTCACACAGCCACAGAAATAGCGGCGTGCAGTGCGCTTTTGAACTACTCTAACAAAGGAATGAAGGCAATTTATTACTGGGGACCAAACTTGAGCTCATCGTTATGAATCTGAGTCTAATCCAAATTCCATGAGCGACATAAAATATAGTCGGCGGAAAAAGGTCATCGCGACAGTTTTGTAGAACTTTGTTAATTGATTATAAGGAGAAGGGTGTTGCTATAACCAGACAAAATTACGCTTCCATTTTAGAGTAGTTGAAAGACGATATTAGAGAAAAATGAACAAAAACGTGTCTTGTCCTTTAACGACAGTCCTCCGGTTTACATGAGTCAAGCTTTGAGTAAGGTGAGATTACCCACCTAATAGCCCTGACTTGGCTCCCAGCGACTTATATATCTATCCAAACTTGAAAAAAGATCTGAGAAATGTTTTCAGGTTTCATCCTTTTTACATTACGAACATAAAAACGCACCTTCGCAATCCGATGTTGAAGATAATTTACTATATAGAGAAAATGTTTATTTTCTACGATAGTATAAAAATAATTCAAATGTAGTTTCTGCTTTTGGCTATAAAATAAAAAAAAGAGATAACATTTAAAAAAATATGTCAATTAAATTAACTTCGCTTTAGATTTTAATTTACCATCGCATTGTATGATAAGTTTTTGAACAAACACAGCATAAATTTTTGCAAATATTCCTTATGGGCTATGACATATCAAGGTTTGCAGCAACTTCATGAGCGATCGGACCGTTCAAGATGGCGTTGGAACGCATGCCAATAATTGACAAAGTCACATATAGAGCGGATAAGGTAGCTGAAACACAGAAACGAACATTTAACGCTCAAATTATATATAAATGCAACCTAGTTATTAGTGATAACGCCCTCGGAAGCTTACAATTCGCAATACTGGGCAACTCTAAGATACATATATGAAACACATCGTTTATATGATATGTTAAAATACGCATTAATGTTTTAGCAAGAAGAAGATACATATTTAAATATAAATGATTGAGAATAAGCCATTGTTGATACCATTGTACTAAGAAGTGACGTCTGAAAAAGCTACAGAATAAATGTATCTATTTAGTTACTATACAGGGTGTCCAGGAAACAATGGATAACCTCTGAAAAGTTAATAGTAGAACTAAAGAAAGCACGAAAAAAAATTTAAAAAATTTATAACCCTTACACTGGTAGAAAAATGGGGCTTTAAAAAAATATATATTTTTTTTGTCTGATTTCATATTTTTACTCGTAACGAGGACCCCAAGATCGCCGGATCTAAAACTTTAGACTTTTTTTACAAGGGGTGTCTTAAGGAAGAGGTTTACCGGCAGTACCGGCCAGTAACTTCATTAGAAGATCTACGAGACCGTGTTCAGGCGTGTTATAATTTTTTAAATTTTTTTTTCGTGCTTGCCTTTACTTCTACTATTAGCCTTTCAGAGGTTATCCATTGTTTCCTGGACAGCCTGTATAATAGTAACATTACTAACATATAAATTTTCATCAAAATAGTTTTTCTAGTATTTTAGGTGGAGTAATTCTGTATTTTACATATAATTTGAACATATTTTTATAAAGTTACGATCATAAGTTTTAAAATTAATAAATATAATATTTATTTATGTATTACAAGATTAAAATTATTATTGTTTTATTAAAAATCAGTCTTGTTTGATTTTTTTCTTAACCAAAATTCTGCATAGTTTAAATGTTGCTTGTTATACATTAACTCTAATGACAGCTGAAAATTCTGAAGACGACTGCTTAAATTAGTTAAGAAAAACTTTGACTAACAACTGCTTATATTTCTTTTAAAATAACTAAAATGGACGCGAAAAATGAGTTTTTCGAATAAAAAAAATTAAATTGGTTCATTTATTTCGAAGTTATGACGTAACAGATAGATACACAAATAAACAGATTTACACTTGAAACTTATAAATCCCATAACATGTCTAATTTTTGCAGTAACAAAAAAGAAATTAAAAGACATACTATTATTTAGTATTTACAAATATTTTATTATTTATACGAAGTTGAAGGTAAAGTGATGTAAATAAAAAATTAGAGTTTCGTCATTGAATTAATATTCTAATTTTATTCAAATCTAATTTAGTTTGTTTTAGCGGTGTTACATAATAAAAAAACTCGTTGTATTGACCTTTTGGATATATATAATATCTGATATTAGAGACTTAATCGCATGATTACAAGGATAGGTCCGTTTGAATGCTTCTAATTGAGTTATTCGTTTAAATGAAATAAATAATAATGGAGTTATTATATTATATTAACCCTTTCAAAGTTTATCAAGAGTTCGTTTCGGGTCCAATCGAAAGTTTTGTTACAGAAAAATATACCAAGTATATAAAAAAGACAAATGATAGTATAACCAGTGTTAAAGTGTTATTGTACAAAGTTGGTGTCATATTAGTGTTCTTTTCTGGTATATTATGCATATCTATATTTATGTACGTTATCTTCTACTATATATACATGGCGAATGTGACACAAGTACGCCCTGTGCATTTACAGTACAAGTGAGTATTGTTTATCTTATATATATTAGTAAGTAATCAGTTCCTTTGATGAGAAAGGATGGTTTATCATTTTAAAATTGTATTTTGTCAGATCGTGTGATGAGAAGATGGGCGTGTGTTCGTTTCCGTCCGCCCACGTGCAGCTGATGAAGCGCAGTCAGATGGTCATGTTCTCACAGCCACATCGCGTCAAGGTGGTCATGGAAGTTCCGGAGACACAGATGAATAAGAATCTAGGTAATCATTTATAACCAAGTGTTCTCTTCTAGTACTGACACATTATTTCATATTGATTTCATATTACCTATATTTACTGCACATTGTTTAGGAAGCGAAAAACGTTTTTGTTAATTATTTTTGTCTGTTTGTTTGTGCACGATACAAAAACCACTGGATGAATTTTGTTCGAACCGATTTTAGTTTATACTATTGTTGGAATGATTTTCTTTAATACTAATAATATTGTGGAAAATCACTCTCAAATCACAGAACTAGAACTATAAGGATACTTTGAAAATAATATATGTTGATACATTACTTGTTGCTATTTGCTATATAACTTGGAATCTTTATAAAATACGACTAATTGTAATATTCGTTTCTAATTACCCCCAGGTATGTTCATGGTGTGCGTCCAGATGCGAGCTGAGGGAGCACTCGTGTCGTCGTCTTGTCGCTCTGCCATGTTGAAACACAGGTTGACATTTGATCAATTTTGTAAAATAACAATCTCAATATTCGCATTTCAGCTGCATGCAAATTCATACTGCTTGTGTTTAATTAGAAATATAATTATAAATTGAATCAATCAATGAAAAATACTTCAAAGGCACTGTATTCTCATTTATTTATCAATACAACATTTTTGAGTTGTTGTTTTCTTCAATTTCAACCATTTTCACTCTATTCACTAACACTAAATTGGTTGGTACAATTTACAACATTAATTTCAAATATCCTCATTTCAATACAAAATAATAGTTTTATTATTTGATACATCGAATCAGTCTTCCAGTAATGTCGGTTACAAGATATTTGTATAGGATTTAAAAGTAATAACAAAAGTAATCAATATTTTTGTTATTTAATTCCAGATCCAGACTGCATTATATATTGCGTACATTGGTATATGCGGTGTTAATCGTCTCTGGTTTAAATGAAGAGAACCAAGTGATGGAAGTGGAGTTGTTCAATGACTTTCAGGATAATCAAGTAAGGATTAATTAACCCTAAGCCCTTGCCGTTTATTTCCGAAATTCGTCAAAATTGTTGACTGTAGTCGAACGAGTGGTTTCGGAGATATAAATTCAAATAGATGAGATAGTCAAAGATGTTTTGTATCAGATAATTATTTTTAACAAAATGCATAATTTTATATTAAAAAAAATCACATCGTCACGGACATATTCATGAAGTTATTAACTAAAAGTAGAAAATAACATATTTCAGACGCATCCAGTAACAGACGCATATGTGGAACTGCAGTCCAGATTTGTCCAAGTGCTATCATGTGAATTGCACATCGAGGCTCACTTCACAGGATTGCGATATGTGATGTACTACTGGCCGAAGATATCCGCACTCATTGGTGAGAATCAGTAGTAAGCATGCTTAATCATTATTCATTGATTAATTTAAGATTTTTTAAGTTAAAGATTTATTGACGCTGAAATAGAGATAATAACTTTAATTTGTTCATAACATTAATTTGTTAGAATAACTAGTTAAATAATATATTTCAAATTATCATTAATGAAATGAAAATGTTAGAAACGGGTAAATGAAAGGCCAGATTATCCATTATTATATGTCGGCTTTCTAGGGTCCCGCATTTTAATCTTTGGTACTGAAGATATTGTAGCGATAGTTTAAAACAATTATAATAAGAGAACTATCAGTAACACAAAATAAGTAAGTAGTGCACTTCCGTTAATTCTTTTACCCTCACTCTTTCCCAAGGTTAATATTTTTAGAAACGGTATCTTATATCTTAGGTAGTCAACTATTCTATGACTTATATTGTAAAAATCACCAAATGTAAAGCATAATGCGAAATAAATGTCTTAGGTATTTTTAATATAAATCATTATACATACAACCAGGGGCGTAGGAACTAAATGTTTACTGGGTGGGCAGGTTTGAAATCGTGCCCCCCCCCTAGTTTTTAATAATGTCAAAGAAAAAAAAGTTCTACAGAAAGTTCTACCTTTTTGCCTCTAAAATGGTCTTGAACAAATTTCCATTGAAACAATAAATGTTCAATTTCAAAATTTTAATCCTTTGAACAAAAAGCATGGGTGGGCAATGCCCACCCTGGGAAATTTCTGGGTGGGCAGCTGCCCACCCTGCCCACACGGTTCCTACGCCCCTGCATACAACATATAAATTCCATGATTTTTTTTATTAATTACTTTTAATGACTTGATGTAATACAAATATTTAACCACTACATTTGATAATGTTATACATATATAAATAATTCAATTAATTACTTTACAAATTAAGTAATTATGGGAAGGGGAAAAAATTACATTATATTCACGGTTTGATTTTAAATTGTTGTTTTTTTTTCAATTTTAATTATTAATATTTTTTAAAATGGCACAAATTTTCAATAATAATTACTGCATTAGAAATAAAATTATATATATAAATGACTGTAAATTAAGCATTCGATCATTACTTACAAAAAAATAAAAATATGTGATAAATTGAAATAAAATTTCTAATAAAAATAATATTAAATATAAGGATTGGGATTTAAAGCCAAATTTGATTCCTTTCAAGATCATGAAGTCTCATTTCCAGGTATCTGTACAAATTTGTTCCTGGTTTCGTTAACGTTCATATTAAGTTGGAATCATTTACATGAGGACTTACCGGATGATATAAAGGTATTTATTGTATTTAATTAAGGGTACTGGACACTCTTCACTTAATGTTTAAAAGTACGCTTAGACTACGATAGAAATGTCAGACATTAGTGTCTACTCGTAGGATTTTTGTCTCTGAGTTGTGTCTCTTTGTAAGTGTACGGAAATTGTGTCCGACCTGTTCACATTCAAGGTAATTAGTAATGTTCGGACAGCATGGATAAACGTCATGCCACTATTGTGGTAAAAATCACAAAACACGGAACACAAAAATAATATTTGGGTACTCCAATGGATTTAAGAAAGACAAGAATTAAGAACTTGGGATTGCTGAAAACACGCACAGATAATCAAGGTTAGGCATTTTTATAATCATTTGATAAAATATTGCAAAGCTCTAGTACCTCTTCGACAAAATGCCGAAGCTCTTTGTGGGCTCCACGCTTCAATCGCTGTGCAGTGTATTGAAAATGTCCAATCTGTTTGAACATTATCAGCTACACCAGACTCTTGGACACAGGAGCTGAAGCAACACTAATTATTGTCACAATAAATTTTGCAATTAGCGACACTCGTGTTCATACAGAGACACTCGATCTATACACTGAGTATACCGTGTAGTGTCGTAGTCTAAGCGCACCGTGACACTGTAACCCAAAATTATCTTCGTGTAGTTTTTACTAATTTATATATTTCAGACAGAACTCGTGGTTGATATTAAAAATGAGAAAATGGAAGAGAAAACAAAGCAGATTTCACAAGTGAAGTTGGAACGACAAGGTCCTTTTATAGATATGTATTAATATTTAACTACCATTTTTTTTTATTGAACAGATACGAATTTTACCAACGTTAATTTTCTAATAGAAATACGATTAGATAAATCATAAAATTGTTATATCATACATAGTATAGTTCTTTATACTTCTTATTATCAATATAACATATATGTGTCTAATATAACATATCATATATATTATATATAAAATATTTATCAATAACCATCTTATTCTGTCTTTTATTAATATAAGTATTTATTGCAATGCTTGTATCTCTATCTTTCTTTAGTCGAGTGTAAATTTATTCTTTATGAAGCTTTCAAGCCACAATATTTTTTGTGATCTTTCTGACTACTCTTAAAATGAATACAATTATTATTATATTCTTAATATATTTCAATTAACAAACTGCCTTGATTTACTTATATTATTATTTCAGAATGTATTCCATTTATCGAGCAAGAGTCTCTTCTTGAAAAGTTAGAGAATCTAAGGAGAAAGAAACGTAAGGAAAGATAATAATTAATATTTTATTAATATATTAAATGACCTAATAATATATACATATAGGTTATTATTTAAATTATTTTTATTGTGCGAAGCAAGCGAAGCGAGCGGACGCTCTAGTGGAGACTTTTTCACATTCTTTGTCACGAATAGGCTCGAAAACTACTTGACGGAAAGTTAAGAAGTTTTTTGAAATATGTCATGTCGTTGAGGAAAAAGCGTAAAAAAACTGATATAACATTGAAACCAATGGAAAACGATGAGTCATTACACTGGGCTCGCTTCGCTCAATATGCAAAGGCATCCGAGATTTCACGAGCGCAGCCTGTCGAAATTGAGGGTCTGTTGACGCCCCTAGTTATGTTTCTTGTATTCAATCGACAAAAGAAACTGCAATACAATTTATAATAAAACTACAAACTCAATATAAAGTCTCACGTGTATTATAAAAGAAATAAAATTACTTAAATAAACCATATTAATACTAATAATTTATATTCATGTTTCCAATATTATTAAAACAAGGATCCATAAGGATAAAACAAGGAGTTGAGCTGAGCCCCCTACCTTTTTAAATAAAATATAATATTACATATCTTTTAATGTTTTTTTTATTTAGTAGTTTCTATGTGATGTTGCTTATTAAGTAGACTTAATAGGGGAAAAACAGTTTTTTGACCAGCATTTCTGAACGGAATAAGATTCTGTTTTTTTAAAAAGATTCCCATTCCCAAGCTCTACAGCTCAGCCAATTTTCATTCAAATCGGTTTAGTAGTTTTTATGTGATGTTGCTTCAAAAAGTATTTTCCCAAACGGTTAAGAGATTCGCTTACGCTCAGCTCAATAATCACTTTTGTTTTTTGTTTTCATATTCGCACAAATTTAGAATATTAACTGAACTAAAATAATATATTACAATTGCAATTTGATATCATATTTGTTATTAAAACATTGTGTATAAATATGTTTTGTTATTATTAATTATATTTTCAGATATATATTCAGAATTATTATTCGGTTCATTATTGTACATACTGAATTGGTACAATATACGTTTTGGTTTGCCGGATTATATTAAGGTATTTATCTGATTATTTATGCTTTTGCAAATGGCAATGGCTTTGGCAATGGCTTTCTGTACCTCCAAAACCTTAAGAATATAACAGGTTCAAATCCTACTTTTGATGATTTTAACGTATTTAATAATGTGTATTTTTATATTTATTTATTTATCTCCACGCCATATTTCTTGCGGGGTAGCAAAAGACGTCGGAGCGCCAAACGGTCCCTGCACACCTGTTTCGCTTCGGCCACAGACATTAACCTCTTCATACATGCCCTCCGGGGGGTCCTCATGCTTTTTACGTGACCTTCCTCCAGTATCATAGATACTGTGTTTTCGAAATAATTTTAGTAATTTTATTTCAGATAAAACCCGGTATTAGGATGTTAAACAAGAAAATGGAAAATGAAGGAAAATCTAATGGAATAGTGAAGTCGGAAAGTAATTAATTTTTATAATTACGAGATAGTATATTATTTAATATATTAGTTTAAATTATAATATTTTAATTATTTATATTTATATTTTAGATTCTTTCACATTTGTCGAAAACGATACAGTTCTAGAAGAGTTCCAAGTGCTGGAGGAAAAGAAAAGTAAGGACTGATGGTATTAATTATTTTACTAATGCAACTGTTAAAGGTTTAGTAATATAATATAACGTTGTTTTTCAATTATTTTATTGGTATTTAATTTGACTGTTGGCATGTTTATCTATGTTAGTATTTAACCAATTAATGTAGGGTTGCTGTCCCAGTCCCACATTCGAGTCCCGTTCGTAGATAGATTTTTCATTGCATTAACCAAAATCATTATTCTACCAAATACATTTTACAAGCATAGTATTTTCTAATACAGCATCAACAACATGATGAGTAAATTTATTTTATTATTAAGTACCCATTGGTATTACAATCTAAGATTTTTTATACGAAATATATAAATACCATTGTGTTGTAAACTTTAATGCTTGAAAGATAAATATTTAATGCTTAAAAGATAAATGTTTGTTGCTTAAAAGATAAATATTAAATATTTTCAGGCGTGCGTTAAATATAAACTTCTTTGTTATTTTTTGTCATAACTAAGAATTACGAGTATGAATTAGAGTTTTGGTAGTAAATTGAATTGAAATTTAGCTTTTGGTTGGAGATTAATATTCATAAAGAAATAGATAATAGCTTAATTACTTAACCTAAATAAAATATGTTAGCATTTGGATAATTCGGTATATTTTCGTTTCAATACTTGTACTCAGAATGCTCGGGTATCAAATAATAATATTTAATACATAAGAACCACAAAACTTCGTTGTCTGGATAACCTTATGAAATTCAAAGTTTTAAACTGAACTTATGAACTCATGATTGCAATTTGATATTATATTTGTTATCAAAACGTTGTTTAATGCGTTTGTTATTTAATAATGCTTAAATGCTTATTTTCCAGATATATATTCAAAGATGTTCTTTGGTTCGTTGTTGTACTTATTGGATTGGTTTAATTTACTCTTTGATTTGCCGGATATTATTAAGGTATTTATCTGATTATGGTAGTAGGTTCAAATCCTGATTAAAGCGTTTAATAATTTAATAATTTTAATATAAAATTTCAGATAAAACCCGGAATTAAAATGATAAAGGAGAAAATGGATGAAGGAGAATCTAGTGGCATAGCCGAGTTGGAAAGTAATTAAGTTATATAATTATATGGATAAGTGTTTATTAATTATGTTTATAATTTTTTTATAATATATATGTTTATTTTCAGACTCTTTTACGTTCACTGAAAAAGAGACAGTTCTAGAAGAGTTCCAAGAGCTAGAAGAAAAGAAGAATAAGGACTGATAGTAACAATTATTAACAATCAAAGGCTTAGAAATATAAATATATCTCTGTCTTTCAATTATTTTTATTGCTATTGAAATTGTCTACAAACTGTTTTTAAATAATCAATATATTTCAAACTTTAACCGATCAATATGGTAATACTGTCCCGGAGGTCCCACGTTCGAGTCCTATCTTTCTTGATAGATTTTTTAATGCATAACTAAAACCCTGTGGAAAAGGTCTCATAAATTCTGATACAATACAACGAATTGGTTATCAGAATTTATCAGTTGAAAAAAAATCTATAAGATTAGAAAAATTTTCTGATACAGATTTCTATAAGAATCTATAAGTTGATGTTGAGACTTATTTTGTATGAGGAATCACTGGCTATTTTTCTATAAGAACCATCAAGATTAAATAAGTCATGAGATTTTATAAGTTAATACTATTGAAGACTTATAAGAGATCGTATGAGAATATTTGTTTAAATAAGTTTATATGAGTTTATTCTGGGGTAAATTTAATGAGATATAGAGAGAAAATTTACATAAGATAATACTTATAAAATCTCAGAAATACGATTTTCTATTTAAATAAGGGAAGTTTATAAGTTTATTTAAGAATTTTCACTTCTGAAGTATCTGATAGAATACTTAAGATTAGTTATCAGTTTTTATAAGAAATTTTGCAATATTTTTATTCTCAAATTCTATAAGTCCAAACATGAAATTCCGAAGACAAATGCAGACGATTTTCTGATAAAGATTTTATCAGATTTAATAAGGAATTTATTGTTTGTATAAACTTGTCAAAACTTAAAGCATATCATTTAATTTAAATAATCACAAGCTTTTATGAGATTTTTCAAGTTGTACTTATTACTCATCATAAGTCGAAGAAACCTTAAGTTATTAGGCGCATCCCTAAACTCGCTACCAGTAGCTGTAGCTGTAGCTTTAGGAATGGTATTTTTGGTATCTGTAAAAATATGAACATAAGTACGAAAGTATTTGGGTGTATCCGTCTCTTATAAAAATATGTCAGACTTTATAAGAAAATAATAATATCCCACACAACAAATTTATTTTTCTTATCTATAATTATTGTGAATAAATTTTTAAGTAGTCACTTTCTTATAATCGTGAGAAAACCAAAATTTATGATTATCAATGATTTGATGGAATAAGAGCATGTTGACTTGTTTTTTTTTGCGAAAATATAAAATGTAAAAGATAATTATTTTCGAAAAATTTCTATTTAAAATTGAAATTATGAACATTAAAGTACAAATAACTAAAAATGCATAAGGTAATGGAGTTTAATGTGTGACTTTTATGTTAACATGAATAATTATTTGTTTAGAATTGACAAACAAAAAAATGTTTTAAGTGTATGTGTGTTTATATCTGAACACGTGTGTGTAGATATTGCAGACTGTTGATAGAAAACCGACACAACGTACTTTACGATTATAATAAAAGGAATGGGTAAGTATTGTATCCCTTTCCTATAACCAATCACAGGGCTTCCCGCTTACAGTATATGACAAAACGCGGCTCGAGGTCTCAGTATACACACGACTTACGCATAGGACAGCACGGTTCAGAAAGTCTTTCGCCCTATCTTTTGTTATAAGTTCCAGAATAATCCTTAACTTCTTGCGGTGTAATTTTACTTGTCATCTTAATTTTTTTATTAATTAATTAGTATTATAGAGTAATTTCAGAATGATATAAGTATCCTCATGTATGCCTACGTGAAATTATTAAGCAGTGGGAAGTGTACTACGGTTGGAATTAACCAAATTAAAGGTTACAAACCGAATCGTCCTAACAAAACTTTTCAAGTGAAAATAAAAGGTGATTACCATCTGTGTTTAGTTGGATTAACAAATGGTAAGTTTTACGTATTATTACATTTTACATTATATTATATTAGGATTTATTTTTTAGCATCGTTAAATATTGCAATCAAGTAGTAAAATCTAAAGTTTATAAGTTGTTATTCATTTGTTAGTAGGATTCAATATTTAAATGCTAATTTTTTACTATTTATTAATTATATTACTTCGTAAAATAATTCAGATTCATAGAATATTCATAGGAGATAAATATTTTCGGTAGTGTTTATGATTCGTAACAAAGTTTAGAATCCTTTGTTTCAATTGAACTCATAGAATCTTGTAGAAAGAAAAAAACTGTAATGAGAATTTATGAGAAGTGTATTAAAAATAAAAATTTCTGATAATGTATCGACAGCTACTGGTTGCGAATTTATAAGTTATTATCAGATTTCGTATGTTTGTTAGAGAATATGAGAAATTTATTGAGAATAAAATTTTCTGATTAAATTTCGATTGCCTTTTGCATAGAATTTATAAGTCAATCAGATCTCGTGTGAATATTCTACCAAATTCTATCAGAATTTATAAGATCTTTACCGATTTATTGTTGTTAATTAAAAATATTCAGGCATCTCCATCAAAAAACTCATCGCCACAGATTTCACCTGATATAACACTGACTCATCTGACTGAAGAATCAGACGTTTTACCATTAACATTTCTAGGAGCTAGCTCATCACAATATGCCGTTTATTCCGTTGAAAAAAAATCTAACAAATCTAATGATCCAACAACTTTGAAGTAAGTTCTGATTCTTCATATGTATAATTAAAAATAATAGTTTTATGATAGAAGTTATTATTTATTATAATCAATTATTATTTTGTTATTATTAATATATAACTTTTTTCTGCGCGTTTATAACATGCATTTCATTAAATCTAACTTTTTTTATTCTGCTGCTATAGAATTTTCTTTGCTTGAAATTATAGTGCTCATAAATGTAAAAGAAATTATCAATAATCAATATACTTCATAAATTAATTTTTATTGTAGTGTTTCAGAATCTGGAAAATCAAAAAAGAAAAAAAAAACATCATAACCATGACAACAAAGAAGATACGTTGGCGCGAATAAATCAAGTTGAACAAGGGATCAAAGATCTGATGGAAGAACTTCAAAAACAAATGCTCCAAAAAATATTGGACTTTTGGAACGAGCATAGAGGTATTAGAATTGTTTGTTAGTAAATCTCATTGTATATATTTCTTGATTTGTCATCAACACGATGTAATATTGAATTATACTCGAACCAAAAAAATTTAAGGAGTTTTGATTTTTACAGATACCCCATCAAACCATGGATCGGTTGAATTGGAGAAAAAAACAGGGTGTCCTCAAGTCGGTTTTACTCGAGTATCTGATAACAGTGTAAGTCTTTAGTAACGTTATCTATTAATATTGGGTAAAAAACTTGTAGTTCATTACAAATTATTATAGATTCATTTAGGACAAGGTGTTTATGTACCTAAAAACTCGTACCTGACTGCAGCTAGTAGATCTAAAACTCCATCACAATTTGTAAGGAAAATGATTATGGCCGTCTTTACACCAAAAGAACTCCAAGATTGCAGTGTTCATGGGGCAAAATCTAATAAAGTGAAACAAGCAAATCAAAAAGGAGGATTGGATCCTATAAGATTACAAGCCGTGAAAGGTACACAAAAAGCATCCTTAACCTTTATCAACATGTTTTCAATTTTTTTCTTATATATTGTGTTGCATCGATTTAGTATAAAAGTTCAGTTTTTTTATCACAAACATTTAATTGAAATGTTTATTGGAATGGCTAACTACTGCTGAGTATTTCATCGAGTATACTTTGAATTCCATCGCAAAAATTTCGGTGTATAAATACCTCAGTACTTGAAATTAATTTTTTAACTATCAACTTAATATTTGAACAATTCTACTTATCATTTTTTTCAAATATTGACTGAGTGTTTGAGAAAACCAAAATTTATGTTTCTCATAGAAAACTTTTTTCACTTTTCATCAAATTGGTATTTTTAATTAAAAAAAAATTTTTTTCATTGCAGATATTTTTTCATATTATTTAAAAGAATCAGGAGAGTTCGACAAAGAGAAACATGATGCACAAATGAAACAGTTCTACGTATATGTATCTAGTAAAATAACAGATACTCGCGCTGGAGTCAAACGTGTACCGAAGGTAATTAAAATTTAGAAGCTTAATTAGAAATAAAAAATATTAAAAAATTTGAACTCAAAAGCAGGTCAATTTGTTTTAAAGTAAATTATAATTTTCCAAATTTGATTGATAATTAATTTATTCTTAATTAAAAAACAATAGTATGGGTATTGAAGGGTATGAATATTTATTTTAGGTTAAACCGGTGGAAAACACTGACACAGAAGACATTGATAGCTCAGATATTGAGGAAAATACTGTCGCTTCAGATGGAGAGGAAGATAGTGGACAATCTACCGATGAAGACAAGGGGGAACGGAATGATAACTCAGAGTCCGATAATACAATGAGTCACCAAAAGAAGGATGAAGAGACTGATTGTGACCATGAAGTTGAGACTACAGAAGCAGTTTCAAATGCAGCTGAGGAAAAATTGAACCAAGAGCGAAGTGAGCATAAGGACGAAAGTGAACTCAACAATATGTCCACCCAGGGTGAAGAAAAGGAAAAAGTCACAGATTAAAACTCTTAAAATTATAAAGTGTATTTATTTATTTTATAATATCTGTTAGTTCAAAAGAGAATAATCGAAATAATTTTTTATTATTGTAATTTTACGTTTAGTGTACTAACTACAAACGGATTCTAATGTTTTTTATTTTTCTTATAGTAGACTTACTGGCTTAACTTTTTAAACATTTCTATTTTCAAGGATTACAGACCTTATAACTATTTAATACAAGTTTCATTGAGAAAATAAATATTATAATAATTATGACTATGTTGTTGATTAACTTATAAAATCTCATGACTTATTTAATCTTAATGGTTCTTATAGAAAAATAGCCACTGATTTCTGATACAAAATCAGTCTCAACATCAACTGATAGATTCTTATAGAAATCTGTATCAGAAAATTTTTCTAATATCTTATAGATATTTTTTTAACTGATAAATTCTGATACCCAGTTCGTTGTATTGTATCAGAATTCATGAGATTTTTTCCACAGGGGCATAGAGAAATTAAACATTCTGATATAACTTCTGAATCAATTTCATATAAAAAAATATTTGTCGAAACTGTTTCTCAAATACTTTCGAGATTATGTATAAAAAATCGGAAAAATAATTAACTTCTGGAACTGATAGCGATATACTTAGTAATTCTCATAAATTTTTTTCGAGACTTATGAATGTATGAGTGTTTGCGAAATGCATACTCATACAAATATCTAGTTAATTCTTATAATCAAGAATAATTCATCTGAAATTTGGGCATGATTTGTCAAAAGTTTGGTGTAAATAAATTAGAATGATTACCTTCGAAAATTTGATGGCTAAAATCTATAAATCTACTCAATAATTATCGTTGCAATTATGGCGAAATTTCGTATTCAACTTTATTTATTTTTTAAATCTTATGAATATAATTTAAAAATTTTCTTATCAAATCTCATGCAATGACTAGAAAAACTGTTATTTTCATTGCTTATAAATGCTCATAAGTCTCCAAGTCCAATCATTTATCTCTTAAAATTCTGATAAATTTTATAAGAAAATGAAAAACAGCGCTTCTTTGAAGTTCTCGTTATAAGAAAATTGTCTTATAAGTTTATACGAGGTTTTCCGTGGACAAATGCAGAGCATTTTCTGATAGCCCATATTTTTATGAGAATATATCAGACCTTTTCCACAGGGAATATGATATAGCCAAAAAATCTATTTATAAGTATGTATTTAAATAATAACTACACATAATGATATAAATTTTTTATAAGTTTCGCATTATCAAAAAACACTTAAAAAAATATTTTATTTGGTCATTTTCAAATTTGTGGCCAAAAACATAGCGATTTGACAAATTTGAAATTTGTTATAATTTTGAGGTTTTGATTATGTAGGAAAATTTATATATATTATAAAAAAAAACAAAAATCTACTTATATATTTCATTACAAAGCATAAATCTAAAATTTTGGGTGACAAACGACTCTCATACTTTGTCTAAGTTCCACCGGAGACGCTGTCTTGGCCAATGGGGCTAACAGTAGAGACACAAAAAAAAAAGAAAAAATACTTTGTCTAATGATAATTTTGCAATTTACATTAGTAAGTGCCTTTTAAGCCACTAAGATTAAACAAGTGGTATTTTGTAATACTTATTGATTCATAATTGTAACGCTGTAATAAAAATACCACTCACTAGTAACTGTCCTTGGGTCTTCTAATGGAATTACTGCTACTGGTTTACTACGTCGAAAAAAAATGATAAAAGTCTTTTATTAACGATCGCGCACAAGTTTTGTGGAAACCAGGTACTTGTGAGAGGTTTGCTGGTTCGTGAGATGATCGTAACTGTATATCCAAGATTCGTCATTTGTAAGGATGTAGGATAGGTTTTGCGAAGATCCTCATTCAAACTTTTACAGCACTAATTTGCACCAATAAAGACGACGGGACTTTTGCTCCTCGGTGAGAAAATGAGGTAGATATCGTGAAGCAACCTTCTCAACTTTCATATGTTAATGCAGGATCGTAGAAAATGGCTGTGATCTAATCTTTAGTTCAGTGTCAATTCTATTAAATAACGACTCCCGACCTGGTGACGTTTCCATAAGTTACTTCAGTTGTCTATTGGCCAGGTCTGGAGTCATCGTTTCAACTAACAAGAAGTAACTATTGCTAAGGCAGAGGCAGCGTCTTATAATTTTCAGAAGATCCCTTAAAGGTTAACTCTCGTTTATAATCATAGAAAATCATATCATCAGTTATGTAATGAAATTAGCTTTCAATTCAAAATTGTTTCGGGAAAATATATTTACTTTGTCACTAACAATTTTTTGTAAATCTCTCGTAATGTTTCTATGAAGAAGTAACACAATTAATATCCTTTCAACAGAATAACATCTTATAAATTTAAATCTCAAGTTTATTCGGGAGTCACTGAGTGTGCGCAGGACGCATAGTGATAAAGGCAGCTTATTGCAGGGGATTTATCGAACTTATGTGTGCGCAGGAAACACAGTGAAAGAAGCAGCTTATTGCAGGGGATTTATCGAACTTATATGTGTGCAGGACGCACAGTGAAAGAGGCAGCTTATTGCAGGGGATTTATCTAACTAATGTGTGCGCAGAACGCACAGTGAAAGAGGCAGTTTTTTGAAGGGAATTATCGAACTTATAAATGCGTTTAGCTAGTTACCTAAATGATACTCAAACAACAACCTTTATTTAAAGGTGTGAAATAGTACTTTTTGTTAGTAACGATTATTTGATAAGTATCCTTTATAACTAACTAACTATATAAAAAAATACGAATTAGAATTTTTATTTCCCTCATACGTTTTTTTTAAAGAAAGTATATAAAAAATTTTTTTCTGGAGTTTTTACAAAGCTGTGTAACCAGTAGCGCTAATGAGAAATGGGTTTGTTTTATCGAGATATCTTTTAAATTTACAATAACAAGAATGTTTTAGTAACAGGTTCTGGGACGTCTTTTGGATGATAAAAATTATTTCTCGAGAGCCTTTAAATTTGAAAACAATCCTATCGTAAACTTTATTGCTTAAAAGATAAATATTTATTATCATAACAACGAAAGAAATAATAGCGTAATTACTTCACTTAAATCAAATATGTTAGCTTTGGGAAATATCGATCTATTTATGTTTCAAAATTTATAGTCAGGTTATTTAATAATAATATTGTATACATAGTTGCAAAATACATAATATGGCGTTATCTATATGGCCTTATGAAATTCAAAAGCGAGTTTACGTTATTCAATATCATCAGAAATACACCTAAAACAATCTCTAATTCTAGTTTTATTTATTTAGAGAGGGAGAAATTGAATTTACTTTTCTCATATTTTGAATTATATATTCCATGAGTCCTTTTAAGAAACTTTTTTTATTAACTAAACGGCCCCAACGCGTCTTTAAGCACTACAAGAGTATTATCAAAACAGTAGTAAAGTAGTATAAGAGTATTATCAAAATTAAATATAATTTAAATGTAGATGGATTGGAAAAATAATGGATATCGCGTATCTGCTGTTGGGATTATGCAGATTTGTTTTTTATTTACGACTCGTTTTGAACAGATTTTAATAATGATTCCGTCAGATAATTACATTAAGTTAGGATGTTACTTATTAAAATTTTATATTCTATTCATTTTCGGTTTGCCGGATTTTATTAAGGTATTTATCTGATTATTATTGTTATTTAATCACTGATGACGCAATCGCTCATTTTCTTATCAGTCTTTATTCAAATGTAGTGGGTTCGGATTGAAATCCTGCTTTTGATAATTGTAATGTATTTAATAATGTGTACAACTCTTTTTGAGATAATTTTATTTCAAATAAAACCCAGGATTTAAACCATAAATGAGAAAGTGGTACTGAAAGAAAAATAATGAATTCACTATTCCATTACGTTTTCTTACTTTTGAAAGTAATATATTCATTACTTTCTCCTTCCAACTTCACTAAGTTTAAGGGAGAAAATGATATATATATGAATTTGTTTATGTATGTGTTTATTTAAAATATTTATATAATTTTGAAATTAATCTTAGTATTTTCAGACTCTTTGACGTTTGTCTAAAGCGAGACAATTCTAGAAAGATCCAAGAGCTAGAGAAAAAGAAAAGTAAGGATTGACAGTATTAATTATTTTCCTAATGTAACAATAAAAAGTTTTGAAATATAATATATTATTGTTTTGCATTATTTTTCTATTAATATGTTTATCTATGATATGTTTCAAAGCGTCACTAACATTTATTTTATTATCACTTACCCATTGGTATAACAATTTAAGATTTTTAATATGAAATATATAAATAGCATTGTGTTGTTTCACGTTCGTTTGACATTATATAATCTGACACAACGTCACAGCGACGCATTCTTTTATTTTGACAGAAATATATTTATTTACTAGGGGCGCCAACAAACCCTCAATTTCGACCCGCTGCGCTCGCGAAATCACGGGTGCCGTTTGCAAATTGAGCGAAGCGAGCCCAGTATTGACTCATCGTTTCCCATTGACTCTAACGGGATATCAGTTTTTTGACACGATATTTAAAAAAAAAATATTTTTTTTGAGTTCATTTTTCAAAAAAATATTTTTTAAAAACCATCACCTAATGTATGTCTTTTTGATTGCAAAGTTTCAGAATTTTCCGTCAAGTGGTTTTCGAGCCAATTTGTGACAAAGAATGTAAAAAGTCTCCAGTAAAACGCTCCGCTCACTTCGTTCGCTTCGCTCAATAATAATTTTCGGATGACAAAAGGTACAATGCATCTGCCTCTGTATTATAGAAAATAAATTGCTGCTTTAGTAGAATTTAATTTAAAAAAATCGTTATAAGCGATATAACGAAAAATAACAGTAATCAAAATAATATAGCTGTGATAAAAATAAATCTTCCACTTTAAACTGAATAATAAGACAAAGCCTAAACTGTTTGATATTTTTTTAATTTAAATAGTTATATAAAAAAAGCAACTAACACGCGATAAATACGGCAAATAAAACAAACTAGTAACGCCAAAATTTCGTCTTCAAAAAGTTAACAAATCCGTCATGGGCTTGAATATACGCATATATAATAAAGTTCCACAAGATATCTTAGACCTTCCTTTTCTTCGACCTTCGTTTCGACCCTAGAAGACCTTCGTTTTAAATCTAAAATCAAAAGTGTATTATTAAATAAACCTTATTATAAAGTTTAAGAGTTTTTAGGGGATCGAAATGTGTAGAATTTAAGTTGTTGACTCATTTGCAGGATTGATCTTATAATGTACATCATCTAAGATTGTTATATTTCTTTTGAAAAGAGCAACTGTTGAGTTTCTGGGCAGCTCGTCTCAGCAGAGCAGCATTCCGTGCCGGTGGTAGCTTACTCCGACTGACTACACTGACCTTTTTGAATGTAATAATTGACGATTCAAAAGTGCCTACTCGAATAAAGATACTTTGAATTTGAATTCACTAAATATTTAATTTATTGTAAACATTATTACTTAAAAGATAAATATGAAATATTTTCTGGTTGGCTTTAAATATTAAATTCTTTGTTATTTTTTGTAATAACTGAGACTGATAAATTACAGTAAGTTTAATGAATTGAAATTTAGTTTTTGGTTAAAAAATAAATAACGAAACAGATATTAATATAATTACTTAACCTAAATCGAATATGTTTGCTTTTGGACAATTCGCTCTATTTTTTTATTTCACAATGTATAGTCATTTTATTCAATAATATAAATTACCAAATATATAAATGGCGATATGGTCTCATGATTTCCTAGAAGCTGCGTTATTTTATTAAAAATTAAAACCCCAGTTTCATTTACTACTAGTACTAAAAGTATTACTGAAATTCAATTTCACGTCAATACAGGTGGTAAAATAATCTGTAGAATGTTGGGGGTCACGGATCGACTGTTAGTTTATGGATATTTGTTTGATATTACGACTAGTTTCAAACAATAGACTTTAATAATTTTTTGCCATTACATTTACACTACCTGTAATTAAGTCAGGATTCTGGAACGGAAGGGAAGAGGGATTTAGTACGTCATGTAACGATATATCGTATACTGTATGTGTGCGTGTATCTCTCTTTCTCTATCTCTCTGTGTCCTTGTCTCTTTTTATCATAAAAACATAGGATTGTACAAACACGTGAAAAATTTGTGAAAATGCATTTATTATTTGCGTCTTTGAGATAAATCATACGTTGATTATTGTTTTATTATTGCAATTATGTTTTAAAACTACGTCACATGTGATGAATGTTTACTATTTATTTTACTATTTAAATTATAGGGATACAAAGTAATTATCTTGTAATGTATAATTTACTATTTTGTATTTAATATTGAATGAAACTTTCTGATGTAATTCGTTTTTTAGATTATTAAAAAAAGTAACATAAAATAATAATATACAGATTTCATTGTGAATTACATTCGGAATTGAAAAAATCGTAAGAAATTTAATTACTGACGAGGGTACATAGTCTTATTATTTTATAAATCAATCCAGCAATCAACAAAGTGCGCTGATTGACAAACAAATACTGTTACAATATTTTGACATTTAAATCGAGTTGTTGACAGTAATTTCCGCGGGAAAAGCTGCAGTAAAATAGAAAAAAAAAAACAATATACTCAGGATTAATTTATTCTTCCCTATATATAAATGAGCAATAAACAAACCTTTAATAATACTTATACATGCAATATATACATTGCGTAATATTTGAACAAACCGGCGGTTTGTAATTTAATAGTATGTAATTAATCAATAAAATCATCTTTAAAAAAATGTGTAAGAAGTGTTAGCTTTTTTATATGGACTTTATATTGGACATATATTATGAAATTATTGAAGGAACTATCCATAAAGCTGGTACTACATGTGTTTAACACTAAACCTACCGACAATTCCTGTATACCTGTTCCTACCGAACGCCGTCAAATTGACCGGTAATTAAAAGTTATTTTATTATATATATAACACATTTAATAAAATAACTAAAAGTAAAGGGTGTAGAAAATATTATATGCATATTCAAAGAATTGTCATGTAGTTTGATAACGATATTATAACGTTTGAAAATGTGTAAGTTTTACAAAATTTTAAGAACGGTCAATTTGACCGGTACTTGGTTTAGTGTTAAAATCCACTCATGTGAACCCGGCATTAGTGTGATGAATTTTTTTTAATTAATATAGTTTTACAATTTAATTCCGAGTGTCAGTTTAATGTTTTTTAATTATGCTATTACTAGTATTTTCTTTAGTTTTTAAATAAGCAAATTTAATCTCTATTAATAATTAAATTATAAATTTAGAATAAATTAAATATATAGAATTCGAGGCGTATAAAGACGGTAGTTTAATTAGTAGACGCTATGATTTTTAGAAGTCGTAAGTTCGAGTCCTGGGGGATGATTTTTCATTATATATTTATTTTAAATTTTTTCAATCTAGGATAATTGTAATAAATCCTTTAATAATCGTAGAATAATTTCAATTATATTATATTTAATTAGTTGATAGCTGTAGTTATATTAATAAAATATATATATTTTAATCAATTTAATATATTTATATATTCAACATACATTCTACTGTAAAGGGATCATAAATTTTCTAATATTTATTTATAGGACATATACACTTATTTACAATATGTGTATTACATTTGGTAATTTATTACTTTTTATTGGCATCGAGATTACATACAAACATACAAACGGTGAACCAACAAAATTATAAAAGATATATATATAAAAACTTAAAACTAATTTGTGCATAAACAAAAATTATTGTCAGATTTCAAAATAATAACCGGAGATTTCCAATTTAATAAAAAAAAAATATTTACATATGAAAAAAAAAATATCACAATAAAAAATAAATCTTAACTTATTTTGCGCTGGAATATTTGAAAATAATGTTGCCATACAATAAAATATTATTTTAACTCGCAGTTGATGCATATCTCGATAGCTCTGGCAACACCATGCCGACGGCCTGGAAGAATTGAGCGATCTATGATTAGCTTGTTAATGATACCGTTCGTTATCAGAACAAGGAGAGGTGTGGATGGAGAGAGGTTGAGGAGCAAGAGAAGGACAGAGCTATATAGCCATTTCATTATCCAATCTGGACAACCGCTTATATAGTTTTTTATTTTAGTCAAATCAGTGTCCTATAAAATCTATATTTTTATAAATTACCCTCTAACACTGAAGTTTATTTTATTAGTCAAATCAGCAATTGAATTAATTAATTTAACCTTTTATATTTTTAATACATAAAAGCTAACGATCGCATAGTAAAAATGTCGTTAGTGCGCTGTCAGCTTATTGTCAAATACAGCGCTTAAAATTGGATAATGAAATCGCTGCATTAGTTATAGGTTTATATAAAAAAAAATCTCTTATCAGTCGTATATGATAATGTTGGTATACAAGCCCTATTATGTGTATGTTGGCAGCACTCACCTCGTTATCCACACGCTCGTCGTCGCTCTGGTACTGTACGTCCAGCTCTGAACTGTTGACGCTGTTCTCCCAATCCTCTGATGATTCTATTGACGACGCATCTAGTTCCATATCTGTAATATTATTTTTATTATTATTGAAAAATCTTTTTAAATCAACCATCAACACGACGGGATAATGGCAGCACAGAGACAAAAAACTATTAGTTATTAAATGACAGCTGTCAAATGTCACGCCAATGTCATTGACATATGTCACTTGTTACTTGACATATCAAGACTAGGGGCGCCAACAAACCCTCATTTTCGACTCGCTGCGCTTGCGAAATCTCGGGTGCCGTTTGCATATTGAGCGAAGCGAGCCCAGTGTATTCAGTTTCCAAAAAAAAAAAAAAAAAAATATTTTTTTTCATTTTTTTTATTTAAAAACCATCACCTAATATGTGTCTTTTTGTTTGCAAAGTTTCATAATTTTCCGTCAAGTAGTTTTTGAGCCAATTCGTGACAAAGAATGCAAAAAGTCTCCAGTAAAACGCTCCGCTCACTTCGTTCGCTTCGCTCAATAAAAATATATATATATATATATATATATATACCTATATTACTGGGATATGTTTATGTTATTTTGATTTAATAAATATCATATAATATATATTTTTTTTGTTTTAGAACCATCACAAAAGATTTCTATTATTTAATCTCTCTTATGAATATAATTACTATAGACACCAACCAGCCTCCTTGTATCTTAATTTCAAGGAACTATATCAAAATTCAAGGAACTCACCAATCATCATGGGGTCGGGATGCCTTGGGGCGGGCACGGCTGGTAGCCTCAAAGCAGTCGCATTAACAGCCAGGGCTTGTGCTCCGTGCACCACATGACCCCTGGAGCTTGAAGACGCTAGGTCTGGTATGCTCTCGGTTATTGGTAGTTCTTCAGTGTACCGTATTAGTGGATGTTCCTGAAATAAAATATAGTGAATAGATATTATTGATATACATATCTTTATATACTGTTATATACAAAATTAAATTGAGTCTGTGAAAGTTTTAATAAAATCGGTTCAGACACTTAATAATACAAACTAAATGTTACAAAACAAAAAGCTGTAATAAAAAAAGACAGTTATATTGCTTCGCTTCACTATTTATAGCTATTAGTTAAATTTTTTATCAGTATACAAAACATAATAAAGTTCAATGACCTAATTAAATGAATCATAAAAAACACACCACATGTGATAATTCACAGATAGGATTGTTCCTGAGGTCGATCATTTCCAGGACTGGAGTTGCACTTGTGTCGAAGTCCTCAGGTAAACGTGTAATCTGAAATAATAATTAATAAAATATATAGTTATGATGAAATTTCACTTCAAAATATTATATAAACATTTTTTTAAGACGTTTTAACCTTCCATTTTTAAATCTTTATGTAGTTTTAAATTATCTCTCCCATTACCCAAAGTCACATGTAATTATTATGACTGTAGTATCTAATTATTTTATCTGAATTAAATTAGATTGTTTCTTAAAATGTAGTGTTTAACGTAAATATTAATACTCGTAACATATGATTATTTGACGATACCTAAGCTTTGTATACAACCAAAGCGAGTGACGCCACAGGTTAAATTACATAGTACATACAAATGCATCACACTACTAGTGTCCGGACAATCTCCTCTCAACATTAAGTATAATAAATTGATTGCCTGCGACCTTGAGGAATATTGCTTCAATGTTTAACCAATATAAAGTATTTAATTAATATAAAACATACTACAATAGTCTATATGTGTTTTTATTAATGACCATGACTGAAATAAAGTTGGTTCGGTTCTCACATGAAACCTTATTATATTTTATTACTTATTTCTCATATTTTAATATTTATTCTATTTATACTTAAAAAGCCTATACAGATTATTATCTAGTGAAGTTGTATTAAAATAATATATTTGCTTTAAAATAATCCATTGTAGAAAATTTCTATAAATCTCACCTGGTTATTATTTAATTGCAAGAACATTAAATCGGAACACTTCAATAGACTAGTTGGCAGTTCCCGGATCCGATTGTGTCTGAGATTGCAGTGTACTAGTGCTTCCATATTCTCCATGCCCGCTGGTAGCGACTCAATTTGATTGTGCTCTAACGTCAGCCACCTAAATGTCAATTTGATATACTATATATATAAAATATTATAATATAAATAATAATATAAAATATTATTGCATGACCATCTAGATTACATTTTCCAAGTCTCGATGCTCATTTGATTATTAATAGATTTCCTTATCAATTTCTAAATTGGATAATAACTATGACAGTAAAATATATGTAATACCATTTTAATTATGTGTATTTGTAATGTATGTACATTATAAATCCAATATCTTCATATAAAAGCAATTACTACAGTTTATTGGGAATAAAAAATTACCAGAAACAACAAATAATACATACAAAAATAAGAGGAATACATAAATTCAAAGTAACAAAAACAACTTTATTCTCTATTTTCCTTGTCCTCAATTTCGGTAAAAAGATATCTTTTAGGTATATGCAACATTATAAACGACTTTGAGAGTTGTGACAAAAAAGCTTCAAGGTCTTAAATTAAGGGCAGACAAAGACAAATAAGTAAAAAAACATCACACCACAACCAATTATTGGGCAATAAAAAATTTAGCCGTTAATTGTGTGGGTGTTGTGGTTTTGTAATATCTATTGATATGAATTGTTGTTACAATAACATTTATATTGTCTATGAGAATAATTGCAATTAAAAGTTCAAAAAGTATTAGCAAACTCACCTCAACTTAGTTAGCCTGGTAATTTCTTCTGGAATAGTTTTCAGTTCATTTCCTCTCGCCCCCAGTGTGTCCAATTTCGACAACTTTCCAATCTCCTTGGGTAATTCGCGCAGCTCTATCCTGTTGCACCAAAATGCTTCGAGATTTTCCAGTTCACCGATTTCAGGTATCAACACTTTTAAAGGGTTGTAACTAATATTTAAATTTACTAGATTTTTCAAGTTACCGATTTCCGCTGGCAATGAACTTATATTATTGTAATCCAGGGTCAACGTAGTTAAGTTTAGGAGCTGAGTGATCTGTACTGGCACTGCTGTTATTTTATTTACGTGGAGATAAAGATGTTCAACATCGAGACAGGTGTAAAGAAGAGAAGGTATTTCTGTAATTTCGAATGAATTTAAATTTAACCGGGACTTTTTTTTCGCGACAGCCTGCTCTATTACCGCCAATATGTGGTTTTCACGGATAAATTTTAAAATTGCACTCATTTTGCATCTATTTTTGGTTACATTGCTATTGATAACTGCGTTTGTTAAATGTTATGGGTGTGACATTGACAATCACCTGATTTTTCTAGGGCAATAATATTGTCAGTATTACCATATTATCAGATTGATATTCCTACTAAAATATTTGAAGTGAAAATTTTTACATTAAAATAACTGTGTAAAATATTGGAAATTACTTTTAGTCAGTAATAATGTTTATTGTAATGACTTTGTTAACATTTAACTAAACCTTACAACCATGCGTACATTGGAACGTGACCTGTGTTATTGATTTTTGACTCCAAAGTAGTTCCACTTATATCAAACGTACCAAAAATAAACAAGAAATATTTCTTTATTAGTGAATAATTTGTGTGATGGTGTGTGAAGTGTAATAGTTCCTTCTATGAACTAAAATTTTGGTGATATAGGTGTTGACCTTATTGGAGTCTTTCTAATTGAATTCATATATTTTTACTCAAAATGATCTTTTTAAATCGTGTGTGCCTAATTTTCTTCATATACCAATGTTTTACGTGTAATTCTGAAGGTAAATTTTAAGTTTTAACATAGAGATAAGCTTTCAACTTCTATCTTTTCTATTCTCTTTTTTTTATTCCAGCCTTCCAACAAAATAAATCGTCTCATCATATCCGAAGCACGAATGTCGATGATAATTTGTTCAAAAATCAAAAAATCGTAACCTATCGCTCTTTCCAACCGGTATCAATTAATTATCACAAAACAGTGAGATACCCGAGGGTAGAAGTACGCACAGATTACGATACAAACTCCTATGATACCGATTATGGTGGCGTTGTCTCTAATTTCACGTCTTCCATTTACGATGATAATCCACCTCTTTACCCGAATCCTGAAATCTTAACCAGAAACAGTCAAGGTATTACAGAATCTCCATACTAATAGTATCCTCGATAGCGTAGAATTATTTAAATTAGGATATTTTGATTCTTTTTTCATAAACCGTCATAATTTCGACTTGCATTTATTGTATATGAGATTATAAAAACATAAAACTCTGTTGTTTTAGCACAAGTAACCAAATTTATTGAAAATAAACTAACTGAGCCCGATATAGAAGTTCCTGATGATTCTTTAGCTGATTCTGATCTTAAAGAACACAATATTATTGATAGCGTTACTTATCTTTACGGATTTAATACATGCCATGGAGTTAGAAATGAGTGGATGATATTAGTGAGTATTA
This sequence comes from Melinaea menophilus ssp. n. AW-2005, assembly GCA_918358695.1. NCBI lineage: Eukaryota > Metazoa > Arthropoda > Insecta > Lepidoptera > Nymphalidae > Melinaea > Melinaea menophilus. The sequence goes on from OU911043.1 coordinate 7,278,336, forward strand.
TTAAAAATTTAATTTATATTTAACATTTTACGGTGGTGGATAACTAAAAAGGGTTGGCAATTATAGACTTGCTACGTCAGCATTTTTTTGTACAATAAAAACGAACGGACCATTATGAAAACTTCATTAATCGCCCACGGTACACAATTAATACATGTGTATGGTACACATTAAAAACTTTTAACAACTCTATCTATAATCGATCTAGTTACTATTAGTCTATATTCGTTAACTACGACTTGCAGTCAAGAAATATATGAGGTAATCATTTAACATGTCTAGTAGATCAAATTAAACCAAAATTTATTGTTTTATAACAGATTTTCATAACAAGTGGCCTTGCAATAGCAATACCTTTGTCAGCCATAATGTGGTTAATGTGGAGCCAATATGCTGCCGAGTTTCGTCGCAGTAGTAAGCTTTACCCACTTGTCATCAACCTATGCTGTTGTCTTGTAGCCTGTACGCTGATTTATATACAGGCCATTGTGGTAATCACACTTTAAACATTGTATTTTAGTAATTGTTTTTTATTACTTGTTCTTAACGTTTTGAAAATCTGTACCAGGGAGCATCATCTCCTTCACAATGTGAAAGGATCGCGTTAGTACTTCACTATACTCATATTTCGTGTGCGGTGTGGATCGTCGCTTTGGCGGTGGCGGTATCTGAGTATTGTGTATGTGATACACTACTACCGCTGAAATATAATTACCTCTTGGCGTACGGTGTCCCCGCTGTTATTGTTATGGTAGGTTTATACACTTTGTTATAAATAAAGTTAAATCTTCTCTTCACCGTAATATTTAATTTACTTTTTAGTTTAATTATGCCTTATCAATGGAACAATACGAGATAAAACACTATTGTTGGATGTCGATTGAGAAGGGAATGGTTATGGGTTTTATGGTGCCAGCCATGATATTGATATTAATAAATACAGGCATCATTATTGTTGGTCTTCAGAGTGTTAATAAAAAACAAAATGAAATGTTAACTGCTAAAATACAAGAACTTGTTGATCATCACATCGCTAATTGGCCGAAGAATGAAAGGGGCGAAGATAATGCTGGAGGCAGCCTTGAAAATATCGATAATATTTTCACACCTGGAAGTAGTAGAAAGAATACGGACAGTTCAGATACGTTAGACAAGGAGTTTAATTACAATGATGAAGAATGTCACTACGTTAACATATGTACATCGAATAATGACGTTAACAGCGACGGTGGCAAGGAGGTAAGACATTTATAATTTTGAAAACATTGACAGCTTGACGAGTTAAATGTTGCCAGTTTAAAAATTGCTACCGTAATAGTAGTTTTAATTTAATACACAACTTTTAGAGCAACGATCAAGTTAAAGGATATACAGACAAGGGACTTATTAATATGCTCTATATGGATAATTTATCTTGGAAATGGACTTGGAATACTGAGGGGAATGCACTTAAGACATATCTTAACCTATGCTTGGTATTGGAACCATTTTTTGCTATAAACTGGGTAATGGGAGTGGTCGCCATTGAAAACGCAACGCATTGGTCTACACCCACTATTTATCTTATCCTGGTTGTTTCAATGGTAAGAATAATCTACAATAACCCTCATAAAAGCCAATAATATCATCGGAATAAATATACGATTATAATAAACCATTGAAGGCGCCAAATTAAATTGAATTTATTGTTTTATTGATACACGTTACGGTTAATGGTTATATAGGTGTGGGTCAAATTTGATTGTTGATCTTGACTCCTTTTTTTACGGTTAATTTTCTAGTTATAAAAAACGTTTACAATTTATATTTATATTTTCGGCTTCATTTATTAATATAACCAACACGAATAATACCTACCACCTAATTTATTTATGGATCGTCTAAGAAAATACTGGTTGTCTAACAACCGTATTGAAACGAATATACTAAATTGACCTTTATCTTTTCTATGTGATGGTAGTATGCACAAATACAAGATTAGGTGCCTACATACATGCTGTCACATATGTTGAAGTAAACCTGTGGAAGCACAAATATAAAACGGTTTGAAAACGGAAACTTGATTTTTTTTACTTGTATAAATCATAAATTTACGCAAGGATGTTGCACGGTAACTTACGCAAGTAAAAAGCTATGTATGTGGCTATCTTTACCAAATAAGAAATAGGAAAATATACATAAATAATTCCCAGCACATCTATTTGGCCGCTACAATTTGCACAACTCTACCGATCGTCCGCAACAACAGCGCGCCGTGCGACGAGGTCGTCGCTGAGACTACCTTGACCCGCTCCAAGTACGTATAGTTACTTGGTATAGTTTTATTTTATTTAAAAGTATTTTTAGATTTTTACAACTGTTTTTAATTATTTATAACCATAAAAATTATTAATATTAATTAGGCCGATTAAGTGACCGAATTAGTGTATCTAAAATGTATATTTTTTATCGATGAAATATGTAGTTTAAAATTTAGTAAATTATAGCAAAATAGAATTTTTGCTCATGATATAATTATTAAAAATATATAATTTTAAGAAGTTTGTAATTCGATTCAATTTACTGTTACTATTACATAATAATTAAATATTTTTGAAGCCCTAATTAACGTAACTAAAATATTTTATTATTTTCCAGGACAACAGACAGCATCCCTCTACTGGACCCAGCAATACAACAGCCGAATGTGACCCCAGCGCCAGCAGACACGATCAGCACTATCAGTATTTAAATCGAGTATATTAGGGATTCAAAGCGGAATTATAAAAGTAATTCATATGCGTTAAAATGGCGGACGGAGTTACCATAAAGTTATTTTATGGATTTGGCCAATGCTAAGGGATTGAAATGTTTGCTGTTTGACAGAATTAAATATAATCAATATTAATAACGCAAGAACCGGAACCAGATTTATCGATAAATTATATTTCAAGTAGATATTTAATAGTTATTTACAATTGATGGATCTTACTTATTGATACATTATTAAAGTTATTCGATTCTCTAATGTCTATGGTTAACAGTCATTATATTTGCCAAAATGTGGTTTGAAATGTTAAAAAATAAAAGAAAAAAGTATTTTAGATTTTATAGTAAATGTAGTACGTAAAGTAGAATCTTGCAATATACCTTTTAAATACCTCTCTTGTTACAGCGTCTCTGAAGATTTTAAAATAAAACTATATGTATTCGGCAACGATGAATTTTGAAGCACAATTTCCGACCATAAAGACTGTTTTAAACTAAATAATATTTGACATCAGTTAACGTTTCTATAAACAGGTTACATGGTTATACTTTCACATAAAATCTTCTTTCTACTTCTCTTACGGACAAGAACATTATATTTCGATTTCTAAACGTAAATTCCATATTAAAATAATAACATAAAGTTTTATAAAAAAAAAAGTAGAAATCGTTGTGGTTTTAAATTTCTAATGTTAAATGATCATCATAAAATATAATTATTATTGTGCTTTAAAGAGTTTAATAAAACGTATAGCTGTTTAGATTTGATGAAATTAATGTTTTTAAAACTATCTAAACTTTTAATAATTAGGAACTACGATCGATTTCTAAATTTTAATCATTTATCGCCATGAATTTATTTCGAAAATATGTTATTATTATTTTTTACTATTACATTATTCAGAAATCTAAATTACTAGATTTTTGATTAACTGATTTTCTCGTAATCGTTGTCCTAGTTATTTATTATTCTGAATATATATTCAAATATATTTACATATATACAGACGTCATTTACTTAAAACAATATGTTACTGTTTTGTGATATTTATATATTTTTTATTACTCAAATCTACATTATATAAAAATACTATACGTCTTAAGTTTTTTTAATGTTGGTAAGTTTTTTGAACACGGCGTTCCTGAATTGGCCAAAATATTAAACTCATTCATTTAAATAATAGATTAAAAATTTTAAAACCATTGTTAAGAATATCCTAGTCATTTCATTTGTGATAGTTATTGTAGTTGACTGTGTGGACAGTTGACACAGAAATTTTATTAAATGTTTTCATTACTTCAATGGTGTTTTATTTCAAACCCTTTATTGTGTATTAATCTACTTTTTTATTATTATTCAAACAGAGGCATATAAAACCAACAGTCAAAACCAACAAATGAAAAAAAAACAATTTACTTTCAGTGTCTGGCAGTTGTAAAAACAGGAAGAAAATGCTAATAAGACTGAGTTTTTGACTAACTTCGGGAATCGGAATTACCATTATATTAAGAGGCTTCAAGTTTTGTGTATGCTATAAAATAATAACTACATATGTATGGTTGTAAATATACAACCCGAGGAGAATATTTTTTTTTACCTAATACATAAATGCATAAAAAGCTCCGATCAGAATAACGTATTTGTCCAAATAAAAGAAAGCATCATATTTAGATAATTTCACTCTAGTCTTTGTTCACATTCATAGTTGTGTAGCATTTCTTCTGATTGCTTGAGTACTGTACTCGAATGAATTGAAAGGCAATTAGTTTTAATCAGTTGTACTTTATCTGTATTTAATCAGTTAAAGAAACAGGGTTTAACTCCAAAACCATATTAACATGATAAGGAAACCTCATAGCAATATTTTGGCTTTCTAGGTATTTTTTAGACAACATACTTATTATATTTTTATTATGGAAACATATTACAATTCTTTGTATTTGTCTTTAAACAAAGAAATTACGCAAAAATTCAAAGAACATTATTTTCTTAGACATCTCAATGCATTGTTCCAGGTGTCATAATAATGGGGGTTAATAAAACAAGCAATATTCACTTATACCGAGTGTATTTCTGGATAAACTGGTTACAAAATACTCATAAAATCGCCCGGCGCTGGAGCGTCGTACAAGCACTGCACTGCGAGAGTCAAATAAAAGGCGATAATGATATTTTTACAATCTAAGTATAAAAGCCGACCGGCGCCAAACTGTATTTAATAAAAACACGCACGCGTCACTGAATTTAATTTAGTTTGAGCTTAACTTACTCTTTAGTTATTTTATAGGAAAAATATATATAATAATTAGTATAATTTAAATTATTACATAGACATCCCTTACCGCTATACGCGCAGTCGGCGAGTAATATAGTAATTCACTATACTGTACAAATTGCCGACTAATACCGATGATGTTCGGAGGAAGCTTAAATAAAATAATAGTAGAAAAGAATCCTTGCGTCACTGAGACCCTTCATATAAAAAACCTAAGTACGACGCGCAGGGACCGACGCGACCGACACTTCCAGGACAGAATATCAAATGCAAAATAAAACTTCTCTGTGACAGTATTATATAAGTTGTAAGGCAGTGTCCTCGTGTACGTACAGGTACAGTGGTGCACACGAGTGTCACAGAGGGACAGTGATCCACACGAGTGTCTCAGAGGTACAGTCGCGTCGGTGCGTGCGCGCGGTACAATCGCGTCCAGCGCGTCCGCGGGCGGCGGCCGGGCGCGGTACAGTCGCGTCTACTGGCGGTCGGTGGCTCGCAGCTTCTCCTCGACGGCCTCCTGCGACGCCTCCGAGAGGTCGGTCGCTTGGATGTACTTCTGTACTCCCACCAGCGACTTCTTTAAGGCATCGAAGGAGCTGGAATCACAGTGCTTCATTAGTACAGAATATTCTACACATTTATTGTAATTGTTGTTACGGGAACATCTTAAATGGTAGCCACACACGTAGGCATTTATTGCACAGTCCAGACTTGCACAAATACACACTCTATGGAGGTTTGCTGAAATTTGCGCAAGTATTTTGCAACACACCTTAAAATTTACTTGTTTTAAGTTTGTACTTGCACAATTAATTGGCTACGTGTGGTGCTACCATAGGACTATTAATTATCTAATCATATATCCTCACCTAGAGTACAACATCTTCTTCTTGACCTTGGCGGTGTCTGGGCACCACGACATGAGGAAAAGTTTCTGCTTCTTACTGGCCTCCGACGTGCCTTGACACTGGTGCGTGTACTCGAAGTCGAAGAGTCCATATCTGTAATACAATATACCATTTTAAAGTAACTGGTATTTCAACCTCCTACAATCTATACATGTAAAATCTATATTCCAGAGAATTGTATGAACTAAATTTAATAATTAATCATAATCTGGTACTTCAGCATACCTGCACTCTCCGGTGCCACCTTTCTGGAGGTCCTCAAGGAAGGCCTCGTACTCGGCGTTGCGCTCCCCGACCGTCTCCACGTCGATCTGCTTCTCGTCCCTGATGTAGAACACTACGTAGCGGTGCTTCTTATCCTTCTTTATCTCCTCGTACGTGGTCTTGCACGCGTCCGATACTGTTACTCCAGACGCCTGGAAAATTAATACAATAGTTGTTATATTACAATGAAATACATGTTGTAGGTAACTAATATGTTAGCTTCGTCTGTACAAAATGATATAGAATGTGACAGAAATTTAGTTTACATATGAAACAGAAACTAAAATTATATGACAAGTCGTAAATTTCGCTCGCCTCCCCGTCGTTCACGTAACCAGCAGTTGGCGCGAGGCGTCACAACTCAAACTATTTTTGTAAACGATAGTGCAATGGCTTAAAATATATATAAATTGTTTATGTATGTAGGTATGTACGTATAGGAACAGTCACTTACAATTCTTATAGAAGATACAAATTTGTTCGTAATAGTAACGAATGCTATTTTATTAGTTTATATACAAAATTAATAATAATAATAATAATGTATATTTTGATTACAATCGTCTGTGCTTTAATCTTTCGTCGTTGTTTCAAGTTCAACAACCTCGAGGTCGAGGGAGGTCGTTTGATAATATTAACCTATATTACATCCTAATCGAAACTAAATAATTGATAAAATAAATATTGTGTTGTTTTTGTACGAACCTTGTAATTTTATTGTTTGTCTATTCGATCATAAAACTTGACCAAGATTCATTTTTATTATCATAAGAAAGAAAATTTCCCTTGTTTATAAACACTGCTATCTAAACAATGTTTATACAGATGTGTGAATTTATTTTATACATGACAACTTTAAACTAATATACGATATTTTTATTGAGCGAAGCGAGCGGAAAGAGCGGAGCGCCCTACTGGAGACTTTTTCACATTCTTTAACACCGTTTCATTTATAATTTTCAATTATGAAATTTTGCAATCAAAAATAGAGGTAGTTTAAAAAAAATAAATAAAGAAAACAGTCATGTCGTTGAGGAGTAATCGTCAAAAAACTGATATCCCATTGAAGTCGATGGGAAACGATGAGTCATTACACTGGGCTCGCTTCGCTCAATATGCAAACGTCACCCGAGATTTCGCGAGAGCAGCAAAAGTCGAAATTGAGGGTCTGTTGGCACCCCTAGTTATTATTATGCATATAGTGGACATGGTGGTTAAATAATTTGCCACGGAACGGAATGAGATATTTTAATTCTTTTTTTTTAAACATGCCTATTCCCAAGCTCTACAGCTCTGCTAATTTTTCATTCAAATCGGTTCAGTAGTTTTTATGTGATGTTGCTTCAAAAAGAAGATTCCCAAAGAGTTAAGAGCTTCGCTTACGCTCAGCTCAATTGCTTAGCTGTTTTAGGAGGTTTCAATATAAAACCAACAGTGTATGGAGTCATCTTCAAGATACATATATATATATATATATATATATATATATATATATATATAATTGAAGATATACTACCTATTGCCAGTGACTTCGTCTGCTGTATCAATAATTTTTTTTATTAACACCGCCGTTTTAGAAACTTATAGAACTCACAAGTGGTTTAAATCCTTTATGTATTAAAAAAACCTCACATTGGCAATATAAAAATAAAATTAATCAAGGTAAATAGTATCCAAAGCTTAAGGTGGTGTAATTCGGTGGTATCAAAGATAAGCCGCTAACGAACATCGCGACACGGAATTTTATATATATATTTCTTCCAATATAACAAGTTATCGTATTTGCTGTAACAAAATGTAATCCGTGAGGTATTGGGACGCATCTCTCGCAGTCACCGAACAGTTCCCACACGCATTGCGAGATAAAAATAAAACGTATCTCTAAAACGAGACGAACGCACGTGTTCCATCTAGGAGATGAGAATATATTGTGTTTATATTCCATCCATTGTTAACGTCCTGTGTCAAGTTCTACTGTTTACCTACGAATAGGCTATATCAGACTATTCTATGTATTAAAATTTTATTTATTTAATTTTTTTTTATATGATAATTTTATTATTAGTTTAGTTATAGTTAGAGAATATTAGTGTTTCTATAACTTGCATCGAAAACTGTGTTTTGCTTGATGATATATATATATATATATATATATATATATATATATATATCATCTTCCTCCATACAACGAGTTTTTATTAGGTATATATATATCTCATAAGTAAAATCAAAATCACTTTTTCTTAGACATAGATTACTACAACTACGTTTTTTATTTAGATTAATAAGCGAGTGTATTTTAAAAGCATGTGATGGTATAATTAAAATGTCTATTTAATAATAGATATTGGACGATATCCAAACTGCTAAACGATTACACGCAGAGGGAAGAGACTGTCGATTTCGTTCTAACAAATTGAACCAACGGAATCGAAGCAAACAAAGAAATGTTTAACACTAAACCTACCAAGTACCGGTCAAATTGACCGTTCTTAAACTTTTGTAAAACTTACACATTTTCAAACGTTACAATATCGTTACGACAATTCTTAGAATATGCATATAATATTTTCTACACTCTTTACTTTTACTTATTTCCATTGTTACCTGCGTTATATAATAAAATAACTTTTAATTACCGGTCCATTTGACGGCGTGAGGTAGGAACAGGCATACAAGAATTGACGGTAGGTTTAGTGTTAAGAAAATAAAAGTAAACGAATCATTCCTTATAACATCAGTTATCCATCAGTGAAAGTCGTGTTAAAATCGGTTTAGTCGTTTCAGAGATTAGCCTGAACAAACAAACAGGTGAAATTTAAAAAAATAGATTTTATGTAACCCCAATATATACTTTCATACGCATTTATTTAAAAGCTGTTAATATAGAATAACAAACAGACATTTAAATTAAATATATATGTATAAATACTTGACTTTTTATTAATTCATAAATGCTACCAAAATATAAATTTGTAAAAATAAAAAATAAACATCTCATTTACATCAATAAAACAAAAAAAAACCGCTCATATAATATTATTTTTTGCATTTTTATATTCACGTAGTATTTAATTTTTTTTTAAAATTTGCTATTTTATTTATATAGAAAAAGTTAACTCTACCAAGTACAAAGCATTTTTTTTTATTGATCTAGAATCTTCGAAAACTACGAAATACGTTTAAAGTATAAAAAAAATTTGTGTATTTAATAAATTGCAATCAAAATTGTTATCAAATTAAATTCAGATATAATTCAATCAGCGAGACCAAAATTCACCAATTAATCAACGACGACATAACGACCCATTGCGCTTTACGGAATTATAGTAATAGAATTTGACAGAAACAGCTGTTAATTGTCACACGTAAATCGCGTTAATTAAAGGTGGGGTATATGTGAATTTACCGAAAAATACACCTACATACATATATTCTGCGGATTCATAGTAAATTAAAAAAAATATAGTTTTTTTTTGTTAGAAGACCATCGTTTGATTATTACAGAGCATATTACTATACTCAGGTGGTTTGGGCACGTCGAACGAATGAGTGATGAAAGAATGGTAAAAAAGATTTATATAGGAAAAGCGGTAAGAGAGACAGGGGAGGCCTCGAGTGACCTTCGAAAACACAGTATCAATGTTACTGGAGAAAGGTCAGGTAAAAAGCATGAGGACCCCCCGGAGGGCATGTATGAAGAGGTTGATGTCTGTGGCCGAGGCGAAAGAGGTATGCAGAGAGCGTAGCGTTTGGCGCTCCGTCGTCTCTGGCTACCCCGCAAGGGATATGGCGTGAACCTAAATAAATAAATAATAATATATTACTATATGTAAATATAGTATTATTATTCCTAATATAAATGTAAATATAGTTTACATTCCTAATATAAAATGTAAATATAGTTATAAAATTATATTATATAAATTCAGAATATGACACTTCTGTAATTCACGCACACAAAGACTGGGAACATTAACTAACTAATAAATGATGATTAGGTTATTATTTCTCGTAAAAAAAAACATATATACATACAGGATGCCTGTATCATCGACTCGTGTGTATAAATCTATCACTGGAACTGCGACTGTTTTAATGACAACGCAGATAACTACATCTGGAAAATGGTTCGTAGAAAATTTATAGCGCTCCGGAATTTTAACGCGGAAAATTTGATGAAATAAACGAAACCAGGCGTGTGTGTGTGTGTGTGTGTGTCGATTCTTTGACAGGAATTTATTTACGGTCGAATTAAGAATCTTTTCCGATAAACTATTTACAAGTAATATATTTACAAACAAACTAGAATGTTCTCCTAAAACTTAAGGAATGTACCTCTTATCACTCACTTCCTATCAATTAAGTATTAAGCGAACCCAGCACTTGAGCACCCTTGTAATGGAAATTTTATTATAATTCCTTTAATAAATTCACTTTCCAAACAGACAGAGATACTCGCAGGAAGCCGTATTAGTTACATGTGTCGTATATATTAACTTAACCCTTTCCACTCGGAGACCATTTTCACATTTCCTTCCAACAACATGCCAGCAGTGCTGGCATTCCCAGTTGCCGGAATAAAACTTCATGCCAGCAGTGCTGGCATTCCGAGTTGCCGGAATAAAACTTCATGCCAGCAGTGCTGGCATTCCGAGTGCAAAGGGTTAATAGCAATATCTCCAGTTTCTACTCAGTATCAAAATAGTTCGACATTTCAGATATATATATATATATATATATATTCCGTGTCACGATGTTCGTATGCGCTTATTTTTGAAACCACTGAACCGATCTCCATGAAATTTTGTAGATATCTTATTATTTGATGGCCTATACGATAGGATACCATTTTCATTTCTAAACTATCCGATAGGTGGCGGTGTTAATATTTTTTTTTTATTAATATTAAGGTCATAAAGCTGCAAAGGAAGTCGATGACAACAGTTCATGTATAAAACTAAAACTCGTCGATATATACGTCAAATTTATATGCTCATATGTTTAATTACTTTTCTACTGCGTTGAAAATATTAATAATATTGACTCATGTTAATATTAGAAATGTCGATTTAATCGACATTTGTGTTATTTAACAAATGTATAATGTGAATTTGTTATAGGAAAATAAATATTAACAGTTATTTTTTTTAATGATGGAAAGTTAAAACTATACACCTACGACTTGAATCGCGCATATAGCCAGCTATGGAACGTTGGATTTTAAGTAGCATTGTAGACAAAAATCGTATTTTAATATCTATTTAATATATATAATATTATATTCTATATATTATTATGTTTATATTTGCAAAGACACTTTTATCATGTTGTTCATAGATAATGTAGTGATTGGAAGCGATAACTATCAATTACGACAAGCTATAGTTTACATAACGTTTAATTTACCTTCAATTTAATATTATATATTTAATAAAACATTAAATATTTTATAAAATCTCAAGTTTTAAACCAAAATATATAACATCGTAAAACAAAGAGAGAGATAATAATAGAAATGGTGACGCCCAAACACCCACGCCCAGTTCAGCTCGAACCGAATTATCATTGATAATGTTTAGATAAACGTATCGCTGGGATCATTGCTATTTCATACACCATATTAAATTTATATAGTACTAAATAAATCGTTTTTAAAAAAATGTCTACAGTCTGGGATGCTTTAGGACATGGTCACTTGGATTTTTGTTTTTGTGGTCCATAGTGTTCATTCCCGATCCCGTTGCCATATCGGGATAGAAAGTACCCATGTTACACGTTTATAATATAGTTTACGAAAGGATTAAATTATCAAGAAGTTTTTGATTATATATACAAACATACAATCAAACATTTATAATATTATTAAAGCTACTTTTTGAAATATTAAAATGTGTTATTTCCAGTATAACAGTTGTTACGTGTATTATGATGTTTGTTATGCAATACCATGGTGCATACTGCAGTGTATTGATTTTAGCGTCCATTAACATAACAACGACTTATCCTACGCCATAACGCTCATATTTAAGAAGTTATTACTAAGTTAATAACAGTAAGAGTATTGTGCTTAAAATAAATATCTAATACCATTCTTAATAGTAGATATATTATAATTTTAAACTGTGATCTGGAAACAGAGTTACACCTCACTGACTGACTGACTCATAATTATTACATCTGACTCTTAACCCGAATTCATATTTAACATATTGTAAAATCCAACAAAATTTTGTTTGATAAAACCTATAAATGTATAATTGACAAATTATTGCATTTACCAAACGTACATGGAATATTTAACAGATATATATATATATATATATATATGTATATACTAAAATTTTCGTGTTTGTTCACGATTATTCAAAGTACTCGATTGAGTAAGTTAAGTTTTTAATGACAATTATTTAACAATTATTGCTTTTTTTCACAAAAATAAATCGTACAGATTAAGGTTTAACTATAATAAATCTAGAAATTCAGAGTTTGTCAAGTTCAATACAATTTGTGGCTGTATTTGCGACTACAAAATTATATTATGCATTATAACAATAAAATATCTCTTGTGGATCATATTTATCTCAACTCAAACTGATAAATAAATCCACCGGCGTAATGGGATATCCTTTCCGGAGTTTGACCGGAAGTACGTACGTCTATTGGGAGTTGGTAGACAGGAATGCTGATTGGCGAGACTGAACTGAATATCTATCTTTCGATATAACTATATTACGGTATTGTGTCTGGTCCGGAATATATTAGTAATTTGAGACTAAATAAAGGAATGAAAAATTATATTTATATAATTAGTGACACGGATTAGGTACTTTTCGAGTAGGTTAAAATTTGCGAGGATAAAGATATATAAAGATAAATAAAGATACGATAAGAATCACTATCAATTGTTAGACAAATATTTAACTCATATAACCTCTGATGCAAATAAAATATATATAGATATTTCGCTATATTAAAACGTCTATAATTTTTCAAGTACTTGACCCCCAAGTGTTCAAGAGCAACCCCTTAAAACTCCCCAATGCTAGGGTGAGCGAGGCGAATGACCTTACAGAGGTTAATGACACGCCCAATATGATCGCGAATGTCATTGCCAAATTTTATTGTTATGATAGTGTAATTATAGCTGTGGGAATTGTATAGATATAATTTTAGATACATCTTTTGTTAGATTTACTATATAAAAAAAACGCATAGGTACAAACGTTTTCAAAATATATAATTTAAAATTTTTTTTCAGACAATAACTGTCTTTTGATAATAATTCTATTAAATTGAAATCAAACTCAGATAAAGGAAAACATCAATACATTCTAATATTAAATTTAATTAATAATAAATTACCATAAATACCATAATTATGGCCAAATGGCATATGCCAGATCTTTTTCCTTATTAAGGTATTTATTAAAACTTTTTCAGTTCATTAAACCGTAAGGTGTAAAATATATTCAGACATCTGTATTCTTTAACAGCTGCTGATGGTAAGAGTGTAAGTAGGTGGTTACTTTTAGTATTGACTTCATTTATCATATTTTACGACCCTTTCGACAACTTCAAGCAACAATATCGGACAATATGAGAGTTAATAATTCAAGATTGTTACAAACACTGCACCTATACAACATTTTAAAGTGAATTTATGTATATATACTAGCTCGATACGGTTTTGATTTATAGTATTATTATCTAAAAACTTTGCAAAAGTTACAACAACATTTTAACAAGTTTAATATAGCAAATGTTACTATAAATACAAATTACAGATTTGTACAAATTAAATGTAATTAAATAATTTAAATTTATTTTAATTATTAAATATAACAATTATTATTTATGAGATATCTATTAAAATAACATTCAATGTCTAGCATTATTGAAGTATTTAATATAATATATTAAAAGATATACATAATATAATTATACTATTGGGGTTGGCAGTGTCAATGTGCAAGTGTTGTGAAATTTGTTTTTAATACATGTACAACGTCATACCGGCGACTAATGTGAAAGTATGACATGAAAAAAACTACGTGAATCATCTGTGACCATGACTCATCATAACCTCCTAATTGAAAAGACGTATAAGGAAATCTGCTATTATAATATGAATCATATAGGAATTATAGATTACGAGTTATACTATGACATCTTTAGTATTTTGGTAACCTTGACATTGTGTTTTTATTGACGCATTTTCGTCCACGGGTAATGGAGACGCCCAGTTCTTCATACGCCAAGAAATAGACTCGAAAATGGTAGTGACGGGACGGCTATACCATATATGGTCAAGCAGTAAAGCGGCTGCGCAATGTTGCATCGCTTCGACAGTTCGATGCCCTCTACAGGCTGGTGACTGATAAGTCATATATCTCGAAAATTAACTGCCTCCGTGTACAAAACCACTCCTGATCATAATAGGCGGGTGATGGTAATCCTTTCACATGCGTGAAATTTAACACCGTTGAATTAATTTTGATACAAATGTACGTACAATCACATTTTTTATTATTCCTCGTTAAATTTAAAGGGCATATAACACAACACGTGGCATAAAATCACTGAATTGTGACAAGTATTTCAACGAAAAGGCGTGCGAAGTCGGCGAAGGGTTGTGCGAAATATGGCGGCACCGGTCGTGATCCAGAACATTAGTAATGTGGCAGTTAAATAAACATTTACCTCACGGTGTAACAAAACACACTGTTGTTTTAAAACACTGTAATTTATTTTTAACACTTACCATTTTTTGATGTTAAGCACGTAAAAATTTCACCACTAAATTCACCGACTCCACGACAACGGCGACCGGAACGACACTGATTCGGACAGTTGGCTACACGTTATTTTGTGATAACCAATGAGCGCATGTGTCAAAATGATTAGGAAAGTCAAAACAAAGTCTTTTTAATTTTAATTTAACTGAAAAAATGTATACGCTTAGGGATGGTTATATTTGTAAATAATATTAATATTCACTAAATAATAATATTTTAAATAAACGATTAAAGTATGATGTGAATTTTTTAAAGGTTGACACAAGATGACAACTTCTAAAATACTTTCGAGTTCTGTTGCGAGTTGCGATATTAAAGCACTACAGAAAATAATAATGTTGCAGTATTTATAGTAGCTATGGCTTGAGTAAGATAAGATAAAAACTATAAGCCTTTTCAAAGAAGAGATAATTGCACTATTTTCAAGACATCGCGTTTGATTACTACTTGAAAAGTGAGTCATTGATGACGATAATATTTCAGCCAATCAAGATTCAGTATTCAATAAATGTCCATATATGGGCAGGCGGAAACTGGCATAGACTGTGGATCGTTTAAATTTTAGCGGGATCTTAAATAAATATTTTTTGTTGTCATTTTGCGTGGTATTGTTATATTTAATGGGTTTTTAAATTACTTGGTACTAGAACATAACGAGCATAGATTAAGTCGTGACTTGTGAATATTATGTGAAAATACATTTGTTGTTTGTTAAAATTAGAACTAAACCTATAAGTTTTATAATATAACGCATAACCAAATTCATAAAACATTTGTTAAGTATAGTTTTTAATTCAATTAAATTTAAAATACAAATATTAAATATAAACTTCAATACCTATATTTTTATTACTAGTGTTGTTTTACAATTGTTTTTTTTCATCAGAATAAATGACTATGAAAAATACATTATACTGTTATCATAATTTAAAAAATAAATACCCGGCTAAGTTTGTTATGAGGTTCTCAGAACAGGGAACATTTGGAACCCTCATGGCCTTTATATTATAGTGTGTCTTTACAGCAGGGCTTATGTTAATGCGTATGGTATCAAAAGGACCTGACACTCATCAAAGTGATCACTCGTACTAATTCAAAGTGAAAAGTTACAAAAAAAAACAATAGGTATTGGAAATATAAGAAAATAAAAACCAGATAGGATAGATTGTATTTAATTTTAGGCATTACCAACGTATTTATGATATCTTTTATACATAGTGTACATATTTGTCATTGTCATTTGTCCTATAGAACCAGCCAAGGCCCTCCTCAAGAACGCCATGGCGTATGTAGAATCTGAAGCTTGGATTAACAAAGCGATGGAGTTTTCCAAGTGTTGTCTCAACATTTTTGGCGGGGTTTTGCTTTCGATCCAGGTACAAATGTCGGCAACTGCGTACGCTGATATACGAGATACATGTGATTTTCGTTTACATATTGATTGAGTGAGCCTGAAATTTTAAGTTGTATTAAATAATAAACTATTACTGACGCATTTTTACACTCCACATTGACATTTAATATACAGGTAAGTTTATTATAATTCTTAAGCAATCCAGTCATGTGACAATGCGTATTAAAAATATCTATATAACATATTTAATAACAAATATGAGATAACACTACTACAATAATAAATACCATTTCAGTACATTATTTTTGCCTTATAAATATCCTTATATAGACTTTTCCTTAGTGACAATGACTTAGTGTAAATACAAATTAATCCATATATATATATATATATATATATATATATATATATATATATAAATATAGTAACAGTATCAAATTCAAAGACACTGTTTCTTTGTGAAAACAACTTGACGAAAATTAAAGATATTTGATAAGATAAAAAAACAATATGATAAAGCTTTTTGACTGTATGAATATATATGAAAAAATTATTTCATAGAAAAAACAAAACAATAATGCAAGTACAAACTAATTTTATCGTAACATGTATGACATGTTATTAACAACTAGTTAATTTTCTCCTTACTTCTCTATAGTATGTGCTAGTTCAGCTAACTTTTGTTCTTTAGATACATCAGCATCGCCTTCGAGCTTGGCTCGTTCACACAGACATAGTATTAATGTTTTATAACATTGCATGTAACATGGCCACCTGAAATTAATAAATATGTTTACATTTTAATAAAAGTTTATTGTGTGGGAAAAAGTGTAAATTTATGTCATTTTTATAACATATTAACTATAATACTAACAAACAAGATGGCATTTTGTATGTCATAAAAAATTATAGACATTTAAATTAATTTAATTAGATTTTTATACCTATCTTCCAACATCTCCTCTCTCGATACCAAGAGATTGTTCAATAAACTGAGACATCCTTCAAACATCAAAACAAATGCCTCCCAGGATATAATACACTTAGTGTGTATTGTGTTGCAGCCGAGGATGTACTGGATGAGGTGGAACAGCTCCAACACAGCATCTAGGAACTTGTAGTCTAGAGTTATCTGGAAATAGTTACGACTGTTTAATACATATAGTTTGGCCGTTCTCATGTGAGAAAATATATATATGTTGATTTAACAAAATAGTAATAGATTTTTATGTAGGATTCATGTGACAAAATAACTACAATAGTTCTTTGATGGTAATTGCAATACTACTACTTCACAAAAGCTACTTTATATTTAAATAAAAGTATGTTTATCCACATCTTTTTTTTTGTTTTTCTATTCTTATATAGTTAATTATTCTATAAATAATAGAGGTCCTTTAAAGTACAAAATATAAAATGAAATTATTATCAAGGGTTTTAAAAGTAAATGACATGTATTGTGTATCTAGTACTTTTTTTTTTGGTAACATTTATGAAGGTTGAGATCATTGCAACCTAACAAATGTTTGAATATTTGAATTTGTATCCATAATTACTATTTAATAATCTTTGAAAACTGTAATTTAATTCTACAATATTATTTGAAACAAAAGAATTTAGATTTTAAATACATTTTCTATATATTTTAATATTACCTTCTTTGCCGCCAAAATGACTTCTGACAGCACATCCAGATCATATCTCAACAGTTCACAGATTGAATAATCTATTTCAATTTCATTCAATATAATTTCCTGTTCATCGTTTTGTGTGATATCTTTTTGTACGTCGTAATGTTGTTGTATCCAAAATTTAATATTCTTTGTGGCTCGAAATATTAATTTTGTCATGGCAATGCACTTTGGTCCAATAATATTCGCTTTAAGGCATGTCTGCCACAAATATTTTGATACCCTCCGTGATACTAATTGGGAATTTGTGAGGTCATCGTTCTTTAGAATTAGTGATGGTTTCTGGAAATTAAAAATAAAATTTACTTCTCATATAAAAATTAAATTTTGTAACGAAACTTTTTACTTCTCATGACATTGCTTATTATAAAAAAATATATATAGTTCTATTAAACATGTTTTTAAGGACATGTTTCAATAACATTCAGCTTCAAATTATGCAGTCATTTCATTATCCAATCTATCAAGCACTAGATCAACTAGGGTAATCGGATCGCATTATGAAAAGACTATTAGTGAACTAGTATTAATATCTGATACGATATGGACACTAATACTCTCATCTATACTCTGGATAATGGATGGTTTTCGTCTTTATACTGACAAAACGCACAGACGTATATGATTTATCAGTATATCTTATAAATAATACAAAAACGAACCTTCAAAAGAGCCAAATTAGAAAGATCCCCAACAAAATGATTACAAAAACATTCAACAGACGATAATTCCGCCAAAAACTTCAGAGTAACTGTAATTTCGTCTAAACAGTTGTTGCTAATCTTCTTCTTTTGTCTGTGGTCGAAAACCATAAACAATCTTGATTTTATAGACTCCCATATCTGGTTAAATAATTTGTCTTTATCTTTGAATAGGCTGTGGGATTCAAGTTTCTTAATATATCGTAGAGTAACATTCAATAAATGTATTGATGTTTGTATGTGTTGAGGTTTTGATGATGTATCCTGTATAGATTGTATCTGTAATTATACAATTTGAACATGTTAAAAAAAATTGTCAGAGGTTGTATTGTTGCAGCAAAAATTAATATTTAAAACCTGTTTGCAATTGCTCTGAATTAAAAAATATATATTAAAGAGTTCTTTAAAATGTGCCCCCTAGTTCTAGCTGCATTTTAGTTAAACCTTAGCTCTACATATTTTTAATAAAAAAAATAAAAAAGAAATAATGTCTTTACGCACCGAGCTGTTAACAAAGAACTCCAACCCAGAAAACAAACAATCCAAATTCTTAATCTCTTCAGCGTCATTTGTTTCACAGCATTTCAGTAACGTCAGTGAATACGCGCCCATAGCATTCAAAATGGCGACGCCGACACTACTTTCACTTGTGTCAAAAGTTACACTCTTAAACGAATCCAACATGGCGTTATTTAATTTATCCTGTAAATTCGCTAATATCGACCTAAACGCGCTGGTCGTTATGGCCTTCTTTTCCTTTGCTATTATCGGTAAAATGAGACAGCTGATTTGAAAAACTTGATTGTCAAAATAATCTATATTCGTTATTTTGCATTTATTGTGATTTTTTAATAGAATATCCACAATATTTTTCACTATATCGGGATCGGTTTTGACTTTTTTAACCGCGATTTCTAGTATGCTTCTTATAATTAATATGTTATTGGAACTTTTATTTAATTTTAAAAGTTCCAACACATTGTTATCGAAATCAAATATAAAATCCACGGGTAATATTTTATATAAATCCGGATATTTCGGACTCAATTCGTATATACTTTGCAATATATAATCTATCGTACGTTTTATTTTTTTATTCTCGTTACAGTTTTTGACTATCAACATAACCAAAATGGCGACTAGTTGAAATTTTTCATCCAAATAATATATTTGTAAATGTTTAAAAATCTCAATATTATTTATAATTTCCTCTTCATTTTGGATATTCGTGTTAATAAAATTATTTTTAACATTTTCCATTAAAGAAGTTATTTCAAACGAATTTTTTGACAAATTCAAATTTACATTTTCAATGCAATCTATTATATTTTTGGAAACTTTTAATAGAATGTTTTGTAATAAACTTTTATTATTGCAAATGGCGTCCGTTTTAAAAATGTCTACGTTTCTATTATCTGAGAACGTTTTCAAAATTGTTTTTGTTATTATTTTTAATTGATTTTTATCTAAATTCCTGAATAGTGTTTTTGAAAAATAATTATTATTTTCAAGTTGAGTATTTGTTATTCGTTTAAGTATCTTTGTTTTTGTGTCTGACACTGCTTTGGGTATTTCATTTGGATTACTTATTTCCGTCGCCATGGTTTGCGTTAGGAGTAAATGGTCCTGGAATTAAGAAAACATAAAAATATTATATGTTAATTATATTTATATATAACGTATACACACACACACACACACACACATTTATATATATATATTAGCCGTTGCCAGCGATATTTGCTACTTGATAAACAATTTTACATTAATTAAAACTTGTTAACACCGCCATCTTTTGTAAATTAATTGAACTAAACAATGCATTAAATCCTTTATGAATTTGAAACTTCAAAATCGCAATTTTAAAGTTTTAAAGACCAGAGCAACACAAACATTGTTATACGGGATATATATATATATATATGTTAACTGAAATTTAAATACTTTACCCATATAATAAGTGCTTCCTCTTCTTGTATTTTACTAACAAATTCAGTCCATTTCTCGTTATTAAGGAAATGTATCAATACATTGTCAATTTTATTTATTTTAGTGTTGCCGTATTTGATATTAAGTAGCTTTAATTGAGAGAAACTTAGACATAGCTGAAGAAAAGCAACTACTAAGGGTGGATTCTGAAAATATAAAATATATTTTTATTATGAGAATCGTTTAAACATGAGGTCAAAAATGTATATATGATATTAATATTTTAATAAAACCGTAAAATAACTAAAAATATTTAATTTTATTCCATAAAAAAAATCTTAAAAAGGAGGTCTTATGTTAAAAGGTATTTTAACAGATAATTTTAAGATGTAAAAGAAAAGACAAATTTAAAAAAATATTAAACTTAAAATTGATTGCACAAAAATGAAAATTTCATTTAACAACTTCAAAAAAGTTAAACTGTAATATTATTTTACGTCTGTCTGTGATATCAAACATGGTGATGGATAAACCAATTTTGATTTATTTTTTTTTGTTTAAATCAAGGCATGAATGTACAGCCCTTAGCTATTTAGTTTTATAATTTTTACTGTCAAAATTTATTTATAAATTCTTTAAAATTATCCCAAAAATGTATGATATTCAATTATAATTTTTACTTCACACTTACATAATTCAGTTTCAGCACACATTCACCAAATTTATTCAAGCACTGGTTTTTAAAATCTTGAAAAGCTGACCAGAAATCCTCAGCTATAGGCAACGGTACTGTGTGGTCCGCCATTTTGTTGTGTCGGAAGAAACTACACAAAATGGCCGATAGAACTTCTGATAATGTTATTATTGAGGGACCTGGAATATTATTGTATAATATTAATATTAAATATTTATGATATTTATTATTTTAGTATTTACTGTATTTAAATTGTTAATAAGATATTTTTATGAAAACATTTCATTTTTATAGACTATTTAAATTCAGCATATTATTTTTTTACAACCATTCATTACAAAAATTTGTTTTACATATATTTAAAAATTTCTTTAAATATAATTTTCGTTACAATTTTATATAATAGGTGAAAAATACTGAGAGTTGCAGATAAAATCACGACAACACTTATATAATCTATGGTTTAATAATATGAAGCATCTAAATAAAGACGTATTATTTATAGTACAATTGTAAAAGAATACATACTAACAAATCCTTCTTCAAGCATCATCAGACAGTTCTCTTCAAAATCTTTCTGTAGAGAGAGCAATAGAACTTTATTTTGTCTAAACATTAATTCAGAACTCAATCTTCCGTATAATTCAATACATTCCAAAGGTAGAACATCATCACCAGTTAAAATGGCTGCTTTAATTTTATCAATGTTACCCTCATTCAACGTCAATTTCTGTTTTAACTCAAATTGCTCAACATTACTCGCTTCCAAACTCAATTTTATATGTGGTATTATTTGATTTATGAAATCCGCACCTCGGCTGAGTTTGAAGAGAGTTTCTATTAAATAATTTATTGTTTCTTTGTATGTATTTAATATATCTGTTTTATTTTTCTTCACAGTCATTAGGTAAGGTAGAATTTTGTCTATCTTTTGCTCTACAATACTTGGATCCAATTTTAAGGCCATTTTGATTATTTGTAATGTAACTTTGTCAATTTTTCCTTCTAGTTTCAGTTGACCCATCATAACGGACTGTATGAAAGCAATAAACGTCTTCTTGATTTCAACTTTCGCTATTTTCTCACCTAATGTATCCGTCAAACGCACAGTAATATCAACTTCATGAGAATACAATACTTCAAGCATTTTTAAGAAGAGGCTTCTTTTAATTTTGTCATCGTTTTCAAATATTATTGGAGGCATATTCATTGCTGGCATCACGTAATTCTGAGTCATGTTTAACGCATTGCACACCATTATGTAGAATGCAAAGCACATTTGACTCTCACCTCGGAAGCATTTAACAAAAGTGTAAATGAAATCGGATAAAAATTTTGGATCTTTTTCTGTTCTTCCTTTGGGAAATGTGAAGAATGAAGTCATAATTTTCAAAACTGACTGTATGTTGTCACCCTTTTCGGCGATTAACTCGTCAATATTGTCCTTTCGTATCAAGTTGATGAGGAAACTTGAGAAAAATTGTTTCTTGCTGAGTGGGAATAAAACATTTTGGCACAAGTTTAAAACGTCACTGTGGCATTCTGAATCAAGGAAACTGAATACGGTTTCCAAGTGATCTCCTTCTAGAAATTTTACTATGAACTCCAATTTCTTTTTGGATTCTTTATAATATTTGACAATATTATTTAAAACAGACTGAACGAGTGCGTAGTTTGATTCATTATGAAGGTTTTGTAACAGTGTAGTAGTGATAAATAGGAAGTCGTCTATTTGGAGACTTAACTGGTTGGATATTTTGTTATTCTCCAGGAATGCTATGATATTTACTGAGTCATTATTTTGTAATATGTTGCTGTGGAGGTAACGGGATACCACCTGGAATGTTGAGGCCATAATTTTATCATAACCAACTCCTAGTTATTAATTTTACTAAATGAATATAAAATATGTAATATACAATTACTATGCACAGAGAAATATTTGGATCCATGATTCTTAAAACTTTAATATTTTTCATAATACACATTATTTATTTTATTTACCTTCACGCCATATCCCTCGAAACATTAATACACATTCAAAAGAGCAATATAAAAAAAAAACTAATCAAATTCCTTTTTAGACTTTCAAACATAATTTTGTTTGTGAACATGAATAATACCATAAACTAAGAGTAATCACAAATGTAATTAAAAAAACAACAATGATTAGTTTTTGATCCCCATCACTATCCCTTGAAGAGTATTTAAAAATATCAAACAAGAATACTATTATAATAAGCACATCTCTTAATAATATATTAATAGGAACTTCTTTATCATTTATTTCAATAGAAATAACATTTAAGGTGAATAAAATAGTTGTTTAAACCCAATGAACAATGTTTGCCCCATCAAAAGTTCCTCGATGAATTTTTACATATATAAACTTTCAATACATACCTTGATCAGTTTACACTTTAATTCATTAGTGAAATCATCAACATTATTCAACCAGCCCAGCACATCACCTAGTTCCTTGCTTGTGAATTTATTGTCTTTTATTAGATCATCCAGCCACTCAGCTACGACCCGCTCTTTGGGGGCTGTAGGGAAATGATGAGATTGTACCACATTTTTGGCTAATCTAAAACGTTTGGGCAGAGGCGTGTCATCATCTTGAAGTCGTCGCTTCAGTTCTATAAGAAACATTTAATTCATGAGTTTTAGGATATTTATTAATGTTAGGTTAACATAGAATTTATTGTTTATATCGTAAGGTTATATCTATAAATTTTAACAATCTTACCATTTAGAGGATATTGCGACATGCCTCTATGTATTTTTCAATGTTCTTAATACAATATTATTATATAACATGTACAACCAATATTCTCAAGCGTTTAAAATAATAATAATTTAAAACACGACTCCAAATATTTTAATACTTATGTGCGGCACATGTCATTATTATGACAGGACGCGTTTAGTTAATATTCAAGATTCATATTTATATGTATAATAGGAATAAACGTTATATCCATAAATTATTATTCTATTCATTAAGTTTATTAAATGTTGAAAATTAATTTTAGCGAATTTTATAGGCTCTTTTAATAATATTATACTATTATATGATATCGATGTTCAATTAGAAGTATTAAAACGCAAAAATTGTAATTTGATAGTCTCATAGATGGCATTGTACAATGTAGACTTGTATTAATAATTTGAAAATACAAATCATGTAGGGTAGGTAAAAACAAAGTTGAATAAGAGAAAAGTTTCTAGATAAATTGCATAGATAATCCATCATTTGTTATTATATTAATACTAAAATTGCTGGTATTGCTGTTATATGATTGTTGGTATTTGTCCCTAAAATTCAAATCAATATAGTGGCTAATCATTTTAGTAAATTATGGCGATAAAACATAAAATGTTCTATTTTCATCTTTATGTTTAAAAGTCATTTCACCTTTGTTTTAAATTAAGCAACAAATTAACGTACATAGTTCTGTTAGTATTTTTATATAAAGCTATTTTACAGTAGGTATATAATAAAATACAAACTTAAAAATCATAACATAAGTTTTGTCACTTGTTATAATTAAATTGAAAATCGAAGAATCAAATATATATATTTTTTAAATTCAATATATAATAAATAGTTCAAAGTGCAATTAAACAGGGAAGCATTTAATAATTATTATTTTTCAAATTATGCACGAGGTCAAAACTGGAAGGACGTTTTGTAATTATTCAGACAGCTCTAAACTAGAAACACAAGGACGAAGTTAGCCATTTTACGGTAATTATAGTCTGAAGATTTCAAGCTTAAGATATAATGTAATTCTTATTAGTTTCAAGGCCTTTTAAACTAATTGGCCATTAATATTGTTTCAACAACCAAAAATAAAGATTGAATGAATAAGTTTCATTCATAAAAAATAACAGCCATCTTGGGATAGGAATAAAATTAACCACCACAAACCGACGCCATAAGTGGGCCAAGGAGAAATTTCGCGCATGTGCAAAAGGATTGATTTTGCCCGTGACGTCACAAAATGTCCGCCACACCGCCGACTCGTTCAGTATAAAAGTTTAAAAAACAATCTGCGCCGTTAGTTTCCTCCAAATGGATAGCAGATGTACTTAGTTTTAGTATTGAACTAAAAAATATTTAATATATCTAAATATTTAGATCCTCTGTTATGTTATATTGGGTAGCGGTTAATATTTCGTCGTTCGCACATGCAACCATGGGTTCCTTTGGAAAATTGTTGTTTTTATGTGAGTACATATTATTATTAATATTTATTGCATGTTCCTTTTTCATTTTATTTTTTGTTTTACGACTATTTGGTATTTGGTTTTGTTTACACAAATTGATATTACAAATAATCATGGTATAATTTGAAGAAATGTAATTATATCGGTTTCAGTTTTCCGTTGTGATTCATTTCAGAAATAACGTTTATCAGTTGCGACGCTAAATAAGAACAAACAAACAAATAAATAAATACTTTATAATTTAATAATAGTAATAAAATAAATATTGGGATATTTTAAAATATTTTCATTATAATTCTATATTCTATTGTATAACTTAAGGTGTCTTCAGGATTCAAACTCTTTATTAAGATTTTTTTTTAATTAAAAGTATTGTTTATAGAATTATTTATTACCAGTTAAATTAATATTAAAAATACAATTTTCTGTGAACAAAAAATTAAAATATATTCAAACATGTATAGAGGATAGTCAAAATAAAATTTTAAATAACTCGTTATTTTATTTTACGTTTCATTGTAATAATAATATTTTTGAATTATTTTAATATGATCAAAAGATAAGATAAAAGATTTGTCATTTAATTTTACAACCGATGTAGTAGTGTCTCGTGAAAAGTAATTACGAGAGCTGTACGCTGTACCTTAATTATACTCTAGGTGGAGTTTGACGTTTAATGTATTTTAATATTAATATATTCATTACGACTTTATACATACTAGCTTTTACATGCGACTCCGTCCGTGTATTTGTTTAATTTTTTTTTTTATATTAGCATTCCTAAAATACTTTGAAATATATACTCGTATATATATATATATATATATATATATATATATATATATTTAAAAATGATTCTATGTATATTTCTTTGTCTGTTTGTTCGTTGTGGACGGATATTAGAGGCTTGTATATATTATTTCCTAAGTCAATACTATATATTATTCTCGCATTAAAAATTCAAAAGTGATTTGGTTTATAATTATAACTAAACTATTGGACTATATATATTTAATATGTGTTAGTTTGTGAGTCATGTCAGTTATTATTTCGGCAGATTCTCGGAAATTTAAGGCTATAATTAACATAAATCTGACAGGGAGCAAATAAAGTTACCACTACCAGGCACAGACATATATATATATATCTGTCTGGTAGCGTGTGACGAAATATGCATTTTTGTGGACAGTGATACAAATATTTTATACAAGCCAGTGGAGGACAATGAGAGTAATCCCCCCCTACCCACTCTAAGAGCGCTTGATTATGACCAAAATATTTTTTAATCGTCATCAACATGGCTCTGTTTCCAGCATCCATTAATAGTAGTTTAAATTTGTTTTTATCTAGATTTCATCTTTATGGTTTAAATTATTAAATTTAGTATTCAAGTCCGACATATATATATATATATATATATATATATATATATATATATATATATATATATATATACATTTAAATATGGACGCTTTGGATGTGTATGTATATATATATATATATATATATATATATATATACATATGTATATTAATATAATAATCCCACCTACCAATATGTTCGCATATTTTATTTTCTACTTCAATATTGATGTAAAATTGTTATTAATTTTACGATATAGGGTTACAATTTTAAATAATGTTATATTAACGAGTATTAACGGATCGTATAATTAAATAAATCCTATATTTTAAATATTATTTATTCTGTATTATTGCATTATATTTTTATATAAACTTATATATTTATAATATAAAATAATGTACTAATATACATATATATAATTGTATAAAACTACTTACGAGCTGGAGTCAAATGAATACAAGATTCTACCCAAACTTTCTCAGGCGCTATCAGTAGTTATAAACTAATTTCTAACACATTTCAACGCGTACAAAGTCGCGGGGAATAGCTAGTGAAATCATGAATCTATTGCTAATGTATAAAGGAGCATGTCAACATTATAGGATCACTTAGTTGTCCGTTCGTCTAACTGTACTAAGGTGTACTCCTTGAAATTGTGAAAAAGTTAACTTCTAAATTATGTAAAAAATGCGACCGTTTATGATACAAAAAATCAAATGTATACTGCATAACAGTATGTCTGTTCATCGCAAAAACGCATTTTTATACGATTAAGGTAAGGTTGTCTGGAAGAAATCGCCGTTATCGATAATACCGCCTTTTATGTTTCCAATGTTTATTTTCTTTTGTAATAATATTTTTCGTGTGGTGCACAATAAAGTATATAAATAAAATATATATATCTTGATGAGTTAAACCTTCACCGGTGACGCTGTCATGGCCAGTAGGTCTAACAGCAGAGGAATACACAAAATAGAATTAACACTAAACCTACCGACAATTCTTGTATACCTGTTCCTACTGCACGTCGTCAAATTGACCGGTAATTAAAAGTTATTTTATTATATAACGCAGGTAATAATGGAAATAACTAAAAGTAAAGAGTGTAGAAAATATTATATGCATATTCTAAGAATTGTCATGTAGTTTGATAACGATATTATAACGATTAAAAATGTGTAAGTTTACCAAAAGTTTAAGAACGGTCATTTTGACCGGTACTTGGTAGGTTTAGTGTTAAACCAATATCCCCATTACCTAGTGTTCTAGTTTATATAAAGGTTGAAAAGATTAGAGTTTTGCAAAGAATCTATATTAATAAATATACTATAGGAGGTAGTCTAGGTTTAGTCACTTGCGACTCGTATACGAGCTGACTCGACCGGGGTTGTAATCTTAGACGAACGGTCTGAAATAGATATAGCTACGTTTTATATTGAGAGTGAGATAGATACATAGATAGAGAGATAGAGAGAGGGGGGAAAGAGACAGAGATCAAACATTTTTTTCACTTCCTTTCCTTCATTCTTTCCTATCCGTTCTTTCATAACTCATATGGATCTTTATTGACTAATATCTATATAGGATGGTACCACCAAATTGACCGTCTGTCCGTTTATCAAGTCACTGTTATAAGTACTAGAATATAGGTATATAATTATCACTTTCTATAACAGATTTTTTGGCTGTATTTGAATAATTAATACAATCATTGTTATTACTTTTGGATCGTATATTTATTATATTTTTATATATCCCTCAATTGTTAGGGATTTAAATGTCCCCTATATAGTGACCTTTGAACTTTGGACCACTTATATAACATAAGGGATGATATACACTGGTGTATGTGAGAAGAAAAGAGAGATAACTTTCAATTATTTACTTGGTAATTTAACAGTGTTAGAGTAAATATATATAAATATATTTTAATAATACAATCAATAAGATATTTAGTATTATGCTTTGTACACACTATTGCAATTGAAGTTACATTAAATCTTCGACAAATTTACTTTATTAAAAGTATCATCAGTATATTCCCTCGCAACCTTGGTCCGTTCTGAACACATAATTAAAGAAACAGATTAAAAAACTTTTTTAATCTGTGCCTTGATAGAATTAAGGAGGTTACATGTCATGTGCACGAACTTTGCTCTTTGACAGATACGCATGAAGTTTTTATATATTAAAATTTTGACCTTTAATATTAATTACAGGTTAAAAAAGGTTTGCTTTTTTAGTTATTGTTAAAATTTTTATAGGACTTTAGTATTACAAACTTCCCACACGAATGACGATGAAGGCGAGATATTTTAAATGTCAGAATGACAACTAATTTATTATCTGCCTACAAAAGGTTATTTGACATTACACTATTTAATTACATTTGACGTCGAACATCTGGAATACGGGATACATTTCAATCCAACTATGGAATATGCAAGTAATACTCACGTTCTTATTGAAAGTCATAGGCTATAGTAAATATAAGATATATATATTGAAAACGATTGTCTGTTAGTTTTTTAATCAAAATATTGTATTTTATTACATTGAATTAGGAAAATTTAAATTATAATATTATAGGAGACATGTTAGGATTATTTTAAAACGAAATATAGTTATTATAATGTTTTTTTATCTATATTTCTTATGTTTTTTTCATCGACCCCCATTAGTTTTTATTTAATATCACGATTATATGTTTTAAAAATTGTTGGACCATAAAAAGTCCTTTAATTTTTTTTTTATATACTACCATACAATATTTTTGTCAACAATTAATTTTGTTATTTTCAATCTATATTAAAAAGTATATAAATCAATTAAAATTAAATTAAATAATGTTGGTTTAAACACTTCGGTGAGAGAATCATTTTTTTATATTTATAATACATATAATATAATAACAAGAAAAATTTAAACATAAATATTCCCTCTAGAAAGATTAATTTCTATTACTTTGCAACGATAGTCACGTATCAAAGTAATTTATCTTTACCTTAATAAAATTAAATATTTTGTATATTTTAGGGTTAATAAACTACACTACTTAAATATATTAAAATATTAATGATAGCGGTTATCTTACCTTTAAGCGCTTTAAGCCACATTAAGTCTAAAATTTAAGCTGAAAGCGATAAATTAGATTCACCGCTAATTATTTATATGTAATATTAAATGAATATATATTAAAATTATCTTTTAAATCTTTTATAGAGGGAGGATAAGTTTAATATCTATGTGTGATATGGATGTGTCGGTTTTGTTTGAACTTTTGGATTTGGAAAATTTGGTATGTCTGTAACTGAATAAGTTCCGAACTTTCATAGAATATTAGTTAAATTCAGTTCCAAGAACTTCTGATTTCCTTCAATATAATATATATTATTATATTATTAACTTTTATGTATACGATGTTAATCGTGAGCGTAGTCGCGATCAAATATTAGTTAATTTCATTTACACGATCGTTTTTTCTGTTCTTTTATTGATGTTTTGAAATACATACACAGACCGATGTCTTTACTTATAAATATATTATTTAATTTGAATGAACAGGAAGAAAATTTTGTCCTTCTTTATTATTCTGCATTTTATATTAACAAATAAGTATTTACATTATATATATATATATATATATATATATTAAAGGTAGAGTCGTTTCATGATTATAAGTGTAGTATTAGTAGAGTTTGATGTTTTACGTATTAAAATAATTTAATAATTCTGTTTGTATTATTAGTTATATCACATCAAAGAAATATGTCTTAAAAGCTTTAATTGTCATAATATTAGAATATTAATTAATTAATTAATTATAAATGATCAAATTATTTGATAATGATATTAAAACTTAATTATTATGTAAACGAAGACGAGTTCAAATCATTTATTCATCCATCCATCCTATCTTTTTTTGTATCATTCCTTCATTCATTCATTCTTAAAGTTTCATTCACTCATCCATGAATGTTCAACATTTTCGAAGTTTCAATTTATTCACAACTTGGTAAATGTATATAGAATGGTGTAGGTTGTTCTGTCTATCCGTATATATATTATATATAGTTTCATCTTAGTTCCAGCGTTCTATTATTCACCTGACAAGCATGATAAGAACTTTCCCTCTACTCATCCTAATGGCTTATCTCTTCTTACATTTCCAAGCCCTCCCCCGCATTTTCTATTGAGACACGTGTATTCATCCCCTCCATTTAGTTATTTATAACAAATATATATATATTTCGGTTTAGTTTGTTGTTGGTTTTGTAAATTTTCTATGGAATCCCAATTATTATATATGCGATAGTTAGTTTGTTTGTGCGTTATGTCTTTAAGCCTTAAGTGCCGATTATTATATAATTATATATACATGACGTCAGAGGTTCCAAAAATAAAGTACGTTTTGTCCCGAAAGTGTTGTTACCTATAAATAGAAAAAAATTGAGAAGGGCAGCTATTTGTGATAATAGTCTTTTCCTAATACGAGCAAAGCTGCTGGTAAAAGGTTGTTTTTACAATACTTCTCATATCAGACCAAACTACGATGTAAAAGTTCTCAACATATTCGTCACTAACTTTAGTCTATATCTATTCTGTAGTTTTTAGTTTAAGTTCAATGAAAGTTTTTTATATACAGAGTTAAAAATAATATTACAAGTGAAACTACTGAAAATTTATTATGTAATAATATCTGTAACTAGTCTGCCAAGCTCAAGTTAACCTTGCATTCATTTTACCCTGTTCTGTTCTGTTCTGTTCTACTCTGCTCTGTTCTGTTCTGTTCTGTGACGATATCGGAATAAATCCGTAATATTATTATTTACGTGTTCTTTATCAATATTAGAATGTTATTAAGTAAATGTTTCAGAGAATTTGAAACTCAAATGTCAATTGTTAAAATGAATTTGTCCTGTAAAGGTTATAACAATAAATGAAGGCTGATTTAGTCATTGATTGCGGGGCAAAGGTCATCTCGAGATAACATGGGCTTTGAAAATTAACCTATACTATGTATTGACTATACCCTTAAACAGAGGGCTTTTAAGGGACTTCGAGCGTTACGTTCCTGGGTTAAAAAAATAGTCAATTATGTTTTACAACATGATTAAACTCCTATAAAGGCTAGCTCGAGATAGTTTATTGAGCTGAGCGTAAGCGAAGCTCTTAACCGTTTGGGAGACTTTATGTGTTTAGTTGTTTCTAAAATGCGACGAGATAATTAGCTAAAAATTTTCTCAAGTATGTTTGAGCCGAACGCGGATGTTATAGCGAAAACAGATTGAAAAAATGTTTAGCCATTCAAAAGTTATCAAGAAAAGAAGAACACCCGCTGCGCACGGCTGGCGGATCCTAGTAGATAAAATTTTCTCCCGATTTCATTATATGGAAATTCATGCATTAATCTTAAGATATTTTTGTCTATAAATGATGTATTCCGCAGATTAATCTATTTTGATTTCCATTCATAACCCCGTCAACGCCCACGAGGTTCTATAATCGAAAATAGATTTCCGACAGAGATATAAATAGAAAGAGTTTACACGAAAAGGCTATTACCTTGAATGTCAAGATATGACCTTGAAATGACTTAACAAATTTTTATCGAACATAATTAGGTATTGTAGTTAATTAACCCAGATATCAGCTTTTAAATTACTTTGATATCTACCCAATTACTTCGAGCTATTGGACTATAAATATGGTAAGTGGATGGAGAGAAGACATTCTAATTAAACATTTAATCTATTGATTATGTGTTAATCGCTTGTCTATATGTTATTATCCATCCATCCATCCATCCATCCATCCATCCATCTATCCATCCATCCATCCATCCATCCATCCATCCATTCATCCATTCATCCATTCATCCATCCATCCATCCATCCATCCATCCGTCCATCCATCCATCCATCTAGCCATCCATCCATCCATCCATCCGTCCGCCCGTCCATCCCTCCCTCCATCCATTCATCATATTGTTTTCAAGAATTAATTATTATTGTACTTTAAATTACCATTTACTTATTGGTAACTTATATCTAGTTTATTAATAAATTGTGAACAGCGTCACCTATTATGTAATAGATTTATCAGTCTAATCATTATTACCGTAACAAGTAATATAATATATTTATTATAGCGCCATCTATTGGATCCTTTACATATCAATAAGTCTGTCAAATCCTTTAGAGGTAACAAATTATTAATTACTTCAACGACTTTATAATTCTGGCAATATGTTTCTGAGATATCTAAGTGCAGTATAGATTTTTTGGATGAGTTACTAAAACTATTAAGACTTAAGTATTCTCTGTAATCATTCACATGTTCATGTTCAGACAGATGTTCCTTATTACGTGTATTGATGACGATTGAGATCTTTGTCAATATACTAGATAGTACATTGATACTTTTAACCACTATAGACTTTTGATTGGATTTTTCTATTTCTGAAAACCAATCAGAAAAATGCTATATATGGCCAGTTTCCCGTTAGTTGAAATTGATTCAGAATCGGTTCAGTTCACACCTTTGTGGGTTTCGTTATATGTTACGGGTTTTGAATATTAAAATGTACCTACTATTGTTTTATTTTTGTGACCGAACTTATACGATTAAAATGACTTATAATGTTACTATAGATATCCCCACTTCAGTAATGTCTATGTGTAATTACTTAACTAATCCGACAATCAGGAAGTCATTACGAAGAAATCAAAACAAACTTAACTACGTTAATCAATCTAAATATTATCATTAGGACGGCTTATCGAATTGATTGCAATGGTTCTAGTTGGTCGTACATTGCTCACTAAATATATTGACGTTTGTGAAACAATGATCACAATAAAAAAAACCCGCCTGAGTTTGTTGTGTTTCTTTTCAGATCAGGGCGCGTTTGGAACCCTTGTAGCCTTATTTTAAATTGCAGTGTCTTTACAGAAGGGCTTATTTTGATACGTACGATATCAAAAAGCCCTCCTGTTACTTCCATTTGTCACACACATTCTCATTCAGTGATTACTGGTATGGATTCAAAGTGGAAAACCGTGCGCGGCGGGTGTTGAGCTGAGCCCCTCTCCTTTTTTCTTTTCTTGATAACTTTTTGAATCGCTAAACATTTTTTCAATTTGTTTTCGCTAAAACATCCACGTTCGGCTTAAATATACATGAGAAAATTTTCAGTTAATTATCTCGTCGCATTCTGGAGACAACTAAACACAAAAAAGGTCTCCCAAACGGTTAAGAGTTTCGCTTACGCTCAGCTCAATAAATAAATAAATATTAATATTTTTTTATATGACCACCTCACATTTATTTCAGGGTTACCCGCTTTTTCTAATATATAGATAATATTATTTTATCTACGATACATTTTCTAAAAGCCACAAAACTAATAGTATGAAAGTTTAACTTAAAAGCTATAAACTTTGTTTAGTGGACTAATTAGTTTGCTTACTTGTACCACCAAATTGAGGTTTGAACTAAACTTAATTTGGTATAAAATGACGACCTCCTTTCACAATTAGATCCTCCATTAATAAAATATTAAACTCGTCCACTTTTGTCCACGTCCAAACAAAATTACACTTATTATAATATGAATTAACAAAAATTAATATATTTTATTGTATTTGTTGTTTTTTCAATATTGTGTTTATATTAAAATTTTTATATACATTTTCATTTATTATACAATTGATATCTTAATAAAGTTAACAAAACACGTAATTGGAGCCAGAAATAACGTTTGAATAATATCTTTGGAAAAGATTTCAGAACATCTACAGAATCTTAAATAGTTTAAATTATATTTGAAGTAATGATTATATATAATATCTAGTTTTAGAAATATCATTTCTGGCGTAAAATTTAAAAATTCTAGACGTTTCTAGAATAATAGAAGAAATTTTCTTCACATTGTTCCTTATCCCGGAAAATCTGGATGCATCTAGGTCAGCTTTAATAAGTTATGAAGATAGTGCGCGCGTGACCGTCCTCAAATATCTCCCGTTCTGTTATTCCGACTTTAATGGATATAGTGATGTGAAAAACATCGATATTTTAATAATATTTGTAATTTTTTATTTACTATAAAATTCGTAATATATTAGTGTAGGTATTGGTATATATATTTTATTATTGCCAGTACTAAAATATACATTTAAAAATTTTTAAAAATAAACTAAAGACATTTTTTTTTATATTCATGGTTGTACCAAAAAACCCGTATTAGAAGTTATCTTGTTAAGAATGTGGCAAATACTTTTAGCATTTTTGATCATGATTCTGAACGAATGTTCCAACCTATAAAACTTTTGTAATCCACGCAGAGTAGCGGATATACGCTAGTGGAAATTTTCATACTTCTTGATTAAAAACTAAAAATGAAAAAAATACTCGTTATTTCTAAGCACTATAAAAGAAATGTTTCTAAACTGGTACATCTTAAACTAAAATTAAGAAATCTTTGTTAAAAACAACGTGGGTAGAACAAAAAAGGAAAAAAAAATCTCAGATTGTTATTTTCATTTCAATCTAGTTTTTGAAGAGTATTTTTCATTTACTACGAAAGAGGCTTATTGTTTTTGTGTTTTGATATCTTTTTGAAAATGATGATATTGGATTTTTTATTATTATAATGTATATCTTGCGTGTTACATCACTAAACAAATTGGCTCAGGATTGGATTGTTAAATCGAGTCCGAGACATCTCTTGGATTATCTGTCTTGATTATACGATGTTATAAGATTATTTTTATGTTATTTATGTTACAAAGTAATTGTTTTTTATTTCTTTTGTATTTTGTCTTCTGTATAGAGCCATCCTTATTTTATTGGCATTGGTATGAATGGTGTTTGGGATAACTCTGGTGTGTATTAAATCCATGTCTGTTCTCAGTGATGGTGGTGTGTTCGGTGCAGAGCTTGCAGCTGGACAGCCAAGCTTCAACCAGACGGCCCAGGGTTACCAAGTACAGCAAAACAACAGTCACACCTGGAGGATCTACCGTAATTATTGTTTTATTTGATTGTGTGATGGAAGACATGGACAAAACTCATTTCATATAAATGTTTTTTGTTAACTCTCGATTTTTTATTTGTTATCAATTATCAATCAATTGTAATATGAAAATGATACAGACTGTCAATCCATATTTAAATTCTTTATAACTTCGAAATGTGCTCTTACCAAGTATATCAAAATCTAGTTATTAAGATTTCATGACTTCATTGACTAGAATTTAAAATAGTTTTTTTTATCCCGAAATGAATCCAGTAACTAGTATAGGGAGACGAATCACTTGATTAAACCAGAATAATCAGAATATGTACATATATTACTAGCATTTACTATATTATCTGAAATTTTGATATTTAGAGGATGAGATTTTCTTTTCCATGATTAATGAGCTCTAAAAATATCAACATATTTTTCGATTCTTAACAAATAGAGGTTTGTTATTAACAATCATTTTTGATTTTAAAAATATCCTTCGCTTGGATTATTTCCAGGTGCCAGCCACAGAGCGTAGTCTGATGACGGCTACGTACCGCCTCTTCGGGGGCGGCGGTGAGACCTGCATTCTCCTGACCGTGGACGCCTTGCTCGATATATCTTACGTTACCAAACTGAACGAGCGCGCTGTGAGTTTTTAATAATATATTTTTTTTAATGTTTCGGGAATTTATTGGAATAGAAAGTAATCTAATATTATAAAGAGGTTTGATTATTTGTTCGTATGTAATGGGTATCTGAAAAACAGATGAAGTTATTTTAAAAATTATTTCTGTCGTAATCTAAATTAACATTGTGTAAGGTACTTTTTATCCTGATATTTTCACGGGATCGGGCACTAGAAGAATGAAACCGGTGTCAGAGAAAATTGCAGGATACATTATTATCCGGTTAAAATAAAAATGTTTTTTTATGGAGACCAATGTTTTTGTGTAATATCTATGCTGTTAGCTCTAGTGGCTTTGACAGCATCCCCGATAGTAAAAATCAATAAAAAATTGATTTCATATAATCGCTTCTTTATGTTAACGCGGACGGAGGCGCCAGGAATAGCTAGTACCTATAATAGGCAAAAAGTTTTACCTCTTCGCAGAGACAAATAAAGCATCCTAGTGTTTGTCGGTTGACTAATTTATGGCCGTAATGTATAATCGATTGTGATTCAGATTTCTATTAAAGAATGAGATTACAATCATTTTGTTATCAGCAGTAGCCGATTTGTGTTGATGTTAATCTTAGATCGATTATTAATTTTGTATTGCAGCTATCAGGGATTTTAATTAATTAAATGGCTTTAATAATTGGACGGATATCCTCTAATGTAATTTGTAATAACTTAGGAATTAAGGATTTAATAGTTTTATATATTTTCTGTGATATTTTGAGGTTTGCAGCTTAGTTTATTTTTATCAGGATGCCAACACCTTCGTTCCTAACAACGCCAACGTCGCCGGTACATGCAAGGAGAGTGATTATGAGACTTTGGTGCTTTCTTTTAAGGAATTCTCGTTAGAATGGACGTTTGATAAGGTAACTTTTATAGACACTAACCATGACTTACTAACTAGACTAACTATGGAACTTACTAACTTTAACATAGTTGCTGCCTAATTAGCGTTAAATATTGTTAAACCATGTATGTATTTCAGACTCCGGGAGGTGAACGCTGGTATGTAGATAGTCTTCGTCTCACTTACAACTCGAGTGCTCGGATCCTGGAACACGCGGCGAAGCAAGGTCGGAAGGTCACCCTCACTACTGGCCCCAGGGCGCTTCTGTTCCCGACCCCGGTTGGGAAGTCTTTCTTCTGTCCAGAGGAAACTATCGTTGAACTGGTTGAAGATGAGCCTAGGTGATTATTTTTGGGTATTGTTCAGACTTCTTTACAAATTGTAGTCTAATCTTATTTTGAATTATTCCTTGGGTAATTTAAAGTCAAATGAAGTGATTAAGGTGAAAAATTGAATGTTCTGGAAATTTCGACGACAGCCTAGTATAGTGGCACTAATACTCCGCCACTCAATAGATATGTCCTGGATTTGATACCCGCGGTTTTTGATATTTTATTATGTTTGAAGTGGACAATGGAGCGATGTTTTACGCTGTACCCTTGACATAATAGATATCCAATCTGAGCCCAGGCTTCTGCTTTCCAATCATTAATTATTTTAAAAAATATTTTCAGTAACCCGACGCTCGCTCACCGCGCGAAGCTCTACCTCCGTCAGATGCGGCTGCAGGCGTTCATGTTCAAGCGTGACGGTGAGTTCGGTCCGCCGTGGCACTGCTCGGAGGCGGGCCGCGCTCGCTCGGAGACCGCACCGGTGGCGGTCGGCGCCGCACTGGCGGTCGCGACGGCCGGCACCCTACTTGGATACGCCGTCTTTCGATATTTAAAAGTCAAGAAGGTCCAATATGACACGATGGAGTGAGGAACCTGATTGGGCTATTCTTTCTTTTTTTTTAATTGGTCATGTTTTGGGTGCTTGCAAAATATTTTTTGACATTGATACGAGATATGTGAATAATTTGATTGGTTATTCATTTTGTTTATTTGTGATGCCGTATGGGTTTGCCAGGTTTTTTTTGGACGATACGAGATGGAGTAAAGAACTGGGTTGGGCAGCTCTTTTTTTAATTTTTGTTTGCTTTGGGTGCTTGGAGGAGATTTTATTTGGAATTGATAAGAGAACTAGATTGGACTGTTTATTTTTTAATTTGTCATGCTTTGGGTTCTTGGCAGAGATTCTTTCATTGTTGATAGGTGGAAAAGAAAAGTACTAGATTGTGTTTTTTTTTTAATTCCGTATTTTTGATGGGAAGGTAATGACTTTATTTGGCAATGGAACATGGTGGAGTAAGGAGGTCGATATTACCTGTACTTCTTTTCTTATTGAGCTGAGCGTAATCGAAGCTCTTAACCGTTTGGTAATCAATTTTATGTCGCCACATCACATAAAAACTACACAGTCGATCTTCATCAAAATTAGCATTGCTGTAGCTCTTGTTGACGGGCTTCTACAGAAAAAACTGATTAATAAAATCTTGATTTGATCAAAAGTTATGGTCGTAAAACTGAATCCCCATAGACTTAAACTTAACTGTTCTCGCGCGCGCTTGCCGATCGTCTTCCTCATAATGAACTGAGTCGCTTCATCACATGAAAACTACTGGAGCGGAACTACTTGATTAAATCAAAAGTTATAGAGAAAAACCAAGAGACTCGTGATAGCTCGTAGTCTAACTTTCATGGCGACAAACTTTTTCAATTAATTGTTTATTATTGTTATTAAATATTTATTTCATTTTATTTTTTTTTCTAATGGATTTTCCTGCGCTCAGCTCAATTTCCGCCACGCACGATAGGCGGATCCTAGTTTTAAAATGAGATTTGAAAGAGAATGGAGGATTTTTCTCGGTGTTTGAATTGGGACAATGGAGTGGTGGAAAGTATTGTGTTGCCTTTTTTTGTTAATTTTTTGAGTAGCTTTTGAAAGATCGAAAAAGTTATGCCGTGACATGGAATTAAAATTAATATTTTTTTGTTTATTTATAGCATTTATTGAATTATTAAGTATTTTAACATTTTAATAATGTGATGACTACAGGCGCGTTTTCTGGATGATTCTGTCAATTGGCTATCTTAGTTTAAAAATATGGTCCTTGGATAAGGACATGGGAATTAAGATATAAAAAAAAATAATTAAAGAAAAAATTAAACACTTTCTGATTGTATTTTTTATAAGATTTTATGTTATTTTATTACTTATAATGCGAAAAATGTAAAAGTTCGCTTATTCTTTTCGTTATAATATTTCAAAACGCATAATTATAATTATCTGTAAGATTAAAAAAAAAAAAATCGAGAAAATGCCAATTCGATTAAAATATAAATGCGCTGTCCCAAAAATCGTTGATTAGTTATCATAAAAAAAAAATGTTACGTACACAAGATCCCGATCGTGAATAGTGACGCGCGGTGTTGATGATTATCGATAGATTAGCGTATCGATATCCGATAGTTACAATTGTTGTAGTGTTTGTATATACGCCGATATATATATATACATATATCATTATGATATTAATAATATTAATGATGTTAATTAGAGTGAGTAATGTCGATTAAATGATATATTTGTTCAAAGAAAGAAAGAAAAAAAAAATGTTGTTAAAATTTGATAATGTTGAAAAGATGTATCTCATTTACCCACATATCCTCTAGATTTAAAGAAAATAAATAATGACAAAAAAAAAATGTTCTTGTCCCACTCTAACATATCAGATGATAATAATTTATTAATTATATTTTAAGGTTAAATATTATATTATATTTAATTTCAATTGTTTGCGGTAGCGGACACTTAAATACGTGTACAAGCAATAAATAATTTTTTATTCGCCGTCGCGGCTGTATTGATGTTGTATTGTGCGAGTTGGTAGCGCTGGTGTTATATACAACCCCCCCACCCCCTCCCTTAACCCCCCCAAGCTGATCCTTATGAGTAATATATAAGTTATTTATTGTTGGACGAACTACCTCTATTTGCTTCCATTTGATTATATATATAATCACTAAAAAAGTTAATGAAGTTCTCAAATTGAAATCTTTGACAGTAATTTTAATATATTTTAAGATAGTACTTTCACTATTCGTTGCATACTTTGTAGGACAAAAGTTTGTTTGTCTATCTGTACGCAATATAATGTCTGCAGAACTAATAAAGGAAAATGTAAGTTTACTGAACGATAGTTCAAAGAGAAGTCGGGTCGGGTTGTTAGTATATAACACTGGTGTCCAATCTCTGGTAGTTAAGACGCTGTGTGTTAATGCGAGTAACGGCTTCACTTTATTTATATATGATACTCAACAATTATATAACATATCGTTTCTAAGTAAAATAAGTTGTGTGTGAAGATTTTGTGATCAATATTTTATTGTGTGCTAGGTTAGATTAAGTTATTATCGATAGTCGATGTCGATAGTTTCTCGATTGTCGATTTCTCCTCACTAGCTTCAGCTGTATATAGCATGTTTTGCAGGTAATGTTATTTCAAAGATTTTTAAACGTTTACTTGAAGAAAAAAAAAATTTTCGATAAATTTTTATTGTATAACGCTTCTTGTAAATATCTTGAGCCACCTCGAAAATAAATATTGCACTGTTAATTTTTTTTTTGATTTTCTGTGGTCGTCTGATCTGAACATTTCCGATAATAATGTATATTTTCCTATAAATTTGTATTGAAAAATCCCGTAGCTCTCTTCCTCAATAGTTCGGTAGTTATGGTGCATTTATTATAAAATAATGTTAAATATATGCCATACGATTTGTCTTCCAGTAAAGATCTTGTAACAATAGCGTAATTAAGCTTATTATATATCATGGTGGGGGTGGGGGGTGCCTTTGTAAAGGATAACACCAAATACACTCCACCGTTTAATGTAAGTACATATCTCAAGTTATTGTAATTTAGTGCGTTCATTTATTGAAATTGTCTTTATGAATAAATGACGTGGAAAATTGAGTTTTTTTATATAATAATTCTAACCTTTAAATGTATTTATTACACCTAAGTCTGTTTTACACGGTAGATTGGTTCCAGAAAACACCGTAAAAAAAAACCGTGTAAAAAAAGACATTGATCGTATGCAAAAATAGGTGATTGGTTCCTAATCTCTAAAACCTATTAAAATTAGTGAAAAACAAGGATTTTTTAAGAACAAGTATTCATGTTTATTTAATTAAATCACATATACAATGTTTATCTTTACAAGCATAGTTATTAAAGATAAAAAAGATCATTCACAAAATATTAGCACATTTCAATTGCTCTGACCAATAAGTAAATTTGCTTGTATGCACAAAAAGGGAATTTCCCTAAATTTGTGATATGAACATACTGCGCAAAAATTTAATTTGACAAAAAAAAATTAAGCCCAAAAAAAATTTAATCGTGCTAAATGGAATAAAATCGTGTAAAAAAATTAAAAATATTTTATTTTAACCGTGTTATACCAAAACCGTGTAAATAAAGGCCGTGTAAAAACAGACTTAGGTTTATTTTTAATATCTTTGAATTAATATCAGTGATCACTTGTGTATGTCAAACGGAAGTGTCAAAGTCACTTTGACACCATAACTATTGAAATAAGCCCGTCTGTAAAGACACTCTCCAACTTCAAATTCTGGTCTGGTCCTGGTCTGATTAGCCCAACTATCATCATTAGATCATTAAATAAAATGATTATTTTTCCTCTCCTTCATTATATTTAACTGTAATGATGTCTTGTCTGTACAGTATTAGTCCTCTTATTGTATTTTTATTACTGATACACGATGCACTAAAACCTCAATAGTTTATTTTTTATTGGACAATACTTAATTATATATGGATGTAATATTAACATGTAATTATATACACTCAGGCACATTTAACCGCCCACCTTTATCATTCGTCGCCCTGTTTGTTTATGTTTATTATGGTTTATCAACTGTTTTGTTTTTTGTCAAGCGGATACTCTAGCAATAAATTAAACACTTAATTCGTTTTCTAATTTTGTATCACAGACAGGTTTTTGGAATTTAGTCCTTATTTGAAATTGTTGCCGTTGTGTTCCCGTGTTAATATTTCCAGTTATTTTCTACCATAGTGTGTTAATATTGTTTAATTTAAGTTTCCAATGTTCGATTATTGTTTGTAACTGTAAAAAATGGCACTCGATGCAACTGGTGCAGCTAGGGCAGTGGCTTTAGCTGACGCTGGCTACTGAAGTTCGTACGCGTCTTTTTGAGGTGAGAAATGTCAGTATGAGTAAACTAACAATTAGGAGAAGACTGGTAGAATGGAATCTGAGGGCTTTTCGTTCAGCTCGTGCCCCACACCTGCTCCCACAACACCGTAGAGCTAGTACTGCTTTTGCTCGAGAATATGCTAACTGGTTTGTGGAGGAATGGAAGGACGTACTGTTCTCAGATGAGAACAGAATAGCCTGAAGAGGTCCAGATGGACGTCAGCGTGTCTACAGGCGCCAAAATGAAAGGTTTGCTCCGTGCGCTATAACCGAAATAGTGTTTTACCAAGGAGGATCCATAATGGGAGGTATCTCTTATGAGGCTCGTACTGACCTTGTTGTGTTCGATATAGGCAGTGTAAAGGCTCAAAGATACGTGGAAAAAGTCCTACAAGACCATATCATACCTTTTGCACCATTCATTGGTAACAACTTTAGATTAATGCATGATAATGCATCTTGCCATACCGCAAGGTCGGTCACAGAGTACCTTAATGAGGTCGGAATTCAAGTTTTACCATGGCCGGCACGCAGTCCCGATCTTAACCCAATTGAGCACATTTGGGACAACCTCAAAAGACGTGTCCGAGCAAGAGTACCGGCACCTACGACACTAGGAGAGTTCAAGACGACTGTGGTAGAGGAGTGGCACAATATCCAAGATATCATTGATTTAATGCCAAGAAGAAGAAGAATAGAGCCCGAGGCGGCAACACCGATTATTAATTTTAAATTTTCATTTCAATTATACCACTTTTTCAAAGTTGAAATTGTTAGTAAATTTTTATCAAAATTTACTAATAATAAAACCCCTTTTTTGATAAAAAATGTTTTTATTTCAAGACCTTAAAAGTAGCTTTTAATGACTTCTCACAAAATGTGGTCTAAATTTGACGATTTCTGTAAATTGAAGGAAATACAAGGTGGGCGGTTAATTGTGCCTGTGAGTGTATATATATATATATATATATATATATATATATATATATATAATTACATGTTAATATTACATACCATACCATATTGGAATACCTAAATCATTCCTTCTTCTCCTAATGCACCAGACTATAGACCAAGTGGATGGCAAGTTCTTGATTCTATTAAAATGGATGGAATTTATCGATTCGATCGATTTTTTATGTTTACATTTACAACACATTTATCTTTCTATTCGATCACTTAATTAATTTATTTATATCTTTTCACTTTTAATCAATACCAGTGATAACTTGTTTACGTCAAATGGAAGTGTCAGGAGGGTATTTTGATATATACTTATTGAAATGAAACCATCCGTAATTTGTGAATGAAGCCGTAACCAAAAAAAAAAAATCATCCGTAAAGACACTTCAGTTGCCTACAGATTTCTGTTAGTCTTTGTATATACATCATCATATTAGTTACTATTAGGTATAAATTATGCCACGAGTTATTATGTATTTTTTTCTGAAACTATATCGGAAATAAAAATATTGTCCACCTCTACGATAAGTTTTATATTATAGTAGTTAATCGAAAAGTAAATAGATGGCGTTAATTTAAATTTACATACACTTTATTCACTTTATTCACAAGTAATGACGGCAATAAACACTATATGAAGTGATTTATTGCATTTAGAAAGTATTCATTTATTTATATCGAAGTTTTTATACTCTTAATAAGCTTTTCATTGTA
Organism: Melinaea menophilus ssp. n. AW-2005; assembly: GCA_918358695.1. Lineage (NCBI taxonomy): Eukaryota > Metazoa > Arthropoda > Insecta > Lepidoptera > Nymphalidae > Melinaea > Melinaea menophilus. The sequence continues at coordinate 7,322,800 of OU911043.1, forward strand.
TTAATAAAGATATTGTTTATGTATATCCTCAGAAAGTCAGAAAACAAAATCAGAAAATATGATTAATTTCTGCTACTAACTGAGGGTCCTAGGAGTTGGCAATAAATTATATTGTTATGTGTTTTTAAGACACGTGCCAATAACCTGATAATTGAATTTGTAGGAAACTATCTAGGACTTATCCCGGATTGAAGATCGATTATTAATAGTCCAAAGACGATAGACCTTTCTAGATACAATTATGAGATGGCGCTTATATATAATATTGCCTTAATTTAAATCTTTTTATCGAAATATTGTATACAATTTTGTTAAAAAGATACCAATACTTCTAATCTTTTCTATCACATGCTTCTTTTAAACTACCTTTTATATTCTTATACCTTACTTTATCCATCGTCTCTCTATCCATATTGGTCACACTTACATATCAGCATTCACATTTTAGGAGTATGCATTTGCCTCTCATACGACTATTTTTTTTTGGAAGCTCAATATTGAAATCATACAACACAGCAGACCTTAAAATTTTTTTGTAAATTTTCCTCTTCAGTCTAAAGGAAACACATCAAATTTTTCCAATGACTTGTCGCCCTTTTTTCCATGTTTTGTTGATTCTTTATTAGAAAGTTAGATCTTTTTCTACATCATCTTACACAAGTAAGCGAACTCAAAATCGGAGACAAATGGTAAAGAAACAACATTGGCTTTAAACTGGAGAGATCGCCGAAATTGAAGGACAAGTAGTAGTAGTTTTGGTTCTAGAAATTTTTAGACTTACACAATTAAATATTTGTTATTATTTTACCAATCTACTCTTTACCTCGAAGCCGACAAGAACTGTTTCATGAGCAAAACAAAGTCAGGGTCCTTCCTCTGTCTTATTTTGAGGCATCTATTAACTAAATGCCTAATTCAGACTGAAGCACTCAATCTACATGTGATCGGAAATCTTTCTGACGTAGGTCCTATACTACACTAATTACCTGCACATTTTTTCTTAGTGAGTCAACCACAAAACTTAACAGTAGGTACACTTATGTATGCGTTTTTGAGATCTATAAACATTATATGCAAGTCTTGCGTATCTGTTTCTCAATTAATTTGGGGAGAACAAATGACATCACCTTGAACAGCAGAATCTTGTATTAGTATTGGGTGATTTCACGTCCCTGGCGCAGACGTTACTCTATTATTTTTATCCATTCTTTTATACTGTGTGACACTTTACAGCTTTATTCCTTAATAGTTGTCGCAATATTGTCCACCATCCTTACTTTCAAAGATCCTCTCTTTCATAACAACAACTTTTTGAAGAACAAAGCCACCTATTACATTTATCCTGTCCCAGTAGCTTCATTATTTTACTCGTTTACCATCTGGTCCTAATCGTTTCAAAATTTGCTTAAATAAATTAATTACTGTATAAATATATTACTTAGTCAAACTATTTACATAATAATTATTGAGCAAAAGTATATTAAAATATGGTTTGAAAGCTAGTTAACACGATAGTTCAAAACTACTGATTGTATCCAAAACATTTCAAGGTTTGAAAAAAATAATAATATATTTTTGTACTAGGGTTTGCATCGTCATTTAAAAAAATATATTTAATTAAGTTTTAAAACAAAACAACTATAACAAGAAAGATTGTTCTAGAAAAAAAAATAAGTTAAAATAAAATGAAATGTTATTATTAAAGACTTTTTATTTATTAGGGGCGAAGATCCAGGGCTTAGCTGGACAAAATTATCTTCTCTTTGTGATTCGACACTTTCTCTCCACTTCATTGTATAAACTGCTGTCACTCGACCCCTCTTCACAATTAATCAATTTAATTAACCCTCCAGGGAGTTGGAGTTGTCATTATTGGCTTAGATTTTTTAATTTTTATCCCTTTTATGCATAAAATATATAAGTTTGTATATCTTTTATTGGACCACTTATTTAATCTGAGTTTATTTATTTTGACAGAAAATCTTTATTTTCTTTATTTACGTTGCAATTTTTTTAATCTATATTTCTTTTATTACAATGTTTACTCAACCTGTATGGTGCTTTTTATTTGACATATGTCAACAGATGACTTTTTTTTTAATTCTAATATAACGCAAAGATGTATTACTATAAATATTTAATAAATTAATAATAATAAAGTAAACAAACAATTAAGTACAATTTTCCACATAATTTGGCATCGGACCCTCCAACATATGTGATCATAGGGAGCTTATTATTTTAATTGCGAGGGTTGTTTGCGGATTTTAGATCTTAATTAGGTGTAAGGGTTGATATTCTATTGTGAAGACAGGTTGTAAATAAATAGAGGTTTTTTTTAATATGACAGCTTTTTTTAATTTTATTTTTTTTAATATATAATTTACATTTCAGCTACAGTTTATAAACATGTTTTTTTTATTAAGTGTTTTATGACGCACCAGTATAAATCTAGTGTTGTATTTGTCGTAGAAAATATTTTAACTCATGATATATAAACTTTTTTAACATTTAAAGTAAAAATTTACTTTTTTTAAAACACTAATTAACCCTGCCTCTAGCACCGTGACGCATTGACAGATTTATTGTCACAAAAAATATCCGCCATTTTAGAACTACAGAATCCTGTTTCATAGTAGGGAAGAGACAATATATTATATTAAATTATTATTTATTTTATACTATATATAAAATAATAATACAAGAATTTACTCAATAAATATCATAATATGTGAGATAAAAAATATATTTATATATAATATATATACATATAACTAAGTATATAATTATAAAGTTTTATTTATGGCTTCTGAAAAATATCATATCCATATTAAGATAGTGTTCGTTAAAAAAGTAATATCCAATAATGAGGTGTCGTGTTATATAAAAAAAAATGTTAAGATTTTTTAAAATAAATTCCTTTTTCAAAAAAGGTGTCGGAGAAATGGGCTGTTATGTTAAATATTTGAGTTATTTTGGGCAATTTGTCATTTTTGTGACAATGTTTGTCATTTTTTTTTAACAATATTCATATTTATTTATTTTTTTAAATTTTTATTGCGTATTATGCCCAAGGTATATTTATTTGTTCGTAACATTTTTTTATTTATATTTTGTTAATCATATTATTTTGAATGTGTCCGAGGTGAAATATTTGTGTTTGTTCATAACTATTAATATACGCGGTAAGAGTACACTCGGTGGCGTCAAATTAGACGGACCATGAAATGAACTGTCACACAAATAATATGAGATACCTTTATTCTAAAATTAATGTTAAATGGTTGACAAATAATTTGTCTCTCTTTTTATATATATATATATCTATGTTTAATGTCGTCTTTCGATGCACATATTCTAATACCATTATTTTGTTCATCTTGCTCTGTCTGTCTGTACGTATATCTTTCTATAATTCAATAAACGATTTGAATGATCTTGATACAAATTAGTATACACGAAGAAAAAGTCAAGACAGAAAAAAAGAAGTCGGTAGTATAAAAGAAAAAAAAAACAAAAATGCCGATAAAGCAGCGAGTAAAGTGGGCACTTACCAAGAAAAATCGAACTTAAAAAAAGCGAAGACGCGAACAAAGGTTAGTTAATTATAATTTGACTGCATCGCTATTTCTTTGAACCCATTAGACTCTAAAGAGTATGAAAATGACTCAATGATTCAAGTCGTTCAAGAATAACACCATCACACAAAAAGATCTACATGTTTATGTACTTACATATATGTAGCATTTGACACTAAAGAAATAGACGATCTAATTATAACTAGTCGCAAAGTATTAAAACATTTTACTTAATAAAAAATGCTTTAAATATTATTAGGTTAACGTTACAAATTTTCTCACTTTGACATTATTTTTTTTTAATTAACTACGCACAGGTACAAATATTTCATCCTGAAACTCCAACCTCTTTTTAGTAACCTTTTTTTAAACAAGTCCTAACATTTCTAACAAACATAGCTGTCTCGTGTTACGTCTATAATGACGGCATGTGAAGCTTTTTTATCATCCAGCGTTGGGTTACTGTAGGTATTCTGATTGTGTTATTCGACGCCATATCGCTCCCTTTTCTTTTTAACTGTGATATATACTGCCAATTTCCTGCCAGTTATTATATTATTATTGAACTGAAATATATTTTCTTTGCATTTAAATATATATAACATCGTCAATTATATATTTTATTTCAATACTAGCTTTCCACGACCTTGTGAGTGTGTGTGTGTGTGTGTGTGTGTGTGTGTGTGACCTTGTTTTTTTTTTAATTAAAAGTAGCCAAAGTTACTCCCTATAACAACCGTTATACGGCAGTGAAAGTTCTGTTAAAATGGATCCAGCCGTTTTATAGATTAGTTTGGAATACATAAAATTTTATGTTTTATGTAAGTAAAGTATATAGTTTCGTATGCATTTAGTGAAAAGCTGTTAATATTGACTTACAAATTAATTTTATTTATATGTATAGATTCATCTTTCATATAATATAATAGTTCATATTTGTCTGTTACATCTTAATATTATTAAAAGATATGGGCTTTTACAAAGAGATAACTTGTATCTTCCTTATTATCTCTTAAAGACAAATATTACAGTTAAAATAAATGTGTTTCTTGAAATCTGGAGATTTATTGATTATAATGTTAAATAAATCACATATTATTAATATTTTTGTATACTTTTTGAGGAATACCATAGCTTCTATTCGAAGAAGTTTCTGTTCTCCAATATAAAATATTATTAATATTATTTTATACTTAAATTTTGATGTCTTAATATTTTTAAATTACTAATAAATATTTATATCTATTATATCTTTCTAAATCTGTTAATTTTAAGTGTGTTTGTATGTTTAGTTAATGGTGCAAAAAACATTTTAATTTTATTATCTGTGCTCAAGTATCTAAGTGTAAACAAATTCCACGGTGGATTACACACAAATATTCGCTAATCCATGAGAAATAAAAAAAAAACATATTTGCTCTAATCCGTAAATGCTATGCTTGAATTAAAGTGAGCCTTACATGTAACAAATAAAGTTTAAATTTCTTTGACGCTATGTATCGCATTCGACAGCCGTTCTAAATTCAAAACTAAATCAAAAGCCACTTTTATGCGCTTGACGTAAATTCGAATTTGGATCATTTTTTTTAATATAGCCGCCGATACAAATTTTGTTCAAATGTGTTCTAGTGTTTAAATTTAGAATATCAACCTTATTACATTACAACAGAATTCAATTTGTTAACAAAAATATAATACACTCGGTATTCATTCCAAATTCAAACTTAAAGTAAAAGCTACTCTCAGATATTGGAAGTAGGTTTGAATTTGGCATGTTTTTTTTTGTTTTTTTTTTATTAAGTCCTATGTTAATCCTCAGTTACGAGTATTTGAACAAAGAACACAATAGACCGGGAGCGAAATGAACAGTACTATTGTTGTTTGACACTACTTACACGCAATCGTTGAATTTTGACTGAACACACTTGGCGTATTGAGTGGAAGAGGGTTATAACTTATTTTAGGTGTTTATTATTTTATAGGTGTTTATTATTTTATAGGTGTATGATAAATATTTAATTTTTTATTTAAATTCGGATGTTAAGCATGCAATTTTATTTCCGTACAATTGTCCGGTAAAAAGAAATGTCTTCTGTTACTGTATCTTAAATTAAACGAATAAAAAAAACTAACATATATATTTATATCTAAAATCATTCATTATTTATTTATTAGTAATACATACTTCCGACGTGTTTAAAAGTAAATTTATTAACCAAATTATAACGACAATATTTTTTGAGCTGAGTATAAGCGAAGCTCTTAACCGTTTGGGAAACTTCTCTTTGGAGCAACATCACATAAAAACTACTGAACCGATTTTAATGAAAATTGGCAGAGCTATAAAGGTTAGGAATGGGCATGTTTTAAAAAAAACAGAATTAAAATATCTCATTCCGTTCAGATAAGATGGTCAAAAAACTGAGGGGGCTCAGCTCAACTCCCGCAGCGCACTGCGATTGATCCTAGTTTAATAAAGTTACAACACTGTTCCACTCAGCGGCATCCATTTTGTCGTTGGTGGCTTCGATAATAAAGTTGCGCATTTAATCCCCAGCGGGTTGCAAATACAATATAACGCCCTGTTTAATAGACAGAAATGTTATCACGATCATGTTTTTTTTATAATTCTTATGATAATTCACACGGAATTATTTAGATATTTTATTTATTAATTATAGCAAATGAAACCAACGCAGCCATGACATGGAGTTTGACCTTTAGAGTACTAATAAGGTCAACAGGCAACATTTTTATGTATAACTTGAAAGTTATATTACTTACTTACATACATTATTAATATCTTTATTTTGTTATATTAGAATTATTACCTATTTTTTGTGTTTTTATAGACATACAAAAGTACACAAATCCTTATAATATTAAGGAATGATTGTTATTATTTTAATTTATTTTTTATTTTTTAAGAAGCCTTTATAGATTTTGATATCTGAACCATATGTCTAGGGTTGTGACATTTAGAAGAATGAAACCTATCCTCATTTAAAAATATATTTTATTTTAACATATTTATTTAGTTTAAAACTATAACAAGCGAAGAAAGAGACAAAAAAATTAATTAAGGTACAATCTTAAGAATAGAAAGAGACAAAAAAGTACAATCTGGAAAAAAAAAATATAACACATTTACGTTATAAATTAATAAAAAAACTTTAAATATATTAAAATAAATCCGTTAAAAGATTCTTCAGCATCCGTAATATAACACTTATTGATCACACCTGAGGGATGCGCGTCTCTGATTGGCTGAAAATAACCGAGGGTGAGAGTCCAGCCACCTGATTGGTGGATTCGTTAAGGGGTGGAACGGTCTCGAGTTACGTAATTTAAGTATTTATGTGATCGTTTTGAGGATGTTGTTTTGTTAATTTAATAAAGACTATTTTGGAATTAAATTTAGCAAATTTTTGAAAATTCTACTTAAACAAGAAAAAAAACATAGTTATCTAATATTATTCTATAGTTCGAAATTATTTTTTTTTATTTAAAACTTTTTATTAAAAACTCATTTTAGAAATCATTATAACTCAAATATAGGTTAAAATACATTAAAAAAAAATATAAACAAAATGTCAAGATTATTTAATCTGATATCTATATCGTGAACTTTGAACAGGTCGTATAGATGTTTTGATACAGCATATTATATATATATATATAAATATATATATAAACACGGCGGGCGGTCTCTTTGTCGGTCTGTTACCGCTATGGGAGGTCGTGGCGCTATGTCTAATATAAATCTGCTAGATAAGATAATCTAATTACTTACTATAGTTAAGAGGTAGGGGAAATTTAAGGGGGGAGGTATTTAGTTATAATAAATATACATTGTCTGTACATTCTGAGCACAAGTACCAAGATATGGACAAATATGTAAATCTTAGTACATTATATAATAATTATTATTATTAGTTATCAGTGGCCATAATTCATAGTTTGACTATAATTTTAAATGTGACTATAATTTACAGTTTGACTAAGATTTTAAATTTCACTATAGGTATCATAGTTTGGATAAAATTTTAAATTTGACTATATCATAGTTTGACTATAATTTTAAATATGACTATAATGCAGTTTGACTATAATTTTAAATTTGACTATATCATAGTTTGACCATAATTAAAAATTTGACCATAATTCATAGTTTGAATATGAAAAAAATACTCTATAATAATTGTAATATTATTTTTATTATCAGAAAATAGTCTACTCTTTACAAGTTATATTATAACATTGATAATGAATATATAACTAATTTTCTTTTACATGTGTGTATCATGCGTATGGTAGTGTGTGTTATGCATATATACATTAAATTTCTACACTCCATATAAAATTATAACCAAATTTTATACTTCTCAAATAACATTTTGATTATGTTAACATTAAATAACATTTCAATTAAATGGAGTCTGAAATGTTGTCCTTTGATATATTAAATATTGATTAAAATTAGTAATAACAGCGTCAGATATATTAAGATGAACAGAATATATATATATATATGTATATTAATTGTATGTATGTCACTATAATTTATTTATTATTAATTTTTATAATTTATTTCAAATATATTATATTTTAGTTTATAAATATTTTGTAAAGATTAAGTAATATGTATTACAACTTATTAATTACCTGTCCTGAATAAAACTATCAATTAAAAAATACAAGTACCAAGAACTAGTTTTAGAAGGAGAGTTCTTTATATAGAATGGTAAAGTAACATGTAACTCTACGATGGCAAAAACTCTCTCAAGACGTACCATATAAAATAGAAAACTACTACCACTACTATACCACTGCTACTGCTACTACTACTACTACTACTACTACTACTACTGCTACTGCTACTGCTACTGCTACTGCTACTGCTACTGCTACTGCCACTGCCACTACTACTACTATTACTACTACTAGTGGTCATTTTGAACACAACTCTCGGCTCGACCGTGTAGAACTCCAGAACTAGAACTAGACTACTATTACCACTACTTCTACTACTACTACTAAAAACATTGGTAAACATGTTAGTTTGTTTCCTTGACTACAAATAAACGTTAGGTACATTGTTTTTTAATATTATTCTCATAAATAATTTAACAATTTTAATAAAAATACTATATTGTCAATGTAATCGTTGCGTAACTCTTTGATATCGGACTCATGTGAAAACTTGTCGTTTCTGGAAATTAACAAAAAATGCATCGTTATTGTAATTTTTTTACTTTTATTATATTTATTATTGTCTTTCGTTTGGAAAGAAATAAAATTAAATTAAAAACATGTATGAATAAATATAATAAGAAATCTATTTGTCTATCTATGGCCTTTAATGATGTTAACTTCTTATAATAATATATTTAATATATGCTATATGTCGATCGTACAAAAATTCATTCAAAAATCTTACTAAAATAAAAAATGTAGGCCACAAAAATACATACAACAAATAAATACAAGTTCATTCACACGAATAATATAATTATTAAGCAAATTTCATTCATACACACATTATGATGACATTAATAATAATATATCTAAAAATCTATTATATATATATATCTGTTTAGTTTGTGCTAGTTATAATAATAATCCGTTTTTATCTGTGTTAATAAGCGATCTATCGATTCCAAATTCTATCGACGATTGGAGATAGATATTATTTATTAATATAACAATGTTACATATTTGTAAATATAAATTGTGTTTACTCAAAGCAGATCTCAAAAGTCTTAGGTTCGGGTCCAGTTTCTTTAAATTATATTAACATGGTTAAACATATTTAAAGATAATTTCAAATAATAATCTATCGTTTGTAGTCGTCCCAATAAGTAACATGCAATCCCTATCTTCAAACAGAGAATTCAAAATCTCAATCTCCAAAATGGTATCAGCTAAAAATAAAATTAACTTGTTTATCTCCCAATGTCATGAGGATGACGTTAATATGACATTACAATTTAATATTCGGATGTATTAAATATTATTTCGTAGAGATCAAATATGGTAATCTATTGGACCAAAGATAGATTTAGATAGAAATAATAAATTATGGGTCATTAGTAGGTCAAAGTGATGACTTTATGTGGACAGTGTAAGATTGTTGAACACTATTTAAAACTGATTTAATTAATAACTAAATTTTGGTAAAAATTTTTTGATGGCGACAATATAATCGTACTTAGAATTATTTTAAATGTGTGTCTTCTGTGAGTAATATACCAACCAACAGATAGACTGGCATACTATATATATAATATAAGAACTACATTTTTTACTATATCTAGATATTAAAGACTACCTTTTTCCGCGGCTCCGTCCGTGAATAAATGGATAAAATATATTATTTAATCGAATCTATAATCGGAGATTACCTACAAACAAATATTAGCATACACAGACAGAACCAGGAGATATTAATTGTTATAATTAAAGTAATTTCGCAAAGCATGTAACGTGGGAATCGAACCTGATACCTCACAACTAAAGCGCTGACGTTAAATGCAATTTCATAAAAGATAATATTATCTTGTTATAAAGACTTGTGGGAATTATTAATGTATAAATTAGAGAATCTTCAAAATTTTATTAACTACTCCCGTTTCACGGCTTCGTCTGTCGACAGATTATTTTAAAAGTTTTATATATATATAATCCCGTGTCACGATGTTTGTTTGCGCGATCTTTGAAACCACTGAACCGATTTGAATGAAATTGTACATCTATTGTTTGGTCCAACTGAAGATACTTTATGAACATATAGAATTTCATCCCTTATATTAGAAGGGTGGAACTAATTACTACTATATATTTTAATTTAATTAATCCATACAAATAGATTTTTTAAATATTAATAGATTTAATGAAAACAATAATAAGAAATATAATTCATTTTTATATTCAATTTGGTTGTCTTTACAGAGATTATGAAAACAGAACATTTACTTATTTATTTAACACAAAACTAAGTTACTTTGTATATAAATTTAATAAATATATATTTTGAATAACTATTAAACTTACAACAAAAAATAATCAAAATTCTTAACAACTAACCCTATTACCAATAATTCGAGCCGTCGGGAACTATAATAAATTATTTACTTAATACAAATACTGTCTGATATAATTATGTCTATATAAAGGAATATTCTTTACTAATTTATAATTATTATCTTCTTAAGAAAATCATAATTAAATGTTTGTTTGAAGTTTACGTATTGTTTCTTGGTACCTACTCGTGTTTAGTTCCCACCGCGTTTCCAAGTAACATACATGACACTTGGAAAAAGACTGACACTTTCCTTTAATTATGCAATAAATGTCAATTCTTTTTTTTTTTTAAACCAAAAAGGTTTTATATATTTTGATTTTTTTTAGTAGATATAAATAAATCATTAGTTTTAGGTTGATTATTCAAAATTAGTTTATTATGTTTTGTTATTATTAATATAGTTTTGTATGTTTTGATTTAATATAATTATGCTTTAGTTTCATTCTCCAATATGTCTACCAAACACACCTGGCGGGAAAAAGGCGGTCTGAAAAGGTTACATAAAAGAGGTCGCATAATAAAAATTAAAAAAAAGAAAATTATACAGCCCAAGTATAAGCTACGCCCCTCCTGCCGTCTCTTTCGCACGTCGCTCTCGCTCAAGTGGTTTTAGGTTTGAAATAATTTGTCATTTGACCCCTTGACTTCGATACGTGAAGATGTATTTGGTGTGATATTGTGAATAAAAATAAACTATAGTGGATTGTGCAATACTTGTTTACTTGTTGTATTAAAAGGTGAGTTTTTTATTGTTTTCTTTTCTGCTGACGGATTTCAAAAATAGTTTTTATATGTTTTGTTTATATTGATTATATTGTTATAGTAATTATTTAAGTTTCGCCGCTATTTTTCTGTCAACAATTTGTCGAGTGAAACTAAAAGATAGATGATATTAAATAATAATTAATTAATTTAATTTAATTACAATATTAAACTTTAAAGTTTAAATAAACATGTACTAATAATAGAAAAGGAATAGTTTTATCAATAATGTAATAATCGTAATATATTTTATAACATTTATTATATGTACCAAAAAGTATTTAATTACATTTTCTTTTAATTAAAAATCAAGAACTTGAATACTTGAATAAAAGAATAATGCTTTTTAAAACACATTTTTTTAACACTAACATTGAGCTGCGACTTTCGTTACATTTTTGAAATCATAATAACTGTTAATAAAAATATATATTATTATTATGTTTTATTATTAATAGTTTATTTCTAATAATTTTCTAATTTATTAAAAGTATTTGGTGATTTTATAATAGGTTTATCTGAATAGTCCATAGTCCATGGATTAACAGAATCAAAGCGATATATATTTATTATAAGTATTATGTAACATATATGTTAAAATATCTATTATTTTATATTTTCTATAATATATGTATATTAATACTCGTACATTTGTAATAATAACCTAAAATATTTATAATAAAACTATATAATTTTCAATTAAAATTCAATAACCGTATTAACATTAAAAAAGGAAAAAGCAATATATCTTTATTAGCAATAATGTGACTATGTATATACAAAAGTTCCTTATTAGCATACAATTGTTGTGGATTTGACAATACATATAGTGCAAATATCATAGTCATGAGATTTATTTATTTATTAGAACCGGAATTCATTTTTTGCTTTAATATAAATGCTATTTTTTTTAACTATACACATGATAAATTATATTTAGATTTGAAAAGATAGAGAGAGAAAAAATATATTGCTATCCTTATCTTTGTAATAGATTCAGTGCATTTTTAATAATTGGAAAAATTGCATTTATAGAAGTATATAAAAACCTTAGTATAGCCTTATATATATATATATATTTATCATGCTGTGTGTGTGTGTTTGTGTGTCATTATTGTGGTACTGTCATATAATGTGGAATTTTCTTTACTTAACTCGAGTGGCGTGTAATTTATATGTATATATTTTTCTCTTTTTTAATTATGGCGGTTGTTGGTATAGTTATAATTTTCTTGCGCTTATCCCAATTTGGGGGTCGGCGCAGTATGTTTTTTCTTTCATACTCTCCTGTTACTCATAGTCTCTGTACAGTCTTCCTTCTTCTCTATATGGTCTTTTACGCAATCCATCCATCTTTTCTTCGGTCGTCCTCTACCTGTCCATCCAGCAGCGGCGTTAGGGCTACTGACACCCCGGGCAAAAATATTTAGGCGCCCACTTAGGGAAATCAATATCGAGTATTTATTTTTTGTTGAACCAAATCATCTTACAGCTGAACATAGTTGTGAATACGGCACATAGAGCACAGTTTTGAGAATTTGAAGTGCGGAAGGCAGAAGGCCGAGGCTCCAGACCTCAGCGCCCCCCTAACGCCGGCACTGTGTCCATCCCTCCACTACTATACCTAGTGCTCTTTTAGTTACATGTCTTCCATCTCTCCTCATAACATGCCCATAACATGACCGATAGCTACCTCTAATTTTTTCTGTCACTGGCGCTACTCCCATGCTTGTTATGGTCACATGATATGGATAAAACGAGTTAACCATGCATTTGATAAGGGGAACTGAAGAAAACATGGATGCAGTGTCCCAAACTATGGTTATGAAGCAAGTCTTTGAGATGATGCGTGATAGAAGAAGGAAGTGACATTGTGTTCATCCCATAATTGGGATAAGGATAGGTTGTTTTGTATGTAAAGGTCATTGACCTTAAGATATCATGAATATTATATTATTATATATAATAAGTATTCTTAATATAATCGATATTTATACAGAATCACAAAACTGTCATCCAGATTTTTTTCATATGTTATTTTCTTTAGCATCACTAGATTTAATATTAGATATATATAATGTATATATATACATTATATTCTTTGCGTTTTGTCGGTTCTTCTCCATGGACATATCCTATCCTGAAGCTTACATCCACATCCCATTGTAAACCAAATTATTCGCACTAATTTTTTTTAACATTGAATTATATGGAACTGTAGTTTTTTGGTGATTATTCCTCAACAACATGAGTTTTTTTTTCACTTATTTTTATAAACCATCGCAATTACCGTTCGTTATATTATATTTCATTGTGTTACTGTAAATATTACAGAAATTACATAAAATTAAAACAAAGTTTACACAAAAATTTATATAGAGGGTGTGAAAAATAAGCTCCTAAATTCTAAGTGTACTCAAGCGGAAATACATATATTATAACGCTATTTCCCACTTAGTTTCAATACACTGTTAATTGCTTGGCTTATTTTGATATTGTTTTATAAGTACAGACAAACATAAGCAACACACACACACACACACACACACACACACACACACACACACATATATATATATATATATATATATATATATATATATATATATATATATATATATGTGTACTCTTAAACTCACTCTATAACCCTGTAAAAAACTAAAATATGAAAAGTATTTTTTATTTAAAAAACACAATATCCCGATAACAAATTAATATAAAATATTAAGGAACATTCCATTTTTTTTTCATTATTAATATAACTATTAATATAATTTTACAATTTTTTATATATATATAAATAGTGTAAAAAGCATTGTTTTTTTATGAATATCCGCATATCATGGGATGTTTTATAAACAGTCATAACACGTACTATTTAAAAATATATTTTATAAATATTATAACGGATATCCGATAGTGTTATGATTAAGGACGCCATTTTTTGGTTATATCTTTCTTATTTTACAATTATTTATTTTCGATTCTTTTTCACTATGATATGGTGGCGAAGTTGGTTGTTCTGATAGGGTAAGGGTAGCGGGTTCGATTACTACAATAATCCCGCCTATAAAACGGTACTCTTATAACGCGTTTTCTATAAAACATGTTCTCCCTCATATAACGCGGGGATTTCATACGTCATATTTCTATACTATGATATTTATAATAATTTCACTTGCCTTTGCACATTCTGTTGTTATGAGATTAAATAAAATTAAGTAAAAATTTAATTTAATTAAGTTTCTTTTTTAATATTCCATTTAAACCACCTTTAACGAGAAATGTTAAACGTGAACTATTTGTACATAACGCGTTATACGGTCATATGAGCGCGTTATACAAGTAATCCTACAACGCGTTTTCCTATAACGCGGAACGTATCTACCGTGTTATAGAGGGGATTACTGTGCTTTATTCCATACTCATTCTATATGAACTTTGTATCATCAGCGATTGCTTAAAAATAATAATAATATGTAATAAAAGATATTTTAAACATCTAGAATTATAGTTATTAATTAAATTTATAATAATTATAAAAAAAAATGTCATTTAATATAACATCAATGACCAAAGACAGGCTCTTATATTAGCTACTCGTAGTATATATCTACGAATGTCTCCAGACGTTTCGTTTATATTTTTCCTTTACTATTTTAAAATTTCAATTACATACACATAGAAGATGGGACTTTACATACCAATGGATTTCGTAAAGCAATACTCCAGAAAGCTCTATTAATGAATGAATTGAGTGAGTAGGGTATGATTCAGTGAGTGAGTGAAGTGTGAAATGAATTCAAAAAGAACATGGTTCTCAAAGTACACTTTAAATTAGTTTAATACTATTCATATCTTTAAATTTACGGAAATTGTTATTGTTTTTAGAAACAGATATAATATTGACCTAAAAATAATGGAAACTGAAGAGAAAATGGTTTCAGATGATTATTAGTAAATCTAATGTAATGTTTAAGTGTTGTAAGAAGATTTACGGTTTCTTTAAGATTCGAATAGCTATTGGTTAGAAAAAAAAATGTTAAAGAAAATTAATAATATATTAAACTTTGACAACGTTTTATTCATTTATAGGTATAAAAGTTTGAGGCGATTTTTTTGTTCTATTAATAAATTTGTATTATTTATTATAATTATGTATTTCAATTAAATTGCAAAGAAATCATTTTATAGGATTTTTATTTATTTTCTGATAATTTTAAAATATTATATATTTTTATTTATATAGAAAGAAAAGATAAAACAGCGTCATTAATTCCAAAAAGCTGTTCAAGACACTTAATGTCTTTGAAAATCACTAGTTTTTGAGATTTACTATCAGACAGACAGACTTAGCTGGGAACTATTTATGAAGTGCTAAATAATATATATATAATCAATGAAGGCATAAATATCGAATATTTAAAATTAATATCCTATTCTAAATTAAAAGTAATGATTGTAATTTTATTTAGTTTCTTTTATATAACGGCAGTATAAATTTTTTATAATTTGTAGTGTTGCCATAATTTGCTGTCAACATATACAAACTTTTTCTATTTTGCTATTTTTACACACACACAAAACAAGTTTTATGTTTTGTGTGTGTGTGTGTGTATTTAAATTTAAATTTAATTAGGCACCATTAAAGGATGAAAGCACTGACTGCAAATTATAAACCTATCATATTGATACGACCCGTATATGGTGTTGCCATATTTGTTATGAAAATAATTGAAATAATTAAATATATACAATAATGTTTGTACGTCTTTGTTTACGAGATCATATTATATTATATCAGATTACGACTCTGATACTTAATGTTATGTTCATGTTGCTATGAGATCTTATCTATATAAGAAATGTAGTCAAAATAGTTACTTTTTAATTAATCAATTTGAATATCATTGTTTTATTTGTGTGTTATTATAATTTACATTTTTTTAACATAATATGAGAAATGGTGTTTATGGTAATTTATTTATTTAAATCGCTGATATTTAAAAGTAGTCAAATATTTCAATGTCAGCTATAGAAGGTTAGGAGGCAAAGAGTTTATTAAAATAATAATAATTATAAGTTGCTATCACAATGCTTTTATATAACAAATTATATTTAACAAAAATATATAGGTTTATAAATATTAATTAAAATTAATAATGAATTATTACTGTGAGACTGTGGGACTGGTAAACTGTGTCAGATCACCAGAAAACAACAATAAATAAATAAATCCTAAAACAACATTAAATATCTATAATATACATAAAAACTATTTTTTTTTCACTGGAAAAAGTTTGAGTTTTAATTTAATCGCACATTATGATACTTTACGATTATTTTCTCCAAATGAAATATTTAATATGGAGTTTGGTTGTTTTACATTATATTTGATTACAGGATGACAAAATGAAATCTACAAACATGGAGACATGTTCTGACCGTTTAAGTCCATCCAGCGACTTGACAAACGAATCAGAGACATCCTTACCGTCATTCCCATACGAACAGCAGAACGGTAACTTCTATTCCCAATCGGAAATAAACGAAAAACAATACTATTCGTGTAAACAGAAATCACCAAGAGATGACAGAAAGGAGGTTTACTTGCAGGAGAGCAATAAAAACTCCTTCGAGAACTACTTACCGCCGAGGAATAAAAAGTATTTGAATTTCGAACTAAAATTGCCTCCAATCAATGATAACTTTTTTTCGCAAATCGAAGACGACCGTTCCATCCGTTCAGCCTACTTCAATGATATGAATAAATGTGTACAGAATGAAAATAATCCTAATTTGCAAGAAATAGAGATAGATATAAATAATCAACAGTTTGAAAACATTAATAACGATAGAGACAGGGCCCAGTCTTATTTTGCTGATAACGAGAGTAACGGTAATATGCGTAGATGTTTGAATTTTAATTCAGAACAAGTTCAATGTGTGTGTGAGGCGTTACAGCAAAAAGGTGATATAGAAAAATTGGCGGCATTTTTGTGGAGCTTGCCCCCAAGCGAATTACTGCGAGGAAACGAAACGGTTTTGAGGTTATTATTAATATATTTGTAAAAAACTCTTTATAGTAGGATTTAAACCTCAAATGTCAATTTTGACAACAGTTTTTTTTTTCATAAACGTAATATTTAACCAGACTAATGTTTTTTCGTTTCGGCATTTTATCGTATTGATATTGTATTATTATTTTTAGGGCCCGTGCGTTAGTCGCATATCATCGAGGTGTGTTTCAAGAGTTATACGCCATATTGGAAACGCACACATTCTCACCTCGCCATCACACTGACTTGCAGAGTCTATGGTTCAAAGCTCATTATAAAGAAGCTCAGAAGGTCCGAGGGAGACCACTCGGTAAGTTTGGATATTATATTTAATAAAATAATATATTAATTAACAAAAGGAGCTCATATAGTATTGTAACTATTTAAGCGACAATAACATAATTTCTTAGTCAACATAATTTGTTTAAAAAAATGCAATATCTTTTTTTTTATTTCTTTGAAATTATTAATCATTAATACTTAAAACTATAATTATATATACATGCCCATTTTTGTGAAAATGCCTCCTGAGAAAAAAAAATGAAATCCCTCTCATATGAAATACCCTTTAAAAATATTGTAGGTGCAGTAGACAAATATAGACTAAGGAAGAAGTATCCCTTACCAAAGACTATTTGGGACGGAGAGGAGACTGTGTACTGTTTCAAAGAGAAGTCCCGGAACGCCCTCAAGGACTGTTATTACAGGAACCGGTAGGATTATGTAATAATTTATTACTTTAAAATGTAAGATTTTTTTATTATAAATCATTACTAAAAAGTAAAAGTAGTAATTGGGGTGAAATAATTTATATTTTGTTTTGGTTCATACCATTTTTTAAGGTTTGTTATAACAAAATTGACAGAGTTATGGTTCTAGAAACTTCTTTTTTCTTATCCGCTATAACGAAACCGAGTTCACGGAAAGACTGGGCTAAGCTAATCTGGGCAATGTTATTTTTTATACTAGAGTAAAATCTGCTAATAATTATTATATTAAAGTTTTTTTATTTCCATCCAGCTATCCGACTCCGGATGAAAAGCGGGCATTAGCTCAGAAGACGGGACTCACACTGACCCAAGTGTCCAACTGGTTCAAGAACAGACGACAGAGAGACAGGACTCCACAGCAACCAAACAGACCGTGAGTATAAATAAGCTTTATTAAAAAAAACAAAATAGGTTGGGACAAAGAAGTTCTTATTAAACACTAAAAAAATATTTATTAAATAATCAAAAGAGGTCGTGACAAAGAAGTTCTTATTAAGCAAATTATAAAAAATATAATAAAATATTACAAAATAGGTTATGACAAAGAAGTTTTTATTAAACTTACTTTATAATAATAATTAAATTATTTCATTACACACGGTACCCTAAAAGTTAATATTCATTTTAAAATCCAGAAGGTCATAAACTAAATATTATGATTGTTTCATGAGAGCGCCATTGTTTTGTCGCTGTATTCGGTTACAATTTCAAGGTTAAAACTTTTTAAAAGCATCTTAGAGGTTTTATTTAAACTATGTTCAAATTGTCAACTAATCATTTTGACATTATACATTGAGAACAAAAAAATATATATTAATTAAAAGTATAAATCCTTACAGATTATGACGGTCCTTTTAATTATATTTTATTTAACAAACTCTAAATTACGTGGATCTGATGTACATAATAGTAAAAAAAAAGAAATAACTATTACTTGAAATTTAAGACTAAAAAAATTTTAAGTCTGTTTGCAAATAGTGTTTAATCTCTTATACAATTTATCTTTCTTATACTTATATATTTAATTGTTTTATAATCTACGTCCAAGGCATAAATTGATACAAGTAACTAAAAAGCCGTATCTGTGTCCGACGCCTTAGTATATTTGCCAAATTTTGAGTACATATTCTTTACATACTTCAACAACATACATTTTCAAGGCATTTGTTTTTAAAACTATGTCACATTTTAAGGGATACGTATTAATTAAACGAATAAATATAAATAGTTTTTCCTCTTAAGTTTTTATTTATTAAACAATAATATTGTTTCCTTTTACATAAGTATAAATTATGCGGTGTGAAAACAAACATGGAACAGTCCGTTCCTTATACTTGACCTGTTAAGTCACTTTATTTTTATTATCGATTCCAACAATCACTGCACATGGCGGATCACAAAAACTGCCGCTTAATGTCGCTTAACACAGGCCCAGTAATTATGATCATTAATCAATCAGTAACAAAGGTCCCAACACATGTGTGACGATCCTTACCTATTGTTTTATTTCTAGGTAGCCATTTTATTTAAGATACGATCGCCGTTGTGGCTTTGGCTTTGACGGCATCAATATAGTTATTTGTTATGGTCAATTTGTATTTTTTTTTGTTAATTTAGTGTTATATGTTCAAATAAATTAAATATTTTTTATTCATTAAAATGTCACAAGCCCGCCAAAATGAGTAACCGCTATTGTCTAACAGTCGTTTTTTTTTTAAATAAGGTTTGAATACATGCGTTAATGTTCATACGCTCTGATTTAAAAATGTCCAAAATGCTGTCAATTTCTACACGATTGTACTGCCCTTTGCTGGTGTTGATGTAGTATTTTTTTTCTTACCGAATTGAAGAATGGCATGTTCCACATAGAAAATAAATATATAAAAACAATTATATATAAATTTTACAAGTTACGTATGTAAAAATATTATTAATTTTGAGCATAATTTTAAATAAAATATTATATATATATATATATATATATATATATATATATATATATATATATATATATGATATGTATGATTATTTTGTATTAATGCTCACTGTATTTTACACTGTATTTTACGAAATTTACAATGACTTATTTCAATAGAAAAATCTCTGCAATTATATATATCTAATGTTTCATTTGTCTTCCAGAGAAATGATGGTGCCAGCCCAATACGTAGGCTCGCAGTCGGGTTTACCTCAATCGTTCCTCCCCAACGCCTACTATAAATTACAGGATGCACATTACTTACATGGTAACACATGAGCAGTGTTGCCAGATGTGACTATTAATTTAACATTAATATTGTAAAGGGCAGTGTTGCCAGATGTAATTACCATATAATATTGTAAATAATTTAATGTGTACCTTTCAAAACCACCTATATTTATATAAAAATACGTAGCTTATAGAAATATATTATTGTATAACTTCTAAATATATAAAAAACCTTTTGAAATAAATCGGTTAGATTATTATTATGATATAAATTTATAATTAAATACTATTTGTTGTTTAAAGTTTAGATTAAAATTTAATTAAATATTATAACAATTTAATTATTACATAAATTAGTATATAAAGTAATTTAATTAATGTTATATTATCTGCCATATTGATGCCATTTTGTTTATAAATTAACAATATAGGTACTTGTTGATACAAATGTGTATAATTCAGACAATTAATAAAATTTACGTCTCTTATAATAAATGTGCTAAAATGTATATGGTTATTTCATATCTTATATATGTACGTCTTATTAAATTTATGTAAATTAACACTAAACCTACCGACAATTCTTGTATATCTGTTCCTACCGCACGCCGTCAAATTGACCGGTAATTAAAAGTTATTTTATTATATAACGCAGGTAATAATGGAAATAACTAAAAGTAAAGAGTTTAGAAAATATTATATGCTTATTCTAAGAATTGTCATGTTGTTTGATAACGATATTATAACGTTTAAAAATGTGTAAGTTTTACAAAAGTTTAAGAACAGTCAATTTGACCGGTACTTGGTAGGTTTAGTGTCAAATATGTATTAAAATTCTTTATTCACGAAAATTTTTATGAAAATTACAAGTAATTAAATAATACATGTAAATCCCAGACACTATTAAAAATACTGTTAAAAATAATATTCACTGTAACATGTATTATAATATTTTGTATTATAAAGGCATTTCAGTTCCTCGTTCGTTAGTGTTATTTTACAGTAAAAGTAGTGTAAAGCTCAATTATATGAATGTAAATAGCGGTGCTGTTAATTTTAAATTGTATTCTAGTCTACAAATGCATTAAATATTATATTAACGGGATTTGTTTTTTTATTTATATTTATAATTATTGTTAATATTTTTGTCATATTTATTTTGCCTGTATTGGATATGAATTCTTCTCAAATAGATAATATCACCGGACGAGGAAAGCCGGCGGTAAAGTATAAATAACATTTTTATTTTTCCGTATTATTTTAATTTTATTTTTATAGTTTGAATTGTGTACACTTGTTAAGGTTGCCAGAAACATGAACAGCTTCTTTCATAAAATACACGTCACAGATATTTTTTAATAAGTACAAAAACGTATAACATGAAATTACAACGTAAAGCTGTTTTGTACAAGATATAATGTTGAAGCTAAGCTTAAAAGTCATATTTCTGTAAATAAATATACTAATAAATACTTACATACTATATTAAAATACTATTTATAATTATTTTTACTTAACCTAATAATAAATACAATGAATAATGCTTAATACCTATATAGCAAACACACAACATCGAATTGTTTATTAGACAATATATTAGCATTGTTTACTTCAAAAGTTTAAATTACTCAATAGGCAATTGATGTTTTTTTTATTATTTCATACATAAAATGTATTATGTGTGGTCATGTGTGTATAGCATGCATACAGCAAGTTACTGTTCTAGTAAAGAAACTACAAACTGACCTTACTATTACTAGTTACTCGACCACTAACAATGAAAATATTGTGTCTAAATTAAAATAAATATTCTATATTTAATCATCGTAGTAAAATTATTTATATTATAAAATTTATTATTTTTACATTATTTCCATTACAATCTGACAATATCCTAAACTCAAATGTATAAACCTAACCAAATCCTAAATTCCAAGGCAGAAAACATGTTTAAAAAAAGAATATCTGAAGTTACATGTCATCATGACAGTTCTGTATAAATTTTGAAAAGTTAATTCTTTGTTCTATAATTCATACGAAATTTTTAAATATTATTATAAAATAGAAAATAAAACTGAAAATAAATGGAATATTTATGTTTGTCATAAACAAGGCATTAATTTTATTATATGAGGTGTTTATATCATAATAGTGAAAGGTATTGCGTGTGTTATCATGAGTGATACGAAATCATTCGTCAATTTTTCTTGTCAGCGATGTTTACAGCCATTAAAATTAGACGAATCACTAAACAACCTCGGGGAGCATACTATTGCTGACTTAACCCTTCAAATTCGTCGGAATAATGAAGCAGACCTTGATCTCCAGTCGTCCAGCTTGGATCATTATGTCCCGCCCTTCCGTATGTCTGAATCAGGAAACGGCGCGAACGGATTCATGGTAATTTCAGATGGATGGGAGACAACATCAATTGGTCATCAATTGCATGTAAAGGCTACTTTATTTGACTTGCTCTCAAATAATTCAGATGTTGACCATCCCTTATGTGATGAATGTACTGACACGCTTTTAGAGTTGATGGATAATCAACTGAGGCTCACTGAGGCGGAATGGAAAGACTACAATGACTATTTAAAAAAGTTGGAAGATGATAAAGAAGATTTAAACTTAGAAGGTCTAGAAAAAGAGCTTGATGATTGGAAGCAAGAACAAAGTCGACTATTACAGGAGTTATCTGCTTTACAAAAAGAGGAAAAAGCTATGAAAGATGAGATAGAAGTTCAGGAGAAAGAAAAAGAGAGATTAGAATTAGAACAGGATATATATTGGCGGGAGTACACAAGATATAGAAAGGATTTAATGACAACAGAGGATCAAATGAAGTTTTACGAGTGTCAGTTGTCATACACGCAAACACAGTTAGATAAACTCAAAAAGACAAACATATTTAAAGCAACATTTCATATTTCTGATTCTGGACAGTTTGGGATAATTAATAACTTTCGTCTAGGCAGATTACCGTCGGCACCAGTTGATTGGTCAGAAATAAATGCTGCTTGGGGACAAACAGTTCTCCTATTATCATCGCTAGCAAGAAAAATAAATTTTTGTTTTCATCGGTATAGACTTGTACCATACGGTAATCATTCATACATTGAAGTGTTAGAGGACCAAAAAGTACTGCCATTGTATGGGTCAGGGGGATTCCGTTTTCTTTGGGATACAAAATTTGATGCGGCAATGGTTGCATTTTTGGATTGTTTACAGCAATTCAAGGAACAGGTAGAGAAAGGTAACACCGGGTTTTGTTTGCCGTACAGAATAGATAAAGGAAAAATTGAAGATACTGCATCCCCTCCCCATGCGTATTCCATCAAAATACAGTTTAATTCCGAGGAGCACTGGACTAAGGCTCTAAAATATATGCTAACAAATTTAAAATGGGCGCTAACTTGGATTTCATCTCAAATCATAGAAGATAATGTTGAAAGTTAAATTAAATTGTAATTATCTGTGATATTATTTTTATTTTGTTAAGTACATGAATTAGTTGAATTTGTATATACTGTAAACAATTTTTTTATGTTTCTCATACCAATTATTTTGTTTGTGTTATGTTTGTTCATTTACAGCTTCATTGAATTATTAACGCCAGTGAGGTTTAATGTGTAATAAAGAATATAATTATTAAATATCCATTTCTTTTAAAGATATCCTCATTTATTTACAACAATCGCTGATATATTAGATATTATTTTAATACAGCGCCATCTGTTATATAAATTATGAATTTCGTTGCTGTAATATTACACTAGTCAGCTTAGCATTTCTAATAATTTCTAAGAGATGTCACTTTTATAAAATCTAACATTTGATGTTATAGGATAATTTCTAAGCTAATATTAAATGTAAACCAAGAATTTTTAAATTTAATTGATCTTGAAACAATAATATTTTACATTAATTGTTAAATATAAACATTGTAAAAAATCATACTTTTCCTTAATATCTAATTTAGCTATTAAAGTTTAGAATGAAAAATAATTTTAGTATTAGAAACTTGTCAATATGTCGTGTCGATTATTTAGTTAATTAATTATATTATTCTATAATTCATCTCTAAGTATAATAAGTATTCACATAACTGTACTTCATCAAAGACTTGTAAGCGAGTAAATTGTGACTTAAGCTAGATCTAAGTTTAAGTCACAAAGGGGACCATACAGACTTTGTCTTAGGTCTTATAACTTGGGCAAGTATATGCTATTATATTTAAGCTAATTTGAGAGACTTCACTGTTATAAAACATATTGTAAGATAAGATACCAGTAAAGAAAAGCTGTAGTGATTATACTTTATAAGTTATTGATCGACCTAATATTTACACTATAGACAAATTTATTTTACTTACATTAGTAATATTATTCATATAATATATTTGGTTTATTGATACAAAGACATTGTCGTGATATACATAATTGTTTGTCTTCTTTTAGTTACTTTGGTAATAAGATACTTAGCCTTGTCAAAGAAGTCTTGCTGCTTACAGAAAAATCACATTTTTTTATTGTACGTAACATTTATTACTACGACAGTGTTTTAGTTTAAAACGTTAATATTAAACCATTAAAACTATATAAAACTTATTCGAAGTGGTTGGGGGCAGTTATCGATAGCAGCATGCACTCTTTCTAGGGAAAAATTCTTTAACGCCAATCATATGGATTGTTTTAGTGACTCCAAATTATAATGGCGTTTAGAACAAGTATTACTGTCTAAAACTGATCATAAATCATAATCCAGTGGACCAAATGACGGCCAGTCTTCAGCTCTGATAAGGTCGAGCTTTATGGCCTGGTGCCGAGTCGTACCGAAAGGACTATTCTTGGTTATTGAACATGGTGTTGCTAAAGGGATTAACTATATTCTCAAAAATGGTATCTTGATACACTTGTGACGATGTTTTGAAACCGTTTTCACAAAAATATGGCTCAATATGGAGGAATGCTCAGTCACTGAAGTCCTAATTATATGATTGCATTAGCCCAGGTTGTACTCTGTTCATTCATTTGAAAGCTTCTTTAGAGCTTCCAGCATTAATACGGTCATTTTCTTTGTGAACATATTACTCAATCGTACACACTTATTCAACCGTAAAGAAATTTTTTCTGTGACCTCCCTTTGCTTACCGCTTAAGTAGTTATTGTGATTTATCATTCTATTCTTTTAAGAAATAACCAGCGTGTCTTTTAGGTTCCAAAGTCATCTTCACAGTCTAAAATACACGACATGGTTGTAGGTGTTATCTTCATTTCTCGATATAAAATCTTTTGAATTCTTTCTCTTACTGCTTTAATCGATTTTTAATACGGTCACTACGTGGACAGACAGATTCTATTCTGTCACAAACAAAAGTGGTGCCATTGTACCTGTTAATAGCCCGGTCTAAAGTTCTAAAACATTTGACCAATACCAAGCGTACAGAGAATTAAAAAAAATATATATTCTCTATAACTACTTTTTGTAATTCAATCACAGCGATTCGGTTCTCTTTATCACCCTTCAATTATAATATCACAAAAAAAAAATTTAACAATCGTATAAAATGGCAGACTTTAAATTCAAAAGTAATTCAGTTCATTATTATATTGTATATTTACATGAAGTATCCTAGTACTCGGCAGACCAAACTAAATTAATCTCCCTGTTGGTTCGAATAGCACGCTTCTAATGACAAGTTACAACTCAAACTTGCAAGTTTACTGAAATTGAATAGAATTTTACTTACAAAATATAGAGATGTTACAATGTAATGTTATGAAACTTTTATCTTATTATGAAGTTAAATGCTTGAAAATGCAGAAAAATGCTGTCTTCTATTTTTTATGAAAAAGCCAAAACGATCCGTCCGTAAAGGAGCGAGGGAGAGGAAAGACATTTGGGCATCTCTGTCACTCGCCGTATAAATCGTAGCTGTAAGATGACGTAGCTACATCATGACTATTTTCCGAAAGATTCTATAGTTGTTATACCAGTTTTAGTAGAATGATTACAAATTTACAACACAAGAAACTTTTATGTCCTTGAGAAAACTAAATTATTAGATAATTGTATCATTCCCACTTTTAGGGATGTCATTAAAAACCACTATCATACATATATTATAATTAAAGTGACTTTAACAATATAATAATATTGTAAATAATTGTAAATAAGATAACACAAAATGGCGTTATATCATTGACGATATTGTTTTACTTTCATTACTTTTTGAAATCAGAGTATTTAATAGGCTTTTCTGCAGTGGTGTTGATAATTGTAAGACTGTCTTGACAGTTGTCTTATTATTTAGCTGAGCGTAAGCAAAGCTCTTAGCCGGTTGGGAGACCTTTTTTGTATTTAGTTGTCTCCAGAATGCGACGAGATAATTAGCTAAAGATTTTCACATGTATGTATAAGCCGAACACGGATGTTATAGCGAAACAGATTGAAAAAATGTTTAGCCATTCAAAAGTTATCAAGAAAAGAAGAAAGGAGAGGGGCTCAACTCAACACCCGCCACACACGGTTGGCGGATCCTAGTATTTTGTTTCTTTGCAGTACAAGTCGAAAACTCTATTGCACTGTTGAGGAAAACAATTTATTATTAATACAGTAAGTATACTGCACATTATCCGTTTTTTTCAAGTGTATTATCTATTATGGATACTCCATATTTGATATAACGACAGCATCGTGGCTTTCCCATTGCTATCACTCTAAAACTCAGCAGCAGATAACAGCAGATGAAAGCAGCAGTAGTAAATCAATAATCAAGAAAGAGAAAAGGAAATAGATAATCTCTTTTATTCATAGTTCTATGTTAGTGTACCTAGTGTGAGTTAGAAACTGAAAATAAGAAAAAATTTACATTCGTACCGCTAGATGGCGTTGTTTTTACTTCATACAAATCGCAGTTGAATCGAGTTGGTACAAAACTTGCACCAGACACTGTTTTATATTAATTCAACACGTGAAGTCTTTCAACTTTGCCAGTTAAGATTAACTTATAAAAAAGTATGATAGATAAATCAGATAAAAGCAGCTCAAGTTTTCAATTAATCTTTAGAAGAATATATTTTGAAATTTGTTGAAAATACGGCACAACTTGAACAAAACAGTGTCTTATTATTATAAATGAGATTATTAATTGATATCAATAAATTCATGATATCCCTGAACTGTATTATTGAAATGACTTCAAGACTGTTTTGCAAGAAGGAATTGCAAGTTACTAATTAATAGTGTTTTTACATTGTACATATAACCTTGTAAAATATTCTACAATTCGATAAATTGTAGTATTTACTCCACTTTGTAGAAATAAATTGTGTGCTTTGCGATAATTGTAGTGAATAAATAAACAACCAACGCTGTTAGAACAGATGTAGTCTTGCGTCTTACGTCTCGTCTTATGAATGAATAAGCTCTCACAAAATTCTCGTCAAATGAAGTCGGGTGCGAAACTTAGTGTTCCTCTGTCACTGTGAATTACGTTCTTAATTATTAACAATGTGTCTGTTTGTTTTTTTATCATTTAAATATATAAATGTATAATCTATCTTTTGTTGTATACATTACATAATTATAGCAAAATGTATATATATTTTTTTTTTTTCATTTTTATCTCTGTAATCGTTCGGATTTGATATTTTTTTGTCGATCACCATTTATTAGTGATAGTTATAGGATGTAAATTACTACAATACAATTATTACAACCAGTATTACAAATGTTACTTAACAATATATAGTCATTTCCGTTTCATTTATATAAACAAATAATTTTGAGTATCTTCTCGTCAGCCTATAGACGCCCACTCCAAGGGATAGGCCTCCCACAAAGATCGCGATCCATGAGAGGATATACCATAATGGTGGTGTTATAGTACGATTCTTCTGTCGTTTCATACATCATCACGAGTTGGAATGGTCAAATTAAATATATTAAATTCATCTTTAAAGCACACAGCTCTTTTAATTCCTTTTCGTTATATATTTGAAGTTTTGACCTCATTTTGATTACATTATAACTATAATTCTTCCATATGCACCAAAGTTAACAAAATGTAATGATTTATATATATAAAAACAATATTTACGAAGGCACGCGAAATCTATGATTATTTAAAATTAATATAGCTATAAACTTAAAATTATTACGATACTTTCTTATTATCAAGAGAAAAAATATACTGTTATCATTGTTATCAACGAGTAATTGTTAGGAACTTTAAAGTTTTGCTATAACCATGGTTCCACCATTGTGGATGTATCATTTAATTCTATCTCTTTTATCAAAGCTCTTCATGATAATAAATATTAAATTACACTGGCATTTCTAAATAATAATTTCGTAACTGTATCTAATATAAATTATGATTTTAATTCTCAAACGGACTCAGTTCCTGTCACAGTAGGGTGGTCTTTGGAAGCAATCCCAATAAGTTTAGAGAAACAACAACCTTTTAAAATAAAGTAGCCTTTGATAATATTAAGTGAACAGATTTAATTAATTTAATTTTAATTGTATTTCTGAAGTTGTATATTTTATATTATGCATCTCTGAGCGTATAAATATTGGTAGTAATAATTGAAGAAATGTTTGATTTATGGAGTCATTAAAATTATATCGTATTGTTTCATTATAAGACAAAATCTGGAGACAGGAGAGCTGCTTTTGAAGGTTTGCGATACATTCATTAAAAGCGATGAAGTGAATTCTAGTGTTGGTATTGTTAATTGAAATTAAAATAATGTTTAAACTAATTATATAATTTCGCTTGTCACTCTTTAACTTTGTATTTGTTTATAACATTATTTTTAATTTAACACTTTTAAATCAAATAAATATACATATATAGAATGAAATGGAATTACAATGCGTATAAGAAATATTAATACGTTCCTTCTGTATCTATAAAATGTATTGTATAAATATTAAAATCATTACAATAAATTATAAGAGATAACGGAGATACATTGTCTCCTAATAATGTAGTTACAACAAGTCTTTGCACCCGTCTGCACTTGTGTCTGATTGTTGGTAACCATTCTATACTACTTTATACATTTAAAAATTTTACATTAAAACATTACATAAATCAAATGTATTTTTTTTATTTATTTCTTTCAAACAGATACATATACTTTTAAAAAGAGTGTAAGAAATAAATTGTAACAATCTAAGTAACATTTCTAAATGAAACTACATTATGAAATGCTGTGTTCATTTATTCATAGCACGTTTTGTCTTTGAATACCGATAATGAACCCCAAGTATAAAGAAACTTCGAGATATATTTTGTCTTAATCAAGGCTATTTTTATTGGCATCTCATGTAATATGTTTATTGCAAACAATTAATGTATATTGAAAATATAGTCTACACCTAAGCAGTGGAACATAGTATAACTTTTAAAAATTTTGTGTTCATTTGATGTCTCTCCGAAGGCGTCACACGTAAACAAATTTACACGAAAGAATTGATAAATATAGGGTAAAATAAAAATATATATATAATATCGATTTGATTACATTTGTGATAGTGTCATTAAAGTGAAGGACAGAATGAATGTATAAATAAATGTCATATTAGAACATAATATATGCCTCATAAATGTTCAATTATGCGTTCCTCAATATCAGTTATTTTAAAGTATTTTTAAATAGACGTATAAAAGAATATTAGATGTCGGAAACAGCACAAAAGTTTAGTTTTATTTCATATTCTAGAAAATATTGCCTAAAAATTATAATATTATGATAACATTATAAATTGCTACAGAGTATATATTGTGTTTTTCTAGTAAAGTTGTTATAACAGAACTGTCTTTAATAAATAACTTGAATAAATTTCATGAAGTTTGTAAAAGACAAGTAAGCATTAACAAAGAGTAAGCGAAATCAGGTGGTGTGACTGATTTATTAGCTTCTTTTGCACCCTCTTAAAATTTTTGCTGAATATTTCAGATAATTTCGGTCAGTTTTTATAACAGGGATTATAATGAAAATAATTTGACAGTACTGACAACTGTCAGTGTCATTGTCACTGTCACTACATCAAGTTATAAAGAAAGTTAATATTAGATTTGACAGCATTTATTATTATTAAACTTTCAATACAAAGTTGTTGAGTATTAAGTGCATATACATGTATTTAGGATTGTTAATAACTAGTCTCATGAAATACACGTCTAAAGTTGAATAGTCACTTTTGTAATTACGAACTAATTAGTTATATATGTATGTATTTATGTACGTATGTTGATGTGCTTCATAGTTTTCAAATACTAAATTAGTTAAATTAAGATAAGCTTAATTTAACTAATTTAGTATTTCAAGAGTGTTGATCGTTAGTTATAAACAAAAATATATAAAGCGGCGTAGTTTATCAAAAAAGTTTTTATTGAAAATAATTGAAATAATACTAGAAGAATAAAAAAATTAAGATGTAAAAAGTATGAAACAAGAAAATGTTCTCATTAAAAATATTATTTTAATTATATTATATATTAACTGTTGTTATTTAGAGTGTTGTAAGAAAAGTTTTTCTTAAAATAACATTATAATTGTGGTTGATTGTAGACTCATTTCAACTCCCTAAAGTCAAACTAATAACTCAATGAACACACTAACTACCAAAGTTCAGGATTTATTGTCAGATGTTTTTAGTGTAATTTGTAAAAACCTGTAGTTTTGTTTCACTTCCAGATTATTCTTTGGACTGAGATAAATGTCTAACAAATGAAATATATCTTATTTTGGTAGAAATGGGTAATTCACTTTAATAACATATAATATTTTATAAAGCTGTCAGTTCCTTTGACCTTAGATGGAAGTTGAGCAGTAGGTTAAGATTTATAAAAACGAATAAATACAGTTAAAAAATGACAATCTTATCGCGTCCTCTGGTAAACAATGCCGACTGCGCGTGTTTCGTTTTCGCCGGGACAAAGTAAACCTACTGTTAAATACCGTAGTGCTTTGTCTTACACTTTTTATTAGTGGTCGGTGCAATTTATGTTGCGTAGTGCAAGATAATTGGTAAAAGCTTTTAAGATCGACAGTCGGTTTAACGTCAATTAAGCGTCTTCGTATACGTATTCGTCTTTTTGGGAATTAGAGTGGGAATCAGAGTGGTATTAACTTTGACTATTCCCCTTTGCCAGCTCTTACACCCTCGGGAAAGTAAAGGCGGTCCTATTTTAAGCCACAAACGCGTATTTTTTCCTATATCCATTCTATTTTGCTGTCAATGTCTTGTATTGAATTTTATTAAGTGATATCTCTCCTATTGACTTCCCGTATTTCAGAACCGTATACTCCTTCAAATGTAACAAAGTTAATCTGACATACTTTATTGGACATTTGACGAAGGAAAGACGGTATAAATTTGAAAACTTAGATATATATCATGAAGTGGTGGTGTAGATTTTTATATATTGTATATAGTTTATAGTTGTGTTATGTTGCTTAAAACATGAATAGTTTGTAAGTGATTATTTTCCAGTGTCTTTATTTAGTTTATTTGATTAAGTTCCTTATATTTTTATGGCATATTTATTTACACAAGCATTTAAAT
The DNA here is from genome assembly GCA_918358695.1 of Melinaea menophilus ssp. n. AW-2005. Lineage (NCBI taxonomy): Eukaryota > Metazoa > Arthropoda > Insecta > Lepidoptera > Nymphalidae > Melinaea > Melinaea menophilus. The sequence continues at coordinate 7,354,845 of OU911043.1, forward strand.
CTAATTTGTCGAAAACAAAACATAAACATACATGTTAAGATATAGATTAATAAGTAAGTAGTTTAAGATAAATGTACTCATTTTTAAAATAGGTTTCTTTCATAGCCATTGTCATAAAGTATTATTTTGTTTGATAACTTTTTTTTGTAGATACATGAAGTTGTTGAAAAGAAATTCTGCCATAGATTAGAAAGTTTGAACGATTTACGAATACATTGTTCACTTGAGAGCTTTTCAGTATCTTGAATAATATTGATAAAGAACCTTTTAGTTCTTCTTCGTCTTTTAGTGTAATAAATAGTTATAACATAAACAAAATGTTGTAAACATAATATTGTAATGGTAACCTATCATGGTATCATGGTATCATGGTAAAGGCTATTTAGTACCACGATACGACAACGACACGACAACGACACGACAGTGACGAAAGGATGTAATATATTTAACCCACACTGAAGAAAAATTAACACAATCACTTAACTCAGATTTCTTTACTAGACTTTTCCTTAATTTATTATATTTCGAACAAAACGAAGACATATCTTCGATATCGCCAGTGGTTAAATCACTCCATATGTAGTATTACGGTATTATATTAAATTCAAGTAATCAATTATTAGATATATAATGATATAATCACATACACCTTTGAATAATCGGATCATGTTGAAGTGAATGCAAATGGTAACTGTGGTAGCAATTTCGTTAATACCATCATTAAACGTCTCGTAACAGCATCTGGTCTCTGTTATGTTAATTGTAACTAAATGTTTTTCTTATTATATTTATCGTGATACTAACATATTGTATTAATTTCCTTCTGTTAGAAGCCTATTAAAGGTATATTTTTAGGTAAAACCATAGTGTACTAATTGAGATTAATTAAGAATAATATGTATCTCAGATGTGAGGGAATGATTTTTATCTTTAGATCTACTCCAAACAAATAATGAGAAAAATAAGTATAAGTAATATATAACATATGTATTAATAATATTATTAATAATTGTCTATTTAATAGACAAAGATATGGATTACTTGTTTCATACTTTTACTAAGGTTTAGAATTTACATTTTTATATATAAAAGAACTTAATATTAAATAATATATGTTTTAATAAAAAGTTTTTTTTGTAACGAACTAGTTAAACGCAATAAGATAATATTTCAGGTTTAGGTTATTTAATGACTCATAAAAACATACAATGGAGTATTGTGTGTGTGAAGTTTTATGTATTTATTTTAGTATATTGTGTGATTGTCGACTTATATAAAAAACTTAGTTTTGAAGTTACTTTTTATTATAATGTTATTTTTTTCTACAATATATTAAAATATTAAATGCTTTGTGGACTATTTATATAAGATAATTTAAATACAATGCAACACTCATATTGCTTCTAGACTTTTAACGATAGAACTAAATTCAAGTTGTCTCAGGGTCCCTTAAGCGCCATTTTGTTTTACAGCTTTATAAATAAACTTGTCTCATCAGAAAAATGTACAATGAATAAAGACTAAAAAGAATTATAAGCAGTTATTTGTCGAATTGAATTATTCAATACATCTTCATTTATTAGTTTAATTGTAATTCCTTTAATTTGTAAACATAAAAACATATGAAACATTGTCATAGTTAAAGGTAGTTAAGTATGAGATATGAGTAAGAGAGTAGTATCTTGTATAAAAGTAAATTATAATAGGTAGTACGTGTAATGTGTGTTAGTAGTTTATATAAATGTAGTTGTGTAGGCGAAATAGAGAGCCAGGGTTGACTACCGCGGATTGCGGAAATTAATCCGTTACTTCATTATATCATTTATAAGATACGACATGTCGGTACGATAATATGTCGTCATTAATAAGTTACTAACACTCATAATACGATAATATAAATTTACGATGAATGTCTATAAATAATCATTTTATAAATGTTGTTAACAGAAAATTAAAAGTAAATTAAAGCTAAAAATAGAAAACAATAGAATTAAAGTTAAAAAATAGATAAAAATATATATTTTTATTAATTTTACTACCAATATTCAGACTTTCTTAAAGTGTCCTAATTATTTTACGGTAATAATATAAATTGATACAGGTTTTAATATGAGAAAAAAATAACGATACGGAATAATAACCAATTAAATATTTTAAATTATACACACACATACAAAGAAACACATTCTTATGTAATACATTAGTTTATATTAGTTGATATAATCTTGATCTCATAGTAATATGTAAAGTCCTTAACACTGTTCCTGTCGAATAAATTACAGGTTCATATTAACTGTCAGAGCATTCCAATTAATATCTGAATGATAACGATAGTCATTACTGATAGATATAACATTCTTTTGTATGGTCTCGGTAATATCAGACACTAATTATATAAAATTACAAACCTGTGTTTAAAATAAACAAAAATTCAACATTAATTATTTTATTGATACCTAAGATAATTTAAAATATCCATTAATTATATAAACGTTAATTAGCTTATATGAGGATATATTAAGAACAAAATCACTCGCCTGTAATATTATAATTAATACGATTTGATATTTGTTTTAAATAAGACTTTTATAAAACATGATTTCATAAATAATGTTTTGCTTTTAAACATAAAAAGTGCTATAGTTATATGGATATTTATTAATATCTGACTAATTTTGTAGGTGGTAATGGTTGTAAATCTGCCATTAAGTGAATGGCAACCAGGAAGTTATTTCCAAATAGATATAACTGGATGCTGGATTCCTTATCCTTTATACAAAACATTTATCTTTTGTGTCTAGAACTTTTTAACTTTGTTTTAGTTATAGTTAGTGATTGATGTAAAAAGTTTTATATAAAATTCAGGTGACATTCAATTAAAATGCTAGGGGTCGGAATTTTTTGCAAATTGGTTAAAATGTTATTTCTTTTATCTTAGAAATACATAATATGAGAAAATGGTTTATTCTGACGCGAAAGGTCCTATAATTTTTGAGAATCTGGAATTTGGATTTAAAAAATTTTATTATGTAAAAAAATATGGATGAACAAAATGTTAAATTCAATACAAAGAACTTTTTCTCTTAATAAAAAAAGTAAGTATTGGTTTTTTATCAGAATGATGTTAAACGATGTATCTGTCCTTCAAATGAATTTGCTATGATCTTTATACGAGTTTGAATAATATATGTTAAAGGGTTGTCTGTCTCTCCTTTAACATAAATATATAATTCGCCTCTTTGGTAAGGATTTCAGTGATGTGGTTAATTATTAATGTGTGAATATTTGAGATTTAATATCATTAATTATTTGACGGTGATATTGATGTATTGAGTTATTTTGATTTTGTCTTAGAAAATATCAAATGAATTCACAAATTTGAATGTCTTGTACTCGGAGTAGTCGGAGACGGAATATGTTATTGTGTGAATAATAATTGTGTTACATATGTACATATATTAACAATAGAAATAATCTGTGTAAAAGGAATTTGGATTTATAATTAAGAATCTTGTGAGTTTGTATTTTATTATTGACCGCGACTAATATAATAGAGGTGAAGAGTTTGTTTCTAATCAAATACAAAATTTGATGGATCATTTATTGATATGTTATCTTATATGTTATAAGCTATATTTATCATTATTTTTGAGATAATTGTTTTTCAGTTTGATAAGTAACCGAATGCTATGAAGTAGAGTCAGTCGAAGTAGCTGGACGCGGGTTATTAAGTAGGTGTTGGCGAGAACTATCATTAGACTTGAGTTGAATTGCAAAAATAAAAATCACTTTACTGTTACGAATCCTAAAACCTTTTTAAATGTTAAAACAATTAATTGCAATATGATTTGACAAATACAATGAAGATGTTACGGTCTTAAATATTATAAGGATGTTTTTATTTTTGATAATTTATTATAAATTAATCTGTTTTATACAGGAGATATTAAAAACTTTTAACATTCTACGTCAAATGGTGTTTAGTATTTTATTAGATCTGCTGATAACCTTTTGCTGTAATAAACATTTTAACGTCCATTAGAATAATTCATTCGAAAGTAAAATAAACTAGGTATCGCAAGCGGGGTCGTGAGCTGAGCCAAACATGTCAAGATTGATATTCGTTTCATGTCTTTAAATGGAAAATTTTCTACAGAATTGCTCATAACAGCCTTCTTTTCGTTATGGCATCACGCTGAAACAATCAGGTCCACTGCGATAATATTGATACAGTATAAAACATTCGACCTCCTTGGGGATAAAACGAATTATTATGATGATATCGTGGCACGTTCTCAAACAACAGTAACTTTGTCAATTCTCTATGGCAGATTCACATAGAGTTCCTAGCAGACGGCTCTAGATCTTATTTAGTGATTTTTTCATTTAAGAATCAAGTTAACGTTACGATAAGCTAGCTAGATGCATAATATTACCCAGGCACGGTTTAGGTGTTCTGTTTAGTTTAGCATATTTTCGATCTGTGTCACCCCTTGTAATTGTGGTGGCACTGCCCCAGGATCCATAAAATTTTCTGTGGTGAATATTCCTGTTGTTCGAATGGAACAGCATGCAGAGCAAGTGTAGGAAACTCCTGCTTCTTTTAAATCGATTCTTGAACATTTAGAACAAGAAACGTATGCCAATTTTTCTATTTCTTTATTGAATCGACGCTTATTTGCTGCGATGGTAGGAAGCGTGATATGTGTGGCTGCACTATCTCGATGACAGAAGACTCGAGGACAGAAGTTGCTGTGTTTCGCGATATGCCACTTGCAAGCCGTCTGCCTCTTCCTCTGCCTCGTCCACGTTCCATTTTATGATAATGAGCAATAATTAAATGAAATAATGAAATAATTAAATAATGAGCAATAATTAAATGGAAACTTGATGAAACTCGATGAAATGTATAGCGAGTGGATATAAAATATTAAATTGGGATAGCAAAATGAAAAATTAAAGTGAAAGAAAATATTCGGACGGATCCTTGCCTGATCGAAGCCTCACACGCAACTGAAGCGTGCGTTCAGTTGTTCCTTCTATTTTGCTATTCTTTTAACTTGAGGCGCGCGCCGGTATGAGACGTTCCGTATCATAAGTCTATGGACAATTGTGAATTGAAACTTTTTTTCTGTAATTCGAAAACTTACCATTCTTTTAGTGTGCTTCGAGCTCAATGTGAACTGCATTCTGACGAATTTATAGTCAGTTCTGCTATGTATGAGAGTAGTTAAAAACTTTCTTAGTTAATTTCAATCCACTCGTAACTCGTGCATCGAGCAGGCGCGCGCTGTTGAGTCACTAATCGAGCTAAATTTGTTAATTGTTAATTGTTCAAGATCTGTCGATCGAAATTATCCGAAATTTTGCACAATCATAAAGCAATGTGGCATCAAACACCATGCCGAGTTTCGAAACTGTGGTATGCGTAGTTAAATGATAGCTAGCACGTAAATTGTCCTAAACGTAATTAGTAAATTATACTGAATTTAGAATTACGACTTTTCAAAAAATAAATATATGCTTAGCACCTTATGCTCGCAATCGTTGTGGCGAGTTTCGTTAACGTAGCTCGAATAGTTTTTAAGAACAGAGAGTTCGCAGTTTTTGCGATCTGACCAGTAAAGAGCTTCGCTTCGCTCGGCTCAATAAATATAGTAATTTATATTTTAAAATATATATCCGATTATAATATTTGATTCATGATGCTGTGAGATAAAAGTTAAATCATGAACTCTAAAATCTCAAATGCTGAAAGAATCTGGATTTAGTTCTGTCGTGAAAAGTATTAAAGTAATATGACTTCTAAAAATATACTTTTTATTTAACTGATTGTTGAAGCTGTTTGATTGTTGATAGTTTTAAATAGGAAGCAAATATAATATTGCGAATACTAATTTGTCTGATAAGCCTTGATCTTTACTGAGCGGAACGACAGCTACTGTGGTTGTAAAGACCCCACTTTCTTAGACAACAAATAAATTATCTTCAAAACTGTTATCAATCTCTCAAAGCTTATGCATATTTTGAAGACTTAATTATTTAATTAAACAGAAATGTCAATAAACCTTCAATTCAATCTAAAACTTATCTCTATGACATGTTAAATGCATTTAAAGTCATCTCGGTTCTGTATACAACGGTTTGCTTTTTAAATACATCTGAGAAAGTTTAGAATTTTTGTGACTTTGAAGGAAAATCTACTCCAACTATAGTTACAAAATTTTTTTCATACTGTATATTTATATTAATTGTATTTACCTTTTTAAATGTACAAAGATAATCAAAATATTCATAACATTGTTAACACATGGCAACTTAACGAAATAATTAAAGATTTGACATCACCTTTTTTGCTTCTTTTGTGACATCAGTGACTCATTTTTATCCAAGAAATAAATAATGTCTTCCAAAGTGGAAATAACGTCGGGATTTTAACCAAAATATACAGTAGTTATTTCTTTTCCGTATATATAAAATATATTTCGAAGTCATATCTTGTACTGTATCTCTTTGCAATGATATTTAACATGCAATCCTTATTTAGTTTTGTTATAATGACACGTGGTAATAATAACACGATAGGCAAATATTTTTTGCTTTTACTTAGACTGACATTACATAATTAAATAATAACATTTATTTTGAAGAATGGACAAACAAATGGAGCGTAATAATAGTAATGTTATGATAATGTGCTTTATAATTTATATTATATTTATTAAATTATCCTTTAATTATTGTGGAACATAAACACATCTGTTCTAAAGTTCTCAGAGGTCAAACTAGTCTTAATTATCCATTGCGGTACACTAACTACCAAAGTTTAAGATTTATTTACTAAGTTGTGTAAGACAAGCCTGTTTTGTTTCAGTTATAATACCGTCAGACTTTATTTTAATAATAATATATAATATAATGAAGATATTCAACGATCTTACAGGCTACAAGTTGATCGTACTTTTTTGGGTAGACCTCGAAGAATTCGGTCTGCCCATTCATTTGTACCCAAATTTCGAATTTTGGAAAAATTTCTTCACAGGATGTCTTCTTATGACTATTGGTTAAAAAGTTTATATATATATATATATATATATATATATATATATATATATATATATATATATATATATATATGCATGCGTGCGTCCAGATTCGACTTTTGTCAGCACGATAGCGGCCGCAGTTTCACTCGGATCGCTTTCAAACTTTGTACAAAAATCAACCATCCAAAAATGAAGATCAAGTTCGTTAACCAGAGAAATCCGGTCACGGTGGGCGCTAGGGCCTCACTTTTTCTGATTTCAGTTTTTCGACCATAACATTTTCCCTATGCAAAGAAGATCAATCGCGTTCATATTATATGATGTATTTGATGAATACCTATAACTAATGTACGTAAACCGAAAACCTACCTTCAATAACTTAGGGGTGGGGGTAAAAAAACCGAAAATTTTTGGAAAAAAAATCATAACTTTTTTCTGGTAAACATTATTACATCACAAGTATTTTTAATAGAAAAGTTAATTTTTACTCTAAATTTAGTTACCAAAAGTTTTTCCGTAAAAGGTACCGTTTCCGAGAAAAAAAATAAAAACCACTTTGAGCTTGAAAATTTAAGGTAGGTAAAACCACAGCAACTTTTTTTTGGTAAACATTCCCTCCTTACAAATATTTATAATAGAAAGTTTATTTATTACTCTAAATTTAAGTACCAAAAGTATTTCCAAAAAAGATACCTTTTCCGAAAAAAAAAATATTGATTGAAAATTTTTGATGTAAACAACGGCACCATGTGTTATTCTTAGGTAGTGAGTTATATTTTAAACGAGTTACACACGAGGTCTACCCACGCGTGTCCCCCTGCGGGCACGGATTTTTTTATTTATTGTTAATTAATCTGTTTTATACCGGAGATATTAAAAGCATTTATAATTGTACATCAAAGGGTCTTTTAGTATTTTATTAGATCTGCTAATGCTACCTTTTACTGTTATAAATATTTTAAGGGCCATTAGAATCCATTCATTTGATTTAAAAAAAAAACGTTTTATAAATAATAACTTAAATAAAGCGATAATCGTTTCAAAAATGTATATCACATAATATCCTTTGATTTGTGATGCTGTAAGATAAAAGTTTGCTTAAAAACACTGAAATCTCAGAATATAAGTAAACAGTAGTTATTTCTAAATGATGAGAAGTTTTTAAAAAACAGTACGAAATATGACTTCAAAATATATATTAAGATTAGAATATATTCAAAAGATTATTTATACGCTTATTTCATGTTGTTAAAATATTGGACGTAGTACTAATAACATGAGAAGTAAAATATTTGTGCTTTTAATGTGAAACTACAAAATACAACAATAATATTGCACAGTAAAAATTATTTTGAAGAATATACAAATGAATGGAGTTTATTATTATTGAATATTATTATATGATTTTTATATTTTTTATTAATAATATTTAATTATAATTTATGAGACGAAGCTTCTTAGCATTCCATGGATTCACCGTGCGGGTGCCGGGCCCATCGCGTTGCAGGAAAAGGAGCGCAAACAATGCCTGGGACTTGCGACCCAGGTGTAGGTTTAAGGGGCCCCTTTAGTAGCGCATACACGCTCACCTTCACACACTGTTCACGCTCCTCTCCCTACCTAACCAAATATCGTAAGAACCTACTAAAGCTGCCTTTGAAATACGTTCCAGAAATGAACTGATGATCGTTCTAGAAAGGCCGAGATCCTTAAATAAATTGTAGAGAGATTTTGCTGTTATACCTCTCGCTCCTACTTCTACAGCGTACAAATTAACTATAAATTTATTCCCGATCAGTTCGTTACACAGTTCGTAATACTTGTTAAGCTTAAATGTATGATCTTTGGGTATGTTTCTTTCCCAGGGTACAGTAAGCTCCACAAGTATAACGCGCCTTAGTTGTTTTGAATACAGGAATAAGTCCGGCGTAGATGACGAAACACAAACATCCCCGGGGATTTTGTATTGCCTTTCATACGTGTCCATCATGAGAGTCCAATCAGGAGACGCGTCCAAGATGGAATAAGGTTTTAATTTAGATTTTTTGGACGAACCTGCCTTTACGAACTCTACTGATTTTTTGGTGGTTGTTATACCCCTCTGCGCTCTTGCTACAGAAAGACTAACCGCTTCTCGTATGATTTCTAATACTTTATCGTGGCGACGCGAGTATTTACCTCTATTTAAATGATATATACGGACTTTATATGAATTACATGGAGAAAATTTTTATATCTTATAAAAACACTTTCTATCACCTTATAAATAATTAAAGTTACTTTTTACACCAATTCCTGGTTTTATATTTCGATATCAAATACATATTAACGGTGTATTAAACCTATTAAAATTTAAGTATTCTTTTACTTTTAATGAATTAAATAACACGTTTTAAAAACGAAATGAAAGACACTTTTATTTTGAGTTTGAGTCTTAAGATTAACATTGTTCTAACTTTGGCATAAACAAAGCAAATATAGTCCAAGGGCTTATAAGAAAGATTACATTTGAAAATGGTTTTCCTCTTCCACTGTTTTGGTAACGTGTTAAGATGAGTTAAGTTTTTAAGCCTCGTTTATGATAAATGTTGAAAATAATATTAATAGCTAAAACAAACTCACTTTGTATTATATTCTGTTTTCATTAACAAGAAGATAATATTTCAAATAAACATTTACACATTCTTATTGTCTGTTGATACGAACGCATATATATATATATATATATATAACATATACTAATATAACCAAAACAACGTAAATATATTTAATATATTTACGTTGCTTTGGTTATGATTATACGTTTTATACCCATTGTTACCATATTGATATATTTATATATTATATAAATAAAATTGAAGTGTCTGCTTGTTATTACAAATTAACGAACAATTTTTCACTAAATGCAAATGAAAATATATACAGTACTTAAATAAAAAAACATTTTTTTACATTTTGCCTGTCTCACTGTCTGTCTGTTTGGATCGTCTAATCTCTAGAATGGCTGAACCGATTTTGACAGGACTTTCATTGGCAGATAGCTGTTATTCTAACTATTAACTTAGGCAAATTATTATTTAAAAAACATTGCGTGCAAAGGAAGTCGTGGGCACAGCTAGTATAGATCTATATGTTTTGGATTTGAGGTGAAAAGAAAAAGTTAAATAAGCTAATAATTTTGACAATTAAATTGGACTTGAGATTAAGCATATAATATGAAGGTTTAACGGTAATATAAAGGTGAATAATAACATAGCGAAAACTGTAACACAAAGTTATAGATACGATGTATCATTTTTACTTAAAAAATATATCTACATATTACTTTAATGTTATCATTATTCTTGCATTATGAATGATATCATATACTATAATACCAACCTTACTATACCGTAGTATAAAATCCTTGTATTTACATTAACTTCCAATATCAAAAACGGTTACCAAATTCTAACACACAACTCTTAACTAAATTGTTTCAGACCAGTCAGTAAATAAGTTAGTGTCAATCTGATATGTACATGAAATTGTTTAATTTGATTGTAAATCGTCTATAGAGCACTGTATAATATACTGGGGAAAGAAATAGTGTAACCTATTTCTTAGGACTAGAGTCTTCTTGGAATTAGATATACTTGCAGGTTATTATTAGAATAGTGCTATGCGCGCCGCATTGGAGATTATCTTAGTTTGGTTTGTCAGCTGTTTACTTTATTGCATGTAGCAAAAGTGTGAATTATTCTGAACCTTCTACTTTCTTATACATGATATGACTTTTCAATGTATAATTTCTTACGTCAGTCTTTTTAATCCAGTTAAAAGTGTAATTCAAGATGTAGTGAAATTACTTAAGATGTCTTTAGTGTCCGCGTAAACATACGAAATTATGATAAACATATATAATAAATATCTTTGCTGAATATATGTTATTTCACTTCACTATTTTTTTTTCAAAATGTTTAATTAAATCAAACATTGTAAACTATTCGTACTACGATTTTTTTCTCAAGCCTCGAATATAATATATCGATTGGTATAAAAACAAAATAAATTGTTTCTTTTTATTGGACAGTAATCTAAGAATGATTTTTCAGGTTATAATAATATTGAAAGTAACAATGGACGGCTTATGTAAGCTTATAAAGGCTTATAAGTTTTAAAGTAAAGTACGAATTAAAAAATAAAAATATTCAAGGGGCTGTTTCATCAAAACCAGTAAGGTAAAAGTTTTTAAATAAATTTAAATGTAATACATGACTATTTTGTCGTAAATAAAGTATAATTTACGTAATATTTTATCTATAGATATAAAACAGCTGTCTTCAGAATACTTAATTGCAATGAAGTATAACCACATCTTCTAAGTGATTTAAGAGGTGTAAATTGATATCCGCACTCTAGAGGGATGTCTCTATCCCATATAGGAAAGTGGAGCAATTTACGTAATCATATTTCCGCATTTTGGACGCAGGGAACATATTAGGTATATCCAGGTTATTGTGCTTGATAATCTTCACCGTTTCTTTTTTATATTCCAGGTAGAAGCTGAAAACATTTTATCAGGGGACGTTCCAAGCATCAAAATCAAAGTGTACCTTCAAGAAAGATTTTACATTTTTCTCGCTAAATCAGTTTAATAACTTTAAAGACTTTCTACAGTTTTCAATATTCGTAAGAAAAAAAATATTAATAGATTTATGAAACAATTGTGTAAGGATCTAAATTTTTTTACTGTTTTATTTTAATAGAAAGATTCGCAGGATTTTCGAATATTTTTATATGTACAAATTCCAATCATCAGTTAAACTCATGTTTGTTTATTAGAATATACACCACACCATAAACAAATATGGAGAGAGAAAACATGTGATCCTCTTGTCTCTTTCCGCTTAATTTTTTATTTATGATAGTAATTAGTAATGTTATATCATTTCGACCATTTTTACATTTACATACAAGAGAAAATAAACTTTTAAAATATGAACAAAATTGTTCAAACACAAACTGATATAAAAATAATCAAAATCAAACAACATTATTTATGTAGCCGAAATAATGAAAGAACCTTTTTCTTAAAATGTCCCAACGTTTAGTACAAAGATTTTTAACGTCACATCAAAATATACTTTATTGCATTCATAAGACACAATGTGAGAATGAAACATGGTCTATTGATATTGCTAAAACCATGAGTTGAATGGAAGATTGAGGAACATTTTTATAGATGTGCATACATCTAAATAATGTTACTTACAGCCATATCCATTTATTCTATTTTAATATCATATTTTATTTGTTTTAATTCATCATTATATGTGTTCGTTTCCTGTAAAAGTTGTATAAACGTAATGAAAAATTTCTACCATAGGACAAAATTTGGTTATTATACATATACTATTGTTGTATTTTCATATTCATATAAACTTAACGATGAAGAAAAGCTGTGTATACCTTTGTGTATATTTTTCTTAAATCTAAATATACAGATGACAGAGATCACTTAGGTCATTAATAATTTAATATAAAAAATGGTTCAAACATGCTATGGTTCAGCTAAAATTTTAAGCAACAGTATTATTTTATCGATTCTTTAACAAATAAGTTTCAAAAGAAATATTGCCGTCATACGTTACAAATATTTATTATTAAAAGTATTTGTTTAGTAACTCGCAGAGGTTTGTAAAATATTGAAATGTATTCATTTTATATTACAATCACAATATTAATAAAAAATGTGTGATCAATTAAAAAACAGAGCACATATAATTGGCCCAATAATGAAATTTCATGAAATCATAGAGACAAATATACAGTGACAACTTTGAGATGGTAATACGATTCTTCAGTTGTGAGTTTAATATAATAAAGGGTCATGTAATCAGTAATTACTAGTACTCTATTAATTAAATCATAAAAGTACAGAAATATATTGGAACGGAGGCATCTCTATAGAGTATCCCTATAGATATCAATTTACATAGCATAAATCAAAGAAACATTGCGGTTACACTCTTTTGCAATTTAACCATTAATTTATGTATCCACCTTATCAGTACAGTAAGTCTTTGAAACTCAATTAAAACTTTATAATTTTTAAGATGATCGATCTCTAAAAGAGGTCAAAGGATTAAAGTAATTTGTATTTATCTCATCTTCAGATGGTGTTTAGTGACGCAAAATAAATAATGTAATTAAAAAGTTTTCTCGTTAAAGAAGACTTCAAAAAGTTAATCAAAAAAGCACTTGTAACGAATCTTTATTAACAAACCACAAAATCCTGTTCGCATTGTATATATTATTTAATATATAAGTTGAGCTAGAATTATTTGATGACTTATTGTTCAAGTCGTAAGTAATCGTAATCGATGTGACGGTTCTGTTCTATTCTCACAGATAGTCATGTCAAGTCCGGGAAAAGCACTACCTTACTTATAGGTCTTTGTAAGTATTTAAATATGCTTATTATTTACATTTTATGATTAATATTGTATAAATAAGTGTAACTTTCAAATACGTCTTTATTTTTCTTTATATATAAGTCTTTGTTTAATTATTTAGCAGTCATAACCCTCAAAACCTATAAAACCTTATAGATATGTCTCCTATATAGAAGGTGTATATTAATGAAATGTGTAAGGTCCTATATTAAAAAAATTCTTTTATGTTTAACATGCTCTTTATCAGGAATTATTTTCGTTTTTATAAATAAATTATTGACTACAATTATGTAATATCTATTGAGCGAAGTGAGCGGAGCGCTCTACTGGAGACTTTTTCATTTTCTTTGTCATGCATAGGCTCAAAAACTACTTGAGGGAAAATTATAAAATTTTGCAATCAAAAAGACACATAGTAGGTAAAGGTTTTAAAAAATATTTGGAAAATGTCATGTTGTTGCCGAATAATCGTCAAAAACTGATTTCACATTAATATTATGATGAGTGATTTATTACACTGGGCTGCAAACGGCACCTTAAATTTCGCGAGCGCAGCGAGTCGAAATTGAGGGTCTGTTGGCGCCCCTAGTTTATAATAATAATGTAAGTAATATTTTCTTACAATATTCAAAGTTAAGTAGGCAAAAAAATATATATTTCACTAAAGATGAAAAAAAACTGTCATTTTGCTGTCGAAATATAAATATATTATCCTAGATTTATTTCAAACATTTGGTTCCATAGTAAATTTGGTTCGACTATTTTCTTAACTTTGCTTATAAATAAAATTTTGGGTGTATGTTCTATAAAATGTCTCGTGTCTCTATTCTTTTAAATTTTAAAAAGACCATTTTGTATACAAAGTTGAATAACCTTTTATTTGCTTAAGAAAAATAACTTGAAGTAGAAACAAACAACAATAGAAACCTTTAAAATTTAAAGTTTCTCGTTTCAGACAATAATTCTATACGTTTATAGATCAGAGATTAAGCCTTAATTTTTATGTAACAACAATAATAAGGAAACTAAATATTGTATTTTTACAAACGCTTTGCTATTTTAGATGCTAAGTTAATTTATAGTTGTGTTTTGGCAAGAGTTCATACTTGAGATAAAACTGACTTATAGTTCAGAACTTAGCACGTTTATATTCTCTAGGATGCTCTGATAAGTTTTAAATTATTATTTGTTATGACTAAAATAAGGTTTAATTAAAAGTTTTGTAAACTTATACCTCGGTTTACAAAAGCGGCTGCAATTCTTCGACTATGACTAACCAGATCCACTTTTTCCATCTGTAGGGACATTTTTAGTAAGAAAAAGATCGCAACCCAAACGTTGCTATCTTTTTTAATTGGCTAACAAAAAAGGAGGTGCACTGATAATAATTGGTGATAACACAAATTTATGCGTTTACCACTAAGAAAACCCCATTTGTCATATCTCCGCTCTTCCAGAGAACTTCTCTCAATGCCTCGATAAGTATCAGAAAACTGGGTTTCGAGCGACTGTCGGTTTCGTAGTCGTTTGGAGAGTAAGGCCAAACTGACCTCAATGAAATTAGGAGTGATAAATAGGGGAAGGCAGTATTTTAAGCCCGGCCTAAAACTTTTTTAAGTCAATGGAGTGTACGACATGTACTATATTGTTTTGTCGCTGCTATAGCTCATGAACATTTGCAAATACTACTGCACTACATCGATGTATGTGGGCTTCCATCAAAATTAAAATATATAAATATAATAAATTCATAACTATATCTCAGCTTTTTCTCATAAGAGTATATTTTAGAAAATTATGAGTTATAAATGACGTGACTACAAGTATGTTTGTCTTGTAGAGGAACAAGGACAAATTTAAGTTTAATTGCTTTACCATGAATACATTGAGGGGCATAACGATGCAACTTTGAAATCTGTGTAAGAAATATATAATATAGCATTAAAGTGATGTTGTTACTTAATATAGCCTATATCAATCCTTAGATAATATAAAGTTATCTAGTTTAATAGGCACTTCAAATGTTTAGTACTATTATTTAAAAAAAATCATTGTTAGCTAACGAAGTTCATGTCGGTATTTCTTGTGCTTCAGGTTGTACAAAAACCTTGTTAAAATTTCTTATAATATCGTATAAAAACTTATTTATTATGATTTACTTATTACATAGCCAGTTGTTATATTGCAAAATAAAAAAAAAATCTTCTTGTGTACTCCCTTTTTTGTAACAATACTTGTAATATGTGGTTCATATTGTATTTAAAATATGTTGACTTTAGATTTAATATTGTAAAACTTAACAATTTTTCCTAAGTGCTACTAGATTTAAAAATCAAATAAAACTTTCTGATACTGATTAGTTGGTAATGAGAGAATCTATTTTCTTATTTTTTATGTTAACGTAAAGAGAAAGAGAATAATCGTAGACGCAAAATGTTAAGTATATATTTACATATATGTTTCAATTTGCCCTAATTTAAAATATAAACTCAGACGCGTTTGTAACAATAGATAATAAGCAAAATTATATCAGAAAATGTTATATATTCGTATGAAATTTTAACAGAATATAATACCAAATGTAACATAAAGACAGCGGCTTCGCAACATCGTTGTTTTGGATATTTATATTATATGAACATATTATATCACGTTCATATTTATAAAAGAGGCTAAAGGCTTAACTTACTCGTATCTTAACTTATTGTTAAAACACATGAAAAGGAAAATCCTTTGTTAATTTAATCTTTCTTATAAATCCTTGGCTTTGTTTGCTTTGTTTACGTGCGGTAATAAGGGGTTTATATTATCAATGCCAAGACAGACAGATATTATTGAGAATGATCTTAAACACATATTTTTTCAAATCTATTTATTCCTTTATTCAATTGTAAATTTAGTATTATTTAGTAAAGATCTTTATATATATTAAAAAAATATATCTACATTTGTATCAAATCCGCCTCTCTACGTCCTCTCTGTTTTAACAGAGATATTCGATTTAGTTTGGGAACATAATTTGAAACACTTAAATATAGTAAAAATTTACCTAAACAGAACCCTTTTAGAAATAAAATCCTAACCGTTTTATTTAAGCCATAAACTATATTATTATAGTAATATCTCACTCGTAAAACAAGAGCACACCCTCTCCTCTCCCTATCTTGTGTCTCAACTTGATCTGTAGAAATAAAGAAAACAGGGCTGTTTAATAATTATGTTTTATAGTGAAACATAAAACGTTAACTTCAGTAAATACAATTGTTTGACATTTGCAATTGATATTGCGTTTCTAGAAAACGTGTACGTTTATAGTAATATAGTTAATTAAATTTAATATGTATCTCACTAATGTATTACGACCTAGTAATAATTATTACAATGTTAATGTAAGACAAAAGCTTAATTTAAACGTGTGCTTTGTCCCCTTTGTAATACGTAGTGTTTTATTCATAAAAAGTAAAAGTAAAGAAAATTTCAATTTAAAAAGTTTTGTAAGCGGCGAACCTGTATATGATATATATATATTTGTAACTATAAATCATTGACATGCATGAATTCTAGTATTTATCTAAGAATTGCTCATTAGATATCGTAACGTGGTTTTTCATCTATGTTTAGTTTAATTTTCAATTATACTTATTAAAAATACACCTAAAATTTCATAAACAAATATTGGGTCTCTTAAAATGTATCCAAACATAAGATAAAGAAAACTTCAAACAAAAAATGATACAACTTAAAATAATGTATTCAATAGTTTAACTATAATAATTATAACATATAATAATATTAAATTAATATTAGCTTTATACGAAGCAACTAGAATTTATTTTGAATAAAAACATATATTTTACTATATTTGTGTAGTGTAATAATAAATAGTATTTATAAGGCTTTGGAAACTAAATTTTGTAAATTATTTTAATACATATAACGCTCACTATCATCCTCGCAAATGTTGTCAGTTAATATTAATTGTATACAGCGTAAACCGAACGGAACCGAACGAGCGAGCGAACCGAACGAGTCTCAAGAACTTCAATCATGTTATAACAAAACGTCAATGTATCGTATCGTAGTTATTATTAACTTTTATAGCGAACATTGGGCTTTCTATATTGAAATATTCATAATAATGTTATAATCGCAATAATAATGAATGTAATCGCAATTTTAATAATAATATTATTAAAACATCGCCACAACAAGTTTATAGTAGCTTAATAACTCAGATCGTCAAGATGTAACCTTGACTCCGGTGGGTATTTGAAGAGTTAGTTTTCTGATAATGTAATATTATTAGCACAAACATTGGATGTATGAAGTTTAAGTTATGTATTTTGTATTTAAAATCCGCATTTTTTAAAAGAATCCGGTGGATTGAGTACAAAATTTAGTTTAGTAGAAGTTAATACCTATTTTTGGCTCTTTTTGAAATAGTTCAATGGATTTCGATAAAACGTGACTTGTGTTATGAACTACCGCTCCATTAAGTACCAGACAGTGAATAACCTCTTCAAATTCAGTGTTACCTTTTTGTGACACCATAACAGAAACATATTTTTTTTTTACATAAAAAGAAATATATATATAATAAGTTACTAGTAGCAAAAACCTTTACATTTTAATTATGACATAATAAATGTACCTAATTTTAAAAGTAAAGGCAATATTTATGGTCACAACGTTATGGTTTCCAACGTTTGAATTGTTTCAAAGATGGGAAGTTAAAGAAAAGTAAAATGTTCTTTACACATTGTTTTGTTCATAATATTTTACATTAGAGGATACATACCAGTGGCAATAACGTTTGTCGAATGAAATGAATGTATTTATTAGACACAGGGTTACGCCAGCCTGACGCCTACGTCCATACATTTGATTAGAGTCGACATCGGGCGTTTGATGTTTGGCTACAAGCAGTATTTTTTCAAATGATTTTCGGTGACAATTTATTACACTTGTTATCCATTTATTAAATTTTAGCGATGGTCTTACTCCAACTCACACTAATTTAGTTTTAAAATTATGGTATAATAGAAATATTGATATCTTATCCTATTATGAAATATCAAACCCTTACAATAATAATTATGTGTAGGAACTGTCAACAATCCAAGGAATTTCAGGAAGGAACAGACAAACTTTGCAATCATTCTATTATACGATCTATTACTGAGTAAATTTAGTGACACTCATTTTAAAAGAAGTTGAAAGTTACTGAAGATAATAATAATTTGACCATTTGTATTGACAGGGAAACTATATATTAAAATTATACAAAATATAGTTTAATAACCTTGAAGAGAGTTTAAGTTTATTCTTTTATTAATGCTTGTTTTTAATTAATAATTTACAATAATTCAAGTTTTACTATTAGACATTATATTGATATAACAAATTTATTAAACATTTTTATTGATATTATCAAAAAACCGATGTTATAGATGTTTGAAGCAAGAAAAGTTTAAAACCATGTTTATGACTGCGTTGTATTATAACAAAATGTTTGTGTTTCTGAAGAGAACTTTTAAAACCTTCTTTGTTTTTACACTTCAATGCCTTTTTTTATCAAATATTAGAGCAAATAGATATATCAAGGTAAAATATTTATAAATCAGATCACTGCAAAGCCGCTTTATATAAGGTAGATTTTGTAAGTAAATTTATTTAATTAGCTTTTTAGTTATCGGATCGGCTAGAGGTCGATATGTTATGGATAATGAAGTTGAACTTTGGTATCCTTAAGGTCAAAGGTTTGCCGAGTGAATTTATTGATATTCTTGACTTGCTGTTAATAGCAACTTCCTCTCCGGAGTCGGACGCACTCTATCATCACTTATTACAGAAATCTATATATTTTAGATTTTATAATAATTATAGGCCAATATGTTGACTCCGTTAATAACCTAAAACTAAACATTTTTTTTATCCATTGAGTGGTTTTATTGTATTGTAATAATATCCATAAATAATATTCAAGGCACAACACTGTAGGTCAATTAACAAAAAAAAAAGTATTATTAAGTCAACTAGCCAATTAAAGCATAAATCCAAATTTCATGAAAATTCGTCCAATATTTCTTGTGTGTTACGTAAATATACAATTTGTAATAAAACAGCCAGTTATTTGTTTTTTAAACTGTTAGTTTGTATCTGATACCTATTTATTCCTGAATCATGTACTAAATAGAGAGCAGTTACTTTTTTATATATATTCAAATTTTTTTATCTGTACACTTATAAAATTAAATATTTTATATGATTATGTTATTAAGGGGTGATTCGTAAAGATTATATGTTTATTGTTATATTTCGTGTCGTTTCATTAATGCCTTAATAGTTCGTTTAATTAGTATTTTAAATTATAAGTAACACATTGTTTTAATTACTGTGCATTTCTAAAATATAATTACCCTAATTATATGTACTATTTAAAAATACACGATACGATAAAATATACGATATATTTTAAAATCAAACATTTATCTAAATTTAAATATCCAATCTGAAATTAAAGTAAAGCCAACCAAAACATCTCATCATAAATCTTTAACTTGGATGGTTTGTATTTGAATGAGTTAAAGTTTGACCGTCCACAGAGGTCTAATGGATCTGTGTCTAAGCCACAGTTAATTACAGTTCAAAATGTTTTAAACATTAAAGATATAAATATTATTATTATTTAAAATAGTTGTCATATTATATATAAGTATTTATCAACAATGTATATTAGTATAAAGCTTGAGTAAATAATATAATAATGGAAATCGAAATAAAATGTAAGAATTAAAAGAGATTCTTACATTAAAAAATTAAACATCTATAGTTTAACTAAAGGTATGAAAAATATAACACAAAAAACTTGTCAACATTCCTATATTTTTTAGTTTCTAATATCTGACGTTCCTAAATTCTCTTTCAAGTTTTTAACAAAAATTTTGAAGTGGTGAAGTAGGACAATAAATCAATTACGCTACTTGACTCTCCCTTCATTTTGTTAATGCTTTTTGTACTTTTAATTTATATAACGACCTTACCCATTTATTCTCAGTGAACTTATTCAATAAGGTTTTTTCATCACAGTTAGTTGATGAGCAAAAAAATAAGTTCCTCACTAGAACAGAATCCTTAAAAAATTCTCATAAACATTTAAATAACGAACCCTATAAAAATATTAACAAGATGTGGTTCACAAAACGTACTGCTCGATTAGGTAATCCAACCCACTGCCTTTAGTTAAGTATATTAAAGTGACTACTGGAATAGCACTCTATCCATTCAAATTATTTATCAGATCTAAGGTTGTAAAAGTTCTACGTTCGCAAATAACAGCAGTAAAGCTTATCGTTGATAGGTTAATAAAATTACCAACATTTTATTACAAAATTCAAATGGTATTAAAATATTGTAAAGATAACGAAGTTTTGAGGATCGTCGTCATCTGACGCTTATCACTCAACGTTATAAATTAATATAAGATATTATGTTGTTGTCAGCTTTCTAATCATTTGTGTACAAAATTATTAATATTGAGTAGAATGTTATAGAGGATAAAGTTATATATACTGTTCTATAAAGCTATGCAGAAGATAATATAGGCATAAATATAATACAATATAGTAATAAATACATATTACCTTAATTTATATTATTCATGATACAGAAGAAATCAATTGTAGTTCTCCAGATTTGAAGAGATTATTTCACCGAGGTTCAGTTACTTTCTATAGTAATTTATTAAAACACCAAAAAAAAATCCGTTTGTTTATTACAGGTTAAACATGTATATTTTTTATAATAAATGTATTTTCTAATTAGCATAGAAAATAAGAGTAGATTCTTAATTATCACAGCTATCTATCATTCATTTAATCTAGTTCTCCGTTTCTTGTTGATAATAACTTTATCATTATCAACTGTTCCATAAACAACACTGAAGCACAAAACTATAATTATATTTCCTTTCCCTTCGTATTTGTGTGATAAAAATCTATTTTAAGGTTTATTATTTAAGCCTAACTGAAACCGACGGCTTTATCGTTGAAGTTGATTGCTTAGCTTTTTTATCAGTTGACACGAACAAATTACATTTAGAAATAGTATATAATACCTACCTATTTTTTACATATCTATTCATTATCACGGAATCTAAGGAGTAAGAAGCAAATGTGAATCATATATGATGATTGAATAAATAGAAACAAGTTTGAAATTTACAATTATTTATTAATCATATGTTTATTTGAACGATTAATATGTATAATACATTTAAAGATAAGAGATTTAGCATTTTGTTTACTTTACGTTATGCTTAAATGTTTTCTTACTCGCAATATACAGGTTATTTTAATAGTTATATGTTAAAAATGGACGGTGAGAAAGGTACATTGTCACGACCATGACTTCATTTCACGAGAGATTTGGTGAAATCTTCTTATTTATTCATGAGGCGTGACTGAATCTGTCGTCAAGATCTTGACTGTTTATTTACACTCGACATTTTCGTATTATTCAGAATTGTTATAATATTAACATAACTATTACTATATACAAATAAATCGTCATCTTATGTAATAATTTTTTAAATAAATATTCTATCCAAGTTCAAATAAAAAGTACGTAGACCTTCGTGTGAACATAATTTATTTCTGTTTTGTTATTAGTTTTTTACAAATTTGTAATAGTGTTATCTATTACAAATTTGTATAGTTTCTATGTTTAAAATAAATTCAACATTACCAACCAATTTGAAAGCAAGTGACAACTGCCTGGATATGGCAAGAGCGTTCTATCGTGTATGGCACAAGGGGTTTCTTCCAAAGCTTCCTTGCTATAGGTTTCCTAAGAGTTAATGCAAGTGGATCACCAGCTTTCTCACTGGGCGGAGCATACATGTTGTTCTCAACGGTTTTTGCCCAAGTGCATAAATCTAGTGTGTCATTCTTGATGAAAAAATTTAAAATATGAAATTTGACATTTAAAATTAGAATTATTGAACTACTTCAAACTCATTGAAGCAGCTTCTTTAAAATATATTGTATATTGTCTATGATTTTATGTAATCATCTAAGATTATATACTATACAACAATTGACACAATTGGTAACTATTTCTTGTTTTATATATTTTATCCTTTACAACATTTTAAAATTGTGTGTTCTTAAAACTTATTAATAATATCATCTTAATATAACGTTATCTTAAATTAATACGAGTCACGAATGTTACTGTTCCATAAAGTCTTCATAAAGGCAATTTCCTCACTTTGAAGCTTTTTAAATAAATCTTTCTTAAAAGACGATCTTTTGAAGTCGTTTTTCATAAAAGCGGCGCTCAAATTACAAATGGCTATGAGCATTTTATATTTAAAAAGATAATTTCTCAATAATGGCAAATTATATAGTATGAATTTTATTATTACATTAAACAAAACGTGATTATTTCAACAACTAACATAAAATTCATTTTACATAATAGAAAGAACAACGCTTTTAATTATTTTAATTAAAGATAATTCCCAAATCGCATTAATTACATTAAAATTTGGTTGATCTTAGAAAGATTTTTATTAGGATTATTGTTAATATGTATTCAAATTAAGTTCATAGGTTTATAATTTCTGAATTCTATTTTCATATTCTTACATTATCTGAGTTATATGATTAAATATCAAAACAACGATAAAATTTTATAATGTTAGTTTATAATTACTACATTTAGAATTGGTTTTTGTGTATGTTATATTCTTATTCCGACCCTTTTGAGATTTAGGCTTTCATAATACTTGTAATGAAGTAATGACACGACCTCCCCTCGTATTGCTTGAGTAGCTCTTGTTTTATTCTGTGTTATATACATATACATGTAAATACTATTCAGAAATAAGGTGAAGTATGGACGTTGCTTCTTTTAGAAATCTAATATAAATATGATATTCGCGTTAAATAAAACAAAATTGATATCATCATAACATTTATTGAGTTTTGTTAAAACTTTTTTATTAATCATTTACTATTTTGGCTTTATATAACGAATCCCAAAAATTCTACGATAAGTCGCCACATGAAGATGGACCTGAACATTACTACAGCTACTAGTCAACAAATAATATATTTGTCACATTTATTGGTGTTACAGAAAAAAAGTGAATTTTACATTCTATATTAATTAGCAAGACCACAATTAGCCACGAAAAGCTATAAGCTTTTAAGCTCTTTCTTATTAAAGTAAGCATATAAAAGTTTAACAATGACGGAAGATTCACAACGAACTGTTTCAATAAAACGAATGATTCAGAATATACAGCATATTAATACATTAAAATATATGTATGATATTAATGTCAGTCTCCTGTTTTTTCATATATGATAAATATTCGGGACAACCTTTATCCTTAATATAAATACT
The DNA here is from genome assembly GCA_918358695.1 of Melinaea menophilus ssp. n. AW-2005. Taxonomy (NCBI): domain Eukaryota; kingdom Metazoa; phylum Arthropoda; class Insecta; order Lepidoptera; family Nymphalidae; genus Melinaea; species Melinaea menophilus. The sequence continues at coordinate 7,378,741 of OU911043.1, forward strand.
TACAAAGAACTGTTTCTCCCGTTTTTTACGCTCGAGGTAATTCGCTTACTTGGATTCTTTTAAATAATTTGTTTAAGGATCTTAAAAGTAAAGAACTTTTAAAGAATTTGTATGAAAGTATTGGATCGAATTATCGATTCATTGTTATTAAGATTTTAAACAAAATTTAAAATTTATGTGAAAGAAAATTTTATATCCAAAGACAGTTAGGATAATGTATATATTTGTATTGTATATGTATATTGCTTATTATATTCCTTAATATATATTGTTAATAATTTTATTTATCTTTTATATCATGTATTCATGAGGCATCATTTTTTTAATAAATTGATTTATCAACATAAATTCATGTCACCTACTCCTTTATAGGATTTTAAATATATATTTAACAAATGGTTGTTTGTGTGAAAGAAATATCCATTAGGCGTTAAGACCGCGTTCGTATCTCCATCATTTTCTGTTCTTTGTTGTTATTATTTGTATTTGTTTATTTTTTGTATATGATATGCCATAAATAATAAAAGTAAATACATGAATTTTCGTGTGATACGCATTGCCACTACGCATGTTGCTGATACAGTATCAACCACCGTCATGCATCAGCGAAGCTGTCGTAATCGAATACTGCCTAATAGCTGAATTATTCTTTTCATATTATTATTATTATAGCATCCTTCAACTGTAGGCTTTATATCTAATATATAAATAAGATGATTGTATTACAAGGACAAGCAAATCTTTAACTACATTATAACTTCATAGTTTTATTATAAAAAGCATATCTAAACGTATAATGTAACATATACATATAATTTCAACTGGTCGATGACTATAATAATTTTCACATTTGTATTGTTGGAGGTAGGTTAGATAACCTAAAAATAGTGCATGTTCCACCTTGATATAGTCATCTTCCTATTGAACCGAAGTTAATAATACAATATACAGAAACCAATATTAATAAGTAATACTGAACTAATGTTCGGAACATATAATGTCATTCTGTAATTCATACAATTGCACATTTATTACATTTTAACTTCTCGACTAACTTATTATTTTTGAGAATTCTGGCTCGTAATTTTACCCGATGTCTTTTACTGTTTTTCTTGGTAATTCAGAGAGAAATGAGAAATTTCAGTATGCTTTGTATCTATTAACGTCTTAGGAATAATAAATATAACATTTAGAAATAATTAAAACTAAAATGTATATAAGTTTTATTATTTATTTTAGTAAAAAGAACAAAAGTATTTATTTTGTGTTATTACAAAGTATTTTTATCACCATTCAAATTGATTTAAAATGTTATTTAAATGTGCAATATTCGATAGAGATAAAAATTTAAAATATATTTGATTCAAAATATCTTTATTTAGTAACATCTTATTGTATGTTCATAGATGATTGTTCCCTATTCACGTTTTATAAGACCATTTATTATTTTAGGTATCGCAGTCACATATATTAAGATGAGATTATTTAGTATATAGAATTCAATAATGAATCGAGAAAGTGAGTTTGATACTAAATGTAATTTCTCCAGTTGTGTTGACAATCACGTGACAACAACGTGTTGACAATCACGTTATTCACGCTGACACAGATGTCAGGTGACATTGTGTCAGAATGAATAACATGATTGTCAATATACACGGACGAGTAGTTTATGTGTACTTAGAATTAGATAGAAGCTACTTATTCAAGGGATCTCTATTTAATGTAGTGATTCAAGATATTGTAAATTAGTTATAAGCTATAAACAAACTATTAATTCACAATATTAGATCGCAAAGAGATATAAAGAGGAATGCGTTTCTTAAATATAAAGCCCTGTTTAGTTTGGTCAAATAATAAAAAAAAGTGATCACTAACACTATTTTAAATAACAATTTTGTAAAATTTGTAATTCGTTAATATTATATAATACTCTAATATTTATGTATTAACATTTGAACTTTTTCTAAAAATGTCAATGTCAATATTCATCTATTTAACAAGTTATTTTAGATTGGAGTAAAAACTTTCTCTATAAAAGAAACTTTGTAATTTTTGTTAAACAGTTTTGAATCTCGACAGAGAATTGAACAGAACATTAAAACAAGAAACACCAAATATTATTTGGTCTTTTAGTATTTACTAGCTTTTGCCCGCGACTTCGTCCGCGTTTCCGTCGTTTTTCGAAAAAAAATTAGCAGATGTCCTCCCTCATAGTTTTGACGTAACAGGCAGATTCACTTTCGTATTTTAGAAGGGCAATAGTAATATAATATGCCAATCCACAAAACTGTTGAAAAATATAAGTAACCGCAGAATATTATAATATACCCACGCTATACCATACACTCTACCAAGAACATGTTCTTTGAAAATACCTGTCTCGCCATCTACAGGCCTGCCTCGGCGTCTACGGTTAAAGACACCTCGTTGTTTATCGTAGGTATAATACGATGGAACTTCTTCATACAAAAGAGACTTTGCGAAATTATCAGTTTGGCAAAGTCGAAAGAATGCCAATAAAGTTGTTTGTCTAGGGTTCTCTAATCGTTCTGTAACATTTTCGGCGTTAAAATATATACGTTGACCGCCTTCCAGATGAACATCCAGATGGGTCACAGGTGGATATCTTTCGTGAATATTAAAACTTAAGATCCGCCACACAGCTTCTGAAGAGCTGATATATCTGCCTGACTGAAATCTAGTAACTTCATCATGTTCATTTCTTAACGCAAACGTAGCTTGGTCACTGCCCTTGTTAATGTACTTACAAATATATTTAATTGACTCTACACTATTACACATTTCTACATTTATGTGAGCTTGAAATGCTCTGGACAATACAAGCGAATACGGAACGACCCACCTATTATCTAAAGTAACCTGTTGTCCAGACATTCGCTTTTCAACAGTAAAACCACCATTGTCTCTTGAACGGCGACGATATAATGGGTATCCATCATGTCCTGTTACAGTTTCATCCACTAATGCTTTTGGATACCTTTTAGTGCAACGACCGTCTTGCATGCAAGGAGCATTTGCGTTAAATGCACCACATGGACCATGTATCATATGAGTTTTAACAATGTCGTATAACAGGGGATCTGCAGTCGGATCTGGAATTTCAGCACTGATTAATCTGTCTACATCATTAGGTCGAACCTTATCTTTTAACCAAAGCAAGATATGTGCGTGAGGTAAGCCGCGTTTTTGCCACTCAACACTATACATATAACACAATACTTCTCCAAAAATGTTATCTTTGGTAAGAAGATCTATCATTGATTTTAATTTTAAATGAAACACTCTTGCAATAATATCATGGCGGTCATGCGGTGCCTGACCCTCAAGAAGCTCCCGAGTGATTTCATCCCACTTGGGATTGGTAGTTACAGTAACAAATAAGTCGGGACGTCCATATTTTCTTACGTAACAAAAAGCGTCTTGAGTACGTTCATGCATGTAGCGTGGACCACCAGTAAAAGAAGAGGGTAAAATAACTAAACGACCCATATTCACAGTATCGTTATCTTGCTGCATGGCATCGCGAAGGTGCACGTATTCTTCAGCGCGCAGCTGCCTTTGATTAGATCGTATATAAACTAATCTTTCGGTTTCAATTTTTGCGTACATGTCAACAATAAACTGATTAAATAAGCCACGAAAACGTTGAAAGTATACCAATCTATTCCGTCTCACTTGCAGGTGGTAACAATAAAATTGAAGGCATGACACCTTTTTATTATAATTAGGTGCGCCTGTGCGCGGATCGGTTTGGTATACAGCGAAATTATAACCATCTTCCCCTCGACAGTATATCATAGGATATTGCAAACTGTCGTAAGCCCTGTGGGTTTCGAAAATACGTTGCAAACGATTGTCTCTGGAACGTATAACGATATCACGCCTATCACATTCCTGGTCGACCAGTACTACAGCAACTTCATTCGTGGATGGAACGTTATGACGCCCAGGGTGTTCCTGAGTTGGACGCTTATCGGCATTTATAACAATTTTATAATTGTTATTACCATCTTGAGAAAGGGCTTCTAATGCCGATTTAAAACTGCATACGTACGAATTAACCTGATGTAACATGTTCTGAAGTTGTGAAATGAGTTCAGTATTTAAATTCGGAAAATATTGATTTCTTATATTCGACTGTTCGTTGTAATCGGATACAAAATATATTTGAAGAAATTTAGGTTGTTCTTCAGGCAAAAGGGACCCTATCAAATGGTAAACCTGACCTTGTACCTTAAAAGTAGGCATGAAAGGGCCTTCTGAGATTTGTTTAGCACCAAAGGATGTCATTTGGAATGCACTATTATAAGTGCGAATATTATCTAAAAACTGTTTGGATTGCAAATGTTCCCCTAAAAGTAGTGATTTTAAAGGTTCCGGTGGGTCTTCGAACGAAGGCAAATTTATTTTACCTCCAGAACAACAGAAACCAGCAGACTCCTTCCTCCACTTCGAAGCATTACAAAAGGAACATACTACGTTCATATCGCCTATTTCAGAAGATGATCTGTAATCAATTGTGAGGTTATAAGCAAACCCACTTTTATATTTATCGGACCACGCCACCGAATTTGTAGATTGATCTACCACGTGTATATCTAAGTCATTAAGACCATGTCGAAATCTATCTGCAGTAAGACGGGCCTCTCGCTGTTCTTCTGTTTCAAGCGACCGAATATTTTCAATTCTTAATCTTTCATTAGATAAAGTAATCAATTGTTCTTGTCTCAAAGAATTGTAATAATCGCGTCCCGACTCTAGTCGTTGTTCATGCTCATGTTCATCTTCAAGAGATCGAATCATGTTATGGTGCGCCCTATCATTTGTCAAACGGTCTTGATATTGAGTAAAAGTTTCAGATTCTCGAGACAAAATATGACGTTCGCGATCAGCTGTAAGCCGTAATTCCCTCTCAGTGAAGGTTTCGGACTCGCGAGATAAAATATGACGTTCGTGGTCAGCTGTAAGCCGTAATTCCCTCTCAGTGAAGGTTTCGGACTCGCGAGATAAAATATGACGTTCGCGGTCAGCTGTAAGCCGTAATTCCCTCTCAGTGAAGGTTTCAGACTCGCGAGATAATGTATGCCGTTCGCGGTCAGCTGTGAGTCGCAATTCTCGTTGTAAAGCAGTTTCAGCTTCTCGGGATAACGCATGTTGTTCCCGGTCAATGGAACGCCTTAGCTCTCGTTGAGAAGAGCTTTGAGAAGCCCGTGTTGTAGCTCGTCTCGCTCTTTCAGCTGCTAATCGCATCTCTCTTTCTGGAGAGCTTTCATTAGCTCGAGATGTTGAGGCACTAACTCTCATAGAGTTTAACCGATGTGCTCTTTCCTCTTCCGATTCTTGAGAACGCGTCATTCTCATTCTCCTAGCTTGACTCGAAGTTCGAGATAAAGATGGTCGTTTTTTAGGTGGCATCGTTTATTTTATTTTTAATCGACGGTAACTTAAATTCTATTTAGTTACCCAACAAAAAACTTACGTCAGAGGTCCTAACTATAGCTAAGTATATAATAAATAGAATATAAATCTAAGTGCCTATTAAAACTAAAATAATATTCTAATCGAATTATAAATATGTACGTAGGTACCTACAAATTACAAAAGAATAAAAAATGAAAATAAAGCTATACTTAATGCGTGTGCAATACTATCTACACTTACCTACTTCACTTAAAAATGAATAATAAGAAATACCTACAACTACTGTAATTAATCAAAGTACCTATGCTAATACAAAAAAAACCTTAGATGTTCTAAGTACAGCTGCTATATAATAAAAAAATATAAATCTAAGTGCCTATTTAAACTTAAATACCTAATATTCTAATAGAATTAAACTAAGAAATATGTACCTACCTACCTACAACTTAGGTACAAAAAAAAAGAAATGAAAATAAAGCTAAAACACGTGTGCAGTATAGGTAGATAGTAGGCAATATCTACCTATACCTACTTCACTTAAAAATAAATAAAAAATACCTATGAATACTATAATTAATAAAAGTACCTACCTACGCTTTTATCTACTCAATACAAAAAAAACTAAACATAAAATGCCCAAAACTAACCTATCAGTAACTAAAAATCTAACAATAATCTAATCTATCTATCTATTATCTAATCTAAAAATCGAATCTAAATCTACTTAAAAAGAAATAAAATAGGAACTATTAATAGTTAAGAATTTAAACAAAACTAAAACTAATTTAGAAAATAACAACAAAAGAAATTAAAATAAACTATTTAAAGACAAAAAGTCGCGCTGATAAGCACGGTTTATAAAATAACAATTATTGTCTGTCAATAAAGTTCAACACTCTGAACGCATCAACAGCCAAATATTGAATGACGCTTGCGCTCGCCTCCCGCCCCTTTTATACTCTGCCGCCGCGAGCCCCGTCGAGCGCGGCAACCGTTACGCAAAAATAATCCTTATAGCTTGATTCACTATTCACGCGCGATGTCTTGTTGGCGTATTTCATGTAAGTAAGTATAAGTTTGGTGTTTCTATACCGATTTCAATGATTCTTTTTTTATTGAATTGGTGCTAATGTTTATTTTTTTTTTAATTAGGAATGATGGTGAGCATTATTGGTTTTATAAACGTAAAAGTAAACAAATATAATAAGAAATCTCCGAACTGCTAAGCTATCGAGAGTTATGCGTGTTATTGTGAGTTAACTATAAAAGGTAGATATATGCTGTCTTGGAATATTTTTCGTGTATTTTTATGTAGAATATTTCCGTTATACATAGTTTCTATGTAGCTCTAACCATTAAGGCTGCACACGCGACGGAAGCTTAAAAAATCAAGCAACTTCTCCCATTTTCTCAACATTTCCTTTCACTGCTCTGCTCCTATTCATTGTAGTGTGATGAAAAGTATACTATTACCTGCCCAGGAGTATAAAGAATAATTGTACTAAGTTTCGTTAAAATCCGTCGAGTAGTTTTTTTTTCTATAAATAACATACAGACAGACAGACAGACAGACAGACAAAAATTTTTTTAACTGCATTTTTGGCATCAGTATCCAACACTAATCACCCCCTGCTACTTATTTTGTAAATATATTTCATGTACAGAATTGACCTCTCTACAGATTTATTATAAGTATAGATAAACACGTATCATGTTTGATCACAAAAATAAAAATACGCCGTTTTTAACATTCAAGTAAATAACTATAAAATAAAGTTCTACCCTTAAACATTCTTTATCACAAACCAATGATCCAATTAAACCGAACTTGTTATAAACCATAAAGAAATATACATTATATATTAATTCCTTCATCAATAACTTAAAGGGAGTTTTGTTAGATAATAAGTTTTGTTAAAATAACGAGTAATGATTTTATTTTCTACAAATACTGTTGCTAATGAAATCTAAATAGAGGATAATTTTATTCTCCGTTTATGTAAAACAAATACCAGATTTTGTTCGTCCCATCGATCTTGATTGAGATAACAGTTTTGAATGAAGGGTTTGTTATTAACAGTTACTTACATAGAATATTTTACACGGATCTGAGTTATGTGTGTGTTGAATTATATGTTCATAAAGGGGGTTGCTAACCATCAATTATCTACCAAACTTGATTTTGATAAATTAGATTAGATGAATACTTCTGATTAATATTATATATTACATATTATTTTATCTACATGATTCCTTAAGAATATAGAAGTTATAAGAAACAATCCTAAAGTTAATCTTCCTGAAAGGATATTTATTACTTATTTAAAGTAGATATTATAAAGAGGTATGTTTGGTTTTCTTACAGTCTAATAACAAGTCAAGAAATAAGATTTCACCAGAAAATTCAAAAATGTATTAGACTCAAATGCAAATGACAATAAAATACAAAACCAATCAAATTAAAATCTAAAACTATAAAATAATGTTAAAAAAGTTTACCCAAAAATAAAACCGAAAATATTAATATTTTAAAGATAAATTCAAACGAGTTTTATCTCAATCAACCAAATTGCAATCAAACTTATGTATAAATTTCAAATATCAAAGATTTTACGATTAAGACAACTTTGTGAATTCTCAGAAACTAATTACTTCTTGAGATTAACGTACAATCTCGTTATAATTAACTCAAAGACTTGACAAGTTCTTTAAAGCTTCACCGTGATAAGTTTAGAAGTCATTTGAGTTTGTTTTTCACATTCCTATACTACCTACCTTCACACTTCACATACAACAAAGATTCCGTAATCAAAAGGAAATTATAATTTAAATGGTAAATTTACATATGAAATTAATATAACATACTTTATATACATATTAAATATGTTGTGGGTTTTGTTTTAGCAGCTACTGGTAAATATTTTGTAAGGATCACTTGCTTATTGATTTTATAATATTTGTATTTATATACATTAAATATATAAGCCTAAGCCGTTGTTCACGTTGTTACTGTATATAATTTTAAATCTAACATTATCCACAGGTTTTATTAATTTATTAAGGATTGGGCATTGATTTTTATTTTAAATGAATTGATCGATATATAACTTATTTGTATACATATATTTTAATTAAGAATTAAATGTATTAATTAATATTTACGTTACATTGTTCTTGACCAGTTTATTATACGTGATCAAAATAAACAACATTCCTTTGGCGTCAATAATATTGAAACAGATTGCTTGATTGTTTTAGTGATAGTTTATAAATATCTTGAGATTATCTGTAATTATCGAGATTAAATAAAATTGTTTGTGGTTTCTAAAATCCAAATTCACTTTCATGAAATTGATAGTATAGACATATAATTAGTTATATAAATATATAAAAATAACATGTTTAAAATAAAGCTATGATTATATATGATTACTGTATTGAATATTTAAGTTATCAAGTCAGTGTTAACCTGATGTAGTTGGTTAAGCAGTGATTTGACAACACTGTATATGTCATATTATTATTTATAATTTAAAGTAGATGGATGTGTAAATATACAAATTTTGTTTAAAATAACGATAACTTATAGGTATTGACTAAAAAAATTTAATCGTCTTTGACGAAAAATTGCATTCCAAGTGAAAATTAAAACTTGTATAATAGAGTACAAAATAAAAATTACTTAAAATAAGTTATAAGCTACTTAGTTCTGAAAGAAATATAATGAAAAACCAACTATGTGTTTCATGTTGTTTTCAAGAAAACGCTGAAATTATAAATACAATTGATTTTAAGTTCAGCAAACAAACAATGTTACATCATAAGCGTCAGAATAATACAAATTCCAACGACTTTTTATTGTCGTATGTTATAAGTGACACGGAGAATCGGTGTAACTTTCTCTATATGTGGCAGTCAACTACTTTTCAGTATATACCTTCGTTTTCATTTAACGTATTACTTATCTGAACACCCTTTAATATAAGAAATCATTTCGCAGTTAACTACGTTTGTCTGAAAACAAGTATCATTAACGAATCCTCAACTTGAACTCTTTGATGAAGATTGATTGAGTTCATCAATCTTATTTACAAAAGTTCGTAAACGAATAAATTCTTTCACAAATTAAATAATATAAATAATTGGTTGTTCCATAATTAAAATAAAATTCTCTTTTCTACAATCAAGGTCTTAAAATTTAAAATGTTTCGCTGCTTCTTATAATATAATGGAATTCACATTTTCAAAGAAACACTTCACTGAAAAGAATATATCGGCAAAAATACCGAGTGGAGTGGATTTCTTCCAATTTCTGACAATAAATAGACCTTAGTAGCCAATAACTACGTGTCTTTGCAAGTCTTAAGGGATTGTCGTATTAAGCCATATGTGCTCCAAACATTTATAGAAATAAAAAGAGCAGATTCAATTTGTATATATGTCTAAAATATATATATTCTTTAATAATATCCATGGAAAACTAAATTATTCGCTATGTTTTTATTAGTACGAATTATTCGCTATGTTTTTGTTAGTTCTCTTTCGATTTCAGAGTTTTGATGATTTATCAAAATCAATTTATTAATTTGAAAGATATGGATCCAATGAAATATGAACTTTTATATATTTTTTATACATATTTCAAGGTTATATAAATAGATAATTCATCTAATGCTCAGTAATTATTGAAATTCACAGCAATAGTTAGCGCGCTTGAGAAATTGTAATTAATGAGGAGTAAGATCAGGGAAAGTAAGGCAGGGAAGAGGTTTAATTAATAAATGTTTTTCAAGTTATAATTCATTTATAATAACAAATGGTCAATGGTCAATGTACAGTTGTTAAATATTTATAAACTACACCGTTTTCTTTTTAACTTAATATATGTTAATAGAAAACTTCACAATATAGATAAGCCATGGAAAAGGAATCTTTATAACATTAGTCCAGTGTTTGAAGACCTTCTGCTGAGCCGAGGTCGTTTTATCGACTCACATTTATATTGTCTGGGAGTTGTTTCATAACAAAATAGAAACAAGTATAATTTTATAAAAAATCTAAAAATTCTACTAAAAAAAGGGTTTCACGTAAAAAACTTAGCATTAACATCGTAAAAGTCTTCTTTATATCTACAAACAAAGCATAAACCAAACTATAAAAATGGTTTTGAAATACTGAAAACAGAGCATGATAGCTGTGAAATTTAAAATATAAAAAAAGTAGTCATTTATATCAGATTTTGTATTTATTGGATTGATTGGCCATCGACACTAACATTCAAATGGATCCTATGTTTCAGATACTGCACCACATTTCTGCCGCCCATGGACTTTTACAAATATTCAAAGTTAAGTTTCCTTAAGAGATTGAGAGAGTTACAAAAGACAATTAAGAAAGAGAAGAGGGAATCAGTTTCCTACCTCTTTAAATCAACTCATAAAATCACTTGGGCACTCTTTTTGCCTCACACTCGACTTTCAGAGTCAAAAGGAAAGCATCGTGTACCATGTATTCTGAGGTGTCAGAGCTCAATATCAGAAAAATGCAACAGTATCTATTTTCTTTGGACGTTCATAAGTCGAGTGGGCCGAATGGCTTTATAAAATAATAATATCATAATCTTAAAATTAAATATAAAAACACTGGAACAAAGAAACGGATCTATAAGCACGCAATTTAAATCACTGAAGTTGAAAATCGAAATTTTACAATAGATTTCTTCCGTGACATGGCTACTACTACTAAGGCTTACTCACTAAGGCACGGTATTTCGATTTCGATTGCTAATTAGAGAATGTAATCAAATAAACACTAGTTACAATTTTGGGAAAATTCAAGAATAATTAAATTTCAGAAATTCCACTCTAACGAAATCGGTAAAAAACAATCCTTAAATCCTTAAATCCTCAATAATATATGGAACTTAAAAGATAAAGTATATTTTTTAAGTTCCATATATTATTGATCTAGTATTTTTTCAAGCATGTACAACAAACTGATAAGCAAATACAATATTAAACCAGTTAAGATGCAAATACCCAGGGTATTTCCCGAACGAACTTTGACGAAATTATATATGTTAATAGAAAAACAATTAATTTTTAAGTAAAATGATTATGAAAATAAAATCATTAGATTACACACAAAAATACATTGTAAAAAATTTTACATTAATTTTTATACACACCAATTATTTTTTTTTTTATTAAACTCAGTAAGACCCAATAGATGTTTTTCGGTTATATAAAAAAAAAATCCCTACATATTTTCAGGACATCCATCCATCCATCCATCCGAGAAAAGTGAAAACAATACAGAACGAAGAAAGTTCGTTAGTGAATATTGTAAAAATACGTTCTCTTTATTTCTACATTATATACGAGTACATTACTTGTGTAATTCAACAAAGTCCTTTGGAATATGTATAAGAATATGATGACGACTTCGTTTAGCTTTTTGATTTATTCGTTTTTTAGTTAGAGATACCTAAATGTTTAATAATTTTATGAATAAAAATAAGTAAGAAAACCTTAAAAAAGCCATAAATTGCCTTAGGATCTCGTTAGTGATGTCAGCTTTTACGAAGATAGATAATGACATTTTAAAACTTTGAGTATTCTTAGGGCTATTTGTACCAAAATTTGTCTCAACCACCAACACTAAGAAACCCTGAAACTCTTGAAGGATCTACACAATTACTCGTATATCTTTGGAGAGTAATATAAATAGTGATAATATATCATTATAACATACGATGTAACATATTGAAATATTTAATGTTATAAAATAACAAATATATTTTAAAATATTGATGATAGTTAAGATGAAAAATCTTCTGTAAACTTTTTCAATCACGAAATCTCTTTGGGACTAACTGATAAAAGGTTAAGAATATCATAACTTTAAATTTTCTTCAAATAGTGTTTTGACAGATAAAGTAAATTGAAGCGTATTTAACAAACTTAAAGGATATATTAAAACAGATTCACACCTTGGTAATAGATATAAAAAAAAGTAATGAAAACATATTATAAATTTTCGATGAAATGTTATTATCGCTACCAGAGATTGTAATGTAAGTATTATTGTAAAAAAAATATATAATTAATTTATTGTATTAGTCTTAAGAATATGCAAGACATAAAAATTTTCTTCATTATATCATTAATCGTTTTTTTTCAAATAAGCACAAAATGAAAAAATACATTTTTAATAGATTTGTGGACATTTAAATAGATGATTTATTATTTCAGGAGCTGGGGATTGGAAAAGTAGACAATGTCGCTAGGGACAGCTAGTAAAAGAAGGCTTTAATCAGAAGCTTTATAAAATATATGCATATACATTAAGGTTTTAATTTATAAATAGAACAAACAATAAATAAGATTGCTAAGTCATAACTCCACAAACAATTTATAACTCTCTCAAGATAATAACTCTCCATAACAGAAACGCTCACACCATCTCCTCCTCACATCACCTCTCTCATTACTACTAAAGACAAGGGATCTTAGCACTCCCGTCCATCACAATACTTGGTATTGTAAAGTAATCAAGTGACACATGTGTTTTATTTGTTTATTTAGGTTTGACTTGTTCAGTAATCTTTATATGGTAAAGAAGTAAAAATATGGAAATGGTAACGGTTTCAACTAGTTATTTCCAGTGACGATATCCCGAGTACAGAACTTGCTTTAGAACACACAAAATATTACTTCAGAGCTAACACCAAACAAGAAAAGTGTATATATTATACGCATCTTTGTTATAATTTTTAAAACAAACCCTCAAATGTAAAGGTCCATACTACAAAACTAACTACTACCTGAATAAAAGGACTCTCGAATAGAAATTTATATTTTCAAATGCGATTAAGTCAGAATCGTGTTATTTACATACTTAATATGTTAACTTTAACTTGGTTCTTATTATGACACCTAATAGGAAAATATTTAGATAATTGCTATCATCGACAGTGGATATAGGCAATTAGGAGTAGTTGCAGATGCATTTCTTAACTTGAGAATCAGGACTGGAGAAAAATAGAATAGAAGAAATTTTGAGTTTCCTCAAACAAAATCAAATTAATGTATCATTAAATGCCGATACTTGAATTAAATTAAAGTAAACTCATTTAATTAAAAACAACAATACAGGATGTGTTTACCAAACATTTTGTAAGTTTTTGTATTTGATCAATTCATGACCTTATTTTAAACTAACTTACCGTTCACTAATATATATTTCAATTTTTGGATTATTCTGGCTTTGACAATCCCATTATTCAGATCAGATATAAATTTCGTTAAAAAACTATAACTTTTTACCCATTTATTATCTTTTTTTGTATAAAGATATATATTTTTACATAACGTTACATGAATGAACAGCTAATGCAGAAAAGTAATACCGATATAAAGAACGATATATTTACTTTTACAGTTTACTGTTTAACTATAATAATCTGTACACTTGTACTTAGTACAAATTAGAAATAATATTTAACAAACTCTTAAATAAAATAATACAGAATAAGATTTAAATTAAATAATTATTGTGTCCTAATTATCTTTTTCTAACACATTTTCCTTTCCAATTCCAAAATGTTACTCCAATGATTTAGAAAATTACATTTATTATCATTTATTATTAATATCACGACATCAATTGTGATTTACTAAGCACTTGAAAGATTTCGCGAGAGCAAAATTCAATCTTTAAACAGTCGAATAGAACATTTAAGTACGTACTCTTTAAATGAATCGTAAAATATAAATTAAACATTGAATGAACAGCTATATTTGTAATCGGTTCTTAATGTTAAGTGTCGCGTTTCAACCATCTTCAGTAAATCGAATGATTTCGTAAGATAAACACCGAGTGATTCTCAATCTGCTGTTTCATTTATGTGAGTCAAGTAAATTGTCCATTAAACATCTTTCACCAAGTCTTTATGAAAACCGAGTTAAAAATTATTTCAAATCTATAATGCTAACAAATGAGCTATCATTTTATAATCACGACATACTAATATTTTCTATTATTTTATTGCTTACTAAAATAAACAAAAACTATTATTTTCCTACATTCCAATATAGTTTGGATTAGTTGTGTTGCAATATTTGAGGAAAAATTATTGTAATTATCTTAAAGTTTATATTTTATTTACCTCACAATAGACATAACATCATATGTATTATTCTATATCTACATTCACAAGATATTTGAAAAATATTCCTGTATATAATCGACATATAAGTTATTATATTAGTAGGATTATTCATGAATTATTAATTAAATGAATAATATAAGCATTATACTAGATGAATGTATAATGCTTATATTACATAACATAATAATATAATATTATATTATTATGTTATATAATAATATAATATTATATTATATTATTATATAACATAATAATATAATATAATATTATTATGTTATATCTATTATATAAAAATGAATCGCAAAATGTGTTTGTAAGCGCATAACTCAACAACGCATAGACCAATCTTAACAATTCTTTTTTTTAAATGTTCCTTGAAGTCCAAGGATGACTTTAACGGCGAGAAAAATTCGAATAATTTCCAGGGAAACCCTAAAAAAGCCCTTTTCCTTTTCCTATACAAATATTTTCTAACTAAATGTAGAGTCAATTTGAACTGTATTGCTATTCAATAAAGTTCATATTAAATTACAAGCACTCATTGTTGTCTAAACAATGTAGGTGTGTTGCTAACGTGGAAGAGTCAATTCGCGCTTTATTGTCGCTGCACAACGTTCAAATTTAATCAAATGAATGTGTACACCCGACCAAATTGAAAAGTCAAAAAAAGTAAATGTAAGATTTGATTGGCCTTGGAATATTCTTTCTTTTGTTTTAGTTTCGGAATGCGACATAAATTGTCATCAGTTTTCACGTCATTGCATCTGTCAAACAAACTGCGTTAAAAAGCGTTTATAATATTTAATAATTAATTTTGATTGTATAAATACCTGTGATTAATAATTATTTCATGTGATATGCCTATAAGACGAAGTAATTTAAGTAGAAGAACCCGAAATGCTACAAACCAAATTAATTACCGATCTTATCATACTGCACATGAACGTGACGACCGAAATGAACGCGAAAGAATTCGTATATCACGAACGCGGGAAGCGAGAGCGAGAGATTCAACTAATAATCGCGAAAGTTTGAATCGAGCTGCTTTCAATTAAGATTTGTCAATTGACTACAGTAACCACCAATGTGTTGCTATTGGATCTATGAACTTGGTTTGCTCTTATTGTAAGGCATTGAAATACAAAAATGAAGCAAATGGATTGTGTTGCGCAAATGGGAAAGTGAAATTGATACCATTGGATCCACCACCAGAGCCATTGTACTCATTGGTTTCAGGAATAGAACCAGATTCCATACACTTTTTGTCAAATATTCAACAATATAACATTTGCTTTCAAATGACATCATTTGGGGCAACAAACGTAGTTCGGGAAAATTTCATGCCAACTTTTAAGGTATGTATTATAGCAGTTAATCATTATTATTTTAATGAACAAAATTTCCTGTTAACTAAGTAAATATGTGTCATTAACCTTCAGTTCCCTGAACCCCAACACATATATTACTTAGTCATTATATTATTTGGTGATTCAGTATTAGCAACACTTTTATTATTTTGAAACACAATATAATTATTTGATGATGGATATTAGTTACAACTAATTATTACATATTGACATACCTAAGCATATCAATTATTATTTGGTGATTCAAATTAAGAGACAGATATACTTTTTAGGAACAAATATTATTTCTATTTGGCAAAAATCATTTTTTTTAATTTACAGATACAAGGCCAAATATATCATAGAGCAGGTTCACTGTTACCAGTGTCAGATAGCAATTACAAATTTCTGCAAATTTATTTCATGGGCAATTCAACACGAGAAATTGATATGCGTTGTTCACATAACAATTCACTAAAGAGGTCTATTGTAGAACAATTACAAACTTTATTTCATGAGTACAATCAATTGATTATGTTGTTTAAAACTGCACTGGATTGGATGCCATCTGATAATCACAAAATTGTAATCAGAGCTGATAAAACACCTGTTGGCCAACATGCAAGACGTTTTAATGCACCAACTATTGATGAAGTTGCCATCGTTGTAGTTGGAGAAAACTTGGAATCCCGTGATTTTGTTTTACATCGTCGGAATGATCAATTATAACGTATAAAGTAAACACACCGCTCATATGACGCACTGTAATATCCCATTATATTTTGGCAAGGTGAAGATGGCTATGATTTTTCAAACAAGATGATAAATCCCATTACAGGTAATAAAAAATATTAGTTTAGCTATGGAGATATATTATCAGTCACTATATTATTATTTTTTTAATTTTCAATATTATGAAAACAAAAATCTATTTTCAGGTTCCGAAACCA
The DNA here is from genome assembly GCA_918358695.1 of Melinaea menophilus ssp. n. AW-2005. NCBI lineage: Eukaryota > Metazoa > Arthropoda > Insecta > Lepidoptera > Nymphalidae > Melinaea > Melinaea menophilus. The sequence continues at coordinate 7,395,654 of OU911043.1, forward strand.
ACAAAAAAGTCAGTTCAATGAACTATTATTCCTACCGCCTAATGATTCGTGAAAATGAAGACAATCACATACTCAAATGTCGGCCATTATATCACAAGTATGTTGTAGAAATGTATGTTAAAATTGAAACGGAGAGATTAACTTTCATTAGGTTGAATCAGACCAAACTCAGATCTGAAGAGTATATTCACCTTCGAGATGCGATTAATACTGATGGAAATGCACAGAATGTTGGTCGGATGACTATTCTTCCAGCAACATACATCGGAAGCCCTCGACATATGCATGAATATGCTCAAGATGCCATGTCATATGTTCGTCATTATGGTACAGCAGATTTGTTCATCACATTTACATGCAATCAACACTGGATAGAAATCAAGCAGGAGTTATTCCCTGGGCAATCACCTATTGATCGTCATGATATTACAGCCAGAGTCTTTAGACAAAAGTTGAAATCTTTGATGGATTTCATTGTGAAACATTATGTGTTTGGAGAGACACGCTGCTGGATGTATTCTGTGGAGTGGCAGAAACGGGGATTGCCACATGCACACATTTTGATTTGGTTAGTTGAAAAGATAAGGCCAAATGAAGTTGATGCAGTAATATCAGCTGAAATTCCTAATGTAGAAGTAGATCCTGGATTGCATGAGGTAGTTATTAAAAACATGATACATGGTCCCTGTGGAACTCTTAACCAAATTCACCGTGTATGGTGGATGGTAAATGTTCAAAGCGATATCCACGGACATTAATATCTGAAATAATCACTGGTAATGACGGTTATCCTTTGTATCGTCGCCGATCGACAGCAGACAATGGAAGATCAACAATTGTCAAATTAAATCAACAAGATATTGAAATAGATAATCGCTGGATTGTTCCATATTTACCCATTTTATCAAAGACCTTCAAAGCGCACATCAACGTTGAATCTTGCCATTCAGTAAAATCTATTAAATACATTTGCAAATATGTAACCAAAGGGAGTGATATGGCTGTGATTGGTATTAATGCAGAGAATTCCAATGATGAAGTTACCAAATACCAAATGGGTCGCTATGTTAGTAGTAATGAAGCAGTTTGGCGAATATTTTCTTTTCCTATTCATGAAAGACACCCTACTGTTGTTCATTTAGCTGTTCATTTAGAAAATGGACAAAGAGTATATTTTACAGCACAGAACGCAGTAGAAAGAGCTTTACAGCCACCATCTACTACATTAACCAGATTTTTTGAGATATGTCAAAACGATGATTTTGCTCAAACATTGTTATATTCTGAAATGCCAAAATATTATACTTGGAATCAATCCTCAAGGAGATTTATACGACGGAAACAAGGAAAACCAGTTACAAGATACCCAGATATATTTTCTACCGATGCGTTTGGTCGAATTTATTCAGTACATCCAAGCAATGATGAATGTTTTTATTTACGACTGCTATTAGTCAATGTACGTGGCCCAACATCGTTCCAACATGTACGAACTGTTAATGGTGATTTGTGTGGATCATACAGAGAAGCTTGCCAACGTTTGCGATTGCTAGAAAATGATGCTCATTGGGATCAAACTCTCAATGATGCTGTAATATCATCACAAGCTCATCAAATACGAACATTGTTTTCTATAATCATATCTACAAGCTTCCCATCAAACCCAATGGATTTGTGGATCAAGTACAAAGATAATATGTGTGATGATATTTTGTATCAAATACGGATTAGAAGGGGAAATCCAAATATACAAATAAGCGAAGAAATTTACAATGAAGTATTGATTTCAATTGAGGACATGTGCTTGATGATGTCAAACAAATTATTATTTCAATTAGGCCTGGCCGCGTCCAATCGTCCAATGCATGATGCTTTTAACGAAGAGTTGCACCGAGAAAAACTGTATGATCTCAATACTTTGAAAGAATTAATTCAAACAAATCCACTATTGAATGAACAACAGAAGTATGTATTTGATACACTTATGAAAGTAATAAATGATAAAAGAGGAGGGATTTACTTCTTAGATGCACCTGGTGGTACAGGAAAAACTTTTTTGATTTCATTGATATTAGGAACAATTCGCTCACAAAATAAAATTGCACTTGCACTCGCTTCGTCGGGAATCGCAGCAACTTTGCTTGAAGGTGGTAGAACAGCTCATTCAGCACTAAAATTACCATTAAACATGCAAAGCAACGAAACTCCAACCTGCAACATTTCGAAGAACTCTGCAATGGCAAAGGTTTTGCAGCAATGTGGATTGATTGTTTGGGATGAATGCACGATGGCACATAAAAAATCTTTGGAGGCTTTAGATAGAACCTTACAAGATCTCCGGAGCAATCATAACCCATTTGGTGGTGCCATGATTTTATTAGCAGGAGATTTTCGTCAAACATTGCCAGTGATTCCACGATCAACGCCAGCTGATGAACTTAATGCATGTTTAAAGTCCTCCAATTTGTAGAAACCTGTGAAGGTATTACACTTAAGCAAGAATATGCGTGTCAAGTTGCAAAATGACAAATCTGGAGACATATTCTCTAAACAACTCATTGACATTGGTAATGGCAAATTTCCTATAGACACCTTGACTGGTTGCACTAACTTTCCTCAAAGTTTTTGTCAGTTTACTAGATCAAAAGATGAACTTATTCAAAAGGTGTTTCCAGATGTTGCTCAAAATTATAGAAACCATGATTGGTTGAGCGAACGGGCTATATTGGCTGCAAAAAACATAGATGTAAGTGAATTAAATTTCAAAATTCAAGAACAAATAACAGGCGAATTGAGGATATATAAATCAGTGGATTCGGCTACTAACCAAGATGATGTCGTCAACTATCCGCCTGAATTTTTAAACTCGCTGGATTTACCAGGATTGCCACCTCACAATCTTCAATTAAAGGTTGGATCGGTAGTAATAATGTTGAGAAATATCAACCAACCGCGTCTTTGCAACGGCACACGGTTAGCGATAAAAAAATTATTGAACAACGTGATAGAAGCAACTATACTGAAAGGAAAGTATAAAGGAGAAGACGTTTTGATACCACGCATCCCAATGATTCCGACTGATGTACCATTAAAATTTAAACGACTACAATTTCCAGTGCGGCTTGCTTTTGCTATGACCATAAATAAGTCCCAGGGGCAATCATAAGGTGTTTGTGGTATTAATCTAGAAAACCCATGTTTCTGACATGGTCAATTGTATGTTGCCTGTTCCCGTGTTGGAAAACCATCAGATTTCTTTATATATTCACCAGGTAATCAAACAAAAAACATTGTGTATCATAAAGCACTAAAATAAAAATAAAACAGATTTTTGTTAATAATTATGATTCACTTGATTTACAATAACGCGATTACTGAAAATACTTATATACGTTTTATTTCATTATTTTTTATTTCATCGGTTATGAACCCTATGTTAATAATAATAGTAATAAATAATTAATTATCTCTATACTTTGTAATTGAAGCACCCACTTTATAAATATTTGTCACCTTTAGGTTCCCACTATCCCTTTAGATTATTTTTCAATCAGGTTTGAACCTTAAGTTCCCCTCTTGGTTTGAAGCCCTTTGGCAGACATCCCAATCGGGGTTTTTAGTGGGTCCTAAAAGGGTGACCAAAGTTCGTGGAAGCTAAGATACTTAAGTCACCCGAGCTGACCTTTTTCTTTAATTCTCCTGAACAGAACCGTCACCATGATGATAGGGCGATGTGTGAGGATCAGAAGAGTAAAAACGTCTTAAGGTCGAAATATAAACTGCCACATTCCAAATCTATTTGACAGAACGAAGTCTGCCGAGTTGTATAAAAATTGTTGTATTTATTTAAAAACAAAAATCATTTTTCATGATTTATCTTTTAAAATTTAAATGTTTTGAGTTTAACTTTCATTGTATGTATTAGTAAAAACCACCAAATACTTTTAATTATGGACATCTTAATGAAATGATAAAGTAACATATTAAAAAAAGGATAATTTTACGATTTATTTATTATATTATTTAAAATATTAAATGATAAAAAAATCCAGAATTCTTAATATATATAAATCACGTGTCGCGTTGTTTGTCCGCGATGGACTCCTAAACTACTTAACTGATTTTAATAAATTTACACACCACGTACAGTTTGACCTAACTTAAAAGATATAATAATTTTCAACTCAATTCATAGTCGCAGTATTATTTTATTGCAAATTATTAGTTTATCATTTTGCAGTTAGCTCCGAACAATTCTAAAAGATGGCGGTATCTATTAACTGGATTGAGTAATTACGAACTTACGAATGAGGTAGGTAGGGTAGATATCTCATTCGTAAGTTTAGTGTTCCAAGTTATTTACTAAAAACTTTGTAATATACAAATAGTGTTATAAACTTGGATAAAATTAAAAAAATAATTATAATTATTTTGTTTTGATTTTTGCTTAATATCGACTATAAGAAAACATTATGGTTTTCATGACAGATGTACTCTGAACGTTACCCCTTAAATAGTTTACTACAATGTAATATATCAAAAACAATAGTCACAGCAACGCGTGACCGGGTCTGCTAGTAATATAATAATATTATATTATATAACAAATGGTTTCAGATCCATTGTCTAGCGCATACCGACGAAATATTTACAAAAAGGAAGAAGAGTTTTTGTATATATTTGGATAACTTGAGTGAAAGTTACCACATAAGATGCTTTGTAGAATTCATTGGTTGTAAATTGAACCAATCTCCGCATCACTAAAGAACACCTGAATAATTTCAACTTTTTTATTTCCTCTGCTTCAAATCCAACTGATTGTTTAATTATAGTGACCGTGTAATAGGTAATTATGATTATACGATAGTTATTTGGAGGCTTATTGTTAATTGTAATACAACAATATTAAAAATATACCGCTTTTCTTCATTGTGTAAAATAGATTAATAGTATATTATAAATATTGCTTAATTCGCTTTTAATTATTGAATAAATAAATTAAAAATTTATATTTATATTTTTGTTTTTCAGTTATTCTCACTCAGGTTTAAAATTTTGGTTCGAAATATAGTCAATAATTATTTTATAATTAAAGTTAATTTTAAAACTATTAATTACAACAACAACAACACTACTTACAAATTGCTTATAATCTTATAATTTTCAGAGATAATGTTAATGGCAGTAAATAAATACTGTAACAACATTAAAAACATTCATCAAATTTCCCTTATAATGACTGGCAATTAGTACTCAACTTCACAGAATAGTAGAAATTCGACTCTTTACATATTCCATTTTACTAAACTCATAAAGGTACTTTTTTATTGGTATTTTAATATCGTATAATTATGTTATAAGATATTATATTATCTTACAATTAATATGTGTAAGAAATAAAATATAAGATTCTATTATCATATTAGCTATGGTTGCAAGGATTAAATAACACTTGTCAATTTTTTCAACACATTCTGGATTAGGAATAAATGTTGTGCGACTTCGACGATCTCTTCAATTTTGACAACAGCGCTTGACAACGTTCCTTGTCTCAGTAGATCAAGGTGTTTTTGAAATCAATGGAAGTGTCAAACACAGAATCAGAGCAATGTAGATGAAGTGCCAACATTTCATAGAAGCTGACAGCAAATTTCGTTTTCCCCAGAAAGGTTGAAATTTGTTAAACAATAATACCAAATATGGATGGGAATGTTGGACTACGAAAATAATAGTTTAACTGCAAATATATAAAGTTAGAAAGTCTTATTATTAAATAATGAAAATTAATCGTTTTTTTATTTTAAAAAGATATAATCAAAATAAAAATAGTCATATCTCATAAAAATTTAACAAATGGAAATATTCAAATCACTTCAAAAATACGTTCACGCATGGAAAACCAGAAAAGAAGTAGTAATAATATTAAGTACATATCTAAAATAAAGATTTTATCAATCGTCTTATGCAAATAGGAACAGGCCACCATATGCGATCAATTTTATAAGACAAATAAGAAACTCATCACAAAATGATAACAATATTTCAATTTCAGCAATAATATGATCCTTTATATTCTACTTTTTTTTAAGAATAACACGATGTTAAAATAAAACCTTGTATTCAAATCAATTTATTTTGCCATATCAGTTATGATATAATATGTAGAGGGTATTTTTTAATAATAATATTAATTAATATTATAACTTATATGAGAAACAAATGCAAGGACTTTTGTTTTAATATATTTTTTTGTTCAAGGTTTCATTATTAAGAGCTAGTCTTGCCAAATGGTATTTTATTCAGGAATTTTAAATGTCAATACGATTAAACTGATTAAACACATGCATATATTTGCATAAAAATTGTGTCTCACAAAATATTTTTTTCGACAAAAAGATACGATTTGTTTCTATAAAATAATAACGGTAATTATTACGAAATTAATAACATTTTACTTGATATATTAAATGTTAATAATTAATGTAATGATTGATCCTTGGATGAATTGTAAATAATGGGAATCTGATCATTAATGGCTTTTTTTGATTACAATGAGAAGGGATCGTTACTTAAATAGATGAATGACTTACTTGTTGCTGCCATCCTTTATTAGCCGAAAATATACTTTAATTACAACGATGAGTACAAAATGAATTGATTAACCACATTTAGTTTCTTTATTCCTCTTATTATTGTGTAATACATTGTTTTTTTATCCCTGATCATTGCCGGTACAACTGCAAGAGGTTGGGTGGTGTGAAGTGGGAATATGAAAATCATCAGCGAGCATTAAATCATTAATCTCGATACATACAGAAGACACAAATAAATATCATGTCTCTACGAATATAGAACGCCAAATTAACAAACATTTTACTATCTTGGATTCCCGACAACTTAAAAAACTTTTTATTGTGCTTTGTATAATTATATCTGTAGGTATGTTCTAAAAGCAAATTATGTTCCGTTTTTGGCTAAACATGGAACCGCGATTAAAACAGTATAATGTTTTATAATTTTCTACAACCCAATATTGTAAAGAGCAAGGGTCTCTCGATAGAACAGTTTGACAACGATAGCGATTAGTATACTTTATTAAAAATTATAGATTTGAACTCTTTCAAAGAAAACATATATACTAGATATACAATGCAAAGTTAAAAATTTTATTAAAATCGATCCAGTAGTCATTGTAAATTAATGAATGGAATTTCTGTTTTCTTTCGAAATATTCTTTTTTTTTCTTCAAAAGTAAAAATATTTTATTTACGATTATTGTATGTTACATATAATATGCTTTTCTACGGTTTATTGAAATAAATTATGTTGATAACCAATATATTACAAAATTTGAAATAATTGAACAAATAAATAGAGATCTATTTAAAACAGTTTATTACGAATTTAAAATAAAAAGTATCACCGTGTCCGACTATCCGTATTTCATAAATATATATTTCATAGACTCATTAAAAAAAAATCCAATGCCAATAAGTTCGCCAGTTAATATAAGTAATGCATCCTACTATTTGAGATATTTTATATATCTTATTTGAACTAATTTACATTACGATAGACCCAACACTAAGGGTCATTATTTTATATCAGTATCAGTGTTATATCCGAAGGCACTTGCTTTAAATATAATATATAAATTTTAAGACATCTTTCATCTAAGTGCATGTTTATGATCATCTGTATAAAAACAAAAAGTTATTTTGTTTTAGCTAATATAACATATCATATTTCATCACTTATGCTTATTTATAACCATATATATATATATATATATATATATCCCGCACAATCTCACAAATGTTGTAAAACAAAATTAATTGTTTTCAGCGTAAACCGAGCGAGCCTGAGCTCCAATCATCTTGTAACAAAACACGAATTTATTATCTAAATGTGAGGTAACGTTGTAAATCAATATTAACAATTTTCCTTCAACCTAACCTTATATATCAAATCTATTTTTAGACTAAGCGATTTATGTAACGTCAACCAAGACTAATTAGCGTTTATTTTGTTTATTTTCACAATTCGTGTAATGTATTGTACTTTTTACTTGCTGTTATCGGTTCTAACCTATTTTTATTATTCTATACACAGATTAAAAAGAGGCGACACCTTATATAGACATGTAAGATAACTAGACGATATTTTTTAAAAACTATTGGTTTGAATTGGTGTCATATGAACTTAGAATTATTATTTTTTATTAAATGTATAGATTTTGTCATCGTTACTGTTTTTGTGTCCTGAAACAATGTTATATAAAAGTATAAATTAAATACTAATGTTTAATTTGGTAACGTCACAGTCAGTGTTATTATCATGAAAAGACTGGATTAACAGAACTAAATCCTTCACAATAAAATAAAGAAATAATATTGGATTATATTGTTTAATATATAAACTTAGGTTTGTCTTTATATATTTAAAATGATTATCAGAAAGATAATAAGATGATCACACTCTTATATGTATTTTAATTACATTCTCTAGTCGGGTAAGACTAGACTAGTGCTTTTATTATAATTCATATATTGTTCTTACCTATTAAGTATTTAAAAAAAGGTTATAGGTTAATTACATTTAATATTCAAATAAATAATAATTTTTAATTTTAATCTTTTATCTCAGCTTTAATAATAAATCTGACATTCAAGAAAAAAAAAAGAGGGCATGTATGAAGAGGTTGATGTCTGTGGCCGAGGCGAAAGAGGTATGCAGAGACCGTAGCGTTTGGCGCTCCGTCGTCTCTGGCTACCCCGCAAGGGATATGGCGTGAAGGTAAATAAATAAATAAATAAGAAAAACCCGCCTGTATTATCTAGAATTTTACCTAAAACATTTGACTGTAAATCATAAACTTTGACAGTTAATATTTGAATGAGTTTGGCTTTCAGAAGAATTGAAATAGATCCGTAACCAGACACACCAATTTATATGTTCTAAAATATAATAGTTTTGTTATATGATTTATTCAGATTCATAAATTCACAACTTGTCAGCTTCTGACATTCAAAATACCTAAAGACTTTTGAAAATTTATGATATTTTATGATAACATTATAATTAATAAAGTTAAATAAGAGATAAAGTTTAACTACATCTATTAATTTTAATAATTACATACATTACATTTTACTTATTGTAACTTAATTTACACAACAGTGCGTTAAAAGGAATATTCTAAACTACAAAACTATAATTCTAATTAATTCTTACATTTCTTTTGATATTCTTTTTAAAAAATAAATTTCTTACCGTAATTTACGACTGTATCGTAATTTTATGTAATGTGCAACTAAATTACTAAGTTGTCCTTATCACTTGCAATACCTAGGTTTATATTTAGAATGTACATATAACAAAAAACTTTTTTATTCATAGTATTTGAATAAAATATATGTGGTATCTAAAAAAAATATACTTCAGTCTATACACAATTTTAAATCCATGTCTAAAATGTCATGAAATATCCAACGAATTATGAATTGTAGATCAAAATCAATCACAACACCAACAGATGTGTCAACTCTGTATTTTGGTAAAGAAAGTACTAATCAACAAATCAAACTATAATTTCTTTGGTCAAAAGACAAAATTTTCGAAAAGTTATATATATATTACTAGACAAGTGATATATTAATTATTTATTTTATCATAGATATCATTATAATATTTATAATGATTTAATTTAGTTTAATAAACGTTTTATTAACATACTATATAATAAATGTTATAATAAAGATAAGACATTATTAATTCAATTATTCAATTATTACTTTAAATTAATAAATAATGTAATAATTAACCTATTATAGTATAAAGACATAAAATATCTTAACATTGTAATAAAAAGAAAGCCGGAGTAAAGAAGCTACAATTTTTATTTAAAAAAATTACAATTGGTACGAGTAAGGTTTAAAACCATCAAGTATTTATTATAAGCTTTTTAAGTGATAATAAATTTAGATTTGTAAATTAGTTAACTTCATTACGTAATATATGTAATACAGATTTTTGTTCTTACAATAATAATTAATTACGAAATATTAAGAGAAACCTGAATGAACATTAAATAGACATATAGAGTATGGGAATCATAACTTATATTATAATGTAAAAAGATGGTTACTCGTCGAGGTGAGTAGGCACGATTCAGTACATAGGTACTGAATCTGTATAGATAGATTCTGGATTCATTCGTTTGGAGAATTATTTACCAAAATTTATGAAACATATATGTACAAGTAATTCAATATAACAGAAAAATCAATGTTATTCCTCATAGTAATAAAATCTTTTGTTGTTAAACCTGATTCAAGGGTTGTTAGATTTTCTACTTGGTCCATCATTATGGTCAACAATAAAGCGTCATGACGTAAATTTGGATTAAATTCCAACCACGCAAATATTGTATGACTTCAGTTTAAACTAATTTATAAAAGGAACCTTACGCCTGGAATGGAATGGAATCGTTACTCTGTAAGACTGGCAAAACTATCTATGTTTTTCGAATATAAAAATTTTATACACTTATATAAAATTAGTTTTATTTAAACAAAAGACAATTTTATAGTACATTTTTCAAAAGATTTTATAACAAATGTACTTAATAAGGGCATTTTAAACAATATGTTTAAATGTAGGAAATCTAAAAGTGATAGGAATTACGAATACATTATCCTGAAACAAAACTGTATTATATACAGCTATTAGCTATTAGCAGATTAATATTAATTGCATCAAATTTACTAATTTAATTAATTTAGGATTAAGACAAAACCCAAGAGACAGATTGTGGCATCTCACGTTATTTGAAACAATACTGCCAATCTGTCAATCACAGTGATGGATCACTGCCAATTATGTGATCCTTATTTATATACAAATAATGTTTATTTATCATTTTTATTTGCATTAAAAATGCAAGTAAATCGTTTCTGTAGATAATAACACTTATGTGACTTTTTGTATCAAACTGTTCAGCTAATAGTAGATAACAACCGTAGCCAAGGAATACATGCAACAGTAAAAATACAATATTTTTGATAAACAGATTATCGAGGAAGACGAAAGACTAAGAAAAGCTATGGCAGAGAAATACATGAATAAAAATATATTCATTTTAAATATAAGAAATATTGTTAAATAATTCTTCAACAGCTTCTTGTAATTTTTTCATAAATCGCCATCTTTAATTCTATCTATCTAATCAGCAACTGGTAACTTTATTTTATTGTATGTGACAACCCTAATCCCAATAAAGTTAAAAACAATATTTTACCGATTTGTTCGTTCGATTCAATTCATTTGCTTCAAACCTTTTCATATAATTCGAGTAAGAATCTTAAACGAGAGGATCTTTTAAACACGTTTTATCAAAGAGTTGCTTTCAGTAATAAATGTCTTGTCTCATTTGTTTATTTTCAGGAAAAAAATAATAGAATAACATTATTTTTTACGGCTTATAAATATAAACCTAATGAGTTATTTGCAATTGCTCCGAGTTTTTATCAGGTAATTAATTATTAATTAACTAATTCTTAGAAAATCATATTAAAAAAACAATTTATAATAAATAATATAATTGCTATTCGTAATTTAGAATTATACTATATAAAATCGCTGGCATAAGCTAGTATTTACATAATGCTACCTCCAAACGAAACCACATTGATTTTACAAAGGAATATATATTACACTAAAGGAATAATCTTAAGTTAAATAATTTCTTACAGCTTTGAACGATCCTTCAACGTTAGAACAGATTGGGAAGCGATTTAGTCATGTCCCTCCCTTGACTTCGGGGAGATTGGATAAATTTGTTCATTCAGTCCCAGATGACCGATGAATGAGAGAAATGCGTGGAATATCAAGTAAATTGTTTCTTTAGTTCCTTTATTTTAAGGTAAAAAACCATATAATATAGGGTTTCATATTTAAAGTTACAAGTTTTCAAGTTTTCAGCGCAAGTCTTTGGCCAGTCTTGAAATAGAACCTCGCTCTACTCATCACATCCAATTTCATCGGAGCCAAGATGGTCTTGGCTATAAAACTGACAGCAAAAAGTTAACAAACCGGCCCCCAAGTTTAGGATACAAAAAAGGACCGCATTTCATCCATATCCACTGACTTGTAGTGGCAAAAGCGTCGAGTAGAAGGTCTAATGCTAGCCGGACGTTGAATGGGAGTAAACTTCGTACCAAGGAATGATCAGAGGACCTTAAGGAAGCCTCGAGAATGACTGGCTACTTTCCGGGATTCAATATTTAATCATAAATTATGCAATATACACATGTAACCGGATCATAGGAGATATTAAAACAAATAGTGGATAAAAAAACTAGAAAACCATCCTTTCATAAAGTCCAAACTGAAAAATAGATCACTATAAAACACTTTCTAAGATTTTTCTCGACAGCTTAAACTGAAATGAAAAACTGTCAACTCTACTTAAGATCTTTGAAAAATTCTTGAAATTCTAAGGAAAAATCTAAATGGTACGATTCCTTGCGCTTGAATACATTTATTATTCAGAAAGCTTTAAATAATTATAAAAGTAAGTGAATAGTAAAAATAGGTTCACGATAGCCATATATGGTTTTTGGAAATAGAAGTAAAATCAAGATAATATTTGAACCAAAATCAACTAATATGATCTATAATGATAATATCTGGATATAGTTTGTACTTATTTAGGGTTAGTGTTTTTTATCTGACACTATTTTAAACATAGGCCTAGTAAATTCAAATTAAAAAAAGGATGTTTTATAAAAACAACAGATGCGATTAATAAAAAGGTTTTTTAAAGGTTGATAGTTTGTTTGTCAACTGACAATAAGTGCTACGTTTATAATAGCTGAATTTTGATAGGTCTATACGTATGTATTGAGTCTAGTACAGTCCTTGTTCTGCTGTATCAGTCTTACAAACTTTTAGGTAATTGAATAAAACCAACGGAGTCTTGAACACAACAAAAAAATAAGCATTTTATTGAGAAATATAAATCCAGAAAATATAAGTATACTCATATAAACAGGGTTGTATAATCGTAATTATCAACTCAAGCTTGAAGAAGACAGTCTAAGAATCCAATTGGCCTATCATGTTACTTTCCTTACATTATGAAAATTACTTATCTTAGAACTCGTCACAAATGAATTGTATTATGTTTGGTATCAAGATCCGATCATAAATGTCGTTTCTTTTGTTTTAATCTTATGCTTTTGAGAAATATTTTTTTTTAATCTACTGGTGGTACTCGAAAGGACAAGAATATATTCGCTTAGCCATAAAGATTTCGTGTTTGTCAGTGTGGACGAGTGGCACATAAATATGGTCGACCAAAGCTTGTTTGGGTGTGGACATTATTAAAGTTTCTATTTAAATTGGTGAGAACATTAGGAGCTTAACTTGAATAATAAACATTGTATCTAAATAGACATATATAGACTCGATATAAGAAGGATAAGATTGAGGTCTAATACAATATTCTTTATCTTAAACCACATATTATATTATGCACAAATCTAAGGCTATGAACATGTATAACTTTGTTTCTTTTCTATTTTTTGTTAATATAAATTTAAGATTAATTTTAGTATAAGATAATAAGATTAATATAAGTATAAGATAATGTTATATATTAATTAGTTATTTAGTAGTTACAATGCTATAAAGCGTGTGAACTCCACGAACGCGACAATCTTTTAGATAAGATTTGCGTTTAGGAGCAGGTTATATTGTAAAATTTAAATGTAATAAACAGAAATAAATAAAAAAAAAAAAAAAAACTAAATTTTAATATCGTTTATTTATTCCATAATCACTATCCATAAACTATATCTGTATGGAATAAAATCTATCATATGAAAGTAAATCTTAATTGTCTTCATAAAATGTGCCATTTATTTCCAGTGGATAAGATGCAGTTAGTATTTTAAAATAACAGAAACAGAAAGTTATTTTTATCGGTCTATTAAGTTTTATAAAAATCTGTTCATACTTTATATATTTAAGATACAATATCTAATATTACAACTTTATTGAATGTATTATTAAAAATATTTTACAAGAGGCTCCGATCGACTGCGGCATCAGCGTTTTAGTTCTAAATCACATCCCAAACAAGATTACAGTCGCAATTGAAAACGTCAAAGGATAGTAATAATAAAATTTAAGTTCTAACTCATGGTATAAAGCGCTCCAATATAACTTCACGTACTACGTATTCGATAGTATAAGGTATATTTTAAACCCTTATTCATATTATTCATTTATGCACTCAATCTGAGTGCATAAATCTGGCTTCCAAGAGTTCGTAAAGAAATGACTTCTTTCCCAATGTCACTAATATATCTAGTTTATCAGTGTCATAAAATCGTAGTTTCAAAATGGTTTTCTTTTGATACTGCAATATTATTTATGTACATAGAGTTGTTAAAATACGTAGCACAATATTAATTTTTATTAAATGTCAGAATAAGTGTCTTCAAAAATGATATTCGTTCATTTCTATGATTGTTACATCATATAAAGAGGATATAAAAGAACTTTTAGGTAAGAAAGAAATTTAAGAAAGTAAACTTAATTTTGTAACAAAGCATTTTTAAGCGATTTTGTACTCTTTTTGGAAAACCTTTGATAATTTTATAATATAAATAAAAAATCTTTTTTGAGAGTAATGGTCTTTTTCAAGCTGTAATACATTTTACTCTTAAAATGTAAAGGTTTCGCCGCCTCTTGTAATGTAATGAAAATCTCATTTTCAAAGAAAGATTGTACTGAAAAAAAAATATTTAGAACGAACCAAAAGGAGTGGATTACTTCAAATTTCTGAAAATAAATAGGCTTTAGTAGCAAAAAAAGTGGGCTTTTACGAATTGTCGCTTTAATACTGTGATTATGTAGTATGTATATTAGAATTCGGCAATGACGTTAAAATTATTTATGAACTTATACTATTCACCGTTAAGTTGAAAATTTAACAATAGTCTGCAATCTTTCTTCTCTACTTCATGAACATGATGTAAGTAAGCACTTTTATTATTCAATTCACTTTCTGAGACATATGCGAAAGTTCCTTCCCGCTCAAAGATACTCTTAGGCCAAACCTTGTTAATTCCTTCCCTTGGTGATTCTGACGTTTGCGATTCAGATGTTACAAATGAGCAACTTACCAAACTAGATCGTCTTAAAGTGTATAAGATTTATATATTGATTTCGTATATACGATCACATATCAGATTGTCGACGTCCATTAAAGTGGCTGCCAATTCCTTTTTATCCGTACATGCAAATCTTAACTAACCTTTTTAACATACTTAAAAACTGTGCCTCGAATTACTTCGGTTTAGAATGTCAATAACAAATCAAAAACCAATGCCTATGTGAAATTTTAAAAGCGATTGAAATTCCTCGGTATAACAAGATTATTTTGTTCAGGCTAACTATCACTCACTTAATTAAAATTTCAATATATTATTATAAATTACAGACATGTACGATTATACATTTGCTTATTATATATATTAGTTATAGTTATTTCTTTTTCAAAATTAACATACATAGTCGCGATAGTTCACTTTTCTTACATTGAGGTATAGCTGGAGTAGATCTCTTCTTACAGATAAACTATCGTACCTATTTTATATTTCAAGTAACCTTGTACAGATAAGGTTCATGAACAAGTAATAAAAAAATGTATTAGTATCTAACTAAAATGAATGTTTTTATTTTAATAAAGAAGATTTTACAATGGCAATCTATTGTTAAATCATTTTTATTACAAAATCAAGATACATAACCTTTTTATGCTCATCTTTCTATAAGAGCATAAAAAAGATTATGTATCATGATTTTTGAGTATAATACTAAATATAAAGTAGAACAAAAGAAAAGCTTAAAATAAACATTAAATGTTTTTCATTTATAGTGCTTTTTCTATATTTATGTGATAAAGCTTCAATTAAATGGATCCCTGATTTGATATTTATGTATTCGCTGTTATTTAAATAAATATGAAAGGGTTACTTTAACTGTGTTACGATTAGGTGCTGGAGTTAACACGTGTTGGAATGGAGACTTCGTTTATGCATTTAAGAATTTGACTTTGTGAAAGTGTTTCAACTGATTATTTGATTAACGCTCGAACTCAAATTGGCTAACAATGTTAGATCTAGTTACTATATATCTATTTCAGTATTCATATAAATAGGTAGGTATTTTTATAAGATCCTTTATAAAAATATATATAGATTATATACATACTTTTAGATTTATATATCAGTATATCTAAAGATTACTGTCTGCTTTAAAATAAAATCTTATCCTGATAGAAATAAGGTTTTGATTACAGTGTAAGTTGAAAGCTGATTTTATTTTAAATTCCTGTGGCTTCAAAACTCTGGTAACGAATGATTGTATAAGCCTACGTGTACTGATTTTGAGATGTATCCATTTTTATAACAAGTTCTTTACATATATATATATTTAAAAATGAAACATGCAAATTGAAAGAGTTATATTGGGTAATTATAGACAAAGATATTGGATTAAAGACAAGGACAATTAAATAATATATAAAAAATTAGAAATAATATTGCTATAGGTTAATAATACTTTCAGTCAAAATAATGTTATTATGAGGTTAGTGTGTTAGTGGGTGAGGCCTCATCAGGTTCCGACCACATGAGATAAGACTATCACAAAGTAATTTTCTCTTTTAAATAATGTGCTACTACTCAAACTAATGTATAGTAGTTACTGTTACCAAATAATTTTAAAAACTAATTTACCTAATTTAAAAATAAACACATTAAAAAATATGCAGCACGACCCAGCTGTGGGTCACTTGAGGTTAACAACTCAAATACTTAAACCAAATGACATACCTCTTATAATGATCTCTTAAATTGTTTTTTTTTGTGAATAAAATTATTTATTTCATAAAGGAGGTTTAATAAAGCCTTTCGTAATTTTATTACAAATGGTTGAGACAAATTAGAAGTTAATTATGTCTTTTAAGTGTAACTGTATTGGTTATAACATGACACTGTTTTTATTTTATTTATTTATTACTTTACTTAAAAACGAAACAATACTTAACCTTGCTTCATTGGTAAAATTCTTTGGTATATTATTTTAACCGTACCTTATCTTATCTTTGATTTTATATTTTAAAACGAAGGTAAGTAAAAAAGTAACATTCATGATTGAGATTGTAATTTAATTTATACCTTCAACTACTATCAAAATCAATTGATGAAATGAAAAACTATTGTCTTCAATTGACACGTCAGTTATATGATCATAAATATACGACAAAGATATCTAAGAGTTTGATGATTAATCAATAATTGTCACGCATTTAATTAATATTGCTTTTCCTAATTGAATTTTTGATATCACAAGGCAAATAACCTTGTAACGATAAAGATGGCGTCACAGAGTTGTTTAATGCCGATGTTCTTTTGTAATTTATATTTCACTGTATCTGTGAGTAGAGTTGTTTTAGTACATACAAACATCAGACATCAATTGGTTTAGATATTGTATAATGTTTTATAAACATATCTCTCTTAAAATGTTCAATTATTTTCGTAAAGATTTGTAAAAGTGATATAATTAAGAAAATATGGGTATTATTTACTGACCTCAAATTTTGTTTAATTAAAAGTAAATAAAATAGAATGTTGATGTCAGAGGGATAAGAGTTTCTTATAAAATAAATAAACACTTTTCTTGTTAATTAATTAAATTAAATCAAATAAAGATATAACATATATAAGACGTTATAATTAGTTTTCAATATCATATTCATTTAAACCTACTGGTCGATCATTAATTGTTTTAAAACTTTTATTATTATAGCTCTGGTATCTAATAACTTTGAGAAATGATAGTAAGTTATAATTAAATATAACAATAATATTTCTTACTTATTTAATATAATAGTGTCATATTCTTTAATAATGTTTTATTTCTTATCTTTAATCGCAAATCAGGATATCTTAAACTCTAAAGTAAAATGCATTGATGTAGTAAGTTGTTTAAATAATAATATAATAATTATAATTAATGTAATCAAATCAGAGATATATTTTTTGTTGGTAATTAACAAATTAAGTCTTAGAAATTGTAGTATAGTGAATTATATTGAATGTGTCTTTTAATAAAATAATAAGTCAATAAATACCACAATAAGCTGTTTATATTTCGGATTCAAGATTGAAGACTGTCTGTTTGTGTTTTACGCAATTCCATTAAAATAAAACTGAACTTTGAAAACTGTGGTTAGTTAATATGTGACGGAATAATAATAAAATTATTTGTTTATATAATTTACCAACGATATTTTAATTTTATTAGTTATTTCATAAAATTTTAAGTAATCATAATCATAAATTGTTTATCAACATTACTTTCTGAATTCTGTAGGTCAGTAAAAAATAAGTAATAATTTTTGAAATGACAATATTATTACAGATCTCGCAATATTCGTCTAATATGTTTTGAGTGAATATACATAAAGATATATCATATAATGTGTATCGTATGTACGATTGAATAACATGAATTCAATAAAGTTGTACACTTTCCTTATAAAAGTAAATCTGAGAAAGATTCATAGCTTTAAAATGTAGTATTTTCTACGCGGGTACAATTTATTAATGTTTTTTGTAATTCCAGAATCATTATATTGATTTGTCTTAAGACAACATATTAATGAAACTTAAGACAACCACACCTGTTCCATTACCACTAAATCTTAGGAAAGCTTTTTTAGACATCATTTCTTAAACTGAGCTTTCTTATATAATCTCTATCTAACAATTTTACATTTTAATTTTTAAATAAACTAATGTTTATGAATAAATATGTACAGACCACAGCAGTTTCATTGATTTACTATCAAAATTAAGTAATAATTAGAAGATATCAAATAAATGTTATCGTATTATAGTGAAATAAAATAAAATGAAGGATTAAGGCCTAAGAAATTACACGGAATCAAACATTTGGTTAATAAAGGGCTCTTGTATTGTTGTAAGTTGTCAGTGTTTTGTTTTTGAATAAAATAACCATTAAGGCGAAACAGACAATAATAAAACCACAGCTGGTCAATTACACATTGACCTAAAAAAAATTAAAAAAGTTATAACGAAGATATATTGGTTAACAATTGAAATCGCTATGCAGTATGTTTATATGGGTCAGTTAAAATAATTCCAAAAAATAATATTTACAGTATACATGATGAAACTTGTTTCATTAAAAAAATTGCTGTTCTATTTAAGCATAATAAGAAAAAAATACTCAATAGAATGTGAAATAACGATACTGGAAAATACGGACATTACTGTTACGGCAGAATTGTCTTTATATTTTCTCATTTTTAATAATATTTCCTAAATTACAATGAAATTAAATACTTAGAAACCTTAATATTAAAAAAAATATTGTGACACAATTAAATATAAATTTTATCATAACATATTAAGTCAGGTAATATATATCTAAAATAGTTGGGATTGTTGAGAATTTGATGTACATTCCTGTCATAACTGATCGAGTAGTTACTATGTTATTACAGTTGTCTCCTTACATAACTGAAGTAACTCCATACATAACTGAGGTAACTGTAATATGTCTTACAAATTAAATGTTTGAGTTGCTGCTGAGGGTTAATTATAATTATAAGAAATTCAAATATTTTAACAATAATATAACAAACGGTATTTTTGAAACCCGTTTTTTGTATTGTTCAAGTTACATTTTACACTAGCACATATACGAGCTGACCAATTCATTATTGCACTTGGACTTATGAAATGTCAAACAAGTTGTTGTTCGGGTTCGAAGGAATACTACTATTCCTAAAATGATTCATGAGTTACTGAGATGAATAGCTGTTCCCGCGACTCGTCCACGAAAACTATAGAACGAGCATACTTTCATTAGTTTAAAATTACGGGCTAAATAAGAGACAGTATCACCTTCATACACATTTGTTATACTTTAATATATTGTGGTGAGTATCCTAGTTGGATGTTACGTATGTATAGCCTATAAATTTCTATAGAAAATACAAATATAAACTATTATTTTGAAATTATTTTCTATTTCCAAGCAACATTTTGCTTTTTGACATTAATTTCAATTAAAATGAATTTAAATGACTCTGAATACTATGCTCCCTTCTTTCCGCTTGTTCTTGTATCTTTTCCTTTCCTTTCCTGGTACTTTCCTTGGAACAGGTAGGGATAAAGAATACCAGAAAAAGGATAAATCAATTTATATTGCATTTACTACAAGGTACACCTTTTACCATATTATGTCATTTCTGTATTTGCGGCATTCCGCTCTTTTTATATTTATTGTGACCTCACGTTCAGGCAAAATACAAAATAAATAATTGTTTTAAAGGTTGAATGCGTACGATGCCGTCTCTTGTGTAGATATTTATTCCTTTATTGTCAGTTAACGACGCGTAAATAGTCATGAATATAACTACTTAGAAATAGATGACACTTTATAATACCCGAGCGACACGGCTTTGATATCGATCAACTCAGAAAGAGTATTAAGAAACAAATATGGGAGATAGTAAGAGATTTAATTATTTTATTTTTTAAAACAATATGCACACTGAAAATGTACTTTATAAATATAGAACCAACAATAAATTAGATTGCACGTATGACTTAGGTAACTCCACAGTCAACTTATAATTCGTTTTAAGGTAATCACACTCCATTACTGTAATGTTCACACCACATCTGCTTCATTACTACTAAAGACAAGGGAGAGCTTTATTAGCTCTCGTCAGACGGTACCAGGAAAAATAAAATGTACATGAAAATAAAGAATTCCAATAAAATAATAATGGGGATGCCATCGTGACCCTCACGAAAACACAGTTCATATCACTTATGTTACAACAGATGTTACATATTACGTGAATAATAAAACATGGATTTTATTTGAATACAATTTTATTGTGGATTTATATCCGTTCCATGTCTGCAATATATATATCAATATCACTTAGAAAGACATAATAGATGCATCTTGATTTTCAAAACCATATGTCTCAAAACTCTAGGATGAAATCTTTTAATAGCACTTGAAAAGATATGAATATTATTTAAGTGCCCGTTAGTTTCAGTCAATCATTTCATTACATATTTCATGTTAACCTAGTTTACAAAATAAAATTTTAGAACTCATTAAACCAGGGAAAGATATGAGAAGTCTGTATGTATATATAATTGAACCCAGGACATAATCGGCATTAGTCATAGAAATTATACCATTTTACAAATTTTTCAGCTATATCTATATTTGATTTGGTTATAGATTGACCTAGCTGTAATCACTTGTAGGAGCACCCTGTTATATCAAACCAGTGTAAAGTACTGATGGACTAAATTTGATATATGTGACTTATTGAATGTTTAAAAAAATATATTGTTAACAAACATAACCCTTTAATATAGCAACTATATCTAAAAGACAGATATTAAATTTATAATTTGATCAATTCATTATGTTTGAAGTTATAACTATAAGTTATAACAACTTTGTATAATATTTAGGTTATTTCGTTTGCAAGTCAATCAAAATTCCCAATATTTATCCCAAGGAATATAACTAGAAGAGACCCTTATTTGTGTAAGGCTATTCATAATGTGAGAAACTTTCAACCCTTATCAAATCGGTGTGACACAGGCAGTAGCAATCAGTAAGGTCTGAAATACTGAAAAAAACATTTGGCGTATTCGAATAAGGGTGAGTTACCGCAACCGAAAGTAGAGATTAATTTAACACGTCAGCTCCCAAATTTATATTAGGGCGAAAGGTTAGATTAAGGTTTTATTTAATAAATTATCCAGATATAATAATACATAATGGCGTCACATGGCGTCGCCCATAGCAATATGAGTTGATTATTACTTGCTACTCTATATATAAAATTTACAAGCCACACAGAAGCATAGCTAGGATAGGAAGGAGAAATAAACTAGAATACAACAAATAACATAGAAGCATGAACTAGATGGATTACAATGAAGTTTAGTGTAGAGTGGCTTTATTATTTAAATCGAATTCTTAGGATGCTTTTCGCACTGGAAGTTTTTCATTTTTTAAACAAAATATACAAGAATCAGTAGAGGACGAAGTAGTTGGTAATCAGTTACCTTGCGATATCGTTACAAACAGTTTAAAACATATATATATATATATATATATTATAGAAAAATCAAGGTTACTTTAACGTTTAATCACAGTTTATAAAACTGCCATTAGGCAATAAGTAGTAAACATATTTAGTATAACTGAATATTTTGTCCAAAGTGGCAACCGCTTACGACATGGTTACAATTATCTGGCTGTATCCACTAACTCTGTCCACGTGAACTAAGTTAAATTTAATTTATATATTTAAAAAATCTTTAAAATAAAAATAAAAAAAACACACCTGTATTTTGTTAATTAAATAATTAATTATAAACTGAAATACAGCGGTAAAATATATGGAGCAAACCATAAACGCTTCAATCACAAGGCCGTAACATGATCAATAGATGGATAATTTAAAGAATAACATTAAGTTTTAGAAACACACATACCAAGCCTGTTTCATTACTAATTAAGTCAAGGAGCTCTGTATTAGTTCTCGTCCATAACACTACTCTATAACCAACAATATGTAAAATGTTAACAGTAATGTGTTGTTCACAAAAAATACTAGGTTAATTACTAAATACAAAATACTAAATTTATTAAGATATTTTATTATTTTTTTGGAGAGATTTAATATTTAATGATAAGCATATTTATAGAATATATTAATATTTAGAACATGACCAAAATTTTACTATAATGTTTCTTTAAAAATCTAAATTGCTCACTAAATGTTGACGTTGGTGAAACAGTGATCACAATAAAGAAATAGCCGTCTGAGTTTGTAGTGTGGTTCTTATCAGACCACGGTGTGTTTGGAACACTCGTAGCTTTACCGAATAAATATTCGAATCATTACGATTTAAAACATAATCTACATTATTATTGACGGACGGACGAGGAACGAAAGCTGAGCGTAGCGAAGCGTTTGTCTGAAGGACTTCGTTTCCAGTAGAAACGATCCATTCTGCTATTTTTCCGTATGTATTTCAGTACGTTTGTTCCGGCGTATTTTTCATCCTATCCTCACAAAAATTGGCAGGCGTGTTTTTTGAATTATTAGAATTTTTATGTTAAGCCGTTTTTTTGATTGGGCGAAAAAAATCCAAAATGGCGGCCTTTTTTTACTTTTGTTTTTGGCGTAGCAGGAGCAATTTTCATCCGATCGCCACAAAAATTGGTGATCATGTTCTTTGAGTTATTAATTTTTTTATGTTGTACCATTTTTTTGCTTGGGAGAAAAATGGTGGATTTGTGATCCGTACCACAAAAACGGACTTTGCGGCAGCTAGCGGGCTGAAATTTCGTCTAAGTGTTCTTTGCTGAAATCTAAGGTGTTTTTTTGTTATTTCAAAATCCAAAATGGCGGCCATTTCGTTCGGTAGTTATGTACCTACAAACATACATAGGTATATTATTCCTTTTTAGAAAAGGCACTTAAAAAGCACACTGTAGATACCTACCATAATTCATTTTCTCTTGCCAGCTGGCAACACATGAATTTTGTCTCATCCCCTAACGTACTGAGGTCTACTGTTCACAGAACGACTAGTAGACTAGTAGTAGTAGATTACTTTATGAGTAAAAATGTATCTATGAAAAATATATAAAAATAAATCTAAAATGAGAGAAAATATTTTATTTGCGAAAGTAAAGCTATAATCGCTATTAAAGCTTTGGTGCAGTACCAAGCCTTTATAACTTTTAATGCACTGAAATATATTCGACAGATATTTTTTTGTGCTGGGATACGAATAGATAACACTCCTACATAATATTTTACACCTTTACTGGTCGGTTAAATATCGTTATCGTTAAATATAATAAAGTAAGAAATTGAGTATCAAAAGTAGATCTTGACGCAGGTCAAGCCAAACTAAAAAAAATTACTAAGAAGACAGGCTCTGACTGACTATAACCCAGGTAACCATACAAAACAACACATCAAAGTAGGTGTCGCCGAAATGTGTTGACTATATTATTATTAAGAATTTCACAAATAATTTGGTTTCTATGAGAATGCTCGTGAACGGGTGCTGCTTCCGGTGACTGGTCGTATTGCTAGCCACGGATTTCCCTTTTTTTATTATTATATATTATTATGACGGCTTATCGAATTGTTTGCGATGGTTCCAGTCGTTCGTACATTGCTCACTAAATATATTGACGTTTGTGAAACAGTGATCACAATAATTAAAAAAAAAAGCCGGCTGAGTTTGTTGTGTGGTTCTTCTCAGACCAGGGCGCGTTTGGAACCCTCGTAGCCTTATTTTAAGTTGGAAAGTGTATTTTCAGAAGGGCTTATTTTAATACCTCCTACCTCCTCCTAAAATAGGCCCTCCTGTCACTTCCATTTGGCGTACACAAGTGATAACTGGTATGGATTCAAAGTGGAAATTATATAAATAATTAAATAAATAAATAAATGTAAATTTTATAAATCCCTGTATTTATTTTCTACAATAGGATTCTGGTGATATTCTTAAATATTAAATCATAATAGTTTATTGGTTATATTTTGTATCCCAAAATCCAATCTATAAATTGAATATTGAATATTTCAAATCGGTTTAATCTAAATTAAAATCTAGCAACTAAATGTATATTTTGCTGAATAGCAAAACATTCACAATGAATGAATCAATAATTAACTATAACGTACCTGCGACTGACGGCGTCTGTTATTACAATAATTCATTTTGTAAATATGTTAATGTCTCCATCGTTGTCCAATAACTCTTTGTTAAGGAAATTTATTATAGTTTTACTAATTCATATTGTTTGATTTACTTCGCTCGTTATAAACCACAAGTTACATTCACACGTATTAACGCCATTAGGAGGGACCAAACATCATTCTTATTTCTCTATCCCAACTGATAAATAATATAGAATACACCCTAATAATACACGTAATATATTTCATATAATTTTGTAATTCTATGTACAGTGGGTACATACAATTACAAAATTATATGAGGGATGGGATATTTTTAGTAAGTAATTAATTTAATGTTATTAACTTTTTAGATATTGTATTTGATATTGAACGTCTCAATGCTTGACCCCTAAATTCATTTATCATAATGTTTGCCAATAAGACTAAAAATATATAATTTTATTCTTGTTAATAAATAAAATAATATTCAAAAAAAAACAATAACTTTGTAAATCGTTAAAACAAATGTAAGAGGGGAGGTCCAAAAGTTCGTGGAATGGAGAGGATGGAGCAGGGGTAGGGGCGCTTGCTTGGTGTCATACGAATTGGAGACTCATCATTAATTTAAATACCGAGTTTCAACCCGATTGCGTCATTCGTTTACGAACAGTCGCCTGCTGAACAAGTCAATCCGGAAGAAAACTGAAACTATGGAGAAAATTGAACACCGCACTGTGATAAAATTCCTTACCAAGCAAGGTAAGACCGCTCGAACCATTTTGAATGAAATGGGAGTCGTTTATAGGGAACATTGCCCTAGTAAATCAATGATTTACAAGTGTCATGGTCTTTATAAACATGGTCGATAGTCAATTGAAGACGACCCTCGCCCAGGAAGGCCAGTTGAGGCCACCACATCGGACATCGTCGAAAAAGTGGAGAAAATTGTACTAGAGGATGCCCGTTTGAAGGAAAAACAATTATCTGCATTAGTTGGAGTATCAAATACCACCGTTTTGCGAATCCTACATTATCACCGGGGTATGACAAAAGTCAGTGCAAGTGCAGTGCCGTTTCAGAAAGAGCAACGCGTCGATGCGTCAAAGCATTTTTTGGAGTTGTGTGGAGATAAACCTGAACAGATTTTGGACCAAATTGTTACGGGAGATGAAACATGGGTTCATCACTTTGAGCCTGAGTCCAAACAAGAGTCCATGCTATGGCAGAGAAAGGGGACACAACCGCCGAAGAAATTCAAGGTGATGAAGTCGACTGGAAAGATGATGGCTACTGTTTTTTGGGATTGTGAGGGGATAATCTTGATTGATTACAAAGAAAATGGAAGGACTATAACCGGAGAATACTACGAACCGATATTAGAAAAATTAAAGGATACCATCAAGTGTGTTGCTCTTGCAAGACAACGCGCCGCGTCACAAGAGCAGAATTGCAATGGCTGCTCTGCACACGCATGGGTTCGAATTCCTAGTTCACCCACCCTATAGTCCAGACCTGGCCCCAAGTGACTTTTTTTATTCCCCAATTTTAAAAAAGACTGAAGGGAAAGGAAATTTTTCGACAACAATAAGGTAAGGGAGGCAATTTCGGCTCATTTTGACGGAAAAGATAAAACATATTTTTATACTGGTTTAGAAAAATTAATTAATAGGTCTAATAAATGTATTGAGCTTAAAGGTAATATAATCATATTGAAAAGGAAAAATAGTTTTGTTGTTTTGTTTTATTTTATTTAGATCCCTTTCATTCCACGAACTTTTGGACCTCCTCTCGTATCATTGATCTCATACAAATAATAATAGACAATCGATTGCGATTAAATGGATAAGACAAATAAGAGTCAAACCAATTCTACTATTTAAATTTCAGCAATAATATTATGTTTATGTACCTATTATTGTCAAAATACGTTATCCAAACAAAGCCATATGTTTGAGAGACCTAAATTATTCTTTGTTGTTAGTTTTGATAACATATCCTCTTAAGATAAATATATTATTATAACATGTTAAAAATAATGCAAGTACGATCGATCCTGTTTGATTATAATTTTATAATTGAAAACTATCTTTGTCCATCGATATGTCAGCTAAATACTTTGATAAATACTTTCATATGAACTACAAATGTTGGTTAATTTTGTAATTTTAAATGTCAATCTAATAATAGTAACATTAGGGTGATGTGGTAGTCACATACTAATGTTACTGTTCGAATATAATTTAGAAGTAATAAGATTTTTTTTTTAATTATTGAATATGTTAGTAAGGAAATACAGTAATTACTCTGATAGTTGTATATAATCTATTTACTGGTTAATCCTTTGTTATATTGTTGTTATCCTTTGTTAGATTATTTAAAATGCTACGTAAAAAATAATCTCTAGCTACCTTTTTATCATTTTTTATGCTATAAGCTAAACGAGCTTGACCAAGTCCCAATCTATTAAAATATAAGATTTACCATTTTTTGAGATCGCAGTATCAAATAACCTGATAATATTGCTGACGGTATAAACCTTTTTAAGGCGTAAAAAAGTCCTTGACAACCACATTATTCTACGGATCCATTTAATTGGCATCAGTGACATGAATTCTCTCTCTCGTCCCTCGAAAAGGATGTATCGGTTTTAAACCGATACCCAAAAAATACCCAGTTTTCAATGAAAACTACTTTTACTTTTTAAATATGAAATCAGTTGCTATTCAGTTGAACTATGTAATGAAAATAATAGTATGATTATCCTGTTTTCTTATTATTGGCTCACACAGAAACTACTTCCGAATGAATAATTACCAAACCCTTAAGCCACTGACCTCATTTACAATTTCGTAACTATATTAATATCTGTCTGTTTGTTTTCGCTTGCGGCGACGAATCAAATTACTGTAAGATTCGCTATGGTTATAAAGTTATTGAAATATGGTACGTTATAACTTAAATTATGCTGAAAATACTACCAGTTATAGAATTTAAAAACCAAAGAAACTATTAACATTAAATGGCACAAATATATACTGTAATAATTATAAATTATGTTATGATGACGCAAATATTATTTAGTAACATAAAGTTAACGACTTATGATTTTCGTCCGAATGGATATTTCGGTAATTTAAGTCAGATGACTATGATTCGATACCGATACTTCATTAATACAAATAACATAACATTTTGAAATTACAAGTTATTAAATACGAAAATTTATTAGTACCAGATATTTGATCTGTGAAATTTGAAGTGGTGGGATTTAGTTACGTTGATAATAAATAACGCGGTACGAATGTTAATTGAGCTACAGATAAATGTGTTTTGTTTATTTTAATTATGTTCGGACATTTAATAAAAACATTTTTAAAAGAAATGGGGCCATGAGAAAATACATTCCACGTATTTATTCTTCGAAAACAAGTTTGAAGGAGTAATATGATTGTATTACTCCTTCATTATCATTATTAGGAAAGCTTTACCTCTTTCAGTGCAATTAGTTTGTATGTTATTTTGGTTGCTTGATTCTTGGACTCACTATTATTAATCTTTCTTATCGATCGCGTTAAATGCGACTTTACAATTCAATAAATCTTTAAATATAATGCCTTTTATAATATTATGTATCTAATTATTAGTTAACATGTGATGTTATGTTATTACAAAATTTTGAAATAAAACAACTAATTTTGGTGTAAGCTATTGTAACTATACGTATATTTCACTAATAAAGACGCATTACTTACAAATACTGTGATAAAAATGAAGTAAACATTAATTCCATGTTTTTAAATGACTGTCTAATTTAGTTTTCACATACTTCTTCTTCTTCTTGTCAGTCCATAGACGACCACTGTAAATTGTAATATAACTTAAGTAAATTAAGATGGTATTAATAGTATTTTCCATCTGAACGGCTATAATATTACAAACTAGCTGATTCCCACCCGCTTTGCTGGGCAAATAATAACAAAGAATCACAAATTATATGTG
The DNA here is from genome assembly GCA_918358695.1 of Melinaea menophilus ssp. n. AW-2005. Classification (NCBI taxonomy): domain Eukaryota; kingdom Metazoa; phylum Arthropoda; class Insecta; order Lepidoptera; family Nymphalidae; genus Melinaea; species Melinaea menophilus. Next base: position 7,424,515 of record OU911043.1, read on the forward strand.
GGTAAATTGAAAATAATCACATATAATCACAAACTGTATGTGGGTAAATTGAAAATAATCACAAATAATCACATACTATATGTAGGTAAATAGAAAATAATCACAAATAATCACAAACTGTATGTGAGTTACGGAACCCTAATCCTACGAATAAACATAGTGAGAGGCCAAATAACTTTAATTACTACTGCAATGCAATGGGAAAAGAAAGGGAGCGGGGGGTAAACTTTGCAGTTTTTTAGTTGTAACTTTGGAACGGTTTGGACCTTTGCAAAATCCTTTCTTATTGCACCTATTCAATATGTGAGGAGTCTTGTGTCCAAATTTCAGCTTTCTAGGTATTATGGTTTGGGCTGTAGAGCGATAAATGAGTCAGTGAGTGAGTGTCTTTGTGCTTTATATATTAAGATGTAACAATTATAATTTAGTCAGAGTTTTATATTTTTATGAAAGTATATAATTAATACATGAAATTCACCAACTTACTAAATTATTTACTATGGAAGTATTTTTAATAAGACCAAAAAAGTTAAATGTGTAGCTTTATGCATTACTCTTTCGTAGAATAGAATTCATTTTGTCTGTGAATTGCGATGTAGGTTTGAGTAAAACTCGTTAGTTCTTTTGTCACCAGAGGATAAGACTCTGTTAAATGTATTTGCCGACTGAACTGACGATCTAACAAATTACAAACTCTTATAGTACATAGTTTGTAATGTTATATTGTGTTGATTTAATTTATTATGCCATATATACTTTGTTATTTTATATTTGTATTGAATTAAAATAAATATTTCTATTTTATAATATGTTCCAGTCGAAATCATTTATAGGTTAATTTAGTTTACAGCAAAATGGCTAATCGATAACGTTTGATAAAATCTCCATATTATATAGATAATAGGATCATTATAACTGAAATAAACTTTAATTTAAGTATGGAACACCTAAAATATATATAATAATTATTAAATTGACGCAACTAAGTTTGTCGCAAAAAGAAGATATAAACTGAGAAATTATAAACTAAATTGTGTTGTGTATAAATAACTGATTATATGAAAGAGAATTTACATACAATACAGACTCTTACGTTAAGACTGTTTACGACAGAACTAAATCCAGGTTTTTAGATTTTAGTGTCCCTTGAGCGCCATTTTGTCTTACAGTATAAATAATGAACTTGTCTCGTCTGGTAAACTTTTAAAATAAACAACTTTTTGTTAAAATTTCATTATAGCTATAGAACGTGATCTCTATTTACGATTATTGTATAGGAATAGGTTATTACTATAACAATTGGTAAATACCTAAGTTATTATACTATTATGTAAACTTACAATTTAACATCTAATATTAAGATAAATCTATCGACATGTTCTGTTATCATTTTACTAATCACTGTAGTTTGTAAATACAAAATGTTAATTAGTATTTGACTCAATATATAACAATGGAGTGTATTAATAGATATATATATATATATATATATATATATATATATATATATATATATATATATATATATATGTGTGTGTAATAAATAGATATATAGTTTTTAAATAAAAGACACTGAGTTATGATGACAGACTTCATCAATCAAATTATATCTGATATCAAGATATTAATATCCAATTACTGAAACAATCACGCCGTGTCTATTTAATTACTACTGAACTCAAGGGATCACTTTATTTACAGAGTTATTTCATATTATACAAGTTACTTAGTAGACAATAAAAAAGGAATTGTTATCATTTAAGTTCACAATAATAAAATCGTGAACATCATGACAGGAGGGATGTTTGGGGAACGAAGGTTAAAATAGTGCACAACTAGTTTATTATAACCAAGAAATAAAACGCATGCTAAAGAATTTTAATTAATTACAAAAAAGGTAAATAGAAGCTTATTTTACTATGTCTAATATGGAAACGACAAAGTAGGAAGGTCAAAATAATGTTGTTTTGTTGGCCACCTTGTAATTGACTACATGCGTTGTATTTTTTTGTTCAGTTGGCTGAGTGACAGGGCGTAATCCTTGAAGTCACAGGTTAAGTTATACTTGTTAAGAGGTCGCTTTCAGACCATAATTGTTTAATATTTAAATATGATTAATTTGATTGATTCTTAATCTGCCATTCACTCACTGGCCGTCAGAAAGTTGGTTTCAGTTAGTTATATTTAGATGCTAGATTTCCTATCCTTCGCATAATACATTTATCTTTTATATCTAGAACTTTTTAACTTTGTTTTAGTTGTAGTTAGTTTGTGATTGATCTAAAAAGTTTTGTACAGAACTGAGATGACGTTCAAATATAATTCTAGGTGTGGGTGAAGTTTTTATATTCTAGTTGGTATTGTATTAATATTATGATATAAATAACTAAATATTTTATATTGATATATCATTATTCTTTATAAAATATCACAAAACATCTATCCTTAATTAACTGTAGTTATGGGAGCGTTTAATTTTGTTATTATGAGAGTAATAATAACTTGACGCATATTATCTTTATGGATGTGGTGCTAACTTCAAAAAGTGAACCCAGCCTCAGCCTCAAAATGGCTAGGATCTTCCACATACAAATTCACTAATATAATAAAATTAAATACAAGTATTATTTCCATATCTCTATTTCCATATCTTTAAGCTATTTCTTTTATTAGAAAAACTTTTTTTGTTAACGCTTATTTAACATATTCCATAATTTAAAAAATATTTTATAAAACCAAATGCTCGTATCTAACCGCATTTAAAAAGTTACAAATACATTAATAATGGCGTGTATGTGACTTTTATTTGTGTATTAAAAAATCCAATAAATTCCTCTTTAACGAGAAAGCACCGAACGAAAAAATCTTTCATAAATATAAGCGTAACAATAAAATAACACAATATCCAAAAATTAATTTATAAATCGAATATAAACATAAAATAATGTAACACGCTTATTTCAATATCAAAAATAGATGACGTTCTTCTCGTCTTTTATTCATATTTCCAGATCAATGTTTCAGTTATTTTAGAAATCCGAAAGATATTCAGATATTGAATTTATCAATATCTCTTGAATTCACAGAATGTTTTTGAATGATGGCATCGTCACCGTCGATATAATATAATTATTGTCAATAAATATATATAGAAATTTATAATTAAATAAAGTTCTAACAGAGAAAAAGTCTATGGTATATAATTTTTTTCTAGTAGTTGTTGTGTTAAGCTGATGGCATAGAATTTAAAGTCGTCATATGTGATGTTATAATATGAGTATATTCCTTAGTTACTTTTACATACACTCATATAACCTACGTGTTTTATCACTTCTCGTGATGTTCATTTGTTCTTAAGAAGGACAAAATATTTTTAAACAGAATATCCAACAACAAGCCTGTCGTTATTTTGACTTTAACTGATGAATGTGCTTTTAAGGCAAATAAGTAGACGTCTTTAGAATAGGATTTACAAGAATTTGTTAAGATTATATAGAATATGGTTCGTTATGTGTATACAGCCTTATATTTTCTGTTATATAGTGAAAAGTAGCTAAAATTTTTTAATTTAAATATGTTTATTATTAATACTATATGATAATTAATATATACATACTTATTTTCTCATAATCCATATATCTGTACATATAAATAATTAGTTGCAGTAAATCTTTTAACTTTTACTATAGAAATAACTTTTATTTTAAAATACTTATTCCGCGGGAACGAAGTCCTGGGAACGGTTAGTAATAGACTTATCTAAATAGAAAAATTATCTTATTTAATAACATAATTTTATCAAACAATTTTAATCTAAATTTTTGATAAAATAGTATATACAATTCCTAATTATAATAGCTTTTCGTAAACAAAAATATATGTTTAAATAATAAAAAAGCATAAATTAATTTAATATAAATGTTAGCTATACGTGTTAACTAATGATCAAAAGTTATCAAATTTAAATAAAAAGAAAAAGAAACAAGTATGTGAAAAATATAGTATTTTTTAATAATATTTTATTTATATTTACTTCAGAAAATATTTTTCTTAATATTTTGATAATATATTTGCACCAAAATTTTTAATATAAAATGGTCAAAAATTTGCGAATTCTGCCAAAACAGGAGTTTCTATTAGAATCAAGGTGACCTAATATGTTATGTAACTATAATCAAAAACTTCTTGTCACCAAAACTTTAACAGACAAAAGTGCAGTCATGATAAGGTACAATGTTAATTGAAAAAAACAACTAACTACTCGTATATGTCAGACAACAAACCTATACGTCATAGTATATTTTTATAATACACATCAAATAATTTATATTTATTAGTATTGTGTGTTTCGAATGTTCTTGTAATCGTACTGTGGGTAATGATCACACCATCGCTGCTGCTACTATTGTAACTGCACGAGAATGTGGGCATTGAAATTGCATTATTATACCATACTTATATTATATACGTGAAAGTTTGGACGTTTGTACATAGATATCGCCAACTGTTGGATTGATAGATTATTGTTAATTTTTAATATCTAATTCTCATTAAAAGACTGACATCACACTAAAAAGCAAGACGATCTACATCTTTCCGTTATTTTACGATTTTTTATGTTATATTCAGAATAAAAACAAAGTCTTTAAAGGTATAAATTATTACATATAAAAGGTATCATTCATTATATATCCATAACTTATTTATTTTAATAAATATATATAACATATATTAATACATACATATAGAAAGTCCTCTAAAACATTATTCATACATGCCTGTCCCACAGCCGTCTCCTCGACACTGAAAGAAAATTCCTTCATAAAAATTCAATTTGCTATGAAACTGGAATTGACTAATAAATAACGGTCCTAGGAGTCTTCGTGCTTTTTATTATTATAAAACCTAACATTAATCTGAGTCTCAGAGCCAATAGTTGAAAATAAATAGATAATTTGTTTCATCATCAGTATCATAGATAATAATCTATGATAAAAAGGAAAAGGGGAAAAAAAGATAGGAAGCGAAATTCAACTAGTAAGTAGTACTGTGTTAGTAGTTAGTAGCTATATTTATTTATGAATATTTGTGTGTTAACAGAATTGGGACTGGAGGTGACTCCCCGATGTCGACCTGTGTCGGAGGAATTTGAAGCTATAATATGATCAGTGAAGGCTGGAATATGATCAGTGTTTGGGCGCTTTTATGTGTTTATAAATCAGTTTTTGGAATATATTTTTTAAGACTTGAGTGATTTATTATTTATTTTTAATGCCGTCAGCAAGTTTATCACATAAATAAATATTGTTCACATAAACAAGATAGTTCTTATATTTTAAGATATCGTGGCTTAGTCCGACTTATTATATTGTCTATAATATAAATAATAGTAATAGTAACATTGCATTTTTAAAAGTAAAATGAAGAAATCACGTGCACAATAATAATAAGAAATATTGTATCTATTAGAGGTATCTTGTAATTTTTTTTAACAACAAAGGAGAGGCACAATCTAGTGACTCCTTTATCTATTTCAGTAGCTGTCCTTTGTATTATAACAAATCCATGAATGTTCATATTCACATTATTAACAATACAACAAAGGATTCAGCAGTATCTTGATTATTAACAAACCGAAATAGTAGCATTTACACATTAATTGTCCTTTTAAATTATTGACATCTTCGTTGATTTTCAAATTATTTTCGTACATATTTTCAATGAAACATTTTGAATAAACGGTGAAATACAAAGAAGGTGAATACTTTCATTTTTTCTATTGCGTTATAATAATATTCCATGTTAACAATACACATTTCATTATAACTGACAAATGAAAATCAACTTTGACTCTCATATATAGGTTCTGTTTGGGTCGTCTTATTTTCAAGGAAAGTAGGATTATATTATTGCTGAAATTGAAATATTGATTGATTTTTATTTGTTTTCTCAAATTGAACGCAAATCATTTGTCTGTTCATGTTTGTGTAAGACAATTGATATAATCTTTGTTTCAGAGTTTTGTATCTGTAAGGTATCTTATTCTATTTCTTTATTATTAAGGATTTTTTATCATAGGCTTCGTTTAAATGAATGCTGTTTATTTATATATATTAAGCAGGGAGATATAATTTTGGTTATTCCAAGAAATTTTCAAATACTTTGCCTGTGACAGATACATTTATCTGATTTACATTTTCAGATGTTTAAATTAAACATAAATATTAATTTAAAATGTTTATTTTACGATGAGATATTGAAAAATACAAATAAAATATACTTGAAAATATTCACTTGTTAATTAATTAAGGCAGGAAACGTTATTAAATTAATTTTTAATAATTCCTTAATTCTTTTTATTAAGCCTGGGAAATGATAATAACAGAATATAGAAAAAAATGTATTGTATTCCTTGATGTTTATGTGTAACTTGTTTTTCAATAGACAATAAATGAAACATGATAACTTAATTAGACTTCAACAAAGCTACAAAGAAAAGGAGAAATGATATTTTTAAAATAAATGAAATATGTACAAATGTATTTGTTATTCAGCGAATTGCGAATTGTATTTCATTGCGCTTTTAGTTAAACTTCGATTGGAATGTACCATAATAATCGAGTATTATGGTACATATCGGATTTTAGTTATAGAATTTAGCGGAATTTCTGCTAAATATGTACAGGGATTTACCAATTTAACCACATTTTAGAATCAAATCAATAAAAAGACTCAAAATGATCTAAATATATCTGTAAGGTCGTTCCTGCAAATTTATTTTAGTCGGTGGCGTTGTAACGCGCAGGGTAGAGCTAGTTAATAAAAAATAATTGAAATCACTATATAACAGAAAGTATATGGTTGTACAGACATAACAAACCATATCCTTTATATTCTGAACTAATTCTGGTGAATTCCATTCTAAAGATGTCTACTTATTTGCCTTTGAAGCACATTTATTAACACTTGAAGTTAAAATAAAGACAGGCTTGTTGTTGGATATTCTGTTTCAAAATATTTTGTCCTTTAGTACAACTGTGAACATCTCAAGAAGTGTTGAAACACGTAGGTTATATGAGTGTATGAAAAAATTACTAAGGAATATACTCATAATATGACATCATAAGACTTCTTCCATTTTTATGCTATGAGCTTAACACGTAACAACTAATTGAAATAATATATGTAACATAGACTTGGGTACGTTAGAACTTTATTTAAATATAGATTTATATATATATTTATTGACAATAATTATATATATATATATTATATCGACGGTGACGATGGCACCATTTAAAACGTTTTGTGAATTCAAGAGATATTTTTAAATTCAATATCTGAATACTTTCGGATTTCTAAAATAACAGAATCATTGATCTTAAAATATGAGATGTGGTCAAAAGACGAAAGAAAACGCTATTTTTACTATTGAAATAAGCGAGTTTTATATTTATCAGTGCTTTTAAGTGTACTTTGTAATATATAATATAAAAAGTTTTTTTTTATTGAACGAAGCGAGCGGAGGGAGCGGAGCGCTCTATGTGAGACTTTTTGCATCCCATGTCCGGGGTTGGCATGAAAACGGCTTCACCGATCTTCATGAAATTTTGCACATTTATAGCGATGGTTATTGCGACGGTTTATAAAAGAGAAGTGAAAAAAAACTCATTTCGTTGAGGAATAATCACCAAAAAATTACAGTCCCATAGACTGTAAAAAAATTAAAAAAAATTTCGCTATGTTATATTTGATTATTCTATATTTTTTGCCTGTCTGGTTTTTCTTGAAACTCTGAATAGAAGATGGGTTACTATTTTCGCTCAATTCGCCGAACTCTACCGAGATTTTACAAGCGCAGCGAGTCAAAATCGAGGCTCGTTTCGCACTCTTGTTATTTTATTTTACCTTATTTTAATTATATACAATTTGTGAATTTTAATTACATGTTTGTGTTACTTTATTGGCATGCTTACATAAAGTTTTTTTTATTTGGGGCTTTCTCGTTACATAGGAATTGATTGGTTTTGTTTTAATACACAAAATTACAAAAATAGACATGCCATTATCAATGTATTTGTAACTTTTTACATTAGATACGAGCATTCGGTTTTATAAAACATTTTAATTTCTGAAATAAATAAGCCTTAAATATATATATATATATATATATATATATATATATATATATATATATATATATATATATATATATATATATATATATATATATATATATATTTATTTATTTTTTGATAAAATAAATAGTTTAGGCACATTCAATTTTTTTACATCAGTGAATTTGTAGGCTGAAGAAGAAGCCATTTTGAGGCTTAGGCTGGGTTTACTCTTTGATGTTAGCACCGCATCCGTAAAGATAATTGGCGTCCGGTAATTATTACTTTCACAATAATAAAATTAAACGCTCCCATAGCTACAGTTAATTAAAGATAGACTTTTTGTGATATTATTAAAGAATAAAGATATATCAATTTAAAATAATTAATTATTTATATCATAATATTAATACAATACCAACTAGAATATAAAAACTTCACCCACACCTAGAATTTTATTTGAACGTCATCTCAGTTCTGTATAAAACTTTTTAGATCAATCACAAACTAACTACAACTAAAACAAAGTTAAAAAGTTCTAGACACAGAAGATAAATGTATTATATGAAGGATAGGAAATCTAGCATCTAAATATAACTATCTGAAACCAACTTACTGGTTGCCATTGGCTGAATGGCAGATTAAGAATCAATCAAATTAATCATAACTAAATATTAAATAATTGTGGCTTAATAGCGACCTCATAACGAGTAAAACTCAACCTGTGGCTTCAAGGATAGTGCCCTGTCACTCAGCCAACTGACCCAGTGTGTCAATACTCAGATGATGAAACAAATATTCATTATAAAATAAAACAATAATTATTAAAATTATACATGAATCTATATTTATCTTATGTTATACTAAAAAATACAACGCATGTAGTCAATTACAAGGTGGCCAACAGAGCAATATCATTTTGACCTTTACTTTGAAGTGTCCACATTAGACATAGTAAAATAAGCTTACATTTATCTTTTCCTGTAATTATAAAAAAAACCTCAAACATGCGTTTTACTTCTTGTTATTAA